>CM024692.1:27750247-28950247 GCA_014182735.1 Corymbia maculata | reverse complement strand
CAATTGAAAGACTAAAATATAAAAGAGTCAAAACTTAAAAGATTCAAAAGCTAATTAAAATTGTAAAGTAAAAATAATTTAAAGCAAACTTAAAATTAACAAGGCTAATTATCAAGATTTTAACCAAATCACAAAGCGTTAGAGCATCCAACTTCATTTAATCATTCATAATAAATTTTCTTAACTCGTCGTGTAATAAATTAATTTTCAATTGTGTTTCGTCCCTAAGTTGAATTACAAGCCGACTTCGGTCTAATAATCCCTAATTAGGTGTGTTAACCCACACTAATCTTAGGTGAATTTAAACTACCAAAAAGCATTAAGTTCTTGTGGAAATTCACAGATTTATATAAGTAGTCCTTACCTAGATCTACTACCGCAGCCACATAAATAACCTAGTGTACCTTGGTCTAGATTTAATTTATGGTTCAATATCACTAATACACATGCATACAATCTCCACTCCGTATTATGCATACATCAAAAAAATCATTTAAAAGTTGGTCAAACTTCTAAAGGTATTAAGATCGTGATAGAGAACAATATAATCAAAACAATTCTATTGCATGAGAAAGTTTTTGAAAATCAATTAATCATGATTAAAATACATTGTAGCTCTAATAAAGGAAATTTAGAACATAATAAAAACTAAACTAATAAGAATTAAAGAAAACATAATACTAAATAAAAATAAATTCACCAATTTGAGATACAAGGAATTTCAAGTTTGTCTCCCCCTTCTCTCATTGACACGTGCCAACTCCACTAATAAAATGGAAGAATAAAATTTAAGTAAGAAAATCCAAAATATTTTGCAAAGACGGTGTCTCCAAGGATTCTCCTCTTCCTCATATGCAGTACAAGAGCAATTTATATAGCCTCCAAAAAGTTACCATAGGTCGACTCCCACTAGGATTTGGAAAAAATTCCTTTTTATCTCCTTGATTTTCTTTGAATCTTATCTTCAATTATAGTCAAATTCTCCAAATTTCTGATTTGGGCTAGCTTTTTCTTCAAAATGAAATATTCTGAAAGATATTACAATATTCTTAAATATCCAAAAATATTTCCTATAAAAAAAAGATTACGTGAGTAGGAATTAAATTCACCCAAAATTCATCAAAATTTAGCAAATATCAAGTCTAAATTAGCAAAAATACTCTATTTTTTTAATAGAGTTATCAATTACCCCCAATTTAAAAATTTGCTAGTCCTCGAGCAAACAATAAAAATAAACAAACATCATCTCCAATTATCAATATCCATTTATAATTATGTGAAATCACAACTCAAAGGAAAAAATAAATCCCATCAACCTAAAATCAATACATAAGCTATGTCTAACATTAACCATGCAATTTGTGTGTATGTGTACCCCTTAACTTTCCAAATCATGTATGCTCAAATAAATCAAGTTGATATGCAACACTCTAAACTCAAGATCCACTAACCAAGTCTCATAAATTTGGTTTTCAATTCTTCTCTCCACTAATGAAAAGGTCTTTAAGGCTTATAATGTGGCTTGGTTAAGGGGAGGGCATAAAGGATTTAAACTCAACAAACCCCATAAACATATCAATTCTCAAAGCATTTGAATTAAAAAAGATTCAAGACATATCATCCATATACTTACACTATTATAGCCATGCAATTCACGAACACTCAACACTTTAAAACTTCTATTATTTCTCTTTTCACGCTATATGGCGAAATTCCTTCCTAAGTCCCTCATATAGTGCAATACTAACTCATTGAGTATCCAAAAGGCCCACTCAAGTTGAAAGTTAATGGTAGGGATCCGTATAAGCTGTACTAGAGTAAACAACGTCCACTTTATAACTTGCACTTTTTTTTTATTACCACTTTTTTTCTTCTTTTTTCTTTTTTCTTTTCATGACTATTTCAAGCTTCAGCAACTTCAGGCATATCAAGAATCCCTAACTATTAAAGTAGCTTTAATAATAAACATGCTTATGGAGAATAAAGTAAAGTAATATATTTGGATCAACATTATAAAGTTGTCAAAGAAAAATAGGCCAATTAAAACTCAAAAGAGTACTAGGGATCAAGTAACAAAGTAGGCTTGAAAGGATTAAACGATCAAAAGAATGCCTATATCACATTCTTGATTAAGTATAGCATATTAATTTCAAGAGAATATCAAACAAATTTTAAGACTTAAGTGAGTTCTAGAGAATCACTTACTTTCCATTGATCTTTTCTAAGCACACACAACTCAAAAAACAAGGATAAGTGCTTAAAATATGAATTGCATAATTAAGATTAAGACTTAACTCATATATCAATAATTAATTGAACAAGATTTATATTCCCCTAAAAATCACAACAACTCATAATCATGAAAAGGATATCAATATTGTAGATCACAGTCCAAAAATCATCATCTCCTATAAAGTTTGCTTTAAAAAAAATTCAAAAATTTTAAATAAGCGCAATTATTTTCAAGACTAGCAAAAGTTTTAGCACAAAAAATTTCAAAATTTTCGATTTCCTACCCTCAACTTAAAATGAAGTATTATCCTCGATGCGTAAAAATAAAGAATTAAATACAAGTAATGAGGCAAACAAATTAGAGTAAAGTTCGAAATACTCCCCTAGAGATGTGAAGATGGCAATTGTCCATGTTGAATCATGCCCAATAAAGGGAGAAATGGTTTAGATGTGTGATTAGATAT
Organism: Corymbia maculata; assembly: GCA_014182735.1. Lineage (NCBI taxonomy): Eukaryota > Viridiplantae > Streptophyta > Magnoliopsida > Myrtales > Myrtaceae > Corymbia > Corymbia maculata. The sequence continues at coordinate 28,947,551 of CM024692.1, read as the reverse complement.
TGCTCGTAGAAAATTTTTTAGCTTCATGATCGCATGACCGTGCATCCCTAACCCCTCTTTTGCCTACCGTGCATACTACTATCCTTACAAAATAGAAAATTCATAGCCAAAAAATTTCTTCTTCTTCTTCTTTTCAATTTTTTTTAGACAAAATGCAAACCTAACAAATATAAGAAATAGAAGTTTAAAAACTTGGGTTGCCTCCCAAGAAGCGCTTGCTTTATAGTTCACAACCGAACTCTTATCATGCTTCTAAGTTGGTGGAACCAAGATAATGAAAGATGTTTGAGCATTGAAACCTCTTCCATGATAGTGCTTGAGCCTATGACCATTTACTTTGAAAGTCCCCTCATTCTCATTGATGATCTCAATGACTCCAAAAGGGAATACAATTGATAATCTCAACATTAGGAAAATTAACCCTCCATTCTAGATTACATAAAGCTTGGTCAAACCTCTTTTTGACCATCTCATCTCCCTCCCTATTGTTTGTCAATGTGAATGCATAACCTTTTCTTTCAATATCTATAAAGGAACACGAGTCCACAAACTTCCGAAAGGCCACAATCCTATACTGATCAACATCACCTTTTCCCACCTTTTCCCAATGATATAAAATTTTATTAAAGTCTCCTATGCATAACCATGGAGGATTATGTAAAAGATTTCTAGTTCATAGGACATTCCATAGATGAAGTCTCTCGTGATAATTAGTGGATGCATGCAAAAATGAGAATTTCATCCCTATACCACTCCCAAGATCCTTACAAGCCACTTCGATAAGATTTTCCGAATGAAACTCCACATCAACCATTACTCCCTCATCCAAAAACAATGCAAGTCCACCTTTTATACTCATAGGATCAACAATAAAAGAAGAGTTGAAACACATCTTCATATGATTCAACACATCTTCATATGATTCACCACATCTTCATTGTTTTTAGTCTCCATTAGAAATGCTAAATTAGGCCTCTCATGAGCCACAAGAGCTCTAAGATGCTAGACTATTAATGGAGTGCCCAAAGCTTGACAATTCCAGCTTAATAGTTTCATATCATCCTTGGTGACTTGTTAAGGCTAGCCACCAAAGCCCTTTCATAGGCCCCTTCCCACATCCTAATCAGAGTATCTAAAAGCGTCTCCTCATCAATTACATTTATTTGAGTCTCCTTCTTCTCGTAGAGAGCAAAGCATTTCTATTTATTTGCTACTTCTTTTTTTCAGTCCACCTTTCTATGTTTTGGTAAGTCTTGTCCCTGTTCCATGTTCTATTAAGGTCCAGGTTTTCTCTAGAACTTGTTCGACTTATTTTCCTTTGTTTGGGGTTGCCTTGTTTAAAGTTCTAGCATTCTCAGCTTTCTCGTGCAAAATTTTGGTTCATATGGAACTATGGCCTGACTTGTTTGCTCAGATTTTTCATTTTTCAAGTGCACACCTAGAGGGGACATAGGTGTTTTAGGCACTAAGACATCATCCTCTAGAGATTTATCAATTTCCTCATAGAAAACTTTCCAACATGGGCTAAGTTCTCTTGCTTCTACCTTAAGCTAAGAGCCATACTACCCCTGTTTATCCTAGGCTAAACCAATCTCCTCAAAAGGTATCTTCAGACAGAAGGTTGCATAATGACCCATACACCCACATGAATAATAAAAATGAGATAACCTCTCATATTTAAAATCTATCCACCATTTCCTACCTCATACAGTAATGACCATTCCTATTTTGAGGGGATTAAATAGATTCAGCCTAATTTTTGCTTTACTAATCTTTGGAGTACTATTATTTCTTGCTTTGATTTAAACTTCCTCAACAGTCCCCAATTTTGCAGCAATAAGTCTGATTGAATCCTCTAATATAGCAACACAGAGAAGGCATATCAACTGCACCCAAAATGCATAGTGCAAGAAATTGTAGCAATGCTCTGGAACATTGGGGTCCCCTTCTTGCAAAACAAGAAGATTACTAGCGAAAGACTGTGGCCTAGATTGGAAAATTTTCGTCTTTTTTTCCATCGAGTTGAAGGTAAATTGAAAAAACTGCAGTTCAATGACTTCACATTTCACATCCTCTATCTTCCATGCTCTCTTCATTTTGTTTAGAAATGCTTGCAAATTACAGAACAACTTGTCATTGATTTTGTTCATTACCAATGAAAATGGTAACAATTTTCAGGGGCAGTGCCAGGATTTAGCATGGTATGGCATATGTAAGTATTTATTCTCTTTAACCAAAAATTCTAGAAAATAGCAGTTCGCCAAATGGCGAATGGAAAGATGTGAGCATGTTCTAACCAGAAGTACAACATTTGAGCCTTCCCTAGTTTCGGCAGCATTTGAGTATGACTGTTAAGTAGCTATCTAACTTCGGATTCTCAAGTTTGGAATGAGGCTCCGATCGGATGGAAATTCGCGTAGGAGGCGCTTCGTTGCTCTACCTAAACTGCTGTTTGTCCTAAAATTAAAATCGAAAGTCATGACCTGGGAAGAGATCCGACACTTTACAATGACAAGGTTAGGATCAATGGAAAGTGCCACTGCATCATAAATTCCTCTCAGAATATAGTAAAGCAAAAGTTGAAGATGGTCGAGGTTTGATGGATCTCCAACGTCAATATGCTATTGAATACTAACTGCTGGAAAGGAAACAAAACGGGCAAGACAGACTGATAAGTTGGAGAATACCATCGTAAAGAACTTCGACTTTTAATTAATCTAGAAACAAGTTCGAACAAAACCATTCAGATTCATGGCAGGCTTCACTCCTCCAGAAAGATTAATGCATGTCCAGCTCCGAAAGATCAGACAACCCCAAAAGAAAATACCAGGCTATTGAAGACAGAGCGCATTGGTCAGAATCTGAGCGAAACAAGCATGGCAGATGAATCAACAATGCTACCATGCTGGAAACTGTATGAGATCATGCAACTAGGAAATGAAGAAAAATGGACCCTTGCCTTCCAAAAAAGGGAACCAGTCATTTACATGCACAGTGATACAACACGAAACAATAAGGCATTCTGCTGCCTCTAGCATGAAACTCAAGCTTGGAACTAGGAAGAAACAGAAAATTCTTCACACTACTTGTTAAGATCAGCCAAGCCCTAGAATTTGGCTTACTCAGGGACCAAGCCATCAGGATTTAACAGGGTCTCTTCTCTTGATCCTCTTATTCATCATCTCAGCCCACCTTGCAAAGACATTAGCAACTTCAAACTTGCCAGAAAACTTCATCTTTTTAGCCAATTCTGCAAGAATATCAGGCTTCCCAGCTCTGGAGAAATCTGCTGCAAACTTGTTATAATCAAGTTGAGGAGCTTTCATTCCTTTCTCTAGCATTTCCTCCAAGTATCTACAAGCCTCTTCCGATCTTCCATGACTTATAAGGCCCCCGATGAACACAGTATAAGAATTATCATCAGGGCATAACCCTTTTCTGCCCATTTCATCCCACACTGCACAACCCATCTCGTAATTTCTTGTAATGAAGAAGGACTTCATCATCATGTTATAAGTATGGATTGTCGGCTCAATGCCACTCTGAACCATCTTCTTATATATCCTGACTGCATCATCTGGCATTTTCTGACTGGTCGTCAATTTAATTAAAGCGTTATAAGTCCTCCCAACCGGTGGACAACCCTTTTCCTTCATCTCCTTCAACAATCCAAACACCATGTCCATCCTCTTCTGGTTCCCGAATCCTGTGATCAAACATGTGTAGATGGCAGCATCCGGCTGACACCCCTTATTTACCATCTCATCAAAGTACTCGATGGCTTCTTTCATCTTACCTTGCTTACAAAGGTCTCGAACCATTATCGTATAACTTCGCACATTCGGCAATGGTCCCTTGGCCTTCATGACCTCAAAAAGCTTAATTGCATCCGACCTCTTCTTGCTCCTCAAAAGCCCTTCAAGCATTGTGTTATGAGCAACAACATCAGGCGTAAATCCTTTATCGATCATCTCATTCCACACTCTCCCTGCCTCCATCAAATTCCTCGCCTTGCACCAACCATTAAGCAAGACTGTGTAAGTGCTCAAATTCGGTGTGAATCTCTCCTCCAACTTCTCGAAAAGCGCCTGCGCCTCCTTTCCAAGCTTTGCCCGACCAAGGGCATCGAGTAAACAATTAATAGTATCAACACCCACTTTATACTTATACTTCTTCATGAGCTCAAACATCCCAACAGCCTTCTTCCTCTCTTTAGAAGCCGCAAAAGCCTTTATTGCTATCATAAACGTCTCCATTGTCAAGAGCCCCTTGGTCCCCATTTCCTCGAGCACAGATACCATAGTCTCAAACTGCCTCGTCTTTCCAAGAATGTCCATCATCGTATTGTAAGTTCTAGAATCATGAGTAAAACCGGGCCTCTGCCCTGCCCAGCAGAAGAACCGGAACGCCGGTTTTCTAGCATGACGGAACCGCTTCAGCACGTCGACCACTAGATTATGACTCAAAATGACTCCGCACTCGTCCAACACCGCCTCCATGTTCCGATCCAGCGCGAACAATTCATCGATCACCTTGCATACACGATCCACCTCGCCCCGATCTGCCCCAGCCTCCGCCCCAGCACCTCCATTTCCAACGCCATCTCCCTCGCCATCATCATCGCCATCGACTTCGTCGTCGTCGGAATCAATACCCCTATCCTCCGCACTACAAAATTCCCTGCAATAGGCACCTACATACGGTGACCCCGCCAGATTGACGGCCTTGTAGAGCGTCAATGGCATTTCTTCTTGTAGATTACCGAACCCAGAGGGGTGTGGCAGAAAAGGCGGAACTTGACGGTGAGGAAGACGGAGAGTATGATGAGCAGCAGAACGACGCAGAAGAGACACGGGCAGAGAAGCACCACTAGCTTGCTCTCGGCGAAGTCGTCCTTCTGGGTCCGGTCCCGGCCGCCGTCGTCGTCCGCTATGGACAGCGCACGGGTCCGAGGCGAAGCCGCGGTGGACGGAGCCATGGGGGCCGGGGATCGGAAAGCAGAACCGGAGCTGCGGGAGCTGGAGCGGGGAGAGGGGTTTTCTCAGAGAGCGACGCATCGGGCTGCCATTCGAGCTGGAAGAGCTGAGGAGCGAAGAGGAGTGCGGTTGAAGCAGAAGGAGTGAGAGTGGGGGAGTTAAGGAAGACACCCAGTGGAGGTGGGTGGCGGCGTGCTGGTGGACGGTCGGAGGTGACGGCGGTGGTTCGGTTGGTGCTCACCGCTCGGTGGGGGTGCTCGTGGACCCCGACAGGCGAAGAGGTTCGACAAAGTTGCCTTTAGCAAAGATACCTACGACTTGACAGAGAGTATGTGGAGATACTTGATGTACTTCTCAAATAAATGTTCGAATTTGAGTCCCTGATTGAAGTTCTAAATCGCGAGAAAATCGAAAATGTATAAAAGTTTTGAAATTGCTCGACGAGTTTTCGAGGACACTCCTACGCAAAATCCCAGGATAACAATACATTTCGTTTCTTTCTCCTAAATTTTAAGAGAGAGTTCTTTCTAAATTATTTACAACGAGGACAAGCTAGTATGATGAATTTATCCCAAATTTTTTTACACAAAAACTTTCAAACTTTTATCTACATGGCACGTTTACCCCAGATTTTTTTGTGACAAAAAAAATCTCAAACTTATATCCATGTAATACATTTATCCCAAATTTTCCAACTAAAAGGCATTTTCATTTTTTGCTTTCATGAGTCTGGGGATGGCCAATGGAGGGAAGAGAGAAAAAGAATAAAAGAAAACAAAATATAAAGAAAAAAAAAAGAAAAAAAATTAAAAAGTTTCCAGCAAAAGAGTTTATTGTAAATATGTCATATGTGTATAAGTTTAAACTTTTTTGTGTCACGAAAATGTTTATAATAAATGTGTCACGGATGGTAATATTTTTTATTTTTAGTATTACGGAAAAAATTAGAGATAAATATATCACACGGATAAAATTTCGGGATTTTTTGTGTTAAAAAAAAGTTTGTGATTAATTTGTTGAAGTGGGCAAAATTTTGGGTAATTTTCCTTATTCTTAAATAATTTTGTATCGTTCTGTGCACTAAATCACGGCAGCTGTTGAAATTATAATTGTGATCTAATATCTATTGGATCTCGAGAGGTTCAGAGCTGAAAGAATGAACACAACTGATAATCAATCTTGAATTGGAAATACTTCGTGTGAGATTTATTGTTTAGGCTTACACAAACAACCGGTGATTCAAGGCTTAATCTATCTGAGTTGCAAAAACTTGTGACAAGTATGCTATCCCACACACGGCCCTCTTGGCCTTCAATAGGAACTGCCTGTTAGTCACCAAGTTCCTTCTCAGACAAAGGACTATCCTAGTAAACTCTAAAATATCGAAAATTCTGATGCACAGGATCCCCTAAGGGCAAGTGCAGAGCATACTCCAGGATTTTTCTCAATCACAGTGTTTGTTCAGAACCATGGTTCTGGACTAGGAGAGAATGGGAGTGTTTAGAATATCATGTTGGAAGTAGAGTACACAACACACTTCTTATTTCACTCGATGGATCTTACAATGGAGACTCATTGCTCTTATATAGGCAAAGGAGGATGCAAACGACAAGAGCAGGCGGACTGGCCATGCTAGGACATAATTGAGCAAACTAGCCACTTAAGGGCTACACACATAGGGAGTCCTAAAGAAATCCCGTGACAGCTATGAACAAGTAGTTTTTGCTGTTGCTACGATGAAAACAGGACCGGGTGAACAAAGTGAACGGTATGCTACTGATCGCACGGTGTACAGTGTTTTCAGGACGGCTTTTTTAAACGTCTCTTCCGTCTCTAGCATTGTAGTGATCATAGTCCGAATCATCAGAGCTATAATGAGCCAACTGTTCTCTATAGAAAGCTTTTTCTGCATCTGGACTGGAGCTTCCGTCTTTTTCTCTTTTGAAAGCTCGGATGAAGTTCTCGATTTCTTCTGCCGACAGATCTGGTGGACGGGATGAGCTAGCACCGAAAGTATTGGAGAAAGAGCCGAGATAGGGGGCGTAATTTGGGGTGTCTCCCAAAGGTCTGTGGAGAGTGGCCCCCATGGATCATAGAGGGTGGAGGAGTCTGGATTATTCTGTCGAAAGATTTGAAGAGCCTCTTGGATCTGGTTTCTGGTGGAATCACAAGCTTCGAGGTGGTCCCAAGAGGCAGGGACCTGTGCAGATAGCCATGCTTCTGGTGGGATGATACGATTCTCTTGGCATAGGATCCTTTGGAGTTCACGAGATCTTTGGTGCGCTTTGTCGTGATCGAGTATGGAAGTGTCTAGTGAATTCGAGCAAATTCTTGAAAAACTTGAGGCCTGTAGCTTGATATTCCTGCAATAGAAGGTTTGTTAGAAATCCATCCACATAGATGGGAAAATGTCCATGGTCGGTGGAATAGGACAACAGCGTGTCTTTCTGGTTCAGGCCTTCCTTGGCGATTTTGGACTTTGAATAGTTCTCTCCAATATTGGAGTGGTTTGTACCACGCAAAAATCTCCAAGAGGTGTTTCTGATTATGAGGTTGAGCTTGGCCATCCTTGTGAATAACCTGCAAAATTTTATCAGTGGGAAATTCAATGGCTATAGTGTACAGATTGAACATGTACCACAATAACCATTTCAGTTCTTCTGGAAATTCTTCATCGGGCGACCATTTGAGAGGGTGAATGAATGGATATTGCGGATGAAGTCCGTCTGGTCTAAGTATCAGACCACCATATTCACGGAAAATTCGGAGGTAATATTCCCACATTAATTATGGAAGTCTTTCTTTCAAATTATTGTGGTGGATTGCCTCAGGAACATCAGGAGGGTATTTTAGACTGGGCCAACCTCCTGGAATTTTGTCTGTTCGATATGTGTCCTGAAAGGGCTCCTTTTTGACATACATGTTGATGGTTTGCATTGGTCCCTTTGGACGGGACAAGAAATCAGCAAGGACATTCTTAGTTCCTAGAATGTGCTTGACTTCAAAGGAATATTTAGAAAACCATTCAGCCCATCTTAGCAGTTGTGGATGAGGAACTTGCTTTTGCTTGAATTTAAGCATCTGAGGGAATGATGACATATCCATTTCAACAAGAAAATGGTGTCCGATGAGATGAAATTCAAATTTCTTGATGCCATACTTGACTGCAAGTATCTCCTTAAAAGTGGAATGATAATGGATTTCTGCTTGGGAAAATCGACCACTTTTGTAGGCACAAATATGCCTGGTTCCATCAATTTCTTCGAAAAGAATGGCTGCCCAATATTTGTCGCTGGCATCAGTTTGGAGAATTATTTTGCCAGTGGATGGAATTTTTAAAGGAGGAAGGTTTTGCAAGAGCTGTTTGAGTTGAGCAACGGCTTGAGTGCATTTGGATCCCCATGGGGAGGATCCTTTTGAGCATTCGCTGGAGAGGTCTCAAATACTTAGAGATGTGTGGAACAAAATCTCGCAGATAGTTTACAATGCCTAGAAATTCTTTGGACTTGTTTAGGATTGAGATCCTTTTCGGGAATTTTTTGAGTTCATCGGCAATATGGGGTTCAGGGCAATATGTTCCATCTTTAAGGCGCATGCCTAGGAATTCAATTTCCTTTTGGGCAATAATCATCTTTTTCTGAGAAAGCATAATTCCATATTTTTTAACAATGTCAGCAAACTATGTCAAAAGTTGACAATGAGATTGTTCATCATGGCTGAATAGAAGGATGTCATCGATATAAATTTGTGAGTTTTGGAAGATGGGTTCAAAGATTTTGCACATAGCCTTTTGGAACAGAGAATGGGCAGTTTTGAGACCAAAAGGGACAACTGTCCATTGAAAATGTTGGTTTGGGATACGTAACCCGTTTTGGGTGTCTCGCCGGGTCAATACCCGGTTGCCAAAATCCTGCTTTAAGATCAAATTTTGCATAGATCTTTGCTTGAGCAAGGCTTAGGAAAAGGGAATTTCGATGAGGCAATGGGAATTTATCATCTTGAATGAATTCATTCAGAGGTTGGTAATTGATTACTAACCTCATTTTGCCACGGTTCTGCTCGGCTCGCTTGTTGACATAGAATGCTTCACATGCCCATTGGGAATCGAGGGTTCAATGAGACCTTGTGCCGGGGAGGTGCGCGCAAGTGTAAGATGTTCGGGGCTCATTCCTGGGTGACTAGCCTTTGTAGGATTGATGTCTTCATTTCGTTTAAAGGGAAGTCTGACATAGAAAGTAGAGTTTTTCCACAAAGGTTGGGTGCAAGTTTGGGAAAATTGGGAGTGTGTGTCAGCACAGGAAGAAAGTAAACTCTGGATTATTGGATCCAAGATGGCTAGTTGAAGGGTATAGAATCGTTTGATGTCTACAAATTCCTTAAATTGATTCTTGAAGCGAAGGCCATGAGACAGAATTCTGAGTTTGGGAAGTTGGGTCAAGATGTCCCAACCAATGATGATATTTTTGTCTGGAGACTGAGAACCAAGAACTTTGGTGGTTATGGAACACTGGGGAAAGAACTGGATAGTAATGGGTTTACTGCGATACTTGGTAGCAAAAGTGTCACTAGAGGCAGAATTGAAATACCTGGTGTAAGGTGGAAGGATCTTTGTATCCAGAATGGAAGAGCTGGCTCCAGTATCGATGAGTGCTACCAAAGGAATTGGTTTGTGGTATTTGGACAGAAGGATGTGGATAGGGATATACGGGTGATGGACAGGTTCATTGAGTTCAATTTCTGCAGGTGAATCAGGGAAGAATGTGAAGACATCATTCTCAGAATCTGAACCTGAATCTGAACTATATGTCTGAATAGCACAAAGAGTATTTTCGGATGGTTGGTCGTCTAATCCGATAGATTTTCATTAAAGAAAGTTCAAAGCGAAAGCTACTTATTTTGATGCGATGTATTTCAACAGATATGCTCAGATTCCTTCGAGTCAAAAATATTGTGTTAATCCATTAATGTGATGGATTGTTATATATATGGTTGATAGATCATGAATTCAGAAGATACATGAATCAAATAAATTCATGAATTCAATAAATACGTGAATTCAATATATTCATAAATTCAAAAGATACATGAATTCGATAAATATAGATACGTGAACAGAAAAGACGTATCTTAATTTGTTTGCATTCGTTGATCCATTAACCATATATATAACAATACCATATCATGCAAATCATTTCTTCGAAAAATTAAACTTCAAAAAATTAAACTGTGCGTGAGTAAGGAATACTATTTACACATGTATGATTGCATTATCTGTGGACGATACTATGGAGAGAAGTCACGTGAAACTATTCATACAAATCTAAAATACATAGGCCCGGTGGAGTCCGCTCTGTGGTCCGATACATGCCTTTTAATTGAAAATGAAGTCATTAGATAAAGTCAAAAAAGTCGAGTGTAATCGATTGTCTTTGCGATTGCTAGCATGATATTACACAAAGATCAATGATGAATATGTCCAAACACAGTATTAGGTCCAATTCATGTCATTATCGATAAACGGGTGATGTGATTTGGGTTCAATTAGGAGCTTGCAAAGTAAAGGGGAAAAAGCAACTACGTAATGAAAAATTAAATAAATGTGTCTTATCACTGCAACAGTAACAAATATAATTGATTGTGACTATCTCGACAACATCTCCCTTCCACGTTGAAGGGAGATCAAGGATTTGAATTGAAGATTTAATGGTTCTTTAATAATTATTTAGGTTAATATTAAAAAAATTTAAAATTGATACATTTGTAATAAATTTACTTCAAATTAAATTTTTGATTATAAAAAAATCAAAGTTGAAAAAATGTGACAAATTTAATCAAAACTAACTTTTTTTACCACAAAAATCCTACATTAGTATATTTGTGATAAATTTATCTTTCGGTAATTTATATTAAATTAGATTAATATTACGAAGAATCACAAACTATTATACTCGTTATAAATTGTCACACTTGTCACGAATAGAGAGTAAAACCCAAACTCTTATATTTGTTAATTATCGCATGTCGTGCAATTTAGCAATTTGATAGAAAAATTTAATAATAACGGAATTTGTGATAAGTATGCTATCCCCACACATGCTGCCCGTCTCGTCTCATAATAGAGGCTACTTATTAGCCATCGTTTTTTTTTCGATGCATATTACAAAAGATTTTAAAGTAGATAAATTATTATGCATAATTTCCATGTTGTGGCAATTGCATAACATACTAATATGATCAATTAGAACATCCCGGCTTTAAAGAATCATACAAGGCTTAAAGGAAAAATAAGATAAAGCTTTAAGGATTCATAACAAGCCATATAATATTATTTTTAGGGAGAGTGCATTATGCCCTTTAACATTTACAAGCATTGCTTTAAATAGGCATAAACCAAATGTTGAACACAAACACGTAATTGGTAGTTTTTATCACCAATAATTTTTACATACTCTTTATGGTTGATAATGGCCAATTATTTATACATGTTGAGTTTTACATTGATTAATTTAGATTTTAATATTTGAGAGACTCTTATTGTGCAATTTTTGTTTATGCTATAGTGCACTACAGTGCCAAATAGTAGATGAACATTGTTTTTGCTATATCACTTAAGCCAAATTTCCTACTCTTTAGATGTTTCATTCGACTTCTTAACGAGTTGTGTCTCACTCCTTCTTGTGTCTGACTTGTTCACATATTATGTTTATAAATCAATTTTTCAGTGTTATCATCTGAGTTGTCTGAGTTATATCTATCATTTTGCATTCTACATTGCTTGATAAGTCTTTCAAACTCTAAGATTCTGAGGTGGTCATATTTTGTAGACTCTAAAGATTGATGAGAATTTGATGGGATGTTAGTAGGATCATCGAAAGTGCTTTTCTTAGGATTATCTCTATAGTGCTGGCTAAGTCTTTCGAGAATTGCCACAAGTGTATTCATTTTGAATTTTTTTATGATAATAATCCTAATTATTAATGGCTATTTTCTTAATTAGCAAAAAATTTAAAGAAAAACTCAATCAAAATATAAAAGAAGCTGACAGAAAGAAACTCGAAAAAGAAAAACAAGTAGAATAGGGGGGGCTCGATGAACGAGAGGCCACCCAGACCGCGCATCGTCAGCTCCAGTTCCCGCCAATACCCAATCCGCACCGGCGGTATTGCCCGGGACTCCCCGTCAAATTCCCGCCACGACTCTCTCTCTCTCTCTCCCCCCTCGCCTTTTTCTCTTCCTCTGTAGACTGCAGAGATGATCTCCGAGAGATCGACGTAGCTCAACTCGAACACTCTCTCTCTCTCTCTCTCTAAACATGGCACCGTCTCGCCGCCAGAGCAATGGCCGATCGCCGCTCGTGAACAAGCAGTTCCAGATCACCTCCTTCTTCTCCTCCAAACCCGGCTCCTCCACTCCCTCTCCTCTCCAGAACCCTAAATCCACTCCCGGCCCTAACCCTAACCCCAACCCCAAACCCCGCCGCGAGCCCTCCTCCGATCCCGACGGCAGCCCCAGCTCCAGCCCTAGCCCCGCCACTCCCTCCCCCGTTCAGTTCAAGCCCCGGAAGAAGAAGACGCCTCTCGTCGTCCCCTCGGCCCCCGCCGCCCCTCGGCCCTACGGCCGAGAAGTCCTGCGCAGGAGGATCAGGGTGTACTGGCCGCTGGACGGGGCCTGGTACGAGGGCTGCGTCGGGTCGTTCGACGAGGGGAGCGGCAAGCACCTGGTCCGGTATGACGATGCCGAGGAGGAGTTGCTGGATTTGGCGAAGGAGAAGGTTGAGTGGATCGAGGAGAGTGCGAAGAAGTTCAAGCGGTTAAGGCGTGGGGGCAGTGCGGTCTCGGAGAAGGTAGCGGACGACGTGGAAAGTGATGAGGGAGGTAAGGATTGGGAGGACGATTCGAGCGATGAGGATTGGGGAAAAAGCGCGGAGAAGGAGGCGGTGGAGGATGCTGAGGATGAGGATATGGAGGCGGAGTTGGTCGATGAGGAGGATGCCGATGAAAAGAGCAGTGGTAAGTCTCGTGCGAGGAAGAGGAAGGTTAGCAAAGGAAGCGAGTCGGGGAGTGTTAAGAAGAATAAGACCGGTAGTGCTGTTTGCAACGAGGGGTCTAAAGGGTCGGTGGTGGTTTCTGGAAATAAGTTCAATGGTAAGTATAGAATTATTTTGACTTTGCAGTTACTGCTATAGTTCGTTTCTCATGGGTGATAGTATTCACGAAGGGTTTGTAGAACGTGTGTAATTGATTAGAAAGTGACATGAGCTGTCCCTAGAGAGCATATATTTCACGTAGTAGGAAAATTTATCCTGCTGCCGTGACAGCTAATTCATATGTCTGCTAGTCCTCTACCCTAACTAAGAAGTGCTTCACGCCCAATGTATGGCAACAATGTTCTTTTCCAGCTTAAAAAGATTAATCTCGTTACATGGCAAATCTTGGCCACCTGGTTCTATTAAGTCTTCAAATGTTTTAACTCTTCTTATCTATTTGAGCATCTTGATTGCAGCAGCTAGAACCCTTGTGTGATAAAATTTGAAATTATTGGTTGTTCATGGTGATGGTGTTCAGATTGATTTGTATTTACCTGTCATGGATCTCGCTACTTCTATTATAGTCTTTCTCTTGAACATGTTGTGGTGTTTGCCTTTCCTGTCACTAGTTGATGCAATCAGGAACTATGATGGTCTTATTGGTTGATATAATCACTACCTATTAATGCCGCTAGGTTTGAAGTTGGGTATCCATTCATGCCGATTATATAATACTTAATGTAGCATGCTTTTCTAATTCCAGAATGCTGTACCACAGCCCAGAAAACCACGAATGGTCTTGGTTCTTCCTTGCCAACTGATGCTTCAGAAAGGTTTAGTATCCGGGAAGCTGAAAAGCTGCACTTTCTTGGACCGTAAGTCTTAGTTCATTGCCAAAACTCTTTTTTTTAAGTCTATCAATGCATCGACTTTATTCTATATCAGACGTGACAGGAAGCTTGAAAGAGCTTTTGCTGAGGGTGGTACATGATGCATTCTGTCTTTAGGTTATTTTTTGTTGATAAGCTATCCAAAGATGAAATCCTATGGGGTGCAAGTTTGAAAAAATAGAAAATGATTTGTCACAATGATGCTGAAATCTCTTAACACCTTTCCTTGATGGAATTTAAACTTCACTTATTATGAATGCTGTCCTGACTTATTTTGATCTTGACACAGAGAACGGAGGAGGGATGCAAAAAGAAGACGACCAGGGGATACGGATTTTGATCCGAGGACTCTTTATTTGCCTCCGGATTTCCTTAAGAGTTTATCAGGTGGCCAGGTATATGATGTGTTTAACATAGGAGCTGGTCCACATGCTTTTACTGTACTTCTGTTTTTTTTTTAGCCAGCATTCTTTTACCAAACTTCCATATTTTTTTTAATTATATGCCTGGTAATCATGCAGAGACAATGGTGGGAATTTAAGTCGAAGCATATGGACAAAGTCTTATTTTTCAAGGTATGCATTCCTTTAATCATTGCGGTTAGCAGTATTATCAGAAAGTGAACATTCTCTTTGCTGGAACAGATGGGAAAGTTTTATGAACTTTTCGAAATGGATGCACATGTAGGAGCCAAAGAGCTTGATTTACAGTACATGAAGGTAAAGATTGCTAAGTAATCATTTCTTTGTTGCCTTGTTGTATCGCTGCTTTGCCTGCCTTCGCTTTTTGAATGGATGTTTCATTTTGGTTGGTAGCAATTGTTGGCTATTTTCCGGTAATTCTATATCTGATATCAATCAAACTACTGAATTAGGGTGAGCAACCGCACTGTGGATTTCCAGAAAAGAACTTCTCTATGAATGTGGAGAAATTGGCCAGAAAGGTTTCTTTATCCTGCCTATAGTTTAAAGTTGAATTTTCTGGTGATTAAGTTTTCAAGCTATCGAAAATGATTTTAACATAAAGTTCCGTGGCTAAGCAGGGTTATCGAGTTCTCGTTGTGGAGCAGACGGAAACACCTGAACAGCTCGAGCTTCGCCGGAAGGAAAAGGGTTCAAAAGATAAGGTTGCATGTCTGCTTCCAAAATAATGCATTCTGTTGCTTCCTTTGGCTAGTGTTTGTTAAATTATGGCATTTCATCTACAAAGAGGTCAATCATATATTTTTGTGAGCACCTTATCGGTGCCCAATTCTTTTTTCGCTGATGAAGATGTCCAAGTATAACCTTATAATAACCTTATACCGTGGTTGATTACTTTGACTAGTGAACATGAATAGTTTTGTATATATGCCTTCAGTGTAATGTCCTGTCTCTTTACAAGATTAAATAGTCCGCTATAGAGTTCCCTGTTAAGATGATGACTGTCATCAGTCAAAGTGAGCGAGCTTTGTTCTTATATGGGTGCATTTTATTAGGCGGTTAAGTTCATTAAGGAAGCAATTGCTCATTTGAGATCTTGCTAGGTTACTGAATGTGAAACAAACTGTGGAAACTGTCACAGTTGGATGGATGATGGTCTGTTCACATGTTTACAGGTCGTAAAACGTGAAATATGTGCAGTCATAACAAAAGGAACTCTGACTGATGGAGAAATGCTTTCAGCAAATCCCGAAGCTTCTTATCTGATGGCAGTGACTGAAAGCTGTCAAACCTTTGCAGACCAAAAGGCAGAGCGGACTCTTGGTGTGTGTTTGGTGGATGCTGCTACTAGCAGGATTACTCTTGGTCAGGTTGGCTCCATTTGCTTTAACTTTTTTTGTGCCTTCAGTGATGGTTTCTCTGTGCAGTTGTTCCTTTTGCCTTTACAAGGACGTAATATGTTCAGGATATGGATGGCTGCTGGCATGGCCTCTGTGCTTATGTTTTAATGGAATTTTATCGATGAAATTAGTGTATGAGAATGATAATTAGCTGCTGTGTGTTCATAATTCTGCTTTTCACCACCTGCGACCTAACCTCTTGCTTTGTCCCGCATGCATGGGCTAAGAGGAATGGCACGGAAGATCTCTTATAGCCATTCTTTGAGTTTTGAATAGTGAAGTGAATGATAACTTAACTGATCAAAGTGTTTGGTGTTGCATGATGCTTAATATAGAAAAAGAAATCAGTCATCTGTGCATCAGTGACATTGTTAACAGATCCAGAATCTTTCCACCCACTTCACATATCATGTCAGCTTCAGATTTTTAAGTTCCCATGAATGATCATTACCTCTAAAAGCAGGGTGCCTTGATTTGACACAATATTTTGGGGAAATGTCTTGTTATCTCAAAGCTTGTATCTTCTGCTTGTTATTATCTTTTTATTTCATTACTTATATTTTTTAAGTGATTTAGAAAAACATTAACTAATGAGTCGGGTTTTAGGCCTATGAACCAGCCTTCCATTGTCGCTGACTTTACCTGAAGATATAGTTCTCTATGTATGAAGTTGCCATTGTTGGATCATTCAATAGAGTACTGGCTATCTGTAGTATCTCTAGATATGTCATATCTTCCAGTATGGTGTAGAATTATGCCGTGGTTTGATGCGTGATACATCTGCTTCGCTTTTCAGTTCAGAGATGATTCAGAATGCAGTGCTTTATGCTGTCTGCTATCTGAACTGCGCCCAGTAGAAATTGTTAAGCCCACTAAAGGGTTAAGTGCTGAAACTGAGAGGGTTTTACTGACTCATACACGGAATCCTTTGGTGAATGAGTTGGTTCCAGTCTTAGAATTTTGGGATGCAGAGAAGACAGTTCATGAACTAAGGACCATTTATAGGAGCATCAATGGTCGATCATCTTCTGCAAGTTCAGATGAAACAGATACTGAGACTGCTGCTTCTCATTTCAAAGATGATGGCTTGGACAACCTCCCAGAATTTTTGTCTGAGCTGGTGAATTCTAGTGAGAAACATAATCTTGCATTGTCAGCCCTCGGAGGTGCCATTTATTACCTGAAACAAGCTTTCCTGGATGAGACGCTGCTTAAATTTGCAAATTTCGAGTCACTTTCATGTTCTGGATTCAGTGATGTTGCTCAAAAGCATATGATTCTGGATGCTGCTGCATTGGAGAATCTTGAGGTTTTTGAGAATGGCAGAAATGGAGGGTCTTCAGGGACACTTTATGCACAACTGGACCATTGTGTGACTGCGTTTGGCAAGAGGCTTCTCAAAACATGGCTAGCAAGACCTTTATATCGTCCAGAAGCAATTAAAGAGCGCCAAGATGCCGTAGCAGATCTTAAGGTAAGTGATAGCAGCATTGGTTTTTGATCCCTTTCCAAATTTCGAAATTGCAGTAATCTTCACTTTTTGTAAATGAGAATTATGGTTTTCCCCTTTACCAGTTATAAATGAGTAAGTTGTTGAGGACATCTTTGTTCGGCAGCTTACTTGGTTCTCCTTGTTCCAAATCGCTTTGCTTACTCAGGGACATCTTTTGCTTCTTTGGAATCTTTATTTCTTGGTTGACAACTAGCATGCCAATGTTTTCATATTTTATCTGACCCACTTCTTTGGAGGACTGCATCTTATGAGACTTCCTGTAGAATGAACTTTTTCTACTATGTTCTCTCTTCCTTCACTCCCACAAATCCCCAAAAAAGTAATCACAAATAAATAGATAAACATAAATAACACGAATATAGTTTATTATACAATGGGGAAATATAGAGGAATTTTTGTAGTAGTAATTGTTGATTTGCCACTGTCTACTATTAGCAAACCAGCGATAAGAACAGTTTCTTTCCTTTTTTGGTCATATAACATTAACTTAGATTTAGCTTATATGTTTCTGATATTGACTGAATTGGAAGGGGTGCTAAATACCATAGCTGCCTTTTCATTTATACTGGGCAGGTGCCTTTCACACCAATAAGGAAGAATATTACTTTCAGACGTCTATTATTTATATCATGTGGGTTGAGTTGGACTTGAGTGGACTTTTACTGGTTCTGACTGCCTTTTGTCTTTCCCTTTTTCCTTGGTGTCGGTTAATATGCTGCAGGGAGAAAATCAATCTTTTATATTGGATTTTCGGAAAGTGTTAATGAGGCTTCCAGATATGGAGCGCTTGCTTGCACGCGTTTTCTCTAGCAGGTATAGTTTCTGATGTTGTGGTCACACAATGAATTACTTTGGACCTGCAGGGATTCAGTTCCTTATACGACTAGTTTTTACGTCCTTTGCAGTGAAGCTTGTGGAAGAAATGCGAACAAAGTAATCCTCTATGAAGATGCAGCAAAAAAACAGCTGCAAGAATTTATATCGGCTTTACGTGGTTGTGAATTATTGGTTGAGGCATTTTCTTCTCTTGGTGTTGTATTGGAAAACATTGAGTCAAGACACCTGGTTCATTTGTTAACACCTGGTACTGGCTTGAAGATTCTCATCTTATTTAAAACAAAAATAAAAATTGGCATCTCATCTGTCAATCTTCATGCAGGGAAGGGTCTCCCGGAGGTCAGTTCAATTCTGAGGCATTTTAAGGATGCCTTCGATTGGGTTGAAGCCAGTAATTCAGGACGAATCATACCTCGTGAAGGTGTTGACATGGAATATGATTCTGCCTGTAATAAAATGAAGGAAATTGAATCTAATTTGATGAAACACCTCAAGGAGCAGAGGAAATTACTTGGGGAGACTTCAGTAAGAATCTGGAGAGCACTTTTAGAATTAGTTTCCTGTAGTCTACTTCATAGGTTGAATGTACAAAAGACAAACTTTTCTTCAATGTTTGAATGCAGATAACTTATGTCAATATTGGGAAGGAGGCATACCTTCTTGAAGTGCCTGAAAGTTTACGTGGAAAAGTTCCTCCTGATTACGAACTGCGTTCATCTAAGAAGGTAACAGCCTTTGTTGCTAAGCATGCTGAGCTTTTGTTTGTTTTATGTACATGCTGGAGGAATAATAGAATGAAGAATTTTACAATCACAGGTTAGGAATCATAAGGTCCTGACTTTAAGGAAGTCATACCATTTTGGTTAGAATCTAACATTGTGAACAGGGAAGGTCTTTAAGGCGTGAATTGTATCATTGAATCAAACAAATTTTCAATTTAAGATTCAGCAACAAGTTCTAGGATAGCTGGAAAAGGATATATAGCTCACTCAATCAGGTATGAAGATTGGGCTGGCAATTTCTGACACGAATTAACACTTTACACAATTATATGGAAAATCTGAAGGTCACATGAATTTAATGCATATAACTTTTGTAGTATAATTAACAAATTACAGTGCTTTCTATTGACACGACTTGACATGATTACAAAACCCGACTATGACACGTGAACACGAATTGCCAGTTGGGCCTTCTAATACTATGGTGCTTACCGAGTGATTGCTTGCACTGGTCGATGAACAGGTTCTTCTCTCACAGCAAGCAATCCAAATATAATTTTCAGCATAGTTCACTTTATCATGCCCGAGTTGAAGTCAAAGTTGTAGAATATAATGTTAATTCTATTTTCCAAAAGCATACACTTCTCCCCCCTTACTGGTGAAGTAGCAGTAGCCATTGTCACGTCCCTTCAATAAAGGACTGATGTCTGCATCGAGGTCATCATAGGATGATGTAGTTGGGTAGAATTTAAGTCTTGCTTCCTTCATTCTTTGTTTTCACAATCCTAGATACTGCTTTAGTTCATCTTTGAAGTGCCTCAACGATATAGTTTTCCTCTCGAAAGGTAAATGATTAAACCTCACAAGCCTCTCACAGACAGGAAGCTGCAATATGACAGTCTGCTCCAGTGCGTGATCCATCTATGCTGGTCTTTTTTGGTCCTAATTAATAATAAGAGTGACATTTCACCTTGAAAATGAGTACTATTTTCACCTGTTTAAGGAAGAAAAAATTGTGAATGAAATTGGACCTCAAGAAATATGAATGATTTTTTTTTGCCTATCAAAAAATGAAATACTTATGAGTGAAATTTCAACTATAGCAGTGGATGACTCCCCAGACTAGATTTTTGCAAAAGTTAGGTGAACATGATTTGCATATTCTGAAATGCTAATCTGATCAAATGATCTCAAGACCTAGAACACTGCAACATCTACATTTCTATTGTATGCTGCTTGTAATTTGATTATCTATATGTTTTTCTGTTTGGTATACCGTGCCGTACTGTACATTTCATGTGGTTGGTTGACTAATAATATATTCTTGTTTGTGAATCGGTTTGCCCGACTCTTTGCGACATGCAGGGTTTCTTTCGATATTGGACCCCCAAAATTAAGAAGCTTGTAAGCGAGCTCTCACAAGCTGAATCTGAGAAGGAGGCTGCACTGAAGAGTATTTTGCATAGACTAATTAGACGCTTCTGTGAGCATCAAGACAAGTGGAGGCAACTAATTTCTTCAACTGCAGGTTTATAGATGCTAATTTGCTTTGAGGATATTTGATTTGTTTTGCATTTATTGCTCATCTACAAAATTTTGTTTTATATAACTTTCTCCAATCAAGGTCATCCTCGTTATTTTGAAAGGCAGGCACAATGAAATTTGTCATTTCATTTTTCTACAGATACTTGTGGAGCAATGTTTAAATTGGTTGTTGCGTTTTGCAGAGATAGATGTTCTGATCAGTTTAGCAATTGCGAGTGACTATTATGAGGGACCAGCATGTCGTCCATTTTTCAAAGTCTCTTCTGATTCAAGTAAAGAGCCATGCTTATCTGCTAAGGGCTTAGGGCATCCTATCCTTAGAAGTGATTCCTTGGGCAAAGGTACCTTTGTCCCCAATGACATCAATATTGGTGGTTCTGGTAATGCTAGCTTTATCCTTCTCACTGGTCCTAACATGGGCGGAAAGTCAACCTTGCTCCGACAAGTTTGCTTGGCTGTTATTTTGGCACAGGTAGGTTTCTGTGCTTTTACTTTTAAGTGTTTCATATTTCTATTCCTGAGAGGGTTTTTGGCAGATTGGAGCAGATGTACCTGCAGAGAGTTTTCAACTGTCGCCTGTGGATCGGATTTTTGTCCGCATGGGTGCCAAGGATCATATCATGGCAGGGCAAAGTACATTTTTAACCGAGCTCTCTGAAACTGCGTCAATGCTGGTATGACTTTTGAGGGAGAACTCATATGGTGTTTCTCATTCTAGTTGCATGTTACTCTTAGAGGCATGCTGTATGATATTTTAATTTTGATATGTACTTGATCTTGGATCTGTGTGTGTAGTAACTTTGTTATCTTGCTTCATGACTTTCATCGCTTGACTACTTATTTTTTGTTACTGCACATTTCACTATATTTCTAGATAATTCTGACTTTCAGCTGACTGAACTGCATTCCCAAAGGATAAATGTTAGGATAAGAAAAGAACTGTGCAAATATATTCTGAAGTTGGTGTATCTTCACTTGTCTACAGTCATCAGCAACTCGCAATTCTTTGGTGGCATTGGATGAACTGGGACGCGGGACCTCGACCTCAGATGGACAGGCCATTGCGTAAGTGTCGGTCATGTCCCTTAAAAGGGTTATTGTTGCTTCCATGTTTTTCCGTGTTTCATATTTATGGTTAGTGTCGTTGAGAAACATGTCAAATATGTTGACCAGATTTGCGTTGCTCTCCTATTGTATTGGCATGCAGGGAATCTGTCTTGGACCATTTTGTCCACAAGGTGCACTGTCTAGGAATGTTTTCTACGCATTACCACCATTTAGCTGTGAACTATAGGAATGATCCTGGGGTATGTCTCCTCTTTAATAGTTGATCTGGTTAATAATTATGGTGCCGTATCGAAGTGATAATTGAAATTCACATTCAACTAGGGTATAAGCACATACAATATTGATAGTAGGAGTTCTCTCAAGGTTGAAAATTGTCAAATCTTTTGCTGATCATTCATGTCATTTTTGGTATATTGCCCTCTGGTGTTTTGTTCAGGTTTCCCTTTGTCATATGGCATGCCAAGTGGGAGATGGAGCTGATAGCATAGAAGAGGTCACATTTCTTTATAGATTGACACCTGGTCCGTGCCCCAAAAGCTATGGAGTCAATGTGGCACGCTTAGCTGGTAAGTTATTCTACTATCCTTTGCTGGAGTTTTGACTTTTGAGTCCTTATTGTTGATTTAAAAAGTTATCGCGGCATTGTATTGCCTACAAGAATATTAGTCTCACCTTCTGACTTTATTTGTAAGAATCGATCACTTTGGCACAATATTACGGTTGCCACTGGAATGTGCATCTTTTTGGCCTGAAGGACACTTCTTGGTGCAGTTAATGCACTAAGGTTGTGAGCTAGCATCAAGTAATCAGGCCACTTTGTGCTTTTTTCTCGTTCTTGTTACTGGCATTTTCAGTGAATGGCGCTCATGATCGTATAGCATTTGGACTGTGCGCACTGGTTCTTAGACTGCTTATTTGCAGGACTTCCTGAA
This sequence comes from Corymbia maculata, assembly GCA_014182735.1. Classification (NCBI taxonomy): domain Eukaryota; kingdom Viridiplantae; phylum Streptophyta; class Magnoliopsida; order Myrtales; family Myrtaceae; genus Corymbia; species Corymbia maculata. Next base: position 28,925,220 of record CM024692.1, on the reverse strand, counting down.
TGCATCCTCCAAAAAGCAGCTTCACGATCAAGAGAATTTGAGCATTCGTATGGTAGGCACACAAAAGGATCTCCACAGCATTCGTGTACCCAATATTCAGAAAAAGAGATGGAGCCTTTAATGCAAAAATTGATGAAACTTGTTGCGCGATCGGTTGACTCTGAATCATCTGATACCAAGTTCATCGGTTCCTACTTGAAGCTGCAACATGAGGCAAAATTACTCCTACGACAACAGTGACGTGGCAAAATTAGTCGTACCACGTGCACGGAACTTCTGGTTCAAGTTTTGGTAGTTCTAGGATATCTGGGGCCCATTGACCTTCCAACTGTAAATTTATTGGTTGGCTACAAAGCTCTCAAGATTTTTGTGGAGGCATTTCCGGGCGTTAGTATTTGACTTCCCGCTGTGTATTAAATGAGCAATGTACAGTTTGCCTCGTGGAAGAAGTTGTGTGGTCAGCGGATGGATGGATGTACATGACAGGACGTATCGAGGTTGATTGTTTTGATACCTCAGAATGTACAATGCAAATGTGTAACATCAAAACTGACGGCTTATGGAATTGTTTGTGATTTTCAGAGTCGAACCTGGTGTATTACATTCTCGGAAAGTCTCTGGTAGAAATTATGAGTCCCTTATTGTAGAACTAGGAACTAGGAAGAACCTTGTAACGAATTAGCTTTACTGAGATGCAATCTAACTCGGAGCCAATCTCAGTTCCTGGAGCATTCTCCGATAGATATCCATCATCCACCTGAAGTGCATTCCTCTTATTAAATACGAGATCTTAGACCCAAAACAAAAAAACAAAAAAAAAAACTCCGAGATAAGAAATGGGATAGGCCGAAGGGGAAATAGTCAACGCAATTTAAAGCTCAATTGAGACTCTAGGCCCATCGGCCTATTACGGGCTCACTAGAAAAACCAGATCCAACTCTGAACTCACGCAACATCGAAACTCCTCCATCTTCCCAAAATTTTTGGATTGCATTACAAATTTACAATAAACTAATTTTTTTATCATGAAATATCTCAAAATGATACATTTATATTATAATAAATTATTTCCAACTAATTTTTTGATCACCAAAAATCCTAAATAGATACATTTGTGACAAATTTTTTTTTTTTTATAATAAGGATCCGGCCTGGCTCAACCTTACGGGAGCGCACGACTGCCGTGAGCCCGACAAGCCCAACAACGACTACTGACTATACTTGGAGGGGAACTAACCCAAAAACCCACCACTAGGGCCTCACTTAAATAGCTAGCAATTAGGTGATTCGAACCTAAGACCTAGTGCGGGATGTCCCAAGTGCAAACCATAGCAGCTGCCTGTTGGTGGCATTTGTGACAAATTTACTATCTATTAGTTCCATTAAATTGGATTAATACGACAAAAAACCACAAATTGGTATATTGATGACAAATAAAGGGTAAAATTCCAAATTAGTATACCCGTCAAATTGTCACCAGTTTGAGATTTTTTATATATTTGAAATAAATTTACTACATATATATTATTACTTTTAGATTTTTTGCAATATTAATCAAAAAAAAAAAATTTCTCACTCTCTCCCCAAGTAAATGCATGGTCATAGGGGTGAGCATTAGTCCAACCCAGACCTGCTCAACCTCGGCTCCCAAGCAGACTATGTCGCTCCTTGATCTTGGAACCCTTGATCATGCACTAAACAAGTTGGTTCTTAGTCATGAGGCTTTAGGGTTAGTCTAACTCGAACCAACATTATATATATTATATGTATTATATTTTTATATACTCTAAACCATAGTGCCTCCACCTCTGTTTTTTCTTACGTGGCTCTGTCTTGTAAATTAGAAAGTAGTCGGCCTCGATTCGACCGAGAAGAATAAAATAAAAAGCCTCTTTGCTAGCCTCGTTTGGTTTGCTCTCTTTGGCCTCATTCACCACTTGCTGCTCATCACTCTTCACTTTCTTCATTGCTCGCCCCTAGCCTCTTCTTACTCACCTTCTAAGCAAAGCTCAATTGAAATCGCCCGCCTCTCTTGACCCGCCTCACAAATGCAACTCAACGATTACAACTGGAGATTTCTACAATTCTCTTTTCTTAGATTTATGTTTAATATGTACAGTGTTCATAGTTTAGTTATCTAATGTCGTATTGATAATAGACATGTAATTTAAAAAAGCGTGTTTGTATTTTAAACAACTATAAAAAATGAAAAAATAATCGGTTAATCCTGAATTGATCCTAAAACTAGATTGGGAGTCCAATCTTCAATCCCAAACTCAACGGTGTTAGTCTTTGGTCCTCAAAATTAGGGATCATTACCATGCCGGTTAATCTTTAGGTTAGGTGTTAGACTGACCTAATCTGACTATGCTTATCCCTACGCGGTGGTCGTCACTGTTCATAGGGTCTCAATTTTCGCTGCAATATATTATTATTTTTTATTTGTTGCATTTTTGTATCTATTAATTTTGTCGCCGAATTATAATCTGGTGGCGTGAATCCGTCGGCGTCTGCTTCGAGGTGGACGATCTGGTTCGGTTCTCTCTCTCTCGCTCTCCTTCCTCAAGAAAACCGAGCGAGCGTCGGAGCCATGTTTCTGCTGGATTGGTTCTATGGCGTCCTGGCCTCGCTCGGTCTCTGGCAGAAGGAGGCCAAGATATTGTTCCTAGGGCTTGATAATGCCGGGAAGACCACCTTGCTCCACATGCTCAAAGATGAGGTTCTCCCGTTTCCTCAATTCCCTCGCAGCTTAATCGATTCCGTTCTTCCTTACGTCGGCTGTAGATTTGTATGATGATTGTGATGGTCTCTGATTTAGCGGGATAGAATCATTTTAGGTTTGGCTCTAGGATGGTGGTGCTGTAGGTGGAAATGGATGACCGGATTGGGTTTTTCGCCTCGGTTGTATTGATGGGATTGCTTTTCTTTTTCTTTTTTTATTGTTGAATTCTAGAGATTGGTTCAGCACCAGCCCACCCAGTACCCGACCTCGGAAGAACTGAGTATCGGGAAAATCAAATTCAAAGCTTTTGATCTGGGCGGCCATCAGATTGCTCGCAGAGTGTGGAAAGACTATTACGCAAAGGTACACACTGATGCTGAGTTGAGAGTTTGGTTTGCGCTTTTTTTAATGTTGTGCGCTGAGGTAATTCAGTTGATTATGAAGTGTCTGTGCACTGTAGCCCTCTCATTAGCTGTAATTGTTACCTTGGACTTGGATTTTTATGCTGTAGGAGCTGAACCCGCATTACTGTCTGGTTCTGCTGATGCATAACTATTGTTTGATCCACTTTGGTTGTCGGACTTGCCGCTGGCTGGCACTAATTTTTTTTTTACCTTGTTGGGCTCACCTTTATTTTCTGTGGTACATTCATCAAGTGATGTTCACTTGTAATTGCTATCATACGCTTGGACCTAACAACCTGCAATTTTGTGTTGTCTGTGGCCACTGCCTTTAGAAGTGAAATGGAAACATCATCGACATGGTTATTGTGGATGATATTGCTAGTATTTGTGTGTTTTTCTTCTGAATATTTGTTGGATAATGCTCTCAATGTAAGAAGACGAGGTCCCTTTGAATGGTTGTTTCTGCTTGGGATTGTACATCCTGTCATGAACTTTGTCCTTGTTTAACTTTTGCATAACTTGGGTCTACATGAATCACTGTTGGGAAATCCCTTCCACATGTGTTCGATGATGCTTTCTGTAACTTTCTAAAGCAGACACTGGTGGTTAATACCTGTGTCCTAGTATTCCTGGGAACAACTTCTCTCTTCTACCAGACAGAAGGCAATGGCTGTTGTGTGGAGTGGGAACCAATTATAAGTATGCAAGATTAGGTGATGATGAGTGTACAATATCTGATGCAGGGAAACTGTGGGTTGCATAGGTGGTTAACTCATTTTTAGAAGCTTTAGAAGCTCGTTTGGATGAAGAATAACTTACCAAATGTTGTGACTGGAAGTTATCAAGGTAGAAGACAAAAATTCCTTTTCTCTTGGGTGAGATGGTGTATTCATGCCAAGCATTAGCCCAAAATTGTCTCCTTTTGATCAATTAACTCTTCAGCGGTTACAGAACGGGTGTCCATTTGTGGATTAGGCGCACAACATGGGGTTGCTTCCTTAGACCACTAACTGCCAATAATGTTATATTTGGGCCACCTACCTTGGTTTTGGCTGGCAACTTACTGGGTCCATGTGGTTAGTGAGGTACTTTATTGGTTAGGTGTTTATCTATTTAGGTGAGCTTCCTCATTGTAAGAAAATGATCGAGTCATTAAACTCTTGTTGGAGTAGGTTTTGTCACTGGGCATTGTAGTCGTATCATGGAATTTAGACAAGTGACATCGCACTTGGAAATGTGACTTGTGCAGCAAGACAATAGCATATAATGTGCTCGTGTGGATTTTTCAACCCCCCAAAAAGAAGAAGGTGGATACAGGGTAACAATGATCTTTATTCTATGCTGCGGATGGATTTGGAATCTTGAAATTGGTGGGAGGGACAAAGAAGTTTGTCTAACTTTTGCAGAATAATCAGACAGCAGGATTTCTAATCTTACAATCATTTTCTTGTTTTTTTGACGTGTTCCACTTGTGGGTACTTTTCCATCAGGCAAAAGCTTGCTTACTTCTATTTTTCTCCCCCAAAGTGAATACAAGCTATTGTTACGCGATTAATTTCTGCATTATGCAGGTGGATGCTGTCGTTTACCTTGTGGATGCCTATGACAAGGAGAGGTTTGCAGAATCAAAGAAGGAATTAGATGCGCTTCTTTCTGACGAAGCCCTAGCCAATGTCCCATTTCTCATATTGGGAAATAAGATAGACATACCTTATGCTGCCTCAGAGGATGAACTGCGATATCACCTTGGTCTGACCAACTTCACCACTGGCAAGGGAAAGGTAAACCTCACCGACTCAAATGTTCGTCCGCTAGAAGTATTCATGTGCAGCATCGTCCGCAAAATGGGGTACGGAGATGGTTTCAAGTGGCTTTCTCAATACATCAAGTAGAGGATAGTTTGGACGAAGTGCTCTTGTTCTGAAACACCCCCAGTTTGATCACACTGTGACATAAATATATTCATCCCCCTTATACTCTTAAGTCAGTTTAAAGTTGGATGTACCTTGTCATGGATACGTTGGGAAGGTTAATTTGTGTTGGTTCTCTCTGGCACTTAATAGTTGTGCTTGTGGCTACTTGTTCTGTGATTCTGTAGCTTACCTTTAGGTTTGCCATCGATTCCTAGAACTCAATAGTGAAGCAAGAAAATAGGGAATCAACATTTTCAATCATGTTATGTGTCAAGGCAGAAACTAACTCTGCTTTGAGGTAGCTTTTGTTAACTGAAGAAACTGCAATTATCTTTGGATGGAAGTTGTCGGGCTCCATTTATCTCCATTGCCTTTGGGTCTTGCTCTCAATTAACTGGCGAAGCTTTGCTCGTTCACCTAGAACAATGGGTAGGATGTACACTACTACTCTTTTTTTTAATGTATCCAGGTCGATGATGCAATGACGATATGTTGGATAGGTATGAATATCAACACTGAGGATTTCATACGTGTTTCGAATTCTTTCCATGCCTTGTGGATTGAATGGCCGTGATTAGGGATTCGATGGAGCTTCATTTCTCATCACTTAAATTTGACTTGGCCATGGGTTCCAGACGAGTCGCATACGGGGTACTAAATCTGACCCGGATCCCTGCTGAAAAATGGCTTCGATGGTCACATTAAGGCAGTCAATGTGTGGGAGAGTTTGGTTACGCACCTAACTTAGATAATCCACGATCTGATCATAATCCGGACTCTGCATTTGGAGACTTCGGATCGAGTTAACGTAGCTTTGACCCGGCACGAGAACTCCTGCGTATGAGTTCTAAGAGGTTTCTTTGCATACCTGACCTTTGCTGACAGCTCATTGCAGACAGCTTATTGTTAGAATTGTTCAACGGCTTCCAACTTTGAGAACCGTACAATTCTTGTCGAGTGGATCCTCCATACGGTACGTACCGTCGGCATCATTGGTACTTGGCAGTTAGGATGGATGGCCATCAGCCCATCACTATCCTATAACTAACCGTGGCATTTCTCCCAATTTTATGCGAAACGCCACTGACTCACATTATTAAACCACTTGTTCGAATGGCGATTTGGGACATCATTCGACCGCAGCAAGGCAGAGACCGTTAGCTTGTCCATTCTATGAATTTTCTCTTTCCTTTCGGGTGCGAACGGATGTTTTAAGAACGAAGGCAATTCGCATGTGAACTCGGGAAGGTCCTCCTGTCCATGTTCGAATCCATGTTCATCTCGTCCTCAAGTATACATTTGATTGGTCCCGGCTCCTGTTCGTCTCCGAAGCTAGCTCGGACGTCAAAATCAGTTCGATGTACTAGAATTACCGACCCGAACGGGAACGCAGGGACCTGCTGCCATCGACGTTCGATCCAAAAGTCGTGCTGCTCTTCTGTCTTATTAGTGTGGAATTCTCGATGCGATGTTTGAATTCTCGCATGAACCGATCCCCTCGAAAACCGCATTGGCTAAGATAATGTCCGAAAGGGTTAGAATAAGGAGTGGAGAGAGTGTTCAACCCCAACTATCGACCCTAATTTTGTCATCATCATTACGTTGATTTAACGAAAGTGCCACGATTATTCTTTGCTACTGCCTTCACATGATTGGAGCTGTTCCAACCAACAAGCACCTCCTCTTACATATATATATTCCTTATAATTCATCACCATCAATCTTATGAGCCTCGGGCCTCTCTCTTCTTATGACGTGAGATTGACAATCTAATCTATCTTGTTCCTCCTTTTCTTTCCATCTCTCTCATGGGCAACTTTGCATCAATCCACCATCGAGCTACTAGACAAACTTGCATGGTCCTTCTGTACGACGGCTCGACCCGAGAGTTTGAGGACCCGCCGACCGTGGCCGAGCTGATGCTGGACCACCCACGGCATGTGGTGGCGGAGTTCCGCTCAGCCGTTGATGGGACCCGCCGACCGACCGCGCTGCCGGCCGACCAGAAGCTCGAGGCCAAGAAACTCTACATCATGCTTCCCATGATGAACAAACAACTCCAAAGGCACAGCCACCGCAGCAACAACGGCAGTGGCAACAAGCTGCCCCCGTTGTCGGCGGAGGAATCGCGCCGCTTCCTCTCGATAGCCAACTCGGCCCTCCAATCACGTCCTTTTAACTCGAAGCCGAAGGCGGCGTTCATGCCAGTGCTAGCGAGGGTGTGTGCTGATGCTAATGACATTACGAGCAGAGGGAGGAGACTGCCGCCGCCACTGCCGCCGAGTAGGGCCATTCCATCGAAGGAAGAGAAGGAGGCACAATCGGAGGAGAGGCACACGCGGGAGTTTAGGGAGATCATGTTGGAGAACAGTAACGACATGGTGATGATGAGCAGGCAGGTCTCAGGGAAGGCTTGGAGACCAAGCTTGGAGGCTATCATGGAGAAGAAGGTGGAGGAGGTGAAGAAGAAGGCCGCCCCTCACAGCTTGTTTCAACGTGGGAAATCATTCAAAAGCAATTAGTTGTGTATTATACATAGTATTAGCATCATGAACAAATGATAGAAAATGCATGTACCTAACTTTGTAGTTTGATTAGCTTATTACGCCCAGATGTCATCTTCTTCTCCTAAGGTCGAAGTGCTTGTAACGACGATCGACATCGTTATGTATAATCGGTAATTACAAGAGCATTGCAAGTCGTCCTAAGAGAATGCTTAAGTCTGGTGATTCGAACTTGAAATTAAGAGAGTAATGAGTCGTTTTCTTTCAGATACGCTATGCAGATCAAATTGAAATTAGCATAACCAATAACTTCTTGAGCCACGAAGATCAGAAAATAGAAAATGCAAAAGATTAACGTTGCCGGCTTTTAATGTCATCTTCCCACTGCGGTTGGTCTGGAGTTAAGTAAAAACATGTAAGAAATCAATAATTATTGGAGTTGATAAAAAAAGAGAAACGGGCTAGTTGTTTCGGGTTGACAATTTGGCCATATAATTTTTATTCATCGTGGCAGATGATGGCGTGATACATGATGGGGTTCGTACGTTAGAGATGTGTTGATCCAACGATCTTAGTTATCCCATTAACCAATTACCTTCTTCGAAGTAGAATTGATTACTCTGAAAGCTCACCCTAAATGGTTTGCAAAATGATCTGACTTGATTTGGATGCGACCAATTTCATATTTTAATTGTAACCTGACCCATGCTGAATAACATTTGCAATCCCTCCTGCTATTGTACGAGGGACAAATTGCCCAACTAATTAGTTTTTTATTATATAGATATCAATTCAGTCATGAACTTTTCAATTTTGTCATTCTACTCTTAAACATTTCCATGAAATTTCAATGTAATCCTCTTGACTAATTTTCACCATGTGTTATGTAAAATGGCCGATGGTGACTATACTATCATATTAGCGATTTATAATTAAATTAGTAAAATCGAGAAGTTTAGAACTGATTTGACATATGTACAATAAATTTATGCTTCATTGGGTAATTTTTCCATCATATGAGTATAGCTTAACCTTATGCACAATTCAAGCGGTGTGTTGTATGCCATCAGTTATATGTTGCACCTATGAAATTGTTCTAAGACTATATCTTGATTGATGTTGCTTTGGAATCTCTAAGCCTCTAAAACTACCCTTGTATTAAATGAATCAATAGGTCATGTGAGTTTTTCATACGAGTAATAAATAAGTAATTTCGTTAATAATTTTTCCAAGAGGCCTAGTAATTTCAACCGGTCTTAATAACTCCTTGATCTCTTTAGTATCTTCCCAAAATAGGCAAAATAATAATAATAAATTACCAACCAACCAATGTATCAAAAGTGATCCCACAAACATATAGTATAAAGCAAATTTCAATGATCGACAAAAAAAGAAGAAGAAGTAAATTTCAATGCACGTGTGGATACAAACTTACACATAATTACAGTAATCTATAGTATTAATGGTTATAGATGATAGTTAGGATTGCAAATTTCAATCCTTTTTTCATCGTAGACACATTAGAATTGCCATGTACCTAATCAAGTCGACCGCGAGCAACCAAACTTGATTAAGTGTCGGTAGATATCGAAATCCCAAGTCGGCTTCCTGCCTTAACAGTGAGATTCACTTTAATTGTATCCTGCTTAGATTGTAAGCTTTTATTAAATTGGATCCAGCACTTTTCTAAAATTCTCTATCCTACAACCAACTTTCATGTTGAAACCATATTCATTAGGCCCATATTATATTGGATATCATCTCCCTTGCCAAATAAGAGAGAGTGATGGGCTCTAGACGATGGATTGAGCCAGCAAACCATGCGCGATGATCTCTCAATTTATTTTATTCACAAAATGACATGACAAATTATAAACGGGCGCCTTAATACATCTAACTCATTGAAATAGTTATTTAATGTTTGTCGCTTTATATTACAAGTTGATTTTTTCTTATATCCACGACATTGCTTTTGACTTTATCTATGTCTTTTCTTTTATTAAAAATAAAAAATAATTATTTTGCATTACTGAAATATCGTTGAATCGCAAAAGCTATCAACATGGAAATATCCAGAAACTAATTTCACGCCTAATTTTCTCACCTAGGATGGAAATTAATTTGCATGAATATGTCAGCGGTACCAATTTAAAAATTTTAGTGATATTAATCGTTTTTTTTATTCGAACGCCCCAAAAATAAATCAAATGATGATTGGTCAGACTCACAGCAAAGAAAACTAAAGGATTGCGTTGGATTTTGCACGGCAAAAGTCAACATCGCATTAGATATATTCACGTGATAATACGATAAGCTTCCTCCTTTTTTTCTTTTTATTTTTTATTTTTTTGCAATTATGCGATCACATTCATCGACCATCGGCCGATCCTCAGAGCCAAGCGCTTTCCACGACCTCTTGATAGGTTTCATGAGTGGGAATGATCATCAGCAATCATCCCTCTTTCAATCATGACCATCCATTATTCTCAATCCGAGAGTTGACTTTAAAAATTTTGATAATTTTTTTTTTTGTCTCCTCGCGTAATTTCCTTGCAAGAAGAAAGAAGGGTAAGGGAAAAAAAAAAGATTTGCATGGAGGTAGAATTATTCCGCAAATCTTCTGAATTTAGTCGAAATCTTGAGAAGAAAAGGAGCTTTGTAGGATCTAGAGAAATAGCGATATTGGCATTCGAGCAAGTTCATTGCCTCCTTTAATAATAACAAAAAGTCGAATTAAATATACTTTAATAATGAGTTTTTTTTTTATATATTTTCTTAAGAGAAATCTTATATAGAGTTGAATTGGTATAATGTGCTGATAAGTCTATTATGTCCCTTAAAATGCACTTTATTTTTCCAATATGATTACTTTCTCATAAAGTCATATCTTCTTATTTTCGTTGTAATTCTCATGATATCATGAATAATAGAATCACCTAACTAGAAAGGAAGAAAGGAAGGTGAAAAGAATGAAAGATATTTAGACTCGAATAAAATCACTTTGTACTCCTCAACTGTTATTACCCTTCAATTCCATCCATCATTATTGTAAATTCTATTATGTCAGACAACATAAATTGTCTAAGAAAATGATTTATTTTCAACTTCAAGTAAAATTTAGGCCATTATTGAAATATGTCATATTGCATGAAAATAAGAACTTTTTATCCCTTCGCCCATTAGCCTATATTTTTGGATTGAACTTTCTAACATGATATTTGAAATATGATCTATTTCCATTTATAAACTTTTTATGTACATATGGTCTCCCTCCATTTATTAACTCAAAACTTTTTAGATTGAATTTTTGAACAGTCATGTTGTGATCATAAGTGCATTGAATAGATAACTTGAAAATGAATATAAGTAAACTAAATAATACCAAGAGTATATGGAAGTTCGACCTCAAGTTATGCGATCTATACTATCCTATCAGGTTAGAGAATCTCATTATTTTCCCTTAAAAATCTAAACTTTGAGAAGTGGAGTCAACACGAATGTAGCATACTTGTCTTCCATCAGACTGATGGTTGCATCAATGAAAAAGTTTTCCCGCATCAATCCAACCTTCTATTCATAACCAGCTCAAGCAAGCTGGATCCCGTTTGGGTGGGGGGACCAACTGTAGCCATAAAGCCTAGTGCCCTAGCTTTCAAAGTCTATCAGCAAACCCACGTGCCTTGGCATCCATGGCACGTGCGCACCTGCTCCTCTGTCTTTCTGAGTGCTGCAGAGGTTCTCATGGATTACGCCAATGGGGATAGGATAAAGCAACACATGATTGGGTTGTAACCTTGGAACTCCACAAGATAAAAATGTCATTTTGTTTATTCTTTATTACATGTTAACTGCGATGTTTGAATAGGGAATCTTTGGGATTTCACAGCCCAGAATGCTCCCTTTGGAGTAAGCATCTCTTAGTTTTTAATAGAATGTTTCAAATCCCAAGCTGAGCATTATCCCTAGCTGTGCCAAGATTAGCAATGCAATTATGCAATGCTGACGATAATTCCAAATTGTTTATTCCATCTCATTGGTCCTATAAGCTATGAGCCTATGATCCACCCTGGCAACTTAAGTGCAATTTCAAAAGGGCCATAATTTGTACAAGTAAAAAAGAAAAAGAAAATTTTAAAAATGGGATGTGGTTGGGATGCAGGCAGTACCTTGTATGTTCTCATTTTATCATTAAATTCATGTGGTAGAGATGTGCTTTAGAAGTGTATGAACCTTGCTATATATTCTCTTTATAGGTTATGTCGTTCGATTATTTCCTAAGGCATAGGCATGTATATGATAATTAGATGATTTGGACTCTCACAACAGCATGAATCATGAATCATGAATCAGGGACTAGAATGTAGGATGTTTCCTACCAACTAAGCCAGTTTGATTATGCTAATTCAAGAGGCCAGCTCATCAATGAGGATAAGTCAGCAGCAACCATTATTTGATATTTTGTATATCTTTACACTCCAGAAAAAAAAATAGTTAGTTAATCAAACACAGATTATTCATACTTTACGTCAAGCAGTAAATTTACATAAGGTCGACAACAGGCAAAAACATGAATAAAATTTTTCATTTAGCAATACCCAAATTGAAAAAAGCCCTTGAAACAGTTAGAAACCCAACCTTATATACTTATTTTCCTTTCAATGTGAGTTAGGAAATTCTTCTTTGGTTTAATGATGATGAATAGTCTTATAATGTAGTTCGAACTTTTATCACGAGACCATGAGATTATTCTGCACTCTTTCAAAAAAGGCAAGCAATGCATTCACAAATCGGAACCGTTTTAGCATGTATTAAGAGACCGTTATCATAATAACACCTCTCTTCTTTGGGATAATTGGTGAGCAAAAGGTTCAAATGATCTCTTTAACCGAATCCTAGTTCTATTTGAGAAGACGCTCTGAAAATCATCAAACTAGCCTGCCCAACTATGCAAATTATTGTTGACAATTATGGCATGGGAACAATACAGAAGTTGAACCAAGTAGAACAGCATCATAGGCTTTGTGTCAATTCTGGTGTGCCAACCAGAGGATCTGTATTATTTGCCCTTTTGGATAAGTGGGAGATGATGATGCTGATGAGCCTGTGGAAAAAAAGAAAATGGTCCATTCCTGCATACCAGGAAGCTCAGACACCGCATGTGTCTGCGTGCAGTCCAGAGATTCCTACAAATTATTGTAAATTCTCCGTCTTTTTTCCAGAATAAATTCAAAGTGCCCCAATTGGATTGGAGCCTTCATGATACCAATTCTTATCTTTGGCCCTCTGTTATCATCAACAAGGAAGAAAAAGAAGCGAGATTGGCGTCAGCTCAACCAACCACATCAAAGTACATCGAGCATAGTCGAATTTTCCGTCATTGTATGTCGGAACGATCGGGATGAGTGCTAAACTATGCATTATTCATGATATTGTCGTGCTATATGCGCACGTAACTTGTCATCTTCTGCTCTAGAGCGATCCATTGATTTATATGTCCGAGCCCCCCTCCTCAAAAGCTAAAGGACACGATTGCAAGATGCTATCCACACAAGAATCTCTCACAAGTCACAACCCACTTTAGTGTTTTTTTTTTTCTTTTTTCCTGGTTTTTCTCTCCTTTTTCCATGCGAAAAGATGAAGAGTTAAAGCGGGAAAGAATAATTTCAGTGGAACAAAAACTCGATATGTGGTGAGAGATGGAGATCAAGTGAATAAAGTTCCATCTCCCACATGAACGCAGGAATCTACAACAGTTCTTTTGAGAGAGAGAGAGAGAGAGAGAGTAGTGTGCCGTGCTGTGCTGTGTTGTAACAGGTGGTTCCTAAGACGCCATAACGCGAACAAAAAGTGGACCCTCTGGACCTTGTGCTGCATGATGATCGAGAACGAGAGCCCTCATTGTCAAAAAGGAAGAACAAACAAAGGGCCCCATCCCCCATCCCCCATTTCCACAGCCTTCGCTTCTCTCTTAGCTGTGCGAGAGGCTGCCGAAACCCGTGGTGTGGAGCCTACGAACTCTATCGAGCCCGGTCCCCAAACCTAATGCGATCCCGGATAGCAATATCCGATGACGGAAGATGCGTGACGCGGCATTCGATGAATCGTGGGAGGACGCAGCAGAGACGTATCTTCTTTCTATTCCCGGAGCGATAGCGAGAGCTGGAGCTTTTCGGACGACTGCACAGGTTGTCCTCCTCCGTCCCCGGCGCGGGCCCGACCACGAGAGAATGCCACGTCGGCGGCGGGCGGGCGGTCGAGAGAGAGAGGGGAGGCGTAAGGCTGGGCCCAGGGGCAAAGGGACGGCGACCCTTCTTGTCCTTCACGAAAGGCGGGCCTGTCCCCGTCCCCGTCGTCCCGTTTCTCCGTCCGTGGGGCCCGCGAAAGCGGAGGTCTTTTCCTTTTATTATACGGGGAAAGAGGTCGACGGCGCTTTTGGTAATGAGGGACAGCGCCAAATTCATGTGCGGTTCATTTAATGGGGGAGGGATGGTTCGAAAAGCGAAGCCTCCCGGGGAAGATATAGAACGGTTGGGTGGATTTTTCTAAGGACGCCGTAGCGTGAGCGACACTGATGCCGCGCCCTCCCGGTTTCTTGATCGTGTCTTCGCTCGTGGTCCTCACGTTCGAATCGTTCGGCGATGCTGCCCCATGTGGGCTTTTCTCCCGATCGGGGGGGCGTCGTCGAGAGGGAGAGAGGAGGGTGAGGGTTTTTGCTTTGAGACGTGGTGGTCGGCCGGTGGAATTCCGGGCGAGCCTGAATTTGTTCGAATTGAGACTGTATGATTGAGAATGTATAGATAGAAGGCGTTCGCAACAAGCATGCTTAGAATACACCGATAGATTCAGAATAATGTTATGCTCGCCTGAATTTGTTCGAATTGAAACTGTGTGATCCAGAGTGCTTAGATAGGAAGCATTGCGGCAAGTGTGCATTAGAACATATGACAGATTCGGAATGATGATGTGATGCTAGTTGAAGATGTCGTTATTGTGTGATCCCTTTAGTACAATATAATGGAATAGGTGAAAAATAGGAGAGGAAGAAAGTTGAAATGGATTGAGAAGTAGAATTTTAATATGGGTTAATGTCACGAAAAAATCTCAAATTAATATATACGAGACAAATTTATTCTTTGTTAGTTTTCCTTAAATTTTATCATCAAATTGTTGAATTAGATGACACGTATAGTTGACATGCATAACAATTTGGAATTTTACTCTTTATTTGTTACAAATATACCGATTTATAGTTTTTCATAGTATTAATTCAATTTAACGAAAATTAACAAAAGGTAAATTTGTCGCAATGTATTAGTATGGGGTTTTTCGTAGTCAAATAATTAGTTTTGAGTAAATTTATTATAAATGTACTGATTTAATATTTTTCGTTGTATTTTAACACTTTTAATACTTAATTGCGTTTGGGAAATAGTAAGAATTGGAACTAAACCTCAAATAATGCAAACAACAACTAATAAATTCATGTATAATTATTTTCTATTATTTCAATCCAATATTATTTTCTAAAATTTGTTAATCCTATTTTACAATCATAAAGGATGAGATAAATGATGTGAGCGATGACCATTCTAGATGAGTTTTCGAGACAAATTAAATATTTGATAATGATACGAAAAAATTTATATTCTCAGAATAGAAATTCGCACACAAAATTTCACCCTCCTACGAGAGGTGGGCAATGATAGTCGATGACAAGGACAAGTGCTTAAAAGATTTTTTTTTTTAATTTTTATTTCAAAAATAAATAAAGTTTCAAAATTTTAAAAGTAAAATCTGAATTTTCTGTTTCGAATCGGTTGTCTGGAGATTTTATGAGGGACGCCCAAAGTATAATTGGAGATCGGGATTGTTTAAACCTTTTGTTTTTTGGTGTGTTGATTAGCAATAACAAAGGGACAACCACCAACAGCACCCGCCAACTTTTTTGACTTTTTTAGAGAGGGCGAAATTTCGCGGCCCTCCCGCTCCCACTCACTCCCCCAACAGGTCCAGATTTTGCGTCCCGTGGGTCGACCCTTTTCTTTTTTCAGCCGCGAGAGAGAGAGGAAGGAGGCCCCCGTGACGAGCCGCCGGTCGCGTCACGTACGGGCAAATGATGTCTACTCCTCCCCCTCCCCCAACCGGCTACTCCCGGTCACCCCCGAACTGCCTTTTCTCCACGTATTGCCATCGAGCCACCCCCCACACGTATAGCCACTGCCCGCTTGTTGCCCACGCCCCCACCGGGTTTTCTAGAGAGAGAGAGAGAGAGGGGAAGAGAGAGAATCT
The DNA here is from genome assembly GCA_014182735.1 of Corymbia maculata. Classification (NCBI taxonomy): domain Eukaryota; kingdom Viridiplantae; phylum Streptophyta; class Magnoliopsida; order Myrtales; family Myrtaceae; genus Corymbia; species Corymbia maculata. The sequence continues at coordinate 28,909,388 of CM024692.1, read as the reverse complement.
AATGGCGTTTTGCCAGCGATGAAGTTGCAGGATCCATCAAAAAGATCACTCTCTCTCTCTCTCTCTCTCTCTCTCTCTGACCTTAGACTCTGAGATCAGAGCTGGCACTTTCTCTCTCCTCTCCTCTCTCTCTCTCTCTCTACATTGCCACTTCCCCACCCCCTTCCCTCATTTATGTTGGATATCAGCTCTCGTTTTAAATCGCCCTCCTCTCTCTCTCTACTGTTAATCCCTCCTCCTCCTCCTCCTCCTGCTCGTCATAGACGATGCCGCGCAGCTTGTGCATGGGTCGTTCTTGAGGGAGTGAGCGCGTGCGTTTCCATCGGCGAGGAGGAAAAGGAGTAAGGCATTCCTTCCGCCACCCCCCCATGGCCGATCGCTCCGCCTACGCCTCCTGCAGAGGCGGAGCCAGCAGCAGGGCGGCGCTCACGGCGGCTTCTCCTTTCTTGGCCGGCGGCGGCGGCGAGAGGAAGCACTGGTGGCTCACCAACCGCAAGGTAAGAAGGACGGTCGACGGATCGCTCCGATTCCGGATCATGCATTTCGCTTCTTCGCCGGTTGAAGATTCGCGATGAATGCGTGTTTGGTTTTTTTCTTCTTCTTTTTTTTGTCTTCTGTAGATTGTGGATAAGTACATTCGAGATGCTAGAAACCTCATCGCCACTCGAGAGAGGAGCGAGGTTGCTTCGGCGATAAGCCTCCTGGATTCGGCATTGGCTCTGTCGCCCCGCTTCGAGCTCGCTCTCGAGCTCAAGGCGAGATCGCTGCTCTTCCTCCGGCGGTTCAAGGACGTCGCCGATATGCTCCAGGACTACATTCCCAGCCTCAAGATGGCGGGCGACGACTCCGGCTCCGTTGCGTCCGACGGCTCCTCTCAGCAGCTGTCCAAAGAGCAAGCCAAACTCCTCTCCAGCTCTTCCGATTCGCCGAGTCGGGATCCGAGCTTCAAGTGCTTCTCCGTCTCGGATTTGAAGAAGAAAGTCATGGCTGGGCTGAGTAAAAGTTGCGATAAGGAAGGTCAATGGAGGTACTGGCCTTTGCTTGTTTTGTTTTCATTTTCGTCACAATTGTGGTCGTCTGTCTCTGGAGTGGTTGTCTGTGATTATCGTTTTGACGAACATACTATCTCTGTAGTAAAAAAAATAAAAATTTACTTTTGTCTGATGGTTCGAGTTGATAATGCGGTAAGTTGGATAGAATTAACGACGGGGGTTCTTTCAAGATTGACAAAGGAATGCTCTTGCCAACTTACGAAGAGAGCTGTGAATAAAATTGACTCTTGAGCCAGTTTATCTGATTGTCCTGATCAATCGATGTATGGACTCAGGAGATAGATTAACTTTGCATGTTTGACGGTGCTTCATCATTAGTGGCTTAGTGTTTACACCCTCAAATTATGCAGGTACTTGGTTCTGGGTAAAGCATGCTGTCATTTGGGCCTAATGGAGGACTCCCTGGTACTTCTGCAAACAGGAAAACGCTTGGCTACCGATGCATTCCGACGCGAGAGCGTGTGCTGGTCTGATGACAGCTTCTCTTTTCCTGATTTGCCAAGCTTTAGTGAAACGATCACTGCCAAAAAGGCCAACCCCCGTCCGACTGAATCGACGTTAGACTCCATTAATCAACTCCTGAGCCGTGTGAAATTCCTCCTTCGCCGCCGTGCAGCTGCTCTTGCTGCTCTTGATGCCGGCCTCTACTCTGAGGCCATACGCCACTTCACCAAAATCGTCGATGGAAAATATGGGGCTCCTCAGGGATTCCTTGCTCAATGCTACCTGTACCGTGCCTCTGCATACCGCATGGCTGGAAGGATTGCGGAATCTATTGCTGATTGCAATCGGACACTTGCACTTGACAGCACTTGCGTTCAAGCCCTGGACACCAGAGCTTCCCTGCTGGAAACGATAAGGTGCTTACCAGATTGTCTGCACGACCTTGAACACCTGAAACTCCTATACAACACAATCCTGCGCAACAGGAAACTCCCAGGCCCTGCTTGGAAACAGTACAATGTGCGTTATGCTGAAATTCCGGGCAAGCTGTGTCTTCTTACAACTAAAATCCAAGAGTTGAAGCGAAGGGTAGCGTCGGGTGAGACTGGAAATGTAGACTACTATTCTTTGATTGGGTTAAGGCGGGGTTGTTCGAGGTCTGAACTGGAGAGAGCATATTTGTTACTTTCCCTGAGACAGAAGCCTGATAGGGCTATAGATTTCTTGGACCGATGCGAGTTCGTTGATGATTTCATTCTTGATTCAGTCAAGGACCGTGCGAAGGTCTCGGCTTTGTTGCTGTATAGACTGCTTCAGAAGGGCTATGCCAGTGTTAAAGCTACGATCACAGAAGAGGAAGAAGCAGAGAAACAGAGAAAGAAGATTGCAGCTGCACTGCAAGCAGAGCAGGCGTCAATTCAAGCAAAACAATGCCATGAAGCCAAACCAGAGACGAAACCCAACGCAATCACCATCCCAACACCATTGGACAATCCAGCCCCTGTTCAGATCAACTCGAGCCGTCCCAATACAAAAACATCTACTGATGCATCCGTATATCAAGGAGTGTTTTGCCGTGATCTGGCTGCGGTGGGAAGTTTGTTGTCTCAAGTCGGGTTCAACCGTCCACTTCCAGTGAAATATTCTGCATTGAGCTGCTGATTATGTTACAAGATTAGCTTATATATGGTTCTAATCGATGTCACCCACTGAGCAATTCTGGTTCAAAATTTCTTTGTACAAATGGGGCATCGTAGGACTACTGGAAAATTTTGCACCTTCCTCTTTCTTTCCTTCCCAATCTATCCATCTGTACAAAAATGTTCATCATTCAATACTACCCACTTGCCTTCTCCTCTCATCTTTAATGTTGTTTGTCGGTTTCATCTACTGATTCAAGTTGATGGTATGGTCGGTCATTCAATGGCCATTACTGTTTGAACGAAAAGCAACCAGCATAAATGGTCGGTGGTCTGATGGAGATCATTGTCAGTGTGGTGGCAGGAAGATATAGTAGAATGGTAACAACGGTCGGGTTCTCTCCAATATCCAATCTGCCAGCATTTAATCGATCTTTTGCCCGGTTTGTTCATCCACGCTTTATCTGACATTCCTCTAGATTTCATTTATTGCTTCTTTGCTCGTTCAAACTTGCCATTTCTCGCGGTATCCTGATAATGGCTACAAGCTCGCTTTGCAGAGTCGCCAGTGGGGTGACCCTGTAGACATTGATTGTTGTTGCCCGTGTGATTCTCGCATGCATCCGGAGCGAAATGCACGAGAGCCTTCAGATCGCGCAGATTTCAAACTAATCCCTGTCGAATCAAATGGCTTGCAAGTGCCAAGTGCACATGAATTCGGTGCATTTAATAACAATGATTTTATCGAAAGGTGTCTCTTCACGGGCGCAATTACAAAACTTTTGTGTGTGATTACAGTAAGTCTCTCAGCTCGCTATGCCCATATCGACACATCAATCAAAGGAACGGAAGGGTAAAAAGTGAAAGACACGAGGAAATTGTGGTTGCTTTATGCCTGAGCAACGTATAAGCAAAGTCCCCATGCGATATTTTGGATCTCCATTTTACAAGATTTATGTGCACCATCGCTAGCAGTCAGCAGCCCCACGATCACAACATGTTGTCGAAAAGCTACTCCAGCAAGACCAATCTTAGTTCCTACGATTTGGCAAAAACGACGTTGCAACATTTCAAATATTTTCCATGAGCGCGTCAACCGGTCTACAGGGGAAGGGGAATCTCACTTCTCGTGAAAACGGTCGAATTTGCATGTGACTTCTGGCAGGAACAGATTGTACGCTTCCCCAACTAATATTCGGTTGACGAGATAATCAAATGCCAAAGGTCGTATTCATTATTCGGCGGTCTCTCCTTTTCTTTTACGATTATTGAAGCACGTTTTATTCTCTTCTGGCAAAACAAGAGGTGGGTTCACTTGGGTCGGGTTGGCCGATTTGTTCGTGGGTCATCATCTAATGTGCATAAGCAATTAAGCATAGCGAGTCGCATCTGAGAATATATATTCTAGAACGGGGTAAAGAAAAGACCGACGCAATCTTCCGCGATGCGTTTCCAATTTCGCACAAAGAATGCAAATACGAAAAATGAGAACACAATTATAGAGAGGACATTTTGTTTGGAGATACTGAAAGTGGAGTGAGACTTGTGGCCAAAAGCGGCGCTCGTGCTGAGGATTGAGGACTTAAGGCAAAGAATACATGTCGTGAAGGACAAGCTTCTTAGCCATGGATTTCACTTCCAATCAATGAACTCAAGGTTCTATCAATCGGCACCTACTGACTACTGAGGAAAAGAGGGACTTTGGAAGAGACATGAGCGGAAGAACTAAGAGGACGAATAATTCCTATCAGTAAATTTTTATCTAAAGATCCACTAATTCCAACAAATTTTTCTTCATTGAATTTCGGACATTCTCAAATTGAACCCTTTTTGATTTCTACATCAAGAGAAGATTACAATTACGACATTTTTCCTACTTATTAACTGTCACTAACAATAGATCCTTGCCTTAGAGAAACAAACATGGAAAGTCAATCAAAGCACAAGAAATGCACGGGAATAAATGATCATTTCACAGGTTAATGCAGCAAAAGTTATGTCCAGCTTCCACGACTATCAACAACCAAGTCTAGAAGAGTAGTCACTCTATCTGCTACATGGCTACAGTTAAAACCGAAGTGCACTGAATCGAGCAACAGAAACGAGCGAACAATGCCCAGCCACTGACCCACTACATTCAAACTCCCAAGAGATAAACCTGTAAGTATCCTTATGCTGAGTTATGTCGACTGCATCACACTTATTAGGAGTAAAATGTTATACCCAGCATTACTACCTCTATCCTGTACCCCCAAAAAATTTACAGATGCATAAATTAATCACTTGCACCTTGATGACACAGTTCCACGTTTCCTTTTTGGAGCAGATTTTGTAGTTTTGTTTGCACTTTGGATACACCTTGGACAAAGCCAATCCTCTTCTGGAACAGCTTTGAGTGGAGGATCACAGCAATCAATATGAGTGCCTATCCCACAACCGACTGAACCACTCTCGTCACCACAGATGAGCATCACCTCCCCTCTATCACAAGAATGACAAACTTGGCAACATATATCACTTCCACCATCTGGTGGTGTTAAGTTCACCACCTCTCCTGCCTTCGACTGCAGTCGGGAAAACGACTTCTCTGCCCAGGTATGTGTGCCATACAACACATGCTTCTCGAGTGAGTATCCTGGTTTGCACACGTACTCAACTAGGTAATCTGCCACAATGCACGGTATCTCATGCTTCAGGAATTCCTGGACCCACACATCCACTCGTGGCATCCCAGGACTGATGATGGCAAAGTCCACCCTGGTGTTAAGGAACCGATCATAAGGTGGAGAAGTTGCTAGTATAGCCCCATCTCCAGCCTTCACAACGCGCTTCAGTGTGTCCTGGTCATTAAGATTCAAAAGCATCACTATATGAAATAGGAAGTTTCGCAAGTCCCATTATATGAAACATCATGGATAACAAAGCCATGAAGCTTTCTATTAACAGCTATTGTGTGCCAGAAGTCAGAAGTGTATGGACCCCGTAAATGATGTGACATTCTCATTGGCATAGGAGGAAACATACCAGAGGTGGTGTGATACATTCGCCATAAATTATTATACGCATGTCATAGAAGGCACCATGTCCTGTCCTCTCCCTTAAAAGCCGCCATTTTCTTGGAGCCTCTAAGTTAATTGCACCATCTTGGCTAAGGCCATTTTTGTGCCATTCATAAGGTTCCTCGGCCAGAAATTTTCCTGCCTCACTACTAGCAGTCAGATATTCAGGCTTCAGAATCCACCTGCGCCAAGAAAAAAAAAACAAAATGAGACAACAGACTTCTCATCATGAAGAACATGCTCCAGAAAGTGATACTCTTCAGCAAGACAGAGAAAAAGCCAGAGACCAGAGATAACATGCGCAAATACTTAAAGAGATTAGTCTATGTCCATTGAAGGAAAGGTTCCTCTTTGTTAAGTGAACTTCTAGACAGGTCATAAATAAGAAAAGGAATTCAGTTAAAAGTGCCCCAAAATCACTTTGTGGTAACCAAATAAAAATCAGTTACAATCTGTAATATACTGACTTTCTCGTAATATGTATAATCAATTTTGCCATAATAGTTCATTTTCTTAGTGATATACTTAAAATAGTGCTAAGCATTCATTGACATTGGCAGGAAAAATGCAATGAGCAGGCCATGCAGAGAGTAGCACCTTCCAGAAGCAGCAGCCGCAAAAAACTTCTCAGTCCTGCGCACAGGATCTGGAGATATGAAGTGTGTTGCCTGGTATGACCATTTATGGGAATTTGCACATAATCTCCCTCTTAGACGTCGAACAACTTGCTGAAATTCTTTCCTCTGTTGCCTATGTCCACTCAGTATAAACCATGCAGGTTCAGTTCTTTTTCTGTTGAGAGTTTCTGCTACTGCCGAGTTTCCACAGTTTTTTCGAGCCTCTTCATCATTTTGCCAATTCATTCTGCTGGATTTAACAGAGGATTTTTTATTTTGTAATTTGCACTGACTTATACCATGGTCTGCATTCAGAACTGGTTGGTTCTCCTTCTCTACTTCAATGGAGCTCTCAAATTTCTTTGATTTCACCGTGCAGCTCCTACCACTGCCTGAAGAACATGGGAATCCATCGTGCTCTTCCACCCTTCGGTTGTCATGCAGAGGAGATGATGCTCCCCCATCCAAGCCAACATTGCATTCTGGTTTCCCATTAGCATCAGGGACCATCTTCAGCTTCTTACCAGAAGTACTTTTAGTTCCCTTAATAATTTTGCCTTCTATTGCTGCCCTTGAATTTGGCTTTTTTAGCCCATAAGTTTTGCCATAGGTCCTTAGCGATTTTTCTTTGCTTGAACCTTCTTTGGATTTGGTAGCATCATCAGCCATGTGATCACTAGAGACATTTGTTTCCTTCACCAAACAATTCGAAGTCTCCTCCATGTGCACATCTTCTTTTTGTATTGACTGATATCCATCAGGATTTCCTTCATTGATTGCTTCCGCCAAAGCACAATCATTCTTGTCCTCAGGGGCCTCGGTATCCTCATCCATCATATCCTTAACGTCAACCTCAGCTTGCATAAAATCCTTCACTCCCTCCAATGATGCAATACCATTTTGCCCGTGAGCTATATAAATGTGATTGTCAAGAGATTTGTCAGAAATAACTGTACTGTCCCCGCCATTTGAAGAGTTCATTGCATCAGTTGACGAAGCAGCCTTGCTTGGGTATATTGAGCCTTTCGTGTTTGCAGTTTTACTGACCTTGGTCTTAGAACCCAAAGTCTTTCTTTTAGCCACCTTCTTCCCCAACTGGGTTTTAGCATTTTTATCATCATTCCTCTTGAGGAAATCAAAATTGGTAGGTTTAGAGGGCTCTTCCACATTCATTGCCTGGTGTGTGGGGGTCGAAATCTTAGCAGGTTGAAGCCAGGGTTGCTTGCCAATTTCCTCTGTTTGATGTCTAGGCTCTTCAACATTAGTTTGCTCAATGGCAGTCAGGCTAACCGAGGTAAGTTTCCCTGGTCCACCAGAAGATGTCTGAGCTATCTTCTCACCATCAGTCTTGTCTCTCTCTGTATCAAAGTTGACAGTATTTGCGAAAGGCAACTGACATGCTGCTGACTCCTCATTAGACCTGTTGGACTTGTTTGTTGAATTGCATGTAGCTTTATTCTCCACCAAATTAATATCAGCAGCTTCATTTGAACAATGGGCACCATTTCTTGGATATAAAAGATCATGAGCTCCACCATGATGATCAATCAATCCTCTTCCCTCAGATCCTTCATTTTTACTACCCGTTAAAGGGCTCCCTAAGATGCATGGCTTTTCATAATAACTCATATGGGACTGGGAAACTTCAGGCCTCTTTTGGGCAACTGTACCTTTGGACTCTTCACAGTGTACCCCAAGATTTTGTGAAGGAGTGTAGATACAAGCAGAACGAATGTCATCCCCAGCTTTGGCTTTGAAGGATGAGTTTTCAATATCACCATCTAATTCGCATGGATGTATTCTGAGAGAAGAATTTGCATCAGCTGATTCCTCTACAGCATGCGAAGGAAATGAGGTTCTCCTTCGAGCTTTCCTTGAGTAACTCAAAGGACTATGCTTACCATCAAGCTCAGATGAAGTATGCGATTCCTTGCTCCTGTTCGACACAGGAGTTTTCTGTTTCACTTCGGTTAGACTACCGGAAGTAGCAGTTTGTAAAGGACTGACATCATGAGAAATTGATATCGGAAGACGATTAAGGTCATTCCTGACTGATGGGCTTTCTGCCGCCTTAGTTGGAGTACATGACAACTTAGCACTAGAAGCCCTCGATTGACCTTCCATTTCATTTAAACCTCGGGGTGATTTTGATGATTTAGCTGCAGACAAAGGCATAGAGGAGCTAGAGATCCCAACTTTTGAATTAAAAGGACTCCTGTGTTCAGCATTTTCCCTAGGTTGCTTTTCTTCAGCCTCTTCTTCAGAATCTTTAGCTTCTGTCTCCATTTCCAACTCATAGCCACTGTAATGACAGAACAAGATCTTTAGAAAAAAGAAATAACAAGTGATCTTAGAATATTGAATATGTATACGCCAAACGCACTCACATATTTCAAAGAGCACAAAAGCAAAGGAAGTACACATTGTTTGTCTCTTGTATGTGCACATAAGAAATTTAGAGTTAGACACAGCCAAGGCAAGTTAAAAATAGTTATAGACAAAAGAGTGGAAATTTTTGGATGGAAAGCCAAAATGAGGGAAAAAATAGAAGCAAAAAACAAGGCATTGCCTTCCTAATAAGGCAACAGTGTGGAAAGTTAAGGAAAAGAGAGAAAATGCACTAACCACACAAAAAAGTCTCATTCTCTCAAACCTGTTGCTTCATGTTCCTCCTTTCTTTCTCCTCTTTGTTGTTTTTTAATGAAGACGTCAGATTCAATCATTGAACCAGAGTTTCTTAATTACTCCTCTGCGTTTCTCCCAAATTGAAGTCAAGTGATGCATTAGCATAACAGTGTTTCCGCATTACACAATAGCAAGTCAAGTTCACCAATAGTCCAACCAGAAAGGAGGGGCACAACTAAACTCTTTTGACCACAACTGACTCACTGGTGACCCAACTCCCTTCCCCCCAAGGAAAAAAAGGAAAAATACATTTTTAGTGGGAAAAACATAAATCATTTACTAACTGTACATTTTGTCACTAGCGAACCAAACTCCAAATAAGCTCACTCCTTTGCTCGCATAATAAAGTGGAAACAGAAAATTTAAAGCATAAAAAAAAACAAAACAGGAAAAAAAAACTGTATAATACTTTTACACACTAGTATCTAGATATTTTCCAACCAATGCAAGCTTTCCTCAAGAAGCATATCCAGATAAGATTTACCGTAGTGTATTAACATGGGATATAATCAATTAAACTTAGTTTTCTACAAGAAAGGAAATTCAAGCGTCTCACCTCTTGCTATAATTAGCTTCTGGAAGAATTTCCCAGTCCCTCAAACTGCAAAGGGAGGGAATTAGAGAGCGGATTAGGTTTTATCAAACGGTATACTAACACTTTTCTTGGTACGTGCTCATTAAAAGTTAAAAACAATGATATGTCATGCCATGGGATTTTAGCAGAATGGAAATTTTAACATACCAATCCTCTAACCACCGATGATTAACAAGCTTTATCGTGTTTATTTTCTTGGCAAGCTCATACTTCTCCCCTGCATGAGAGAGACCACCAGATTATCCAGTGAATAAGATAGAGAAGCTTTGAATGCAATATAAGAAAGATCCAGTCAACCATAGCGAGATCCGTGTATAACCATTATTTTCCCTGGCTAAGTGAACATAAGATGTAAACAACTGCAAAAGCAACTTTCTTGTGCTAGTACAATGCCATTAGTGTTCACTATTCATTCTAAGAAGCCACAACTCCATTTAAGGGATTTCCAGGACTGACAGCATATGTAGATATGCTGAAGATAACCATCTCCAGTGTTCACATCAATTAATCCCTGCTAGAAGTGTGACTGTCAGGGAGGCGTTTGGTCAACACTGGCTCATCTAATAGTCATTAGAGAACTATTACTGAGAAGAGCATTGTGATTGAGCAATAATTCTTCCATCCCATCCTCCAAAACCTTATACCCAGTTCAGATATAATAAAATAAAATTCAGAAAACAAAATGCAGAACAGAAAACATAAATTGCACAACAATCCAAATTGTTGCTAAAACATTATAGAGGCAGATAAATATAGCACACGGAAGTAGCTTAAGTGAAAGCTCCTTCCATAAAAAAGAAAGCATACCCTCATACTTGTAGCAGATAAGGTGGGTGACTTTGTTTGCCACCAGGGGTTTAGAAAATTGTGCTCCCATTAACCCCACCATTGTCTGGAAAGATGGCAAAAATTATAAAATGAAGTACTTCAATAAGAACCAAACCGCCTCTTATAGTACATATGTATACTGCCGCAGAGAAATAGAAGAGTACAATAAAAAAACCCACTTGGTACTTAAATCCCTAAGAATGACCTTTACCATTATGTCATCTCGATCTTGCCGCTGATAACCAGTCAAGCACATGATTAGACTTTCAGCACCAGGTATTCCATTCAAATCTTTCAGAGGCCTGTACATAATCTGTTTAAGAGCAAGTTGAATAACAAACATTGAGAAGATGACCAAGACAACTTTATCATATGAAAAGCATGATGAGCAAGCCACTATGATTGTAGGTTTCATTTCAAAGGTAGATACAGGTTTGAAGGGTTCCTTCTAAAACAGGGTTCCAGGGTTCCACTTACATTTGGTGTGACTAATGTCTAAAGGTTAGAAAAAATATGAGTCCAGTGATGAAATAAAATTGAAAATTAATGGCAATTATTTTTATATTTAGTTGTAATGAGAGAATCATTTGGGAAAATGGAGAAAAGTTTGCTAATAAAGGATCAAGTGAAACTATTGCATTTGCAAATATCATAGAAGCACCATTCTCCTATACAACCATCCTGAGATCAAAGCAAGCCCACTGACCCTTAATTGCTGTCCAAATCACTAATAATACTCATCTGGCATAACAAGAAAATAAGAATAATACATGGAGGAAAAAATAACTTTAACTATCTCCAGACATGGCACCTAGGAACCAGAATTGTTCCAGGTAATTCATACAAATCATAGCAGAAAGGACAGTTAAGCGCTACAGAACATTTTGGTCTCCAGAGAAACTGCTTACTTGCAGTCTACTCAAAAGGATTGTCAAATCAACATCAGGCTAACATCACCAACGACGAACTTATTCCAGCTTAGCAAGACAACACTTGGCTAAAGGCATTGGTCACCAAACTGTGTAAAGCTGTTAATATATCTAGCATCATTTGAAATACTTTTAAGTTTTGCATTCTTCACACAGGTTGAATGGCCAAAAAAGAAATTCACTAGATTAGAGGATTTGTCGAGACGAGTCTGTTCTGAGTCATGAATAAGCTGAAAGCGAAGTTTATGCTACTATCATAGATGTGATCCAAATGACAGCCAAACATAATCCTAATTGCAATAATGGACTTACATAATCAATCAAGGCAAACGACTTATATATTTCCACCAACTGCAAAAGAATAGAAAAATAGCAAAATAAAACAATAAAATACAGAATCTTACCGATGAAGCATCAACGGGCACTCCAATGTCATAGCTGTGATCGACCCACAAGCCAGTGATAACTACCTTGCCATCTTCCCGAGCGGCGACACACACAGGATCGTCCTATTGGTTGGCATATAAGTTTGAATATGAAGTATCAGAACAGAATGCTGATTATATGAACCGAGACTCGACTCGGGATTTAGATTAACAAAAAAAAAGTGAAAATTGTTCCGGTATATGAATAATGAAGTTCCACTAAGGAAACGCGGAGACGAAACTCACGTAAACAACTCTATTGACAATCAAATGACTGCAATTTGGACCGTATCCACCCGCATCAACCCCACCACCGTCGACGAGCTTCAACAAAACCTACAGTTTCAAAACCGACCGAGGGAAAATCCGTCAAACAATGAACCGGAATCAATCGCAGAAATTGCCAAACTCACTACCCAAAAAAAAAAAAAAAAAAAAAAAAAAAGGAACAAGAACAAATTCCAGTACATCTCGTCGGACGTCCGGATCGAAGCCGATTAGAACGAAGCGGACGCCGTGGAACGGCTTCGAGGGAGAGGCGCTCCCGAGCATCGTGGTCTCGAACGGAACCTCCTCTCACGGCGAATAGCGTAGCTCGGAAGGCTGTCGGACGAGAGAGATGGATGAAGCGTTTGCAGGAAATGGAGGAAAGGAGGGGTTCTTGTAATGGGACAGAGGACGACGGACGGTGGCGAGAGAAGCTTGCAGAGGAAGAGAGAGAGAGAGCAACAGCAGAAGAGGGGCAATCAGTGTGGAAAGTGTGAACTGTTCTAGAGAGAGATAAGAGAAAGAGAGAGGAGGGAGGGAAAATTTTTTGGGGTTTTTCCATTTTAATTTCGTTTGATTTTACTGTCGTGGCGGGAGCAAGAGGGAACGAAAATTGCATCTCCTCACGTGCGGGCGCCACGTGCGCTCAATTGGCACACCCGCCCGAGGCGAATATCGGTGGGCAATGGATTTGCGTCCGCTTAAATTGCTTTAGTCTCTGTTAATTACTTACGCGTCGTTGATGATAGAAAAAATGAACCGAAATTATTTTGAAATTGCGGAGATATTAAAAAAAATATTATTATATGCAGTTTTACATATGATTGCTCGAATTTTCAAATATCTCGTGTTAAATAAATGACAGAGAATTTACAAAGATCGTGAGTTAAATTTTTTTTCTCTAAACGCGGACTAAAATCAAGTGAATCTTTTATCGTCTGATGCTTTGTTTTGGAATTGAAGTAGTTCATTCTAGATCTTTCTACAAATTTCACGATTACTTTTTTCTTTGTTTACTTATAAAAAAGTAACAAAAAATTCCAAAACATGTTATGTTGGTACCAAAACATTTTCACATTTGAACCAATTTAACTTAAAAATCGCTGATATGGACGCGAACTATTCTACATTGTATGGTTGGTATTAACATAGAATTTTTTTCTTTTTTTCCCTTTTCCTTTCTTTTACCGGTTGCCAATTGCTAGCGATCAAGCGCAAGCCATAACCGGAAAGGTCCCTTGGGTGGGGGTTGCCCTCGCCGACCATATGCGAGGGTTGCCTTGCTAAGCTACGCTTCGTCAAGGACGAGCACTTGCAAGGCCCCCTTGCCAAATTCGAAGAGGACTTACCCACTATTGTAGCTCATTTAAATTTCATGTTGCCCCCTTTTCTATCCACTTTATCGTTGTTGGCTTAAGGTGACATGTCCCTCAGGGGAGATTGGTTTTGGGATGGATTAGTTCTTGCCCTAAACTTAAATTGAATTGGACTAATTGATCCAGTCCAAGTTCCCCGATTAGAGTGGGATTGATTGCATTTTTTTTTTTAACAATTTTATTTTGCTTTCACGTTTCAAAGGGAAAACTATCCAAAAAGTCTTAAATTTCTTACATTTTTATTAATTTAGTCACAAGCCTTTCCATTTTGCCATTTTTTTTATGTTGAGTTATAAACATTTTCACTTTTTACCAACTAAGTTTATTCAACTAATTTTGATCAGAATTTGCTGACGTGAACGTTGGACGTCTTATGTGGCATAAGCAATGCTAACACGAATAATTTTTAATGATATTTTTAAAATTTTAAATTATTTTATTTTATTTTATTGTCTTTCTTCTCCCTTTTGCTAGTGGCTGACCATTGATAGATGAAAGAAGAAGGGGAAAAAAAATAAAAAGAATCAAAAAAATAAAAACTACACCCAGACCGGACCACCTGCAAAATAGGGTCGGGAACCGGTTCCAATTTTTGGGAACCGATTGAAATTGGTTCGAGAATAGGGTCCAAGCAAAGACCCACTTGGAACCGAAATAAATCATCTTTCTATATAGTGCATTTGTGTCTCTTTGTCTTCGAAGAATTGTTAAAAAAGAAAGTTTCTCTTTAAATCAAGCTAAAGGAAAATTGTTTTAAAATAATTGTTAAAAATAATTGTTTTCATGCATTGTTTTTTTTTTCAATGGTCCCACTTTCAACTATTACTATAGTCATAGGACAAGTGCTATTAACTATTGTAGTACTAATTAAAGTATTTTCAGTCCAACTTAAAAAAGCTATTTTCTTAATAAAAGCTCCGTTGCATACACATGAGCAATCACATTAAATCATATCAAAAGTATTTATGGGAATAAGATTAATATTAGATCCTTATTTGTTGCTAATGTTTATGCATTATTATGATTTTTGCTTTATCTTATAATGTTAGAAGGATTACGTTGTTATTTTTTCGTTAATTAATGTAAAATTCAAAAGCCGTATAAGATATCAAACAATTGCAAAATAGGTGCCCATGAAAACAGGGTTGACCTTGTTTCCAGATCGGAAAAATAGGGTCGAGTCCAAAACACGATCCAATAAAAATAGGGTAGGATATGGGGTCCAAAAAAGAGGAATCGATTATAACAGGGTTGGGTATAGGGTCTAGGTTTGGACCCTACCCACCCTGGATCCGATCACCCCTAGAAAGCGGTGGGGTGTGCCTGAGAAAAGAGAGAGAAGGTGGTGTTTATATCTCTTGTCCATGAAGGAGAAGGCAAAAATAAATGCTTGAAAAATTGAAAGAGGAGAGAGAGGTTTCAATGGCAACTTAAATTTGAGCATTAATAGTTGCGTTTCCTCGGTCCTTTTTTAGTCGCCAGCCAAAGGAGAGAAAAAGAAAGCACCCCATTTTAGACTTTTCTATTTTCCAGCTAGTTCAAATCACAAGACGCATGTCAACACTTCAACAGGCCACCTCATTTCATGCGCAACCTCATAGGATGATGACCTAGTGGTTGCTAACCACTAAATATTTTCTCCTTCTCTATGGTTACAAGTGTCCTCATCAAGAAGTAGGCATGATGGCCGTTGAGGGCCACCCCACCTATCTAACGGATATGCTGTTGATGGGTTGATAGGACTGTATTTATTAATTTTAACATACTAGTGCTTGCACGTCTCATCCCTTAATCTCCCCCGTATCTTTTTCTCCCCCAAGAAAAGGGAATACCTTCTAGGTGCTTAACTTCAGAGAGATGTCAAGGTTCACAAAGGCTTCTGACAAAATAGTTTAATGTCATACTCAAGACCACTTTCTTTATCTCTTAAGTTTGGGTTTTTCCTTATTTTTTAAAGTTTTCTAATATTCAATACCAAATCAATGTTGATGTAGTAGCTTTAGCAATATTAGTTCACGTCAGCATTCCTTTTCCTTTTTAAATTAAGGTTGCGTTTAGTGGTCAAGATAAAATTTATCATATTTTGTGTTTGGTGCATGTTTAAGACATTATAAAGTCAGATATAAGTGGGATATAGGCCGGATAAAATTATCTCATGAGGAGGTGGGATAAAGATGGATATAAATTATTTTTCTCAAATAATAAAATTCTTAAATTAACAAATTTAAAATTATATTTTGATATAAATAATATTTAAATTCTAATAAAAGAAACTCAAAATAACAAAAAATAACAATTTGGGTTTTTATTTAATCTTATTTTATTTATATATTCAAATTTAATTATATCTTATAATAAAAATTCAATATATATATGAAGACGTATGTTGGTACACAATTGTGTTCCAATCTTATAAACATAAGAAGTTAGCTCATCATAAGAAAGAAGATCATAAGGGATTTGTCCATTATGTTCTTCCCTTATCTTATCGCGAACTTGTTCTCCTATAAGTTTAGAAAGACCGGCAATGAATTTTTCTTTCCAAAAGGGTTGATTACAATCGGACTGGAGAAGAACTCTTTGGAAGAAAACATCTTTGTATTCCCTAAATTCTCCAAGGGATTTACACTTCATGTTGGAAAGAAGATCTAGATTCTTATCACGAATGTGTGAAGGATCACCTATGAAATGTTGAGAAATGGAATATAAAAGAGTATTTACAGTATCAATTATTCCACGGCAAGGATACACAAAATCATTCATCCTACCATGTGGAAACCCACTCCCATAACCATGGTCAAATTCGATATCAAGATCACCGAACCAATACCATACATAATTTCTTATTCATATTTTGATTACCAACAAGCTTTGTGGAATACTTTCCTCAGGAAAAATGCGAATAACTCCCACACATGGTTGATCTTTTTCGAAGATTTAAATACCCGCATGATATCCTTCTGGTTCATTCGATGGTGGGAACATTTTGGACCCATTAGTGAAATTCTGCACCCTTTGGTGCAACCCAGTTTATATATATATTACATTACATATTTTAGGTGTTTTATTATTTCAGGTATATTTGTATAGTTTTCCATTTAATGAAATTTTATTAGAGAATGATGGAAGGGGAATAAAGAAATAAAAAGAGAGTAAAGTAAAATAAAAATAAAGTAAATAAGAGTGATGCAAGAGATTTTTTTCATATCTGTTTGTAAAATTTGTAATTCATTTATATTGATATACCATTTATACCAAATAATACATATGATATGATATAATATGATATGATATGAATATATCCGACTTTATTATTGTAATTACCAAACAATAAGATATAGCAAAATCCCCTAAATCATATCCTGATTAAAAATCCAATTGACAAAACGTAGCCTAAAGGGCTACCTTAAATAGATGAAATATATATAATTTCGAAATCCAAATGAAAAAAAAAGTTGAGATACCTAATCGAACAACTTTCAATAGTTACAGAACCTCTAGTACAGTTTTCATGACAGAGAAATGAATCCAAGTCACGAAATTATGCATCTCTTGTACATGGAATGCAAGCATACATAGCCCACTTAAAATGAAATTCATCGACTTTAGCACCCCATGTCGTTAGAGATGTACTTATCAAGTCCGTCTAATTATGTTTTGAACAAATGGCATTGTCGTGGACGGTATCATCTTATTCATTGCACTTTAGGAATGATCATTGAGTTTTAACCTTGTACACGTGAAGGACAATAGCTAGTGATACCGATGTTCCGTATTCTTTCTTTCAAATTCACTCATTTATCGTTCTCTTGTGTAATACTTTTGCTCAAAATTGTGACAATAGTGTTCTCCTAAATTGATCGATTGATTAGGGAATCATATTTCAAGTCAATTTACGGTTCACCATCCATGAACATGTGTATCATATATTTAGTCAAGTGTATTGTATTGGTGGATAGTTCCTAAAAATATATTTTACTTGTCCAATTATTTAATGAAATTAGCTAAAACGAGCTTGATAGACCAGAAAATTAGGTAGTTGAACTGATTTTTGCTTTCCCTCGCAACAAAATATCGTGCTTAATGTATTTTGATTTTTTAAATAAAAAATGTCCAGATTTTCACAATATAAAAATGTTGTCATATAATATAACCTTTTATAATTTTTTATACTCAAATGATATTTTAAATTTTGGGAAAAAAATACTTTTGGCTTTTGACTCCTACATACTTGTGATTTAAATTTCTATTTTACTTTCCCCCCTTTTTTTTTCCGGTCTTGGCTTGCGCCAGTGATTTTAGGACCACGAAGTTTGTTAAGGCCCGGGTCAATATCTCGAGTCGAAGAGACAAAATGGATTATAGAAACATTATTCTCACTTGCTTTATTTACATTAGATATATACGTGACATTTTTTCAAGATTTATTAAACTCGTTGAAGCTAAATAAAATATGTCTCTTTTGTAATATTCTTTTCCCATTCACGTCATAAAATTTTTGAATCACCTTGAAAAGAATTCATGAAATTTAGGTGGTTTAGTAGCGGCCAGTCCATGAGAAAATATTGAGTGCAGGTCTCGTGCCACGCTGGCAAATGGAAAGGGCCTTCACTAATTGACATGTGTCCCACGGGCCCACTCTTGTCAATCTAGGCCAAAAAATATTCAAACCCCACTCGTTCTTCTTCTGAGCCCCAAAGACCCCCATTCTCTCCTCTTCTCCTTCTCTCTCTTCGATTATTCAAAACTCTCTCTCCTCTCTCTCTCTTATACATGTTCCAAAGAAAAAAGAAGCCCGCTCTTTTTTTCAAAATACTCTCCCTCTCTCTCTCGCCCAAGCACCCCACCGCCGCCGGTCGGCCCCCGAGCTCCAAAGCGCCACCTTTGGCACGTTGCCTCTGCCTTTGCTATCGCCTTCATGAGTCACTTCCACTTTGTCGCTCCCAAAAGCCCCCACTGATGGCATTCCGAGCTCAGATCCTATGCCTTTGTCACACCACTGGCACGACACCTCCGCTATCGCCTTCAAGAACCACTCCCTCTCTCTTGCCCCTAGAAGCCCCCATAGGTCGCATCCGGAGCTCATATCCACCTTCGGCACGTCACCTCCACCTCCACCCTCCTTCTTAGTGTTCTTTTTGCCTTGCTCTTCGAGTTTGGGGGCGAAGCGCGAAGGAAAATGTCCAGAACATGTAATACTTATACGTGGGTAAGTAATACTTCACGACGTCCTAACAATTTGATGACCTGAAAGTTGCATTGGCTTATCTTTACGAGAAGTAGTAGTTGTGCGAGTTTATTTGTTCTGGTACGATCTCATGAAGCCTGATTTCCACTTTGACAGAATTATATAGTTGAAAGATTAAAACAGGCTCGACAACCCAGGGCTTATGACACCCATGAGACATTCTCTTCTAGGGAATTGCTTAATGGTTCTGATGCAATTAACCTATATGTTAACGTCACGGTCACATGAAAATGACAAAAGAGGTAGGAATATGCAGATACAAGATATAATTCAGTAGCAGCAATGCAATGGCATTTACTTGAAGAAGCTTGCTTTAATGAATTGATTGTTGTCCTGTATTTCAAGGTCAAAAGGCATTTATAGAACCACTACCTTGCAGAAACTACAAAAGGATAACTGTTTCTACGAATAGTACTTGATTTACTTCTAACTGTGTTGTGTTGAACTCTTGAAAGCTGAAAATCTTTGTCCTTCTCGTTTGAAGGTTTTGTTGCCATGCATACCTTGCCAGTTCTTTATGAGTGATACGAAGACCAAGTTGACGGCTTTGCGATCCAGCTCCTTGGACAGTTTCAGAATCACTACCAAAAGCTGGATGCAGGAATCTTTAGCAAGATTGCTGAGGCAAAGCTCAATGCCAAAAAGCGTGAATAGATTCACACCATTAGATGTTTATGTCCCATTTGCTTACCTTATTCATTCGTTTTTTTGGGGATTGTGCATTTACTGCCATTCCTGTAGTGTTCTTCGATGCATCTGTGCTCTATCAGCAACTAGATAATGTATTTCAAAAATTATACAGCAGATGTTACGCTGCTCAGGAATGCAGCACTCAAAAAATGGCCTAGTAAAGTTGCTGCTTGTTTTTTAATTGCAAGTTGGTGTATTCTTTGATTTCCATGGTTGAAGATGAACGTGCCAGATTTATGCCATTGTGTGAAAAATGGCATGCGTATTTCTTTTGACATAGTACTCCCGCATCAAATTTGTGGTTTGATCATGTAATTACAGTGATCAAATTTTAGATTAAGGGCCTACATGTAATGCTCCCAGGAATAACTGATTCTGTTCTTTTGTTCTTTGGAGCGGATTTTGGAACAGAAATGCATTTGGTAAACTTTTTGTTCCTCGGAATAGGTTTGGAGTAGAATCTAGAAGAAAAAAATGTTGCTTCCGCTCCCGGGAACAATTTTGAGAATCAATTTTTTTTTCTTATCTTTTCTCTCCTCTTTATTTCCCTTCCCTTTCTTCTTCTTCTTCCTCTTCCTCCTCTCACCCCATCATTGCCCTATCGCCGCCCCTAAGCCGCTGCCGGCAAGCGGTCAGGCGAGGTCCAACAAGCTCGCCGAAGCCTTGCAAATCTGGGTGAGGCCAGGCGAGCCTTGCTCGGCCTCGCAGATCTGGGTGAGGCTTGAGCCTCGCTGGTGGCGGCCAGGCGAGGCTCGGCCTCACCTAGGGCGAGGTCCGACAAGCTCGTCGGAGCTCACCCGGCCACCACCGGTGGCGGCGGCCAAGAGGAAGAATGGGAGAAAAAAAAAGAAAAAGAAAAAAGGAAAAAGGAAAAAAGAATAAAATTATAACAAAAAGTACTAAAAAATTAAAAGAATCAAAAAATTAAATTTTTTTACCAAATGCATTTATGTTCCTAGAGTAAAATTTTTGGATAGTTACCAAATACCTTTAAATGCTCAGAAATTATTCTCAGAAGCAGAATAAAAAAAAAAAATTTCTGAGAAAAAATTGTTCTTGAGACCAGAAGCATTGAATTGTTAGGCAAAGAAGGTGACATGTGAATCCATCGAGCCGAATATCTGTAAACTACAATTAATTTACATCCATACACATTCTAACTTCTATGCCTTGTATACTTGCATGCACGTTTCATTGTCTATATGACATTTCAAATCAAATTCTACGCAATTCAAGCTTCACATCTCATACGCTTTAGGGCCTGTTTGGTAATACTCCGGTAATAACTAATTCTGTTCTTTTGTTCCTTGGGAACAGATTTGGAACAAAAATCCGTTTGGTAAATTTT
Organism: Corymbia maculata; assembly: GCA_014182735.1. NCBI lineage: Eukaryota > Viridiplantae > Streptophyta > Magnoliopsida > Myrtales > Myrtaceae > Corymbia > Corymbia maculata. The sequence goes on along the minus strand of CM024692.1, from coordinate 28,888,686 downwards.
TTGTTTTGAGAATAAATTTGTTCCAGGGAATAAATTTGAAGTGGAATTGAGGATAAAAAAAAAGTTACTTCTTTTTTCTGGGAACAATTTTGCGAATCAATTTTGGTCTCTCTTTTTTCTCTAATTTTTCCCTTCTCTTTCTTCTTCCTCCTCCTAACCCCCTACCATCCCATCACCGTCCCATCGCCGCCCCTGGGCCATCGCCGCCGAGCTGCCAGGCAAGGTCTGGCGAGCTCGTCGGAGCCTTGTCAGGCTAGGGTGAAGTTCGGCAAGCTTGCCTGGCCACCGGCTCGACTCGGCCTAGTAGATCTAGGGCCTCACTTCTCGCTCAGCCACTAGCGAGGCTCGGCCTCGCCCTGGCCTGGCGAGGCCAAACCTCGCCGATCTGTGTGAGGCCAAGCCTTGCCGGTGGCCAGGTGAGCCTCTGGTGAGGTTGCTAGACCTCACTCGACCACAAAAGAGGAAGAATGAGAGAAAAAAGAAAAAAGACAAAAGAAAAAAGAAAAAAGAAAAAAAGAGAAATATAAGAAAATTATAACAAAAAGTACTAAAAAAAAAAAAAAAGCAAAAAATTGCAAACTTTTATCAAATACATTTCTATTCCCGATAAAATTTTAAACATTTTATCAAACATTTTAAATACTCAGAAATTATTCTTGGGAGTAGAATAAAAAAAATTCATTTTTATCAGAAATTATTTCCAAAAGTAAAATCGTTGCCAAACGCGTCCCAATTGATTTGATGATTTTCCTGCTCAAACCATGTATGAAAGCACGTGGGAATCTTTATGGCCCCGCAAGAAGAGAGTAAAAAAAATGTGCGTGAATCAGGAGGCAAGTTTTTTTAATTCCATCGCGCTTGGTCTCATGTATTGAAGCAAACTAAAAGTCATTTTCGCTTTAAAATAGTTTAGTTAATTCGCTAATGCTATGGTTCATGCTGCGAAAAGTATTCTGAACTCTTGGTACCCATTTCTTTTTTGGTTCTTTACTAAAAATAGATATACCAAACTATTGAGGAGAGGACTGATGAGAGACTAGACGGCCTTTTCTTTTTCTTAAAAAAAAGAAGAAGGTCCAGTTTAAAATTTAAAGAATGTTCGGTGAGAAAAAGTCGTGCATTGTGATCACGAGTAGTTTTTCCCACTAGGAAGGACATTATGGATGGGGTATTTTGTGTGCGTACCTAAACGGCGTTCTTATCTAGGATGTTTAGGTAAGGGGACTGCGCACTCCGAAAAATGTGAAGACATCCGCATTAATGTTTGACTTGGTAGATGTGAAGGCAGCGTCATAAAATTCGATTGACTCACGGTTCTCTTGACTTTGCGCCACATCTTTCATTGTAGACCGATTCCACCCATTCAATTTAAAGCATCTTTTGGCAAGGTCAGCAACAGATGCAATCTCTTCTTTCTTTCCATCTTTCAAAACCCCACAATGTCAAACAAGCGTTTCTCCACCAATATTATGAAATAGGTGGTGAGGCTTCTTCCTTCTTGTTCCCTCAGCAAAGGGATTGGCTTTTGTCCCATTAAGACTTCAACAAGAATAACTTCAAAGCTATACACATTGCTTTTGTCTATAAATTGACTTGATTGGAAATACTTGAGATCTAGGTAAGTGAGAGTCCCTTGCCCCAATATGGTTACATAAATTTGATCGAGGGAAACTGACTTGGAACTACCAAAATCTACCATTTTTGCCTAATATTTCTTGTCCGAAAAGATATTGATGGAACTAATGTCTCAATAATAAATGGGAATAGAGGCTGCTGAATGCAAATAGAATAAGGCTCCTGCAATTTCAGGTGCAATTCGTATATCCCATGATACATGGAAACTCTCCATTTGGGTTATACAAATATTGATAGAGTTATGTTTGGTACAAACTCATATACTAACAACGGGGTTGCTATCTCCAAACAACACTCCAATAGCTTAACCACGTTCCTATGGTTGATTTGTGAGAAAATGAGGATTTCATTTATGAACTGTTTGACTTTTCTATCATTTATCACTTTGGATTTCTTAATTGCAACTATTTTTCCATTTGTTAACATTCCATTGTAAACAACACCACGTCCACCTTGCCCAGGTACTCTATCATCACTAAAATTATTGGTGGCCTTGTCCAAATCCTTGGAGTCGAACAATTTGCATTTCTCGACATTGCCTTTCGATAAAGATAGCTCCCTTTGCAACAAAAGATTGCCATTACTTTTGAAGTACTTCTCTCTGAGCTTGATATCCTTTCTCTTCTTGATGTATCTGTACAACCTCCATAAGAAAAGATACAAAAGTAGTGCCCAAGGTTGCCACACCCAGCAGTGCAAAAATTGAAGGGACAAAAATGAGAAAAATGCACAGTGGCTGTCGAGAATCTATGAAGGCACTTAGCATCGAGAATTTAATTGAATTGATGAAAAGGAAGACATATAAGAGGGACTACCATGAGTCTCCTTTCATGTAGATTTATCTTAAAAACCAAGAAAAATTAAATTTTCTCCTGTTTAAGTTCCATCCGGTGAATTTTTTTATACAAACATTTCTACCGCCCAACTGATCTCCCCTCAAAAGGAATTTAGCAAACCATTGATGAAAGTGTAAAAGCTCATACCAGCACTCCTCTTCACCATGATTGTAATAGTTCCAATTCGAATATGGCTGCAATAAGTAGGAAACTCTGGATTTGTTTGATAGATTCTATTGGTTGAATCTGATCTATAATCATTACCGGGGGAATGTTAAACTTATTTCTGTACCTTTCCTATACATAACTCATACAATGCTGTTCTGTCGCTAACAATACTCAAGAGCAACAAGCGGTCTAAAATTCTAGGTTAAAAGATCTACTTACTAATTAAAATGAACTAAGCTGTCTTTCTATCATCGATGCAGTCATACGTGCCCTGTTTGTTCACACAAGTCCTGTTGCATTTTTTTTAATCTTCATATTCGTTAATATCTGATGACAAAGATAAAATTATTACATCAGCAGTGAAACCATTCCCTCGAGTAAAATTAGTAAGACTAGTAGGTCGCATTTCCTTATAAATTATTAATTCCATGGCTAAAATATTATGCTTTTAACGAAAGGACCTGTCCTTTTTTTTTTTCCATAAGTTATTATCAATATAATCAATTTTGTTGGGAGTGCATTCACTTTGTATAATCTGCGAATGAACAAAAAACTTTGCTGTATGTTGCCCTTGGCATCCTCCAACAAGATGGGGGTTACCACCATCCACGGTAGCACTGCGCGATTGTCATGTCTCTGCTGGCGAGGCCGCTGGCACGGTTAAAAGTTTCATGATAGCTCCATCAGTATGTACCGTTGTCATATTGTTAAAGAAGCTGAAGTGCAAAGTTGGCATTCCCCCATTCAACACTACTGTAATCATATTATTAAATCTCAAATCAAACGAATCTGTAACGTTGGACCTCAAGAACCATGATGTATCCTGCCATGAAGGCGTACTTGCACCCCTGATGTCCACCTTCTTTGAAATCCACAATAAAGCCCTGAATGGTTAAAGTAAGCATACTCTGATAGCATTTTACCCTCTCGGAACAAGCACTATGATAACAACCAATGTCGCTGGTGGTTCTAGTTTCGATTTGCAACAGATAACAGTTTAATCTATAGTATTCACTATCTCCGAGTTGTTTTGGTCTTTTTTTGTCTAGTACTAAGTATAGAAATATTTCATTGGGATGGTAAATGAGGGTTTGAAAAGATTTGAACTAAATACCTTCTTAGTGTAGTGTTTAAAGAGTAAATCACACATTCCTCTAACAGCTTAAGCATTTAGAACAATTAGCAGTGATCCCATAAAATCTCACATGTCTATCCTGTTGGAAATTTTCTATAATGGGCTTACATTAATTTTATATAATTGGGTTAATGGATATTCTAATATAGTTTAAACCCTCAAGTGATCTTATTGAATTGAGTTTTGACATTTATTAATAACGGGCCTAGTTGAGCAACAAAGTGTAGGCAATTGTGTTTAACTGAAGCCCGTAATGGGAGAGACCCAATTAACACACTATTGATTAAGGTTTTTTTTTTTTGGTCAAAATTGTGGCAAAAATTATTGTTTGATAAATGCAATATGATTTTGGGAAGCACATATCATTAAGTGTTTCATATTGATGAATTTTGGGCATTGATTAAATGGAATATTATTTATAAATTTTTCGGAGTTCCTATTAATAAAAATTACTATATACAATTATCTACCCAAAGTGGGTTATTGTGTATATTAATTTGAAAATTGCATGAAGATAAATTCCAAAATTAAAAGATGGGGATGTATGACTCAAAAAGATTTATTTTCCTAAAGGGGATAAATTTGTGAAAGTTATGTGTAATTCCCCTCTATATTGATAAATTAGAGATGATTGACGGGGATGTGTGACTTAAAATGTTTATCTGCCTAAATGATTTGAGAGTTATGTGTAATTCTCTTATATGTTGAGATAATGGGGATGTATAATTTAAATGATTTGTCTAACTAAAGGGGATGGATCATTGAAGATTATATGTAATTCTCCTTATCGTCTCTATATACATTGATATTATGGAGATGTATAATTTAAATGATTTATCTGCCCAAAGGAGATTGATCATTGATAATTATATATAATTCTCTTTGTTGTTGTTTTACAAACATGATGTGGAAAATAATAGTGCATTATACGTTCTGCTCAAAAGAGAGTTTATGATGTACTAATTATTTTGTGGAATTACTTATTATCCATAATTGATCATATTGCATTATGTGTGTCAAACAATTACTTTTATTGTGAACAACAACAATGCTACGGTTGAGATGTTAACAGGATCAAATATTATACTATTAAGGACTTAGTAAAAAAGGGAGACATTATGATTGAGAATATTAAAACTGAATCCATGCTAACTGATCCTCTAACAAAAGATTTATGACCCATTTTATTTAAAGACCATGTAAGGAATATGGTTATTTTAGAGTCTTTTGATCTCTTTTGTTAGTGTGAGCTATATCATTTGTATTTCTAACTATTATAGTTATATGGAAACTTATAATGCTTTTATAATATTTATTAAAGCATTTACTTTTGATGATCATCATTGTTGATTTTATTGTTATTCTTTCTCCTGTTGACTGAGAAATGGAAATATGAAAGAGTATCTTTAAACAAATTTTAGTTTAAAGATGACTGGATGTCACTAATTATGAGACCTCATGTTGGATTGTGACATAATTGTGCAATTTCATATTGTTTAGAAATTGCACTGAGGCAATTTCATGTTGTTTAGAAATTGCGCTAATGCAGTTTCATGTCGTTGAGAAATTGCATTGAAGACCGATAAGAAATAATATATATTTTGATCACATGTTGGGACTATTTCTTACTATACTATTAGGCCCATGATCCATGAAAATATAATGCTTATTATAGTGATTAAGGAAGGTCATATGTTGTGGTATTTTTTTAACACATTGGTCGCCATAGTTCTATAATGAGGTTATATGAGATTGGATTGATTTTGAGATGCCGTTATTAGAATATTATTTTTCAAAATTGTGGCCACATCAAACAAATTTTCAATTATTAACTCGATAGTGTAGTTTTCAAAATAAAATCGTTTTAAAAAATAAAAAAAATTATTTAATGAAGCCCAAGTGAGAGAATGTTGGAAATTTTCTATAATAGGCTTACATTAATTAATTAATTTTCTATTTTATATTATCGGGTTAATGGATATTCCTATATATTTTAAACTCTCAAGTGATTTTATTGAATTGGGTTTTGAAATCTATTAATAATGGGCCTAGTTGAGTAGCAAAGTGTAGGCAATTGTGTTTAACTGAAGCTCGTAATGAGATGACTCAATTAACACACTATTTATTAGGGTTTGTTAGGTCTTCTCTAGTCTATAAAATGGTAGGTTATACCTATCAGTCGCTAAATCCCATTAAAGCTGCTATATTGAAATAGGTTATAGAAAGGAATATCTGGCATTTCGATAGATTGCTGACACCATCGGTCTGATCTGTTTTTCATCAAGTGATGCTATGGCTCAAACAGGTACGTTTTAATTCCGCTGTGCGTATTGATTTTTTGGTATTTTACAATCATATATGGATCTAATTATTCTTGATTAATTAGTTGTTTGTGTAGAGAAATTTCTACATATCCCTTTTAGATGGGAGTGAAATTTTGGGAACTCACCATCCAATATTATTTAGTTTGGGCACCGTGTTGTTTTGCTGGCAGTCGATCTCATACTAGTCATCCAAGTAACACTCGGCTCCTATTCCTACGGGGTAGGGAATGTTGATGTTCCTGCGATTTTTAGCAGATTTCGGGCTTGGAAATCTAGGTGCTGCTTCTGATGCTTGTAGTGTGAGGAAAGCCAGAAGCAAAAGAATTTGAAAACCCAATTGAAATGATTTCCACGTTTGGCATAGCATAAATCTAAACCTACGGAGAAAGGGGATATGGGCTGAGCCCTTTTTTATGTGGAAGAAGGGACTAATTTTGATGTACAGGAAGCATAATTTTACTCCAGCTTTGAGGACGCTTCCTTGAGGACAGAAAACTATTAGTGATTTTCGCTTTAAAATAGTTAAATTTTTTCGCTGCTGCTCTGGATAAAGATATGAAAAGTATTCTAGAAATTTTAGCATTTGTTTTTATTTTTATTATTTTTATTAAAACTAGATATAAAAAAACTATCAATGGTACCGACAAGGGAGAAAGTGACTGGGAAGCCATATTTTGTTCAATTGAAAATTATTAGGTCTTGTTTAGTATTCAAAGAATGCTTGGTAAAAAAAAACTTGTGCATTGTGACATTAGTGGTTTTCCCCAGAAGAAAATATATTATCAATGGAGTATCGTCTGTGATTTTCACGTTTGGTATGTGCATGGACCTTAATTATTGTTATTTAACTGGAAGAAGGGAAGAATTTTCATTCACTGTACGCTTAGATGTATTGTTTGATCATGCTCCAGTTCGTGATTTGAGATTACTTACTTTAATAAAATTGACCTCATCATGTTCCTGGAACTGAAATCAAATCACAGCTCTTTTCAACACTGATAAGTAACCAGCTAATGGAGCAGGCGAAAGGTCGATACAAGTAGGATGCTTGTTCCCAACAGTACAAGTGCAACTCTAATGTAATCCTTACAATAAAGTATTCATGAATCTTCAAGGGACAGTAATCCCTTTCATGATACATGAACGGAAAAGATCAATTTCGGTCCCCCTTTTCTCTGCATGTATTAGCTAGACATTCTTGTGGGCGATAATGCCAGAAAGAGCTGCCTTCACCATGTTTCACAATGTGCGAATGGCTGCACATCCGAAAATGTTGTTACATCCAAGGTCACATAATAAGACTGGCTAGATGTGAGACTAGCGTCATGAGATTCAGTGGCCTTGACCGTTTCTTGATCTTGTTGGAAATCCGAAGGACTGTGGTTTTGTTGGATATCCAAAGGATTTTGGAGTCTCCTTATTCTCTCCAACTCCTTTGCCACTTCTTTCATGGTTGGCCGGTTCCTCCCAATTGAGTTTAAGCACCTTCTTGCTAGGTTAGCAACTGCTGTAATCTCTTCATCCTTAGCCTCCTTCAAAACTTGAGCATCCATCATATCGAACAAACAATCCTCCTCCATAGAAATTATAAAGTAGGCCACGAGGTTTCTTCATTCTTCTTTCCCCAATGGAGAGATTGGCTTCCGTCCTGTTAAGAGTTCGACAAGGACCACTGCAAAGCTGTATACATCACTTTTGTCTGTAAATTGGCTTGTTTGGAAGTACTCTGGATCCAAGTATCCAAAAGTCCCCCGTACTAATGTGGTTATGTGAGTTTGATTGAGAGAAACAGACTTAGAAGTGCCAAAATCTGCCACTTTTGCTCGATATTTCTCGTCCAAGAGGATATTGGTGGATTTGATATCTCGATGATAAATGGGTATGGAAGCTGCTGAATGCAAGTAGGATAAGGCTCCAGCGATTTTAGTTGCAACTCGTAGGCGGGTGTCCCATGGCATTTGAAACTCCTCATTTGGGTCATGTAGACATTGAGACAATGTCCCATTTGGTATGAATTCATATATTAAAAGAGGAACTTCCGTCTCCAAGCAGCACCCCAATAGTGTAACAATATTCCTATGATTGATTTGCTAGAGAATGAGGACCTCATTGATGAATTGTTCGACTTTTCCCTCATCTATCACTTCTGATCTTAATGGCAACTATTCTTCCGTCTGTTAACATTCCCTTGTAAACAGTACCTTGTCCACCTTGGCCCAGTATCCTGTCCTTGTTGAAATGATCAGTAGCCTTCTCCAAATCCTTGGAATTGAATAATTTGCTCTTCTCAACATTGCCTTCGGGTGAAGACAGCTGTTGTTGCAATAAAAGACCGCCGTTTCGTTTAAAGTTCTTTTCTTTGAGCTTAGTTTCTCTTCTCTTTTTGATGACGGTGGACAACCACCATGAGAAAAGCAACAAATTTCCCAGTGCTCCAAGGCCCGCTCCAATGCCTGTGGGGGTAAAAATTTGTAGGCGACAAGGTCAGAAAAACTTTCCTACTTGTTAAGAACCTATTCATCGTCTTCATCATTGATGTTTCATGAATCTGATCAGAAGGAAAACATTGAGGGACACTTTTTAGAGTACTTCCCTATCAATTCATCAGGACAGCGGAAATGAAACTAATTAGGTCGTTTCTTCTGCTATAATTTCATTTGGTGAGATTTTTATATGCACATCCGTACTGCATAACTGATCTTCCTTGTGAAGAATTTAGTGGAACACTCTAGTCAATGTTCAATTGATCAAGCTGGCAAGGTTTTCGACATTCTTAATATTAAGTACTAAGGGGAAAAATGAAATAAAAAGGGAAACAAATTTGCTTATGGTTTGATAGATTTAAACCAGCAACAAATCTACTATCTTCTCATGCAGTATACATATGTATCACACGTACAGAAAGTTTCTTGTGCTGTTGCAAGAGGAAAGGGGTCACAGGAAGTGATACTGTGGCTGAAATTTTCACAAGTGAACAGATGCTAATGTTAGAATGAAGGGTAAGCCAAACTTCTTTCTGTATCTCATATGAACATAATTTGAGCTATGGTATATCATGTTGAAAATGATAAGAGCATGAGGAGCTCTATAAAATTATATTAGAAGATTTACATACCGGGAAGAAAGGATGTAGCTCTTTTTCTAACATCAATGCTTCTACCGTCAGTTCTTCCAATGACAGAGATGCAATCATAGCCACCCGGTCGGTTCACACAACTATCGGGGCAACGAGTTAGATTTGAATCTTGACATTCGTTAATATCTGTAGAAAAAAGATGAAAAACAACAAGGTATTAGCGGTGCATTCATCTCCTGAAGTAAATTTAGGATGCATTCACTTCGTATAATATTGAGGCAGCAAAAAAAAAAAAAAAAAAAAGAGAGAGAGAAAATCGCGTGTTTGTAAATTAGATTTGGTCTTTTTCCCAGGAGGAAAACTAAAGAAAACTAAAGACCGGTTGTTTCTTATTAATTATCTTTATTCTACTATTACTTTATCACTGGTTTGAATTCTTAACTATCACCACAGAGCCATCATATACATACTAGGAAGACGTATTGCATGACATAAATGATCTTAAACACAAACCATATGAGCAGAAAATAAATTTTTTCCTTAAATGTGCTGAAATCTAAATGTGCTGAAGTCACTTTTACCATGATGAACACAGGCAACATTTGACCAAACTAATACATGTTTTGAGCATTCGCAAGTTAAAAGCTAATTGAATGAAGGCTGGTGCAATAAGGATGCTTGTTCCCACATAGGTTGTTAATTCCATGGCCTAAATATTATGCACTGTCCTATTTCCCTTTATATCCATAAAATTGTTATCAATATAATTCATTCAATTTTGTTTTAAAGTGAATTCACTTCGTTTAATCTTGGGTGGTAACACCAAAAAAAGAAGGCAGGAAAGCATGTATTTGATCATCAAACAGTGTGATTACTTTTTCAGAGTAAAATCTGAGAATGAACAAACCACTTCACCGTATGGTGCCCTTAAATACTGAATGTAATAGCATAAACTATTTACCTTCGCATCCTCCAATAAGATAGGGGTTACCGTGATACCCACTCCCGCAAAAGCACTGCATATATGGGATTTCATCTACATGTCCATATATACCATTAAGGAAGTCTGTGTGGCAGGTGAAAGGATCATAATAGCTGGACCTGTATATCGCCTTGTAATCTTGCCGGGTAAGGTCAAGTGCATAGTTGGTATTGCTTGCAACCCCCCATTCCAGCACCACTGGAACCGTTTCATTCAATCTCAAATCAAATAAACCTGTAGAGTCAGACCTCAAGAAACTGATGTCTGCCAGGAAAGCGTACTTGCACCCCCAATGTCCACCTTCTTCTTTGAAATCCACAGTGAAGCCCTGAAGGTTAAAGGGAAGTGCAGTCTGGCAGCATCCGTCCCTCCCGGAGCAAGCACCATGATACTGGCTGATGTTGGCATTGGTTTCAGCACATTTTGACCGGCAACCAAAAACAGCCGAATCTGTCCTATTCAGTGTCACCAGGGTGTTGCAACCGACCGATATAAACACGTTCCTTCTCTGGGAGAAGACAAATGGACCTCCTTCAAAGCTTATTGGCTTACCAAGTCCATTGCCCCCGCAGCTTGCATTTGAGTAAATTAAAGGACGATGGGCGCTAATCAGGCCGCAATCGCCAGAGGGGAGTGAAATGCTGAGAACTAGCAATCCAGCCTTTTTAAGTGTGGGAACTGGGTTGTTTGGCTGGCAGACGACCTCGTATTAGTCATTTAAGAAACACCCGGTTCCTATTCCGGAGGGGAAGGGAAGTGTCACATTCCCGCATGTCTCAGTGCAGTTAAGCTTGGCAAGTCCAGGTGCAGCTACTGATGCTTGTACCGTGAGGGAAACCAGAAACAAAAGAATTTGGAAAACGGAGTTCGACATGAGTTTCAGGTCTCGTATGTGCTTCGCCCTAAACCTATGGGAAAAGGGCATATGGGCCGAGTCCCTTAATATTGTTATTTATATGGAAGAAGTGAAGAATTTTCATGTACTGTAGGCATAATATTGTTCCATCTCCGCTACTTCCTAGCGTCTCTGAGGAAGCTTCCTCCGGGATAAAAAAATAGCAAATTTTTGATAGGTAGAGGAATTTCAGCAGCCAAGTGCGACTTTTCTCATTGTTGGGCACATAATTTTGTCATCATCTTTCTCGTGAGAAAGGGTCGGAGCATTACCAAAATGAATCACTCATCAAAATCTTTTGTCGTGGACCCCGTTAATCACATTAGAATTGATATATTTATATCATTCCTTTGCCAATTTAAATGGGTCCTTGTATACGTCAGATCTCTTCAATTTTTCCTAGACCAAAATCGTTTGAATTCTTCCTTTTCCACATTAGATTAAATTCTTGTTCCGCGTCTTTGCTTGTTGCCACATAATGTCACATTTCATTGGCACTCTTTTTGTTTCGCATTGATTGGCTCGCTCACTTAAAATTTCTGCCTTAACAAATATATTGTCTTCCTTTAAATTCTGACTATTAATCTCGGTTTAGGATTGCTTGGGTTATTTAAGAAATTTATTTGAGTTAAAACCTCGTTTAGTGCAAGAGTTTAGCTTCTTTGAATTGTGTGTATATAATTTGTTAAAAGCTTTTAATTTTCTTAAGTAGGCATAGTTTCGTCATGATTCTTAAGTTTTAGTTTAAACTTTGTGCAATGTCTTTTTGTCATAGTATATGTAATTTCCTTCAATTGAATCATTCCGGTGAAAATCTGGCTAGAAGCCTAGAAAGTTTTATTAGTAATTTTTTTCCTTCTTCATAATAGCAATGATAAAGCTTCTAATGTCATTTTTCTTCAGAAGATTTTTGATTTTGTGTCAATTTAGTCCTAAAACTTTTAACTTAGTATCAATTCAGTCTTTCCGACTAATTTTGATTGGATTTTGCTTACGTAAACTTCGGTCAACTAACATTGCATGGCCGATGCTAATGTGGATAACTTTTAATATTTTTCTTTTTATATATTTATTTTGTCTTTCCTTTTTGTTTTCCCTCTTCTCCTCCTTCCTCCGGTTGGTCACTGGCTGGGTGATCGGTTAGTCTCGACCTCACTGGTCCTTGACGTTCCTAGGGTAGCCTCGCGTTGAGCAGCCGAGGTTGGAGCCATTGTAGGTGCGACCTTGCCAGGGGTGAGGCGAGGCTTGATCCTCACCAGATATGGCGAGGGCTTAAGCCTTGCTAGTGTCCGATTGCCCAACTGGCAATTGATTGAAGGAAGGAGGAGGACAGGGAAAAAAAAGAAAAAAAAAAGAAAAGGAAAAGGAAAGAAAGAAAGAAATCATAAAATATTATTAAAAGTTGTTCATGTTAGCACCGGCTGTGCCACGTTAGTCGACTGACATCTACGTTAGTAAATTCAATCAAAATTAGTCGGAAGGATCAAATTGACACTAAATTAAAAGTTTTAGGACTAAATTGACATTAAATAAAAATTTTTAAGACTATAAGATTTAGGACTAAATTGGTATCGAGTCAAAAATTTTACGATTAAATTGGTAATACAAAATGTTTATAATTTTTTTTTGACAGTTTTTCCAAATAAGACATTACTTTTAATTGACTAATTTTTGGGAACCTACTTAAGTACGGCTTTGTTGATGGTTGTGCCGTTTAAAAATAGATAAGAAAAATCCAGTAGTGGGACATGTGTCCACAATGAAGAGGAGATTGACTTCTTCAAAGACGACTACAATATTTTCGACCCTAAAAAAAGAAAGAAAGACGACTACAATATATATAATTTAGAAGACTTGGAAGTCGGTCTCTGTTTCCCCTCTTTTTAAAAGAGCCTTCTTCGTGCCGGGCAAGATGTAACGCGGTCGGTTTGATTAGTCATTTGATAAGATTTCCACATTACTAGAAGATTTAGGACTCGGTCATTGTTTAGCATAAAAGAAGATTAAAACTTGGTCGCTTCTTATTATTGATCTTATACTTTTGCAAGTTTGTCACTAATTTGAATTCTTGGTATTAGGACGATGTATCGCATAACGTAAAAACAAATCATATTAGCAGAAACTAATTTTTTCCATTTTGAAATCTCTTTTTACCATGATCAACGCAAATGCAATGTATGACCAAACTGACCCATGTTACATCTTTTGAGCATCTGCAAGTCATAAGCAAATCGATGGTGAAGGCTTGTGCAAAAAAGATGCTTGTTCGCTGGCTAAGTAGCATCGAGATCGACACATAACCTGACATGACACAATACACTTACATGTCATTTTAAAGAAAAAAAGAAATTCTAACACGTTGGGACACGTTGTATATTAAATATAGATTTTTATATATACATGATAAATTATCATTTTTATGATTATTTTAATTAAATTATTTTTATTCAAATTCACAAATAAATAAGTAATATAAAATTGCATAGAATGAAATTACACTAAAAAATATTAATCTATCATTTTTCAATTTGACGAATTCATCTACATTCTATTCCAATAATCCATATAACTTGAAGAAAAAAAACCCATGCAATCCATATTATGGACTCGTATATCAAAAGAGGGGAGAAAAGAAACTTGGGGGAATTGCGTATCACAGGAAATGAGAGTCAGAAAAGAAGAAAAGACTATATTTTTCTTCTTTCCCTTTTAATATTATTTATTATTTTTTCATATTTACAAGATCCCCCATTTATTGCAAATTTTAAAATTAATTTCAAACGTGTCGGAATCACGTGTTAGAATTCTAGATTTGCATGTTAAAGCGTGTTAGAAGAGTTGACCATACGTTGTATTTTCCAACATCTATTAATTGTGTGTTGGATAGGATATGAAAGCTCTTGAAGAGTGTTGATACTTCCTAATTTGCTGCAGTACCCATGGGGCAAGTGTTGCTTCCTTTAGGATAGAAATAGTAAAGCTTGATAGGTAGAGGACACCAATTTAAGCTTAGAATAAAATCAATTTGCTTTCTAAGATTATAATTCTTTCAGGCAAAATTTGGGGAGGATTAGTTTAATACTGCCTATAGAAGTGCATGCATCTGGCTTATCACATGCATGCATGTGTTATTTAGACTTCATTTATATTTGGTCAATTATGCCTGCAATGACAGTCAGTATTTTAATGAATGCTTATTCAATCTTCTTGTAGGAAAGTCAAAATCCATGGTTTCCACCTCCAAAAGTCAAGACACGCTTTTTTCTCAAAATTCTGTGTGGACTTTGAAGAGAGCCGCCTCTTCCAGGTTTTTCTTTTAGCTGTGTGCATGATCGTTCATAACGTATGCTTTTTAGAAGATGTAGGAGTATTGACATATCGCTAGTAAAACTGAAGTTTAAAAATCTTGGACTTCATCCTAGATCTGTCTTTGATTTCACTCCTTGTCCTTGTGTACTAGATTAGTGAAGATGCCCAGGTTTGTAACTTTTCATTCATTGAATCGTGTGGCCCTTCTTGAAAATAGATGAATATGAGTAAGAGAAGACACCGCACTGATCTTTTCGTTCAAATCTTGTTGTAATTCTTAGGCTCAAACGGTTCTGGCTCCGAGGATGCGATGCGCCCAACTGAGGCAGTTCAAAAGTATGCCCGCACCACCGAAATCGAACAGCAATGCAGCCCTTATGGATCGTCTGCTATCGAATTCAATCCAAGTGTTTAGGTGGCACCGGAAAGCTCAGGAATCTCTTCTAGCCCATGTGGAAACGAATATTCTAATAACTTGGACAGGAGATGGGAAATGAAATCTAATATGTGCTCTTACATTAAATTCATGATATTTATTTGGGTTAGCGGTCTCATACTCATCTATTGTTTACGAGATCACAAGTTCGCGCTATATCAGCATTGCATGTCTGACAAACTTGTGCTTACGGGCACTGCTACCTTGTGTGGAGAGAATTATGAATTGCTGGCACGCCAGCGGGGCTATGTTCACAAACTCGCCTCTAAGGTCTAGAGTAGTGCTAAGTAGTTGTAGCTCAAACCTAATATCTTGTAGTGGATGCAAGAATCTTGTGACAACTTCGAGAGGACAATTAGCATTGCTAGACTAGCTAATCGACCCTCTCTTCCTCATGACTACATTTCCGAACTTCCAAATCAACACAAACACTTCTACCACCTAATATTTTAAGAGCTTCGCAGAAGGCCTCTTCAGAAAAATCCACATAGGAAAGCGTCACAACAAGGGACAAGAACATTTAACGAAAATTAGGTGAAACAATCCAATTCTCGACTCATGAGATTCCGGTCGACCATTGCTATTCCTACTTTGATTTGGGATTTTGATTAAAGATCTTGCCTGTTGCTGGGCCACGCTTTGTCAATTTCTTTTCTTTGTCGTGTTGAAAACATCAATTACCCAAAAATAACAGTGTTGAGATTTTAATTAATTTGAGATTTCAATTCAAGACCATTGCTATATTAGTCATTGATGTTTTCTTATGAACGGATTCAATGCACATGTGAAAATCTATTCGGCCAGATAGAAAAGTTCTCACACAAACAATTTGGTAAATACAAGAAATACACAACTCAAGGCGCGCATCTAAGGGGAACTTATGTTGTGGACAAGCAGTGTCAAGGAAATTCAATCGACGGAAAAATCCATGTTTTAACTCCAAGATTTTTTGCTCAATTTATAATTCAACGTCACATGTTGATTCTGAAGTAGTTCGATTTTCGGACGCCTGCCCAGCCAGTGATACATTGATGAAGTTACGTCTAGGTGTTGTACGGACGGTTTCTATTATTATGATTTTGCAATTATTCCTAATTTATTGCCTATTGATGGTTCTACGGCAAGATGTATTTATAAATCTGTGGTTGCTATTGTCATGTCTTATGAAATTATCTCAAAAGAATGCGATAAATTTCACAATCTATGCTGAATTTCTTCTAAGATATATGACAATAAAGTTTTTTTTTTTTTTTTTTTTCCATCAAGAAAAGTGTGACATACGAAATAATAGTCTCTGTCTTGTCGACATTTACACAATAACAAAATCCTGATATTCTTCTTGAAGTAATAACACATCTAAGAAAATCTAGATAGAACTAATTTACATTGATTCACTCCACATGAGTGGCTGCAAGTCTGATAGCGAGATTATGTCGGCGGCCCCAACAGAATCCCAATGTGTATTGGTCTCCCTCTTCTCGTGAGTGTGTCCATGCCTGATGGCTGGATTCTCCAGCTTTCTAATTCGCTCCAGTTCACTTGCCACTTTGTAGGTTGCATCTTCCCACGTAAGTTTAGGCACCCTCTTGCGAGGTTAGCAAAGGCGACGATCCCTTCTTCCTTGCCTTGCTTCAAAACTTGAGGGTCGACTGTGTTGAGCAAGCAATTCTCATCCATCGATAGGAGGAAATAGCTTGTGAGGTTTCTCTCCTCTTCGTCTCCAAGAAGCAAGATTGGCTTTCGCCCTGTCAAGAGTTTGACGAGGACCACACCAAAACTGTACACATCGCTCTTTTCTTGATGAATTGTTCAATTTTTCCCTTATCAATTGCCTTTGACTTCTTAATGGCAACGATTCCTCCATCTGCAAGCATGCCCTTGTAGACGGTTCCTTGCCCACCTTGGCCAAGTATTCTATTCTTGTTGAAATTGTCGGTGGCCTTCTCCAAATCCTTAGAATTGAACAATTTGCTCTTGTCAACATTGGTCTCAGATGAAAACAGTTGTTTTTGCAACAAGAGACCCCATTCTGTTTGAAGAACCTCTCTTTAAGCTTGATTTCTTTCCTTTTCTTCACGAAATGGTACAACAGCCATAATAAGAGAGCCAAGAGTAGTGCCCCTAGGCCTGTTCCGATGCTTGATTTATTAAAGTAGTATGAGCATTACCAAAAGCAATCACGGAGGATTTGTGTTGTGAAATAACACGGAAGCTAACAAATTATGCAATTCAAGTCTCACGTGTGTAAAAGAAATTAATAGAGTAATTAACAAGTAAGAAAAGGGCATAAGATATTTACGTGATTTGCTTTGAGTTTAGGTACTTACTACATGGGGAGAGGCCATTGCTAAGAAATCCACTATAAATCTAGATAATACAAAGTTTATAATTGCTCAAGTTCTTTTGAGTCCTAGATTACACCCAAAGCAAAACTTATAAGTATTATTTTACAATCTCTCACAAAGAACTCACTTAGGAAACTCACAGAAAACCCCAACACCCCATTGTTTGCGCTAGTGCATAATAACTAAATAGAATTCCATAGACACACATACACATCCAAAATAGGAAACCTGCTCAAATAAGGAAACCACTAAAACTAGGAATACTACTCAAGCCTAGAAACCTATGTGGATTGAGTTTCCTTCGTAGGCTTAAACTTAAGACATATTCTCAACAGAGTGCACCTAGGCTCGACATTTGCAGCCAAGTAATAATGCTCATTATCTATGCCAGCTCTCCCAACACCCTACAGGCACTAAAACATCATAGATGTCTATCAAGCCTAAGTAAAGCTTGGACTTGTCTAGAGAAATGAACTTGATCTATATGTCTCATTAATCTCCATCACAACAAGCTTCTTCATGATTATATCCTCTCCTACAATGTTATATCTTATGCAAAAATTTCTATCATCAATGAACTTGATTCTCCAATGATATCTATAACTTTCATGAACATTGCATCAACTCGATGTTCTACGCCCACATTATTAACCTAGTCATTAGATTGCAACACCTCGTCATCTCCTACTGTTGTCACCATGTTTTGAGCTTCAGTCGCCAACGAAACCTTATGTCTCTTAAAAAGGCCATCCAACTCGCAACATAATTGATAGAGATGCTAAAAGATCACCCATCCTTGAGGTTCCTTCCGTGACCTGGGTTTGCAAACCCAGTTACTGCCACACTATATTAACTGCATTTTTGAGAACACACCCTAATGTATGTTGTCCTAACAAACTCAAGAGTATCCACTTCATAGCATTAAAATGTATACCTAGACTAATTTTATATATTCTTCATGCAACACGTGAAAGATAGATCCAAGTACCACCTACAATATTACTCAAACAACTAAGAGTACTAGCATGTGAATCATGGGAGAGACGCTTCACCTCCATCCAAGTACAAACTAACAGTCTTGACAATTTATGATGTACAGCAAGGGGGGTACTTATAGAAAAATCACTCCCTCTCACTCATGTCTCTGACTCTCATGTGCACAATTATGTTGTGTCCTGACTTGAAGCCTCAAAGAATCTAGGAGATGAGCCAATCATTGCTGTTCCCTAGAGAAAATACAATTGGCAGTATATCTTCGCCCACATCACAGTAAGCATATCTCAGAGACCTTCAAAACTTGACCTTTAGCGGAGATCTGGTATTTAAACCCATCAAGAGCATTGAGGAAGATAAGGTTCTCTCTTAGTTCTCGTAACATGCCTTGCGGCGGAATTTTCAGCACTTCGAGGTGCATTTTAGTTAAAAATGTTCTGATCTTAGTACTTCACAAGCACTAGTGTATCCCATAAGCATCTATACATGCATAGGTAGTAAACTAGTGCCTATGAGAAGTTACATGATAAGAACATCCTAACTCAAGCACCCAATGTTTACCTGATGGACTCGTGATGACCATAAACACATCATTGGCACCACGAGAACTATTATATTTTCTAGTAACAACATTACCATGGCATGTAGACTTCACCTTAACTATTTTATCCTTATATTTTGGACAATCACTCATGTAGTGGCCTGCCCCATTACAGTGATAACATCAAAGGTTTTGAATATTTGACCTCGATTTAGAACTACTCTTCCATTTTCTACTTTTTGACCCTTTGTGTTTGTCTCCATCCCAATTAATCAAACCTTGCAATATATCCTAGATTAAGTTATCTTCTTGTAGCTTCTTTTGCTACTCCTTAAACCAAGGTAGAGTTTACATCTTCTAAGGTAACCATATTGTGCCCCTAAAGTTGTAAAATTAGTAAAGTGCTCAAAAGAAAATGATGGAGACACAAACAACATCATGCTTTACTTCTCATCTGGCGAGCCTCATTGGCGTCCTTTAAATCCATCATGAACTCACGCTAATGGGCTCTCCTTCAACCACCCAAAATCAAGGCATCCTTTTAAGCATATACAAGTTTTTGTTCAAATTTTTCACTGGATAAAGTGTCTCAAGCTTTGTCCACAGCACCACAACATAATTCTATTTAGCCACTTTAATCAATATTTTGTCCAATGGATTCAATAGGATTATGGGTACATTTGGTTCAGCTTTACAAATGAGTTTTGAGTTTAATGCAAATGTAGAAAGCCCAAAGCTACTTTGGGAAATGCAAATTGTGTTTGGTAAAAGTTTTTTGCAAATAGACTTTGAGTTGAATGTGTGTTTGGTAAAATAAAAAAAAACTTTTGTAATGGGTTTTGAGGGTGTATCTATATTTTTTCTTTTTTGAAAATTAAACTAAATCCTTCGCTAGACCGGTGAAGAGCTATGGCCACCGGTAAGCTAGATTTGGTGCTGGCGGCTATTGGCTAAGGTTGCCCAAGGTCGCATGACCTAGTCGAGAGCCATCGGAGGTTGCACGACCTTGAGCGAGGGTCGCTTGACCAAGGTGCCTTAGGACCTAGGTGATTGCTGCTTGGGTCACACGACGCTTGGGTCGAGCAACCCTTGTTGAGGGTCGCTTGAGGTCATGTGATCTTTGGCGGCCCTCGGTTAGGTCGTGCAACCCTCACCGGAGGTTGTCCGACCTCGAGCGACCTTTGTCGATGGTCGCCGGTGCTAGAGCTAGCTCACTAGCGACCGTGGCCCTTCACTAGTTCGACGAAGGGTTACCTCCTTTTTTAATAAAAAAAAGTAGGAGCAAAATCGAAAATATAAAGAATTACTAAGAATAGTTTTGGAAGGGAAAAATTAATTTGAGCATTCAGCCAAATGTAGAAAGCCCAAAGCTAGTAGGAATTAGCTTTGGGTTTTCAACATTTTCAAAGCTAGCTTTCAGTTAAAAGCCATTTCTAAAGCTGAACCAAATAGTGTAGCATTTCCCCAAGGAGCTTTCGAAAGCCCCTTGGAAATGTTGAACCAAATGCAGCCTATGCAATTTGCCTTCTCCATCAACTTCACCTTATCAATCTCTTTCATTATTTATGGCAATTTATCCTTGCCATCCATTACCTTCACTAAACCTTGAGATGTTGATAGGGAACACATCTTAATACTTTATAACTCAAGGTTATTCCTCTTATTGAACTTCTCAATCTCAACTCTTCCTCTGTAAATAATTGCGAAGATGATGGTTCCAAATGGTGATTAGGCAAACAAAAACTCCAAATCAACTCTAGAAAGCCAAGCCTTAGATTTGATACTAATTGTCATGAAATCATGCAGAAGCTAACAATCTTGTAATTCTAGTCTTACATGAGAAGAATAAATCACTAGCAAAAAAATGGGGGAAAGTACAGCGCAAGTGCCAAAACTTGGCACAAAGGGACACTTAAGTGCCAAAAGTTACAAAAGGTACACTTAAGTGCCACTTTTAAAAAAAATTGGATCACTTAAGTGTTAAGTCGCCGGAACTCTGCGGGAAATCCGACGTGGCAATTTTTTATTACTTTTCTTGCCTACGTGGCTCGCCGGAAACCGAATCGGCCAAAAATCAGCCAAAACGACGTCGTTTTGGCTGACGTGGATTTAAAAATTATTAATTAAATAATATTAAATAATTAAAAATATATTATTATAAAATCGAATTTATTATAAAAAAAAAAAAGAAAAGGAGAGGGATTGGCGAGGGCTGTGCAGCCCCGCCGCCGCCAGCTGCGCGCCCCCACCTCGCCGGGAAGGGCCGGCGACGGTGGGGGAGGGTCGGCCGGGGTCGTCGGCCCCGGCCACGCGGCCGGCGACCTCGGTCGGCCGGCGGCGAGGGCTGCGCGCCTCGCCCGGATCTAGGGTGAGGGTCGCGACCCTCCCGGATCCGGCGAGGGTCGCCGGCCCTCACCCGGCCGGGCCAGGGCCGTCGGCCGCCGCCACGATCCGGGCGAGGGCGCGCAGCCCCGCCGCCGCCGACCGGGGTCGCGGGCCGTGGCCGGGCCCGACGACCCCGGCCGACCCTCCCCCACCGTCGCCGGCCCTTCCCGGCGAGGTGGGGCGGCGACGAGGGCTGCACAGCCCTCGCCGATCCCTCTCCCTTTTTTTTTTTTTTTTTAATAAATTCGATTTTAATTTTTCAAAAATCTGACGTGGACAATTTTTTTTAAAAAAAATTTGCCACGTGGATTTTTTATTTTGAAAAAAATGCCACGTCAGCAAATGAAGTCGCCGGAAAATGGACACGTGGCAATTTGGCCGGAATTTTTTGCTGTTGGCACTTAAGTGATCCCTTTTGCTCCGATTTTGGCACTTAAGTGTACCTTTTGTAACTTTTGGCACTTAAGTGTCCCTTTGTGCCAACTTTTGGCACTCCAGAGGTCCGCATGTCCAAAAAAATGTCTCGAGTTTAACCCAAAAAGAAACTTTCCTAATTTGAATAATTTTCGTAGTTGGACTTGGTTTCCTATTTGAGCTGTCACCTAGCTTAAGTAGGTTTTAAGTTTTCAGTCTAACTCTTATCTATATATAAGAAGTGAGTCTTCTTCATGAAGAGTATCCAAGGAAAACTTGTACTCATGAATTAGATCCTGAGTGTTTGAAGCTGTGAAAATCTTGTATTAAGATTTTTGTGCAATTCTTTCATGAGCTTAAGAGATTTTTTTGTGAGAAATTGTGAAAGCTAAACACTACGTGAGTTATTGAGTGTAATTGAGAATTGGAAAATACCGAGATTGTTTGAGTAACTCGAGTAAAGTTGTAATTTTTGTTGTATCACTTTATCAATAGTATAATTCTATACTATTTTCCCCATAGAAGTAGGTTACACCAATCGAATCGCATAAACCAAATGTCCGATTTCTTTCCTTTTTTTTTTTTTTTGTTTTTAATTGTTGAATCGCTTGTTATCCTTAATAATTGTTATCAAAGTAGGGTTTTGACTGAGTAAAAGCAAATTGATAGGGACAAAAGAAGGAAATGTAAGATTCAATACATTTGATGGGAAGGATTTTGATTTATGAAAGATGCAGATTGAGGATTATCAATAGTAGAAGAATATGCACCTACCCATGTCTTGGAAGAAGCTGGATTCAATGAAGGAAGCTGATTAGGAATTATTGGATACAAGTGTTGGGTGTTATTTGGCTTGTACAGTATTCGATATAGATGGTGCTTGTAGTGAGAAGGAGCCTATAGACTTAGTTGTTGTTTTAGCTACTAAGTTTAACAATGTGCATGTTCAATCTTCAGAAAAATATGAATGCAATGTTGGTTTTTGTTTATATGTGATAGAGGAGGTTGTGTCTAATAATATTTGTGGAGTAGTTAAAAATGCAAGTAGAATTAGTGTTCTGATGAGGTCTATAGTGAATGCAAAGGACTTCAATGGTGGTTGAGTTGAGGGGCTAGGGAAGAGTAGCAGTGAAACTTAGATTTAGTGAAATGATTGTGATAGGACTCAAATGTCGTGTCAAGATGGAGATTATTGATAATATGCTCAATTTTAAGTTAGAAAAGGAAATTTTCCTTATTTCAATAATTTTCCAAGTTCGGGTTGGTTTTCTATTTGAGTGGCTATCTAATTTTAGTAGATTTCATGTTTTGGATCTAGCTCTTGTTTTTATACGAGAAATAGGTCTTCTCCGTGAAAAGTATTTAAGAATAGCTTATGCTTATGACTTACATCTCGAGTGTTTGATGTTGTGAAAAGCTTGTGCTAAAATTTTGTGTAATTCTTTTGTTGAGAAATTGTGAGGGCTAAATATTGTGTAAAATATTAGAGGTAATTGGGGTTGGAAAATAGTGAGTATTTGAGTATCTCGAGTGTGGTTGTAATCACCGTTGTATCGCTTAATTTATAGTATAATTTTTTGTTACACTATTCGTGGACATAGGTCACATTGAGTGTTTAAGTATCTCGAATATGATTGTAATCTTGTGAAATTTTATATTACGGTTCCCATGGGTGTATGTCACAGTAATCGAATCATGTAAATCTAATGTTCGATTTGTTTTCTCCTTTTGTCTATTTTGTTGTTCGATTGTGTGTTTCTTGCAACACTTACTAGAGAATTTTGTGAGAAACAATAAAGATACCAATGATTTACATGATGCAATTATATTATCGGTACCTACTTCACTGGGAAAACCAATGATAGTACTTGGGACGTGATATGTTTGGACCTCAAGTAAATTGGGGTTATTGTGAGCTTGAGAGTCAGGACATGACATTTGGTCTTCATAAGTGATAAAATAGATACATCATCGTTCCTTAACTATTAATTTCGCTGAATATGACTTTCCTTAGCCCACAAGTTTCTCAGTGGTGGCCCACTAATAAGCTTGATTGGGTTGATGGTCTCATGCTCACCTATTGTCGACAAGATCACAAGATCTCCCCGCGTCATGATCGAACCTCTAACAATTATCAAGAGTGGACTAGACTTTTGATGACCCCGCCGTCCTATTCATACTTTTTTTTTCCCTTCTTTTCGAAAAAGAAAACCATTTTCGCGTTTCGTATGCGCATGGAGCTAACACTACGGAGAAAATGGATATTGACAGAGACCTCAGTAGTTTTATTTACATGAAAGAAGGGATTGGAATTTAATGTACTGTACGCATTGTTTCATTACAGCTCTGTCGCTTCCTAGTATCTCCGAGGATGTTTCCTTGATGATAGAAATATCAAAGCTTGAAAGGTAGACGACGCCAATTTAAGCAACCAAGCGTGACTTTTCCCATTGTTGGGGCCAAAACTTTGTCCTCATCTTTTCTAATGAGAAAGACTTGGAGAATTATCAAGATGAATTGAAATGATTTATCAAGAGTGGACTAGACTTTTGATGACCCCGCCCTCCTATTCATACTTTTTTCCTTCTTTTCGAAAAAGAAAACCATTTTCCACAACTTCTTTTTAAATGTAGACACCATCCAATGAATTTTGACTACGATGACCCAGACGCTTTTTTTTACCTTGACAATGAAATAGGTTGGGCATCTTTCGATCTACAAAGTGAAACCAAAAATCACTTTACTAAAGCAAAAGTGGTTTCCTCTTAACGTGTTTAATCGTCGTGAAATGTGCGTGTGCCACCGTCTCTCCCATTATTGAAGCCGAAGTAACTTTTATTGTTCTTAGTCCAATGCTTTTCATGCTCAAGCAATCAATAAAAGCACTTGGGAATGCTATTTTGGCCCCCCGAAACAGGAAAAAGGATGTACGTGAATCATGTGGGAAGTCTTTTGCTTCCACAATGAAAGAGATTCCCAGTATCCAAAAAAATGTTCAGTCTCATAAAGTTGTGCATTTTGATCATGAGTAGTTCCCCAAAGGAAGGACATTATCAATGGGTCATTGCATGTGAATTACCAATCAGCGTTTGTATCTAATCACCGAGCAAAGTCAACATGATTTTCTCTTCTCGTATGTGCACGGACCCAAACCTATGGAGAAAGGGGATAGGGGCCGAGTCCCTTGATCCTGTTGATTAATTGGAAAAAGGGAAGAATTTTTCATTTGCTGTACTCTCAAATGTATTTTTGGATCGTGCACCTGCTCATAATTTGAGATATGCTAAAGCCTGATTACTTCTGATTACTTTAATAAAGTTTGACTCCATCATGTTTCTGAAACAGAAATAAAATCGCAGCTCTTTTGGACACCAAAAACTAACCGGCGAATCGAGCTGGCCAAAGGTTGATAGAAGCAGGACGCTTGTTCCATAAGAGTACAAGTACAACTTTAATGTATTCCACACGATAAGCTGCAACACTCTCATGATGAATGAACGGGAAACAAAATTCCATGTTGTTGACTAGTCAAAAACAGCAAGCTCCCCCAACTTCTTGTTTGGTCACGAGGTTTCTTCCCACGTATTTTCCTCAGCGAAGAGACTGGGTTGTTTCCCGTTAAGATATCAACAAGGACCACAGCAAACCTGTACAGATTGTTAGCATGCATATTGTTAGGACAGTGAAAGCAAGCAAGAAAATTCAAGACATAAGATTTTATCCTGCTTGTCCTTAAACTAAGGTTACGTCAAGAGGATTTACTATAATTAGCACCCTACACCTTTTTGTTACACTCCTCATTTACAAGAGAAAGATATTATATATACCTAGTAGCTATTTATAGGCCAAAGCTCAAATTACTAATAAAATATGAGTTTACACTATGAAAGTCCTATGGTGGCTCAGCAAGTCAGCCCAAGTTAGCCTCGGGACCCCCACCCGCTCACTTGGGAGTGGAACCCCTATTTCATCCTGTCAATGGGGAGTATGAACGACAACCTAACACACATCTCTTTTTTGTCGGTAAATTGACTCATTTGGAAGTCACCCAAGCATGTTCCCTGTCGATGGGGAGTATGAACAATACCCCCAACACATGTCTATTTTTTTTCAGTTAATTGGCTCGTTTGGAAGTCATCACGGGCATGTTCATGTATAGCAAGAGATTCTTGTGGGGGATGATGCCAAAAAGGGCTGCCTTTGCCATGGTTCACGATGTGAAAGGCTGCAAATCCAAAAATGCTGCTACACCCCGGTTCACATGATAAGATTTGTTCGATCGTAGAAATGTCAAAGCTTGAGCATATCAAGTCCCATCTATACGGAACCAATTTGCACGTAAACAAACCTAGGAACACCGGCATGGTGGGTTCCAATGGATAACTCGTTGATAGTGGCCCCTGTGGTCTTCAGTGTAAGAAAAATTATCCTGATAATTCTCTAACATTCAGTAACGTTATCACCTGAGGACATTTATCGGAACGGGCCATTGACTTAAAGTCTTCGAGTCCTTTTCTAGCCATTGAGCCAAAGACGACTTTCCTTGGCCCACAAGCTTCAAGTTGATAGGCCATCAGTAAACATGGCTAAGTCAGTGGTATTGTGTCAACCTATCTTCCCCAACATCAAAAGTTATCACTATTCCATCAAAAGTTATCACTATTCCATCATTGAGGCTCTGACGAACTTGTGCTCATGGGCACTGCGACCTCATGGGAACAAAATTATTGACTCTTGACACTCGGGCAGGCTATATGTTGACAAGCTTGTATTTAGGATTTCGGATGGTGCTGAGGAGCTGTAACTCACGTGTAATATTTTGTAGTGGATGCTTGGTTACTCAACCCTTTCGTTTTTTCGTTCTTTTGATCATTGTTCCATAACTTCCAAGTTAAACAAACACTTTTGCCATTTGATATGATAGGAGCATGTGAATTGGAAATGAAGATGCATCTTGCAGATGGCCTGTTGTGAAAAATCCTCACAAAAAATATCACAAAAATGAACGAGTACAAGGAATGGAGTAGCGTGCCATTTGGGCCTAGGAGAACGCGCAGCAAATCAGTGTCATTTCCTGGATTTTTATCCAGTGAAACAATATAATTTTCGATCATGAGAATCCGATCGGCAATTCGTATTTCAATTTGAGATTTGTACTCCTGATTATGCCTTTTGGTCGGCAACGTTTTGCCAATTCCTTTTCTTCGGCGTTTCCAGTCCAAGCGAATGGATGTGGGCTTAAGGGGGCCCTGGCTGCAAGAGAGGCCCAATTTATTGGATACTGAACTTTTTTGGGGAAGGAGATTTGGGTTTTAGAGATGTATACTACGAGCTGTGTGACCATTGATGAAACTTTTCATTACAAAAGATGTTCCAAACTTATGAAAAATAAAGGATTCATAGAGAAAAAACATCTCCTATTCTGAAGGGGAAGGGTATGGTGACGTTCGCGCATGTGTCGGTGCAGTTAAGCTTTGCAAGTCCAGGTGCAGCTACTGATACTTGTATCGTGAGGGAAAGCACAAACGAAAGAACTTGAAAAATGGAGTTCAGACATGAGTTTCACGTCTCGTATTTGCATGGACCTTGTTGTGATTGGTGGTGCAGTGGAAGCAGATCGTAACTTTGCAATAATATTGGGAGCTATAGAAATCAATGGAGAAATAAAACGAAGATTACTAAAAGGACACAAGAAATTTACATAGTTTTAGTTTGAAAGTTGGAAGCTATGTCCACGGAGAGAGCTGACAAATAATTCAATAATAAATTGAAGAATTACAGGATTATAATCATTTACATACTTGAGTGTTTCTCAATTATAACGTATACCCAATATTCCCAATGTTTAACGACTCAACTTGATGGACTCAACTCCGCACAAATCCCTCCGAGCTCTCATTGCTCGTCTCTGTCTCTTGAGCACTCAGTTCTCTCTGCCTTTGGAGCTTTCTCTTCTCACTACCTTCCTCGTCCTCAGACGTTCTCTCCTTTTATATGAGGAAGGGAAGGAAACAAGACAAAAATGGATTCCGCAAATACTTTTCCCATTGTTGGGCACATAATTTTGTCATCATCTTTGTCATGAGAAAGAGTTGGAGAACTGCCAAAATGAATTGACTATTCAAGATCTTACGTCACGTACCCCATTTAATCACATTAGAGTTGAGATATTTGTTCTTTTCCTTTCTACTAGAAGAATAGTCGGTGGAAGAAACGACTTACCTCTTCGATGTGCAATAAGGAAATTACCCAAGAAACGTATGTTGGATCACGAACAAACAATGGATGATACAACTTCACATTGGTCTGAATACAATCACGAGGAAAGTATTCACATTCCACAGCGTTAATGTCAATTGTTTCACAAAGTAGATAATAGAACTATTGAGTGTTTTTCTTTTGATTGAGAGAGAACTTTCTTTCTTTAGAACGGCCTATTTTTCTCAATTGCATTTTTTTTATTAGTGGTTATTTTCAAAAGTTATCCTCTTATACTTCTCTTGAAAAATAACTACTTATATCCCTTCAAAAGGTACCTTTCTAAAACGCACTTCTTCATAGACAATATGTGTCTCTTGGACACACCCCATCATAGACATACCAAATATAACATCTCCCACTTGAATCTGATGGGTTTAGTAATGCTCTATCAAGGATATAAAGCATTTAACATTTATTTACTTTAGAAACGATTCATGCTGGCAAGAAAGCCCTTCGACTAGTGAGTACACCTACACTTGAGAGTTCTAATTATGCACCTATTAGAGATAACATAATGACTACAACCCCAAAAAGAAGATAAACAATTGATGTCTCACAGTACCCTAGACATATTTTGCTATATCAGTCTAATTATACCTATCTTTTAAAAGCTATACTTGAATATTTTCAAAACACCATGTATTTACAATTATATCTAAAAACCACAAAAGGCGATATAATTGGTCGACCAATAAATATACGTGATAGATGTAAAACAACAATAGTCTTCCTTTGCACTCATGTCCTCTCCATTTTCGACCACACTCATGCTCTTATAATGAAGATTCTTGAATGCTTCAATATGCAACATTGTAATTCCACTGATACCCCTCTCATGCAAGGTAAAGACCTAAGTACTAAGATATGTCCTAAGACTCCATAGGAAAAGAAAGAAATGAAAACCGTTCCTTATGCTAGTGCAATCGAAAGTTTGATGTATGCTATGATGTGTACTCAACCCAAAATATGTCATGTTGTGGGCTTAGTGAGTCAATACCAATCAAATCATGGTCAAACACATTGGAAAGTAGTTAAAATGATATTGAGACACTTGAAAGGCATCATAGACTATCAACTTTGTTATCAAGAGAATGATTTATGTTTATTAGGCTATTCTGATGCTGATTAGGGAGGAGACCCTGATAAACAGAAGTCAATGTCTGGCTATGTATTTTTGCTTAATAAATGTGCAATTTCTTAGAATAGCAAGAAATAGACATGCACAGTCCTATCTACAATGGAAGTAGAATTTATTGCATGTTCAGCCACGGTGCAAGAAGTAGTATGGTTAAAACGTTTCTTGGAAAATTTAGCCATTGTCACTAAGGCTACAAGACTAGTGACGGTTCATTGTAATAGTCAAGTAGCCATCACCTATATGAAAGATCTTAAGTATCATGGTAGGACGAAACACATTGACATAAATAATAACTTCATTAGATATATAATATCACAAAAGGAAGTGGTCATATAATATGTTTCAACTAACAAGATGGTTGCCGATCCATTCACGAAGGCTATTCTTAGAGATGTGTTATTGACTCATAGGATGTCTCCAAGGTTAAGTAGAATATGATATGTAATATTGTTGAGGATCATTGGGTTATGCCTATATGAATATATGTATTATACTTGTTTACTTTTTTAATAAATTGATGTTTTATTAACAAATATAAATTCATTATGAGACTAGCATAAGTATGTCAATAGGCATTGATCAACTCACTCACATAAGCAATCACCTCAAGTGCTACAATTAGCACATTGAGATAAGACGTTATGTACTATAGATGTTGGAAGAGCAAGTTTAGTACATAATATAATTTTACATCGCCTTAATTGGAATCGGATGAAGTCTGTAATTTGTGTATAATAAGACCGAATATGATATTGCCACAATCATGTATGCCTAAAGAAAGCCGAATGCAAGTAGTTAATTAGGCACTATAGAAAGCGAGCTAATATAGCACTCAAGCTAAATATAAGTACGTAAAAAGCATGTGACTATATTTAGGCTAAGATTCGCATAATGTATATGTTTAATAAATGACATATGCTCTTGTAGAAAGAGAAATCTACTATAACATGTAATTTATACAATATGTGCTTTATTCGACCGATAAAAGAGATGGGTAAAATTTATCCCTATTTATTCATTGTGTGAGTCCTTGAGACAATTTATAATTTATCTCATTTAGTGACCTATGTTTTTCTAACTCTGTTCTCGAATTGACTGATCAATGTTACTACTTTAGCGTGTTACCGGTGGTCATGAAGAGATATAGCTTTAAGGGACGTGTCTAGGAAAGCAGTTGCTTCGAAATGGAGAGAGACATGAGTGTGAAGGAAGACTATTGTTGTTTTATATCTATCATGTGTATTTACTAGTCGATTGATTATATCGCTTTTTGTGGTTTTAGATATAATTGTAAATACATGGTGTTTTGAGAATATTCAAGCATAGCCTTTAAGAGATAGGTATACTTGGACTGATGTAGTAAAATATGTTTGGGATATTGTGAGATATCACACCTCAACCCCCGAGCATGAGACAACCCCTATTCCATTTGTGGTCAAAAGAGCGAGACGTCCTAAGATGCATCGCCGATCATTCTTTTTATATTAGAAAAATGCACATGTAGAAACAAATATTAAACCCCGGTCAAACATCATCAATAGGGATAGTTAGAAATATAGATAATTCAAAACAACCTCGTTTAATCCTTAAGAATGGGTACACATGCAACCTTATCCTTGGGCACTATTCCAATTAGGGGTGTGCAACTGGACCGGGTTTACCTGGAACCCAGACTGGACCACTCGAAAAACATGGTTGGGAACCGGTTCCAGTTTTTGGAACTGGTTGAAACCGGTCCTGGAACAGGGTCCAAACAAAGACCGACCCGAAACCGAACCGATTTTGGAATCAGTTTTTACCCTTTTAAAAAAAAAATTGTCTCTCTATATAGTGCCTTTGAGTCTATTTGTCTTCGAAGAATTGTTAAAAAAAGAAAGTTTCTCTTTAAATCAAGTTAAGGGAGAATTGTTTTGAAAGAATTGTTAAAAATAACCATTCTCATGTATTGTTTTTCTTTTTTAATGGTTCTACCTTCAACTATTACTATAGTCGTAGGACAAGTGCTATTAATTATTGTAGCACTAATTAAAGCATTTTCAGTCCAACTCAAGAAAGATATCTTCTTAATAAGAGCTTCGTCGTATATACATGAGTAAGCACATTATATCATATCAGAAGTATTTGTGGGAATGAGATTAATATTAGATCCATATTTGTTGCTAATGTTTATGCATTGTTAGGATTTTTTCTTTGTCTTATAATGTTAGGAGGATTACATTGTTGTTTTTTCGTTAATTAATATAAAATTCAAAGCCGTATAGGATATCGAACGGTTGCAAAATAAGTTCCAATGAAAACAGGGTTGACCCTGTTCCCGGACCCGAAAAACAAGGTTGAGTCCAAAACATGGTCCAAAAAAGAGGAATCGGTTATAATGGGGTCGGGTATAGGGTTCAAGTCTGGACCCTATCTACCCTAGACCCGATCACCCCTAATTCCAATAACCATAAAAAGATATAAGGCAAAAAGAGTCAATTTACTTCATCCCTTATCTTTAGGGTTCGAGGTCTGGTCAGTCCAAAAGTCCATAGCCAAGCACATCCCTTAAGGACTGAAAATAGTTAAATAATAATTGGTGAGATAAAATCTCAATAGATTAAACCGCTAAACCTCAATTAGGATACCAATTCACTTCGGCACATCCCTCGTAATAACCACCAATAATCAAATCCAATCACAAGCAATCTTACCTCGCAGTTGCACATACCCGCACGATATTAGTCACAAGGGCCATACAAAGGCAAGCAAATGATCATATAATTAGAACACCGCATTATTACCCATATAATTAATTATTATTAAAAAAATAAAACAATATTTAATTATTTTCGGAATAATTAAATATAAATAATTAATATAAAATAAAAATAATCATATAATTAACCCAAATTACCATTATGCTTTAATTTTTTTTTCTTTTTTTTGGTAACCTAGGGAACCCCGCACCCTGCCGACAGCTAGGGGAGTAAACCCTGGGGGCCGAAAGTGCTAGCCACCACACACAGACGACCAATTAAGTCACCCTATGACAACCGTTGGTTTCGAACCCCCGACCTTTTGCGAGAAGAAGGGAGCTCGAGCCATCGGCTGGGTGGTACCATTATGCTTTAATTAATCACCACTAACCCCAATTAATCAAATTAATCATCATTTAGCCAAATAAACCATAACTAACCACCTAATCTCGATTAGTCCTAACTAAACTAATCATAAACAAGATTAATACACTAAACAAGGAATTATAACCAAAACCTACCGATTAACGACGGTGAAGGTATGGCTGCAACCGGGGGCAGCGAGGTAAACGCACGGACACCTTCGGTGCTTCGGGACGAGGCGACACGGCAGCCAAATCTTGGCCGCAACTTGCTGTCCGTTCGACCAAGAAGGGGAGCCGAGAGGGAGAGGTGGGTGGCAGCTCAAGGCCGATTGATGGGCGGTCCTCCGGTGTGACTAGGGCAGTTCAGGGAGAAGCAACAGAACAGCCGCGGCTGTTGGGGCTTGACGGATGGCGGTCCCCAGGTGGCGTGGCGACCAACGGATGGAGGGATGGCGGTGGTTGAACAGAGGACAACTAGTTGACAACCAACGAGGCGACCGTGGCAGCAGATCGCAGCAACAATAGTCGCGGCCAAGTAGGGCTGGCTAGCCAGTCAAGTGGCTTATTGGGCTCCGACAACAAGCCGACAAGCAGTAGACGGTGGCCAAAACAGAGGCAGCACTGCTGTTTCAACGGGCGAACAGAGGAGGAGGAGAGGAGGGGAGAACGGGGGATGGTTCGGGCAGTTCCGGCTGACTCATGGTGGACGAGCGGCCCGCGGGTGGTCCAACGACGAGCAGAGGAGGTGGCGGAGTTGCTGTGGTGACGGTGGTGGCGGTCAGCGGGCTGGTAGCGCAAAAATATAGCAGTAGTAGCAGGTGGTTTGGGCCAAGGAGAAAAGAAGAAGGAGGAGGAGGAGGAGGAGAAGGAGCGTGCAGTTCAGTAGCAGAGAGAGAGGAGGATAGCAATGGTTGAACGTGCAGTTCAGTAGCAGAGAGAGAGAGAGATTTTTGAAAAGTCAAAGATGGGAAAGGACAAGGCAAGTGGGGTGTGCAGAAGAGAGAAGGAAATGAGAGAGATGGAGCGGACGTGATGGCAAGCAGAAGAGGAGGGGCGCGCGTGAGAAGGAAAAGAAAAGGGGAGAGAGAGAGAGAGGAGGGGAGGGGCGCACGTGAGGGAGAGAAACAAGAATGGGAAAGAAAAACGGTGAGGTCCCAGTTCAAATTTTTGGCTCGGCGATTCCACTTCTGACGTTTTTGAGTACTCGAAATTTTTTGGAAAATAATGAGGTTAAAGTCCAATATTTTAATCCCGACATCCAAAAAGTCTGAAAACCAATTAACAGCACATTGATGAAACATTCATAATTAAAGTCCAAGATAGTTCAAAAAATTTCAAGATGTCACATAAGACATCAATTGTTTATCTTCTTTTTGAGGTTGTAGCTATTATGTTATCCATAATAGGTGCATAATTAGAGCTCACAAGTGCATGTGTACTCACTGGTTGTATGGCTTTCTTGCCGGCATGAATTGTTTCTAAAGTAAATGAATATTGAATGTCTTATATCCTTGATAGAACATTACAAAACCCATCATGTTTGAGTGGGAGAAGTTATTGGGGTATGTCCAAGAGACACCTATTGTCTATGATGGAGTATGTTTTAGAGAGGTATCTTTTGAAGGGGTATAAGCAATTATTTTTCAAGAGAAGTATAAGAGGATAATTTCTGAAAATGACTGCTAATAAAAAAAATGCAATTGAGAAAAATAGAACGTTTTGAAGAAAGAAAGTTCTCTTTCTCAATCAAAAGAAAAACACTCAAAGGTTCTATTATCTATTTTGAGATTAATACTGTGAAATGTAAATACTTTTCTTGTGATTATATTCGGACCAACATAAAGTCGTATTGTTCATCGTTTGTTTGTGATCCAATGTACATTCCTGGGGTAATTTCCTTATTGCGCATTGAAGAGATAAGGCATTTTTTCCGCCGACTATTCTTCCAACAGAAGGGAAAAGAATAAATATCTCAATTCTAATGTGATTAACGGGGTACGTGACGCAAGGTCTTAAAAAAGTCATTCATTTTGGTAGTCCTCCAGCCCTTTCTCACGACAAAGATGATGGCAAAATTATGTGCCCAACAATGGGAAAAGTCGCACTTGACATCGTTGTTGACATTTGTGGAGTCCATTTTTGTCTTGTTTCCTCCCCTTCCTCGTATAAAAGGAGAGAACGTCTAAGGACGAGGGAGATAGTGAGAAGAGAGAGCTCCAAAGGCAGAGAGAACTAAGTGCTCAAGAGACAGAGACAAGCAGTGAGAGCTCGGAGAGATTTGTGCGGAGTTGAGTCCATCGAGTTGAGTCATTAAACATTGTGGATATTGGGTATACACTACAATTGAGAAATACTCGAGCATGTAAATGATTATAATCCTATAATTCAATTTATTATTGAATTATTTGCTGGCTCTCTCCATGGACATAGCTTCCAACTTTCAAACTAAACTATGTAAATTTCTTGTGTCCTTTTAGTAATCCTCGTTTTATTTCTCCGTTGATTTCTATAGCTCCTAATATTATTGCAAAGTTACGATCTGCTTCCACTGCACCACCAATCACAACAAGGTCCATGCACATACGAGACGTGAAACTCATGTCTGAACTCCATTTTTCAAGTTCTTTTGTTTGTGCTTTCCCTCACGGTACAAGCATCAGTAGCTGCACCTGGACTTGCAAAGCTTAACTGCACTGACACGCGGAACGTCACCATACCCTTCCCCTTCAGAATACGAGCCGGTTGTTTCGTCGATGACTGGTACCAGATCGTCTGCCAAAACAACACGGTTCCCATTCTAAATAAGATTGGATTGCGAGTTCTCAACATTTCACTCCCCGATGGCCTGATTAGCAGCGGTCTTCCTGTAATTTGCTTAAATTCAAGTTGCAGGGGCAGCAGACTTGGTGAATCGATGAGCTTTGAAGGAGGTCCATTTGTCTTCCCCCAGACAAGGAATGTCTTTGTATCGGTTGGTTGGAATGCCCTGGTGACGGTGAATACAACAGATTCAGCTGTTGTTGGTTGCAGGTCCAAATGTACTGGAACCAACACCAACGTCAGCCAGTATCATGGTGCTTGTTCCAGGATGGATAGATGCTGCTGGACTACGCTTCCCTTTAACCTTCGGAGCAACCTTCTAGTCTCATTACTTTTACCCAAGGAGGTGCGTTTCACTGCTGATATACTTTATTCTATATTAGTCATCAGATATTAATGAATGCGAAAATTCAAATAGGTGCCCCAGGACTTTGTGTGAACAAACTGGGCTACTATGATTGCGTCAATGGTAGAAAGTTAAATACATTCTTATCGGTAAGTACATCTTTTAACCTACAGCTTCATGCTGTTAGTGTTGGTGGAAAAGGAACAACGTAGCAGGAATTACATTTGCAAAAGGTACAAAATAAGTTTCACCTTACTCTTCATCCTAGCATGATTGTCCATTCGCCTTGTAATGATTATACATAGTATCATTCTATAGTAATCCACTAAAACAACATAAACACTTTCGTTAAATACTACTACTTCAATAGATAAGAAAATGCTTGAGCTTTTCTAATGTCGTCCAAGATTCCTATTTATTCTGGTATTTGAATTGCGATTATTTCAATCATATTAAAGATGAATGCTGCTATGAATTTTTTTCACTTTCATCAGTGGTTTCCTAAATTCCTTGTTAGGGAGATCAATTGTGTGGTGCAGATATAAGTATAAAAATTTTGCCCGATGGAACTTAAACAGAAGGCAAATTAATTTTTCATGGTTGTCGAGAAAATCCGCATAAAAGGAGATTCAGGTTAATCACTCCTATATGTTTTCCTTTTAATTAGATTCACTTTGATGATAAGTGCCTTCACTAGATTTCTTGACAAGCAGGTACAATTTTCTGACTTATGCATCCTAAACTTTTCCAATGCAGGGGCTGGGGTAGACCTTGGGGCACTACTTTTGTGTCTTTTCTTATGGAGGTTGTACAAATACATCAGGAAGAAAAAAGAAATCAAGCTCAAAGAGAAGTACTCCAAACGCAATGGCAGCCTTTTGTTGAAAAGGGAGCTATCTTCACCAGAAGGCAATGCCAAGAAAAGCAAATTGTTCAACAAAGGCACCTTCGACCCTGCACTAAACAAAACACAGCTCGTTCTTATCCCAAAAACAGCGAGGCTAGAGGACATAACACAATATAGGCCCATTAGCCTTTGCAATTTCGCGTACAAAGTCATAGCAAAGGTAATGGCAAACAGAATGAAGCCTTGGCTACCGGCCATAATCTCACAAGAACAAAGTGCTTTCATGGGAGGAAGACAAATACAAGATAATATTTTAGTTGTACAGGAGGTTCTTCACCACATGCGCATAAGGAAAAGGAAAAGGAATTATCAGGCTGTGCTTAAACTCGACATGCAAAAAGCCTATGATAGGGTGGAATGGGACTTTCTATGCGACTGCATGAAGAAAATGGGGTTCGACGAGAAATGGGTTCAGTTGATCAGCTACTGCATCTCATCAGTATCTTTCAGTATACGCACCAACGGCGCGAACAGTGAATATTTTGCACCTACGAGAGGGATCAGGCAAGGGGACCCACTCTCACCTTATCTATTCATCATTATGGCCAATACTCTCTCCTCCCTAATCTCTAAAGCAATGATGGATGGAAGTCTGAAGGGAGTCCAATTGAACACCCACTGCCCAGCACTCTCCCATTTGCTATTTGCAGACGATGCAATCTTCTTCTTGAATGCAACTACTCAAGAGGCAGAAAACTTGTCAAACACCCTGAACCAATACTGCTATGCATAAGGCCAGTAGATAAACCTCAACAAGTCAGGTATTTTCATAGAAAGGAGCTGTCCTCAGCCTATAAAACAGAATATAGTGAGTGTTTTGAGAGTTCCACTGATAGAAAAAACAGGAAAGTACCTAGGTATACCTTCAGACTGGGGCCAAACAAAAAAACAACTCTTCTCGTGGATCCTAGCACGGGTAGACAACAAACTGGCAGGTTGGAAGGAAAGACTAATCTCTAAGGCGGGTAAGGAGATATTGATCAAAACGGTAGTTCAAGCCATCCCTCAATATGCAATGTCTATATTTAAAATCCCGCTCTCGATATGTCGAGCAATTGAGAAGCGCATCTCCTCTTTCTGGTGGAGACAGAATACCTCGAAAAAAGGCATACACTGGAAACATTGGGACATATTAAAAGACAGGAAAGACTGTGGGGGCCTGGGCTTCAGAGATCTAGCGGATTTTAACAGGGCAATGCTGGGAAAATAGGCTTGGAGACTACTAAAGCACCCGGACACACTGTGGGCAAAGATCTGCAAGGGAGTTTACTTCCTGAGAGGAGAATTCTGGTCTGCGAAGAAAGGGAACAGACCCTCTTGGGGGTGGCAAAGCGTACTAGAGGGAAGGGACATGATACTACCAGACGTGAGATGGGTTGTAGGAGATGGACAGAAAATCAAAATCAGAGAGGATTTGTGGTTAAAGTCAGGAAGGATAGGAGGTCCGGCAAATAGAGGAGACCCGGTTCTTGTTGCTGACCTAATACAAGGAGCCACAAGACAATGGAAAATCCAAATGCTAGAAAACCTTTTTGATGAAGATTGGACACGAGAAATCCTTTCGATACCCCTAAGTATCCTACCCACCCTTGACAACCTAGTGTGGACAGCTAACGCTTCAGGGGAATACACGGTCAAGAGTGGATATAACAGAACTCGCAACAATCGCCTATCTCGCACAGCCGACCAGCCATCTCCCTCATATCAGGTACCCAAAAAATTGTGGTCAGACATTTGGCAACTCCACACATCTCCTAAAGTTAAATTTTTAACATGGAGTGTCTGCACTAACGCCATACCAACAAAGGATAACCTATTCAAGAGGCGAATTTTACCCGAAGCAGCGTGTCCTTTCTGCGGCGAAGCTCCAGAAACGGTCGAACACACCTTCATCATTTGTTCGTGGGTGCAAGAAATCTGGTCAGATAAGCGGCTGGGCATAAGAAATCAGTCGCGTAATGTTACAAGATCTGACAAATGGGTATGGGAAACTCTCACCGGGATAGCCTGAACCGCAAAGGAAAGCGCTCTTTGCCGAAATACTCTGGTCAGTGTGGAAGACCCGCAACATGTTCATCTTCCAAGCCCGAACAACCTCAAAGGAGCAACTATTAGAGGACGCCATACACAACAATCAACTTTACCAGCAACTAAACTACAGCAAGGACCGGAACAAAAACCTCACCTCCACCCTAGCACCGGAAGAACAGCAACCCGCGACACCATAGAGCCAGCTCCATGTCGATTGCTCGTGAAACAGTTCGAACAAGGAGGGATCTGTGGCAGGAGTATGGCGTGACAGTGCGGGAGTGCTGCTCGATGGCTTCGCAGAACAAATCCTTGCCCCCTCTGCTCAGATCGGTGAAACCCTAGCAATCCGCAAAGGGCTCCTCTTTCTTCAGTCAAAACAGGGAAGGGAAAGTACAAGCAACAGAAGTGAACGTGAACTGAACTCCCCGACAGAACTAATTCACACTGACAGCCTTGAAGCTGTTCAGTTCATCCTGGGCCGGGCCGAACCTCCGTGGGCTGCAAAGCAAATCGTCAAAGACTGTCGTGGGCTCCTTACAGAATTAAAGCAGGTTGGGCTGAAGTTTGTCCCCAGAGATCAAAACCGCATCGCCGATTGGGTAGCAAGGGCCCATTACGCGAAAACTCTCCCACCTAATTGGGTTGCACAACCACCACCCTCACTGAAACTTATATTATGTTCAGAACTTAACTTATCTTGTAATCCTTCCTTTATGGATTAGTAATGCAACATCTACATTTCTGACCAAAAAAAAAAAAAATTCCAAGGATTTAGAGAAGGCCACTAACAATTTCAACAACGATAGGATTCTTGGGCAAGGTGGACAAGATACTAGTTATAAAGGAATGTTAATAGATGGAAAAATAGTTACTATTGAAAAATCAAAAGTGATAGATGAAGGAAAAGTCATGCAGTTCTCACAAATTAACCATAGAAATGTGGTTAAGTTATTAGGAAGTTGCTTGAAGATGGAAGTCCCACTTTTAGTATATGAGCTCATACCAAATTGAACTCTTTGCCAATATCTACATGACTCAAGTGCAAAGTTTCTTGTATTGTGGCCATGTGCCTATAAATTGCACCTAAAATTGTTGGAGCCTTATTCTACTTAT
Source organism: Corymbia maculata (assembly GCA_014182735.1). Lineage (NCBI taxonomy): Eukaryota > Viridiplantae > Streptophyta > Magnoliopsida > Myrtales > Myrtaceae > Corymbia > Corymbia maculata. Next base: position 28,849,496 of record CM024692.1, on the reverse strand, counting down.
ATTTAGCAGCCTCTATTCTTATATATCATAAAGAGATCAAGTCCACCAATATCCTCTTAGATGAGAAATTTTGGGCAAAAGTGGCAGATTTTGACACTACTTAGTCCATTTCTCAAAATCAAACTCATGTGACCACATTGGTGCAGGGGACTTTCGGCTATTTAGCTTTTGAGTATTTTCAATCAAGTCAATTTACAGACAAAAGTGATGTCCACAGCTTTGGAATTGTCCTCGTTGAACTCTTAATGGGAACAAAAGTCAATCTCATCACTGAGGGAAGAAGAAGGCAGAAGCCTCGCATCCCATTTCATAATTTCAATAAAGGAGAATCGGTTGTTCAACATTGTGGATGCTCAAGTTTTGAAAGAAGATAAGAAGGAAGATATTGCAGCAGTTGTTGACCTTGTGAAAAGGTGCTTGAGCTTAATGAAGGAAGTGGCAATGGAGTTGGAGGAGATAAGGAATCTCCCAAATTCTTTGGTTATTCAGAAAAATCAAGAGGACTGTGACGCAACTCAACCTTGTGCTGCTGCTTCTAAATCTAGCAAGTCAAACATCAACGCGGATGTCATTACATTTTCGGATGCGCAGCTGCTCTTGCCTAGTGAGACGTGGTGAAGATCTATTTTGCCTCTTGAACTTATAAGTTATATTGCTGCGTTTGTCATGGACATCGGGCTTCAGAGCAAAAGAAAGAGAAAAGAGTGAAAGGGGGGGGGGAGCTTGTTAGTTTACTAATAAAAGATTTTGGTTAGTTATTTATTGGTAATGAACTTATTCTGTGTTTGGGATCAATAACCCGTGAAGTCATGCCAATCCCAAATTTACTCTGTTCTTGTAATTAGTTAGGCCTTATCTGACCGTGTATGTACCAATTTGGAAATACTATGCAAATTGCTATCATCTAGCTCGAGCATGGCGCAGTGATTTTAGTTCATCTTGAGATCCTTAAATACTTGCCGTCAATTCAATTGTTGCAAAACTTACATCAGTCACACGGTGCAAAAAAACACAAGAAAGACGTTTCCTTTCCTGAAAAGAAGGCAGACTTGCATCCGCCTTCTCCGCCCGGCTCTTCCCTGAAGATCGCACTGAAATTCTGATGGCACAGAGGGATTGTTGCCGGCTGCCAATGCTCCGGCTGCTCAGATCAAGATATCATTTAAATCCTCCCTACGTGATGTATCAAACTCACCACCCGAACTACATATATCAACATCAAAGAACCCCACTAGTTGCAGAATCATCTCTCCCGATCCAAGCCAACCTTTCTTGTCAATTTTCAATATCAAAACATAAATAGTAAAAAATCAATCGTGCATGGACCAACTCGTATATAAGAGATATTTACTCCTCATTTTAAGCGTCGAAGATGTTGGGTGCCCTTTTTTCGTATTTCCATTGATATGTCACAATAGTAATGTTTGATTAAATGCCCTTAAGGAATGAAAGTCATGTTGTTTATTGAAACAAAATTCTTAAGGATCATAAATTAATTTATAAGTCTTCATTGTTGCATTATAAATTGAGCACAAAATCGTGGAATTTAAACTATAGATTTCTTGGTAGTTTGAACCCGGACACTGCTTTGCCTTAGGTGCGCTCCTCGGGTTGTATAATTCTTTGAGTAAAAAACTTTTCCATTCAGATGATTGTATTTTCACATGTGCATTAAATTTGTTCGATAACTAAAATTAATAATTGTCATTTTTCAATATTTTATCTACTTTTCTATTCAACAGATTATAGATTCTATGTTTATTTAATAATCGCCTCAAAAACTACAAGTGAGAAAGAGGGATCATGACCAATATGGGCTTTTCTTTTTTCGATAGTTGTTTTTTTAAAACTCTGGCATATGTTTTTTCTCTATGAATCCTTTATTTTTCATAAGTTTGGAACATTTTTTGTAATGAAAAGTTTCATCAATGGTCACACAGCTCGTAGTATACATCTCTAAAACCCAAATCTCCTTCCCCAAAAAAGTTCAGTATCCAATAAATTGGGTCTCTCTTGCAGCCAGGGCCCCCTTAAGCCCACATCCATTCGCTTGGACTGGAAACGCCGAAGAAAAGGAATTGGCAAAACGTTGCCGATCAAAAGGCATAATCAGGAGTACAAATCTCAAATTGAAATAAGAATTGCCGATCGGATTCTCATGATCGAAAATTATATTGTTTCACTGGATAAAAATCCAGGAAATGGCACTGATTTGCTGCGCGTTCTCCTAGGCCCAAATGGCACGCTACTCCATTCCTTGTACTCGTCCATTTTTGTGATATTTTTTGTGAGGATTTTTCACAACAGGTCATCTGCAAGATGCATCTTCATTTCCAATTCACATGCTCTTATCATATCAAATGGCGAAAGTGTTCGTGTTAACTTGGAAGTTACGGAACAATGATCAAAAGAATGAAAAAACGAAAGGGTTGAGTAGCCAAGCATCCACCGCAAAATATTACATGTGAGTAACAGCTCCTCAGTACCATCTGAAATCCTAAATACAAGCTTGTCGACATATAGCCAGCCCGAGTTTCAAGAGTCAATAATTTTGTTCCCATGAGGTAGCAGTGCCCATGAGCATAAGTTCGTCAGAGCCTCAATGATGGAATAGTGATAACTTTTGATGTTGGGGAAGATAGTTGGACACAAGACCACTAACTTAGCCAAGTTTACTGATGGCCCATCAACTTGAAGCTTGTGGGCCAAGGAAAGTCATCTTTGGCTCAATGGCTAGAAAAGGACTCGAAGACTTTAAGTCAATGGCCCGTTCCGATAAATGTCCTCAGGTGATAACGTTACTGAATGTTAGAGAATTATCCAGACCACAGGGGCCACTATCAACGAGTTATCCATCGGATCCCACCATGCCGGTGTTCCTAGGTTTGTTTACGTGCAAATTGGTTTCGTATAGATGGGACTTGATACGCTCAAGCTTTGACATTTCTACGATCGAACAAATCTTATCACGTGAACCGGGGTGTAGCAGCATTTTTGGATTTGCAGCCTTTCACAACCTGAACCATGGCAAAGGCAGCCCTTTTTGGCATCATCCCCCACAAGAATCTCTAGCTACACATGAACATGCCCGTGATGACTTCCAAACGAGCCAATTTACTGAAAAAAAATAGACGTGTGTTGGGGGTATTATTCATACTCCCCATCGACAGGGAACATGCCTATGGTGACTTCCGAATGAGTCAATTTACCGACAAAAAAGAGATGTGTGTTGGGTTGTCGTTCATACTCCCCATTGACAAGATGACATAGGGGGTTTCACTCCTTGGTGAGCGGGTGGGGGTCCCGGGGCTGACTTGGGCTGACTTGCCGAGCCACCAGAGGACTTTTATAGTGTAAACTCATATTTTATTAGTAATTTGAGCTTTGGCCTATAAATAGCTACTAGTTATATATAATATCTTTCTCTTGTAAATGAGGAGTGTAACAAAGAGGTGCAGGGTGCTAGTTATAGTAAATCCTCTAGATGTAACCTTAATTTAAGGATAAGCCAGGATAAAATCTTATGTCTCGAATTCTTTTTTGTGCTTTCACTGTCCTAACAATGTACATGCTAACAATCTGTACAGGTTTGCTGTGGTCCTTGTTGATATCTTAACGGGAAACAACCCAGTCTCTTCGCTGAGGAAAATACGAGGGAAGAAACCTCGTGACCAGACAAGAAGTTGGGGGAGCTTGCTGTTTTTGACTAGTCAACAACATGGAATTTTGTTTCCCGTGCATTCATCATGAGAGTGTTGCAGCTTATCGTGTGGAATACGTTAAAGTTGCACTTGGTAGTACTCTTATGGAGCAAGCGTCCTGCTTCTATCAACCTTTGGCCAGCTCGATTCGCCGGTTAGTTTTTGGTGTCCAAAAGAGCTGCGATTTTATTTCTGTTTCAGAAACATGATGGAGTCAAACTTTATTAATGTAATCAGGCTTTAGCATATCTCAAATTATGAGCAGGTGCACGATCCAAAAATACATTTGAGAGTACAGCAAATGAAAAATTCTTCCCTTTTTCCAATTAATCAACAGGATCAAGGGACTCGGCCCCTATCCCCTTTCTCCATAGGTTTAGGTCCGTGCACATACGAGAAGAGAAAGTCATGTTGACTTTGCTCGGTGATTAGATACAAACGCTGATTGGTAATTCACATGCGATGACCCATTGATAATGTCCTTCCTTTGGGGAAGACTACTCATGATCAAAATGCACAACTTTATGATACTGAACATTTTTTTGGATATTGGGAATCTCTTTCATTGTGGAAGCAAAAGACTTCCCACATGATTCACGTACATCTTTTTTCCTGTTTCGGGGGGCCAAAATAGCATTCCCAAGTGCCTTTATTGATTGCTTGAGCATGAAAAGCATTGGACTAAGAACAATAAAAGTTACTTCGGCTTCAATAATGGGAGAGACCGCGGCACACGCACATCTCACGACGATTAAACAAGTTAAGAGGAAACCACTTTTGCTTTAGTAAAGTGATTCTTGGTTTCACCTTTGTAGATCGAAAGATGCCCAACCTATTTCATTGTCAAGGTAAAAAAAAAGCGTCTGGGTCATTGTAGTCAAAATTCATTGGATGGTGTCGCCATTTAAAAAGACGTTGTTGTTGTGGAAACTGGTTTTATTTTTCGAAAAGAAGGGAAAAAGTATGAATAGGAGGGCGGGGTCATCAAAAGTCTAGTCCACTCTTGATAAATCATTTCAATTCATCTTGATAATTCTCCTAGTCTTTCTCATTAGAAAAGATGTGGACAAAGTTTTGGTCCCAACAATGGGAAAAGTCACGCTTGGCTGCTTAAATTGGCATCATCTACCTTTTAAGCTTTGATATTTCTATCATCAAGGAAACATCCTCGGAGATACTAGGAAGCGACAGAGCTGTAATGAAACAATGCGTACAGTACATTAAATTTCAATCCCTTCTTTCACGTAAATAAAACTACTAAGGTCTCTGTCAATATCCTTTTTCTCCGTAGTGTTAGCTCCATGCGCATACAAAACGCGAAAATGGTTTTCTTTTTCGAAAAGAAGGGACAAAAAAAGTAAGAATAGGACGGCGGGGTCATCAAAAGTCTAGTCCACTCTTGATAATTGTTAGAGGTTCGATCGTGACGTGGGGAGATCTTGTGATCTGGTGGACAATAGGTGAGCATGAGACCATCGACCCAATCAAGCTTATTAGTGGGCCACCACTGAGAAACTTGTGGGCTAAGGAAAGTCATATTCAGTGAAATTAATAGTTAAGGAATGATGGTGTCTCTATTTTGTCACTCATGAAGACCAAGTGTCACGTCGCGATCCTTGAGCTCGCAACAACCCCAATTCACTTGAAGTCCAAATATACCACGTCCCGGTTATTGTTGTCGACCAATTCATTTAATCTCATCGTTAAGCACATGCGAAAACGAAACAAACACCTAACCAACAACCAACATGGATAGTAGCAAAGATGCAATAGAAGAAAGACAAGAGTACCATTTTATTTATCTGCAAGGTTAGCTTGGAACAATAGCATATATATATACACGCCTTATTACAGGCGATATGCTAAGGCTTATACAAAAAGGGACCAGCCCGGCTAACTTATCATTGCAAAAGTGGAGGAGAGTTCGTCAAAAAGAAATTAGGCTACAGATGCCTAACATTGGCCTCCAACATGATCACTCTCTCCAGTCGTAAGGTTAGAGATCGCGCCATTCGAGGGGTCGAGGTCCATAGGGTCCTAGATCTCGTCATTTCCTTTTGGGAGAATAGGTACCTCAAGCTTTGATGGTCTATAAAATTTGGAATCTCTCACCATAGAGATAATGTCTCCATATTTTCAATGCGGATATTATGGTTGCCAGCTCTAGATCATGCGTTGGGGAATTGAGCTCATGAGGTCTCAATTATTTGGATGCGTATGCTATCACCCTGCCATGCTACATCAGAACGCAACCGAGTCCCTTATATGACATGTCGCTATAAATCTCATATCCTCCAGAGTCAAACGGAATCATCAAAACCGGTGCAATAGTCAACTTATGCTTAAGCTCTTGAAAACTACACTGGCACTTATCCATCCACTCATACTTCTTGTCATTCTTTAGCAACTACGTCAACATCATAGCTATTGTGGAGGACCTTTCTACAAATCGTTTATAATAACTAGCCAATTCCAAAAAACTATGAACCTCGATTACCGAAGTTGGTCTCCGCCAATCTACGATCGCTTCAATCTTGGTTGGATCCACTGAAATCCCTTCACTTGAGATCACGTGACCAAGGACAGTTACTTGGGCTAACCAAAATTCACACTTGCTAAATTTCGCGTGCAAATTGTGATCTCGCAGAGTTTGTAGCACGATCCTCATGTGATGTTTGTGCTCGTCCAGATCCTTTGAATACACCAGAATGTCGTCGATAAATACAATGAAGAACCGATCTAAATATTCTGTAAACATTTGGTTCATCAAATCCATAAAGGTAGTAGGGGCATTCGTCAAGCCAAATAGCATTACCATAAACTCATAATGACCATAGCGTGTACAAAAAGCCATCTTCGATATATCCTCCTTTTGGATCCTCAATCGATGATAGCCCATCTTTAGGTTTATCTTGGAGAATATCTGCCGATAGTCGATGCATAATCGCAACAACCCATCATTCTTCTTGACAAATAGGATTGGCGCTCCCTAAGGCGATATGCTTGGGCGAATAAAACCTTTATCCAACAACTCCTACATCTGTACTTTCAATTCCTTCAACTCTAACAACGCCATTCTATAAGGCACCTTAGAAATTGGTTCCATCCTAAAGGCCAGTTCAATCACAAACTTTGTCTCTGGCTGGGGGTTAGTCATGGTTATTCCTTTGGAAAGATATCAGGATAGTCTTGTACTACCACAATGTCTTCCAGGTTTGGTCATTCCTTCGACGTATCACTTATTGATGCTAAATAACCTCTGCATCCTGACCCCAGCAACTTGGTTGCTTCCAACGAAGAAATCTAGGGGATCGAAGACCCTCCTCGACTCTCGACAAACTGGAAGCTACTAACTCCAATCGGGTTAAATCGGATTCTTTTCTCCCGACAATCCATAGTGGCTCCTTGCTTTGTTAGTCATCCATTCTGATGATGACATCAAAGTCATACATCACTAAAACAATCAAATCTATTTTTGTATCCTGACCATCTATAATCAATTTGCAACTAGAACACCCTACTACAGAGAAGACTAAATCTTTTAACATAGTAGAAATAACGAAAATCGTTTCCAGCGGTTCTGGCTTTAATCCCACTAATTTTACAAACCATTAAGTAATAAAAGAGTGTAAGGCTCCCGGATCAAATAATGCATAAGTAGCATGGTCGTATAGAGATATCGTATATGTAATTACTGCAAGCACATCCTCCGCCTCCTTCCTTGTAACCGCATAGACCTTCCTTTGTGTCAAAAGCCTATTTTAGTTGCTCAGCGGGGTGTTCCCCACTAGTGGTCCAATTGGCCGTCACGACGCAAATGACATCATAGTCCTGTGTGGACACTCCCTCACTCGGTGGCCCATCTAACCACATCCGAAATAGGCTCCTATCCGAGTGGGACATGGGGTATTTTCATGCCTTTTACCACACGTTCGACACCTTCCCAACGAACTCAGTGACGGTTTCTCTATGCCGTCCCTCCTATTGGGTGGGAGGGAATACCTTCCTCTCGTCATCGGCTTTTTCCCAAATCGACGATTATCTTGGTTTAGCATGAATTGTGATTCAAATGCGGCTGCCTTATCTGCAATGTGCTTTTCAATCATCTGAGCTCTCTCGTACAGCTCATTGTAGTCTTTCAAGTTCAAGGACACTAGATGGTCCTTGATCTCCATCTTCAGTCCATCCCTAAACCTTTTGGACTTATCCATCGGGTTCTCAACCATCCTTGGTGCGTATTTTGACAGCTCAACAAATTTGACCTCGTATTGATCCATCGTCATCAGGTTCTGACGCAACCTTTGAAACTTTGCCATCTTTTGCTCCCTCACACAGTCTGAGAAATATTTTCCCAAAAAGGCTTCCATGAAGCTACCCACACCCAGGCCATACTCTTGGGAAATACTCTCCCTTGGGTAGCTTCCCACCAAGTACTGGCGTTACCCTGCAATTGATAAATAGCCAGTATTACCTTCTCCTCATTCGTACACTACAGCAAAGTAAATGTCTTTTTCAGCTCCCTTATCCAATGGGTCGCTGCCTCTAGATCACCAGCTCTAGTAAACTTGGGTAGCTTCAACTTCATGAACTGCTCCACTAGCTGATGTATAAGCCGGTTACCAGTCCCGGGCTTAGTTACAGGGGCAGCTGCGGCGATAGCGACAACGGCTTGAGTCTAAGCCTACTGTCCGATTAAGGCCTCGAGGGCGTGCATGATCCCATCCATCCTTGGATCTTCCGATGCCACCTCTTTTGCATCGGTTAGGACCTGCGTAGTCCTCCTTCTCGGAGCCCTCTGCCCCAAAGTTCTCAACCCGAGGGTACTCTGGTTTGGATTGCTCATATTGTAGTCCTAACCTGCTTTCCAATTCCCAACACGAAATTAGAAGATGAGACAACCCTATAACAAACACAATTTTATTACAATCATAGGCAAGTGAAAGATATGCTAATCCTACTAACTATCCCCAAGACTTATCGCACCTTATCACTCTATGAGTTAATCGAGCTCTGATACCAAAATCGACGGGGTTGTCATGTCCAACCCTTGAGTTCCCAACAATGCCAATTCACTTCAGATCTAAACATATGATGTCCCAGGTACTGTCATCAACCAATTCATTTTATCTCATTGTTAAACCCATGCGGAAACGAAACAAATGCCTAGCCAACAACCAACAGGGATAGTAGCAGAGACGCAATAGAAGAAAGACAAGAGCACAATTTTATTTATATGCAAGGTTAGCTTGGAACAACAACATATATATATATATATATGCGCCTTACTACAGGCGACATGCTAAGAACTACAAAAAAGGGATTGGCCCGGCTAACCTATCATAGCAAAGGTGGAGGAGGGTTCGTCAAAAAGAAATTAGGCTATAGATACCTAATTGCTGGCCTTCGAAGGATTGGTCTCTCCAGTTGTAGATCTCGCTATTAAGGGGATCGAGGTCCATAGGGTCCCAGATCTCATCAATTGGCCCCATTGGCGGAACCGGTCTATTGAAATCCCTTAAGGGACTGTACAACATGTTTCCCATCATGATGAACCACACCTTAAAGACGTGAGGCACGTAGTGATATCTCGCTCCATCATCCACCTATACGGTCGTCACATGATGCTCGTAAACAAAATTGCAACATGGGACGAGCTGTGTGGTAACAGTGGTGCTCATGTCAACTAGGACACCGAACCTCATCGGGTATGGCGTCATCTTAAGGTCCTGAAAATGTTAGCCACAATGGGATGAAATAAACTCAATAAGTCAAAATCCTAAACTTTAATTAAGAACTCCGCTCGCCTCGAGGTAGTCTAAACATACAACCTAATGTCAACAACTGACCAATTGCAATATCTTAGAGAAGCGTTATCAGAAAGCAGTTCAATCATCAAATGCAAACATAGCGACCTTACCTTGCCTTGGCACATGTAACTTGCAGAAAATTACCATTTAGATTATAACAAGATCACGAGGCATGCATATAATTAGAGCACTACACATAGTTTTCTTATATCTCAATACCCACACGTATTCCAATTATTACGACCCCCTAGGCCACGACACAACCTTATGGTTGACTGTCTACTAGTCTGAAACCTGGCATCGTCCCCTGCCCCCCGGTAGGGCATGGCTACGTCATGGGCCTCCCTCCATACGGCATTTTCGAAGGAACATGGGTTTGGCCTCTATCACGACTTCGGAATTGACCATTGTCAGGTGACCAAATGGCCATGGCACAACCTCGAAGGATTGACGATCATCCGGCAATGCCAAGCTCTCCTCTTAATGTGACCATGCAACACAGCATCAATCAATTAATTCTTTCTTTGCTCTGTCATCAATGCAAACGTGGTTCGTGCTCACACGACATGCCCTTTGTAGTTGTCATGCGTTTAATGTAATGCAGCAATAACTGACAATCACACATAAATAGTAACAGCCCAACCACTCATTGAAACAATCAGCAATTATCTACCACGTGCTTCTATGATTAATAACAATCATTTAATCTTACTAAATATCTAGTCATCACTGCTTAGGATAAGCCAAGATGATTCCTGAAAAACTCATACAAAGGGGTAGATAATCCAACAATTCGATACTCAAATGAAACCCTGTACTTCCCATAAAATACATGTCATTTTACAATAATACTAAAATCAATTAATCCACCGAATTAATCTCATTTCCGAAAACCTTTCTTTTAATAAACGTATGTCCTTTAATAACCAAGTAATTAATCACAATAAACATTAGAAAATAGGCTCCTATGATTTTTCCTACAACATTACTCAATTGAAACCATCTCCAATAAATAATCACAATTAATTATTTTCCCCAAAAATAATTAATATTCAGAAATAAATAAATAATAATTCGAAATTATAAAATAAAATAATTATTTTCGAAAATAATAAATTATTATTATTTATTCCAAAATAATAATAATATAATTATTAATACTAATTGTGGTTACTATTTAACCCAACTATAGTTAACCAACCTAACTACATCCAATTGAGGTTACTTTAATCCAACCCCAGTATTTTAATCTAACCGTGGTTACTTTAATAAATTACGGTTACTTTAATCTAACCGTAGTTACTTTATTCTAACCATGGTTAGTACTAAACATGCTTATTCAATAATGACATACTAATCACCCTCATCCAAAAGCACAAACCAAGATTAAACTAATTAAACTACTCCTAAGCAAGATTAACCTCTAACTAAGGGATTAGGAAATTAAGTCAGGGGTTCAAAGATTTCGACAACACCAGAGTGAGGGCGAAGGCTATGTGGGGTTAGCTTGGGGATGGCAACAGACGACGAACGGTGGCTGTTTCCGGCGAAGCAGTGTTTGGATTGTCTTTCCACGGAAAAAGGTAGCGGCGGTTGCCGGAGATGAAGTGGATGGCTGTTGGTGACAAGTACCGGTCGGCGGTGGTTGGCTAGACTCCAGACGACAACGGCTGCACTCTAGGCGATGATAGCACTCCGGTGAACGGCGGCAAGGCAGCAACCAGCGGTGAACAACAAGGGTGGGGAAAGTGAGGGAAAAAAGAGAAGAAAAGAGAGAGAGAGAGAGAGTGGGCTGAGGAGGTGGGGTCGGTGGCAAGGGTGGCTGGAGGAGAGAGAGTGGCTAAACAAGGCTTGTCCAATAAGTTAAGGCAAGGGGCAAGTCCACTTGTTTTAAGGACCAATAAAAAACCAAACAAAACAAAGCCTATGGGGCCACAAAATAAAAGTTCTAGAAGAGAAGGCCCATGGGTTGAGAAGAGGGAAGGAGATGGGCTAGCTTGGGCCTACCTTGGGCTGGGCTAGATGGGCACAAGGCCATTGGGCCGCCGGTCTTGGGTCGGCCCTCATGCGGTCCCAAATTCCCGGTCCAAATTTTCCTTTTTCGACACTTTAAAACCCCTCGAAAAACTCGAGAATCAATGAAGTGATGCCCAAATATTTAGTCATGACATCCCTAAGAAGTCAGTACCCAAAATCGGATTAAAATTCGAGGTTAAATTGAGTTGATTGCGACCGTAGTACAATTGGACTATCGGGTGCCCCTTTAGGATTTTTCCTCACGTTCAACCCATGGTCGATAGTTCTTCGAACCACGTTTAAGCCATTTCTCGAGTCAGGGACGTCCTTCAATTGTCATGTGGATTCCGAGAGCTCAATTGATAATCTCAAGTACAAGATAAAAAGGAATTGGTTTAGTGTCATTCATAGCTCGTACCGAAGTCGTGCGAAATCACCCACAACCTAACTTTGTACTTCTGTCGAATCAATTTACTTTCCATTTCCCTAATAGTCTAATACTAGAGGGCATCATTCCCACCTAGGGCCTTATGGTCGAAGGGTTCGTCCTTGATTGAAATTGCAGGTCATATGCGTATCGTTTTCTATCGACGCCTCTCTATAATCCATTATTCCATGAACTAATAGTTCGGAATATTCACACTGACTAGACACTTGATCAACATCGCCATTTTATAAAATCCCAAAATAGAGTCGCTTTTCATGATGTTACACCAAGTCTATGGCCCCTTCTAATATAAGTTCTCTATCAACAATTGTAAGGACCCAAGATCACTACCACTGTGTAATACTGTCTGCTTTGAGTTGAGGCATGTATGGCTTTAAAACACGTTACACAAAGTAAAAAACCTAAGTCTTATAAACTAGCCCAAGACTCCCTTCCTAAGTGATGTGGGACAGGAGACCCTATGTATGTCCAAGGGTAAAATGCGTTACACACCGGTATCCCTCCTCCCCAGGCATTGTCACCGGGCTATCACATTCTCCACCCCCCCCCCCATTCAGGCACATCATCCTCATTGTGGCCCCACACACTACGGGAGTCGGCTCTAATACCATTTGTAAGGATTTAGGATCACTACCACTGTGTATTATTGTTTGCTTTAGGCCGATGACTGCACAGCTTTAAAATGCGTTACACAGAGTAGAGAACCCAAGCATTATAAATAGGTCCAAGTCTCTTTCCCTAAGTGATGCAGGACATGAGACATGCCCCCCTCCTTGTGCATGTCTAAGGACTGAGACGCAAACGCACTTCTTGTGCACATCCGAGGACCGAGGCGCAAATGCGCCGTCATCTCTCCTCCCCACGCACCATCACCTAGGAAGTAGCATGGTTTGGGAATTTTAGCGGCACAAAAAAAAAGTTTAGGGTAAAATTATACCAAGTGATATAGTTTGGGGTTTTTGATGGCATGAAAAAAGTTCAAGGTAAAATTGTCTCAAGTGGCATAATTTGGAGTTTTTGATGATATTTTCCCTTAATAATATCATATGAGTCACAATAATTTTTACACTAGTCATCCATTGGTTCCCACCGTATTGGTCTTCCCAAGTTTCTATATGGAAGGGGATAAGTTTTCTTGTTTCCCACTGGGTACGTGAACCGAGATCCACGCATTAGTTTTCCATCTTGGTATCATTCTAAGTCCTCATTAAAAAGATGATTGACAAAATTAGCACTTCAACAATGAGAAAAGTCACATTTGGCTGCTTTAATTGGTGTCCTCCCCTTCTCAAGCTTTGATGCTTCTATCATCAAGTAAACATCCCAAGTAGATACCAGGAAGTAACAGAGCTGGATATTATGCATACAGAACATGAAAATTCTTCCCTTCTTTAACAAAAATAACAATTACGTGAACAGAACATGAAAATTCTTCCTTATTCCCTTCTTGAAGGGACTCAGCAAGCGACCGATGTTTATTCATCCACTACTAAAATTAGTTTGAGTTCTACTCAGTCCCACATGAGATTAAAGATAGGCTTATCAACATAGCCCTACCCGCATGTCAATGATCTATGATTCTCTCAACATGATGTAGCAGTGCCCATAAGCGCAAGTTTGTGAGAGGTTCGATCATGACACAGTGAGAACTTGTCATCTTGTAGACAATAGGGGAGCATGAGACCCCTGACCCAGCGAAGCTCACTGGGGGCACATCACCAAGAAGCTTGTGGGCTAAGGAAAGTCATTTTCAGCAGAATTAATAGCTAAGGAACCATCGTCTCTCTTTTTTATCACTTCTGGAGACCAATTCAATGGCTTTCTAACATAAGTTCTTGGGTGATAACGGTCTTGAAGACCACAGGGGCCACTATCTACAAAGTCATCCATTGGCTCCCACCATGCCAGTCTTTCCAAGTTCGTTTACTTGCAAATCGGAATACATGTGGGCGGGGATGAGTTAACTTGTTTTCCACAGGTTTTGGGCAAAATTCTTGCTTAGATCCGGGTCTACATGGGCCTGATCCATCATAGACGCTAACCATGGGCGCATCATCTGGGAGTCACACTTGATCAATCGCTGTGCTTAACGCTTGGACAATGGTCCTGAAAAATCATCTATCTCGGTGAAAAACAAAGTCTTTCTCATGAAAGATCATGAAAAAATCATGTCCCAACAATGGGAAAAGTGACACTTGGCTGCTTAAATTGGTTTCTTCTAGTTGTCAAGCATCAATATACTTATCATCCAGGAAACATCCTCACAAATACTACCGTGACATCCTTGGATTAATTCACAGAGGTATTGTTCGCTTTGGATCATCCCATACTGAGCCTCACGGTTTTATCCTTTTGACGTAACGGCAAGTTTTGCTTTGGAACTTCAAAATTAAGTTAGCACGGGCTAGAGCATTACTAAGATGGGTGACATCTTGGGAAAGTGCCTACCTGTATGCTAAAGGATAAAATTGTGAGGCTCGGTATAGGATGGGTCAAAGTGGACAATATATTTATGATTTAATCCAAGGATGACACTAGTATTTGGGAGGGACAGTTGCACTCCCCATTAATTTTTAGGACTTTACCGTGAATTTCAATGAAGACAATGGAAATAAAGAGTGCAAGAAAGCTTTACTGGTAGATTGCTCATGGTGCTGCTAGATTGCACTCCCCTTTAATTTTCAGGACTTTATTCATCCATTACTAAATATTAGGTTTGAGCCATAACTACTCGGTAATACATGAGATCCTCAAGACATGCCAACAATCTATAATTCTCTTTACATATGTAGCAATGTCCATGAGGACAAATTTGTCAAGAGGTTTGATCACGACATAGTGATGACTTGAGATCTTGTGCACCTTAGGCAAGGACAAGCCACCACTAAGAAGCTTGTGGGCTAAGGAAAGTCATCTTCAGCAGAATTAATAGCTGAGGGACGATGGTCTCTCTATTCTATCACCTGAGGGGACTCAGTCCATAGCCTGTCTTAATATAAGTTCTCTGTCAATAACGGTCTAGAAGGCCACAGAGGCCACTATCAACAAGTCATCCGTCGATTCCCAACATGCCGGTCTTCCCAAGTTTGTTAACCTACAAATCGGTTTCCATATAGAAGGGGATAAGTTTTCATGTTTTCCAAAGGTTTTGGGCGAATTTTGGCTTAGATTCGGGTCTAACGGACCCGATCCGTCAAGGCCGCTAACCATGCGGGCCCCCTCTGTAAGTCACACTTGATCGACAGCTAGATTGCATACTGGGTCCATGAACCGAGATCCACGCAATATTTTCTCTAGGTTTTGATTTTGTGTGTGGGTTGGGCGACGCACGTTTGGTCCTTATACTTCCAAGTACCAGGTATGAACAATTTCATAATTAAGTTACAATCCTACTTTGAATTTGTCTTGGTCAATGAACCTTGTTGGAGCATCTCATAAACGCAAGGCTCATCTATTTAAGATAGACTTCTTTGTTTGCGAATTATGTTCTGGTTCTTCTCTCCAATGTTTTCAAAAGAAAAATATAATTATAAGGAGAGTAGTTAAGTGCTTGATAATTCGTTTTTCTGTATGCGAACATTGCTTTTTATAAGGACTGCTCTTCAAGTTTCACTTTTCGTTCATGCCATTAAAATTGATATGGCTGAAGTTGCAAGTTATAAGTTTCAGAGACATTGATAAATGGAGATTTTGAAAGGGCAAAATCAAGGAAACATAATTAAAGGACTGGAAATTGAGAAAAGATATCGTGATTGTCTTAATTCACTTAAAGAAAGCAGGATCCAACAAGACAAAAACTTGTTAAAATTCTTGTTGCAGAAAATATTCACTTCAAATTATGAGCAGGTGCATGATCGAAGTTTCCGTGAAAGGGGTCGTGGGAAGAGATGAAATCTTAAACCAAGGCCAAACGACACCTGGCAATTGCACTGAATCTTGCGGGAATTCCCTTCCCCTTTTGGAATAGGAGCCGGATGTTTCTTGGATGTTAGTACTGAGATATTATATGCCAGCAATCTAAGTAAGGTCGAGGGTACTAAACTACATCTAACTAACAATATTATAAGCTTTTGAAAAAAAGCAAATTATAGACGCACAGTACTGATAAACTAGCTCTAAACGAGGTTTAACTTTGATTAATTTCTAAAATAACCTAAACAATGCTAAAATAAGATTAATATGCATAATTTAAAGGACCGTATTGATGTTAAATCAGAAAGAGCAAGTGACCAAGCTAATTGCTACTAAACAGAAAGATTGGCAAACGAAATGTGAATATATGTGGCAATAAGCAAATACGTGGCACAAATTTTAACTGCAGTGCGGAAGTGGAAGGATTCAAACGATTTTGGTCGAGGAAAAATTGAAAAAGACCCTATTGTGCGAGTAATAACTTGAAGTGGGTAGGCAAAGGAATAAATATCTCAATTCTAACGTGCTTAACGGGATCCACGACAAAGAATCCTGAAAAGTTTTCCATCTTGGCAACGCGCCAAGTATTTCTCATTGAAAAGATTAATTGACAAAATTATCTCCCCAGCAACGAGAAAAGTCGCATTTGGCTGCTTGAATGGGTATCCTCCACTTGTCAACCCTTGATATATCTATCATCGAGGAAACATCTCAAGCAGATGCCAGGAATTGACAGAGCTGGAAATTATGCGTACAGAACAAGAAAATTTTCCCTTCTTTAACGAAAAATAACAATTATGCGAACAGAACGTGAAAATTCTCCCCTTCTTCCCTTATTTAAGGGACTCAGCTCCTGTCACCTTTCTCCATAGGTTTAGATCCATACACCTACAAAACATGAAAATCATGTCAAACTCGGTGTTTCTAGTTCTTTTGCTTCTGGTATCCCTCAAGGTACAAGCATTGGGAGGGGTACCAACACTTGCAAACCATACCTGTCCTGAAAAATGCGGGGACGTCACCATTCCCTTCCCCTTCGGAATAGGAGCAGAGTGTTTCTTGGATGACTGGTATGAGATTGTCTGCCAGCAAAACGATGTTCCCAAACTACATAAGATTGGATTGAGAGTTCTCAATATTTCTCTCCCCAGTCCTCTTTCGGGCTTAGATGGCATGATAACAGTCAGTCTTCCAGGAAATTACTCAAATGCAAGCTGCCAGGGCATTGGACTTGGTGAGCCGGTGAGTTTAGAAGGAAGTAGCTTTGTCTTCTCCCAGAGATGGAATGTCTTCACATCGGTCGGTTGTGACACCAAGGCCACAGTGATTAGTACAGAAAAGGCTGGTATAGTCTTTACATCGACCGGTTGCACGTCGACATGTGCTGGAACCAACACCAACTTCACCAGGTATAGTGCTTGCTCTGGGAGGGATGGATGCTGCCAGACAACGCTCCCCTTAAATCTTCAGGAATTTACGGTGGATGTCATAGACGGTGGACAACAGGGGTGCAAGTACGCTTTCCTGGCAGAGAGATCGTGGCTCTTGAGGTCGAGCGATTCGGGTTTATATGATTTGAGATTGAATGATACGGTTCCAGTGGTGTTACAGTGGGGGATCCAGAACAATACCGACTATTGGCTTAAGCTTTTCCAAAGCTCGAAGGAGTCTAATGTTTTCGATTGTCACCAGAGTAACTTGCCATATATACAGTGCCATTGCTTTGGCGGGTATGATGGTAACCCTTATATTTTGGGAGGATGCCAAGGTAACATACCCTTCTTTATTTCCTTTGGTCAGAAGGTAACATATAGTTCATGCTATCACATTCCGTATGTAAGGGCCCCATACGGCGAAGTGGTTTTGTTCATTCCCAGATTTTTTGCATTCTTGCTGTTTAATGACCCCAAACAGAATGCATTCATTCCCAGATTTTTTCTGCCTCCGTTTTTGGGTTTTCTGCTAAAGGTTATACGAAGTGAATGCACTTTCAAACAAAATTGAATGGGGCTGCCCTATCTTTACAAGCATGATATTGGCCATTGAATTAACAATTTATGAGGAAATCCTACAAACTACTCTCCCTAAATGTTTTTACCATTTGTCATCAGATATTAACGAATGTGAAGATTCAGATATATGCCACGGGACAGACCAGACCTGTGTGAACAAAGAGGGCAGATATGACTGTGTTGATGGTAGAAAGACAGTTAAATTCATTCTTATTGGTAAGTAGATCTTTTAACCTAGAAGGTTAGACCGCTTCATGCTCTTAGCATTGCTAGAAAAAGCAAGCATAGCATAAATTATATTCAGAAAAGGTGTAGAAATAAGTTTTATTTTACCCTTGGTTCTAACTTGATTGTCCATTCGCTTGGTGAATGATATTGATGAGTTTCAATCAATATTATCTATCAATACAACCTCAAAAATTTCTTTGCGCACTAATATTTTACAAATAAGAAAACACTTGTACTTTTCAAGGTTCCTACTTTTTCTCGTCATATTTGAATTCAGATTATGACAATCATAATCAAATGAATGCCGGTAGGAATTTTTTCACTTTCATCGATGGTTTGCTAAATTCATTGTAAGAAAGATCAATTGTACAGTGCAAATGCATGTGTAGAAATTCCACCGGACAGAAGTTGAAAAGGAGACAAGTTAATGTTCATGGTTTTTAACATAAATCCACATGAAAGGAGACTCAGGTTCATCACTGTAATAAGTATCCCTTTGAATCTGATTCTCTGAACTTCTTGACGACAGGTGCCTCCATAGATTCTGGACAAGCGGAGTACATTTTTCTCACTTTTACCCCCATAAACTTTTGCAATGCAGGGGTTGGGGCAGGCCTTGGAGCACTACTTTTGTGTCTTTTCTTATGGTGGTTGTACAAATACATCAAGAAGAGAAAAGAAATCAAGCTCAAAGAGAAGTACTTCAAACGCAATGGTGGTCTTTTATTGGAAAGTGAGCTATCTTCACCAGAAGGCAATGTCGAGAAAAGCAAATTGTTCAACTCCAAGGATTTAGAGAAGGCCACTGACAATTTCAATGAGGATAGGATCCTCGGGCAAGGTGGGCAAGGTACTGTTTATAAAGGAATGTTAACGGATGGAAAAATAGTTGCGATTAAGAAATCAAAAGTGATAGACGAGGGAAAAGTCGAGCAGTTCATAAATGAAATCCTCATTCTCTCTCAAATTAACCATAGGAACGTGGTTAAGTTATTGGGGTGTTGCTTGGAGACAGAAGTCCCGCTTTTAGTATATGAGTTCATACCAAATGGGACTCTATACCAATACATTCAAGACCCAAATGAAGAGTTTCATGTATCATGGGACACACGTTTACGAATTGCAACTGAAATCTCAGGAGCCTTATTTTATTTGCATTCAGCAGCCTCCATTCCCATTTATCATCGAGACATCAAGTCCACCAATATCCTCTTGGATGAGAAATATCGAGCAAAAGTGGCAGATTTTGGTACTTCCAAGTCCGTTTCTCTCGATCAAACTCATGTAACCACATTGGTGCAAGGGACTTTCGGCTACCTAGATCCTGAGTATTTCCAATCAAGTCAATTCACAGACAAAAGCGATGTGTACAGTTTTGGAGTTGTCCTTGTTGAACTCTTAACAGGCCAAAAGCCAATCTCCTCACTAAGGGAACAAGAAGGACGAAGCCTCGCATCCTATTTCATAATATCGATGGAGGAGAATCGCTTGTTCGACATTGTGGATGCTCAAGTTTTGAAAGAAGGTAAGAAGGAAGAGATTGTGTCAGTTGCTAACCTTGCTAAAAGGTGCTTATACTTGAATGGGAGGAACCGACCTGCAATGAAGGAACTGGCAATGGAGTTGGAGGGGATAAGGAAGCTCCAAAATCCTTTAGGCATTCAGCAAAATCAAGAGGACCATGAGGCAACTGAATCTTATGCTGCTGCTTTTCCATCTAGCAAGTCAAACATTGATATGGATGTCATTACATTGTCGGATGTGCAGCCACTCTTACCTAGTGAGACGTGGTGAACATCTGTTTTGCATCTTACACTTACAAGTCATATTGCTATGCTTGTCATGGAAATGGATGTTTAGAGCAAAAGAAAGGAGGGAGGAAAACTTGTTCGTTTACTAATAGGAGGACTTTGTTAGTTGCTTATTATGGATTTATTCTCGATGTCTGGGATCAATAAATTATTATGTCATACCTATTCCAAATTTATTTAGGTTATGTAATTAGCTAGGCATGATCGTACCATTTATGCACCGATTGGGAAATACTTTCCAAATTGCAACCATCTAGCTCAAGCATGATGCGACCATTTTACTTCATTTTGTAAATTTTATCATTGTAGAATTTACATCAGTCACACGAGTACTTATGCAAACAAGCATCTTTGTTGCGTAAGCCTTCACCATTCATTCGGCTTGTTACACAGATGCTCAAAAGATTAGGGGTGTGCAACCGGACCGGGTTTACTCAGAACCCGGACCTGACCACCCGAAAAACAGGGTTGGGAACCGGTTCCCAATTAAACCAATTCCAGTTTTTGGGAACCGGTTGAAACCGGTCCAGGAATAGGGTCCAAACAAAGACCCACCCAGAATCGAACTGGTTTTGGAATCGGTTTTTACCCTATTAAAAAAAAAATCATCACTCTATATAATATCTTTGAGTCTCTTTGTCTTTGAAGAATTGTTAAAAAAAAAAAAATTCTCTAAATCAAATTAAGGGAGAATTGTTTTGAAAGAATTGTTAAAAAGAACTATTCTCATGCATTGTTTATAATTTTTAATGGTCCCACCCTCAACAATTACTATAGTCGTGAGAAAAGTGCTACTAACTATTGTAGCACTAATTAAAGCATTCTCAATCCAACTCAAGAAAAATATACTCTTAATAATAGCTCCGTTGCATACACATAAGCAAGTATATTAGATCATATTAGAAATATTTGTGCGAATGAGACTAATATTAGAGTCATATTTGTTGCTAATGTGTATGCATTGTTAGGATTTTTTCTTTGTCTTATAATGTTAAGAAGATTACGTTGTTGTTTTCTCACTAATTAATGTAAAATTCTAAGCCGTATATGATATCGAACAGTTACAAAACAGGTTCCAATGAAAATAGGATTGACCCTATCCCTAGACTGGAAAAATAAGGTCGGGGCCAAAACAGGATTCAATAAAAATAGGGTAGGATACATAGTCCAAATAAAATGAACCGGTTATAACAAGGTCGGGTAAAAATTCCGAATTTGGACTCTACCCATCCTGGACCCGATCACCCCTACAAAAGATGTGTCATAGGCTCAAGTCAACTGACCAAGTCCTGAACGTGCAACTCGTGGGGAAATCTTCTTAAATGACCAATCAAACTGACCATGTTACATCTTGGCAGGCACAAAGAAGGCTCCTAGAAAAAAAAGGGGAGAGACAACGACTTCCAAATCTAACGGTGCTCTTTGGAGAAGTCAATGATGACTTTGACTCGTGGTCCTCTTTATTTTTTATAGATGTCCCACTATCGAGCTTTTCTTTTCTCTTTTCAAAATTTCCACAAACTCTGAAAGAAAAATTGAAAAACATTTTCGAATAATTTCAAAAGCTTCAACATTGCTATGCTTGTGTTGAAAAGGGTAAATAATAGCTTTTTTCTAGGCACATTTTTACCAAAATGATTCAATTGAAAGTTATTAAATATATCAAGAGATACGTCCTCCATATCGAACTTTTCTTTTCTCTTTTTGACTTTCTACAAACTCTAAGAAAACACATTCAAAAAATTGTTCAAAGAAAAATGACATTAGAAAGCTTCACAACTGCTATTCTTAAGTCAGGAAAAAAGATTAAATAATTACACTTTCTAGGCTTCTTGCCACATTTTTACTAAATGATTCAATTGAAAGCAATTACATATACTAAGACAAAAGGACATTCATACATTTCAAACTAAAACATTAGAATTTAAAAAGAAAATTGTATTAATGTTAAATCTAAAATTATAATTGACCGAGGCAATTGATACGAGAGAAAAAAAGGATTGCCATGTGTTGTTTGCACCCCCAAATCACAAAAGCTGGGCATGCACATATATTTTCATATAGATCGTGGGATCGTTGCAGAGACATGCACAGATTTTCAAAAGCTGGACGATGGTTTTTGAACTCAAGAACTTAGGAAACCAAACTCACCAACTGCAAGACTGAATTCTTACAAATCTTCCAAAACCCATGAAACCGTACCGTTCATATTATAAATGACCAAAAAGATGAGAACACGTTTAGTCTCCAGTCGGTAGAACTTGGTTTGCAAAAAGCTTGAACTAAGTTATATGAAAACGGGTACAATTGCATATTAAATGTAATAACAAGCTCTGCAATATTTCCATAGCTAAATTATGGTTAGCTCGACGTAGAAATCTGCACGGAACTAAGTAAAAACCAAGTCTTCTTTTGGTTTTCTTGGTCAAAGAATTTGGCTCTGAAAAGTAATTTACTTTGGACTTTCCGCGAATCCCACTACTGCAATAGCCTTAATGCCCTCAAGCGCCGGTCAAAGATCACCTGCGTGGTTCAGTTGTCTTGGACTATCCGATTTTTCCAACTCCGAAAGCTGAGCGGACATTTCTTAGTACCTTTCGAGCGTTGTCCTGATGAGGCTGTCCAGGACAAAAACTGAGCCTTCAAAGTCCTCCAATCTGAAAATGACTCGAGAGCCTTTCTGGAAGGAGACACTTCAATGGGGACAAAAGAAAACATCTCCAAACCTCATCATGTTAATATCTTGTGTTTTCCTTTTCAATTAATTTCCGTCCACAACATTCCAATCTTCTCTGGAGACACCGATATGTGCAGCCATTCACACATTGGGAAACATGGTGAAGTTCAAGGCCAGTAAAAAAAACGTTTGCCTCAAGAAATTAAATGCTTTTAACAAATTATATGTTAGAATTTTCCTATAATATGAACTAACATTAATTAATTGATTTTCTATTTTAAATGATCTGGTTAATAGATATTTTAATATATGTTGAACCTGTTGATTTGGATTTTCGCATCCATCAATAATTGGCCTAGTTGACAGCAAAGTGCATGCAATTGTGTTTAATTGAATCCCATAATGGGATAGGCTCAGTTAACACATTAGTTATTAAGGTTTGCTAGGTTCCTTCTCTAGCCTATAGAATGATAAGTTATACCTATAAGTTGCTTAATCCCATTGAAAGTTACTATACTGAGATAGGTCATAGAGAGAAAGATCTCACATTCCAATATATCATTGATTCACAATCAGATGGATTTATTTCCCTTTAAGTGAAGTAATGGTTCAAATAGATACGTTTTAACTCCGCTGTACATAACTCATGGTGTTTTACATTCATATATGGATCTAATTTGTTCTCGATTAATTAGTTGTTTATATTGAAAATTTTTATATGTGATATCAGAGCAAGTCATATATGATTGTATAACCTAATTTTCTTTTTCTTGTTTTTTTAAAGAAATCCCATTATGGTGTTTACCATGCTTGTTCCCTTTGGTTTGGAGCTTCTATCAGTTTGTGAATTACAAGTTCTCATGGAACTTTGGTCGATCAAAGTTTTTTTTCAAAACCTTTCACTATGTACAAAATTTAGGGTCTCAGACCATGCACTTACAAAGGAAAATGTTGAAACATATTTTTGATTTAGAGAACCTCAACATATTAAAAATCAAAGATTTATTCCTTTATATATATAACCATACAACGTGATAAGGATCCGGGGTATGATTAGAGAAAGGATTAGTAAATTAAAACAAACTTAATTAAGCTTAATCTTAATTAATGGTTTAGTAAAATGAATTCAATTTACTAATGGCGATGATGAAATAAAGTAGATGAAGCAGAATTATAATTGAGTAAAATGAAATATAATTGTAAGCATAAGGGTAAAACAGTAAGAAGAAGTAAACCCTCCACAGGCGGTGAGACCAGTCGTTTGTGGGGTATGATTAAAATATTAAAAGGGCATATAATTAACTTGCAGGTAATTAAATCACTAACCACAGGCGGTTAAACCGGCCGATTGTGGGGGTATGAACAATAATTTAAATAGACAAGAAAGTTTAAATGAAATATTGCATTAGCTGAAAGTCACAAGTACAGATATTCAAAGTTGCATAAGAAGTACAAATGCGATAAACAAAATATCTTTTGATTCACAAACCATGAACATGATTTGTAATCATTGTTCTAACAGGGGTTTATGATGATAGAATGGTAAGATAGAAATATGAAAATCTTACCAAGGGACGATCAAAACCAAGTACTTGGTTATTGATCTTGAAAGAGAATGTAAGAGGGTTGGTTGTTGGATGAACAAGTGAAGAACTCTTTCAGGATAAGAGAGGTCTTCTCAAGATGAAGGTAAGAAGGGAAGGGTTCTCTCAGTTCGAAGCTTGTCTTCCTCTTCTATGCAAGGGTCTATTTATAGGAGAGACTAGTCACTACAGACAAAAGGTGAACAGTGTGTTCACAAGCAATTACTATTTATTTATAGTAAATAGTGACTCGATTGGACTGAAAGTGCACAATGATATAGTGAGAATCTTTTTGCCGAATTTCAAAATATGGAATTTGATTTGACCGAAAGTGCATAGAGATTCAATGAGAGTCTTTATGCAGAACTTCGAAATATGGAATATTTGAGCAGAATCATGTGATGAATTATTTGGCATTGGTTGTCCCACCTTTACTTTTCCAGTCTTCATCTTCTGCCAGATTAATGCCATAGCAATCATCTTCATTGGTGTTGCCATTATGGTGAGAATGGGAAGAGCTTGATTCTTCCAACTCACTTATTGCCTATTTTAAAAGTCCATTGAGTTGATCTTGGAACTGAGCTGATACTAGTTTAGATAAAATGAATCCCTTTATCATGTAGGAAAGGGGTAACTCCTTCTGGCGGAAGGATATTAGAACAATTTTGGCTGGGGTTTCTCTTGTTCAACCAATCCGTGATTGATTGTTCATTCACCCTATCAAAAAATTTAAAACCATCTTACCACTTCACTTTGAATTTTCGGGTCAAAATAAGAGTGTCTGATTTAACGATCCTTTTGTATTCGAAGTTCTATGCCATAACCCAAGATACTCCGAAGTATATGAAAAAGAGCATCAAGTTTGGGAATCTATCTTCATATGAAAGAGGTTTAAATTGGTTGGAGAAGAGTTTATAACTGGGTTGCACCAAAGGGTGCAAAATATCACTAATGAGTCCAAAATGTTCCCACCATCAAATGAACTAGAAGGGTATCGTGCGAGTATCTAAATCTTCGAAAAAGATCAACCATGTATGTGTGTTATTGGCATTTTTCTTGAGGAAAGTATTCCACCAGGCTTGTTGAATATCAAAATATGAATAAGAGGTTATGTATGGTATAGGTTCGGTGATCTTAGTATCGAACTTGACCATGGTTATGAGTGTGGGTTTCCACATGGTAGAATGAATGATTTTGTGTATCATCACCGTGGAGTAATTGATATAATTTTTGTTAGAAAAATGTTTGAAAGTGACAAATTTGGTTTCTGTCAAAATCCTTTCATAAAATTCTACCATTTTGTAAGGATTGTGTGGAGTATAATTAAACTTCTTAAAAAACATATTTTTTGTGAAGACAATTGGGTCTTCGTTATAGAAGCCATTTTTGATAGTGCAAATATTTTGATAATTTGTTTTATAAAAAAACTTTGATCTTGGAGGGGTTGTCTTAGTAGGTTGAATCACTATCTCACTAAGAGTCATTTTTCCCTTTGATTTTCTGATACTCAAAGGGGAAGGATTTGGGCTTACCTCCATCTGGTTGATATTTGGATTATTGAAGGCTATTTCAAGAAGTTTTAGGGCGTCCTGATGGGACATATTGGATATGGAAAAAAGGGGGATTTGAAGGTGGCGAGAAAGGTTCCTCTTTGAGAGATATAATAATTTGGCTATTTGATGTATTGAAAGGTTGCTGGGTAGCTTGTAATCAGCTTCTAATGTTGGTCATATTTTTTGGCTTTGTCTCCAGAGACTAGGCAATTTCCTTGCCTTTGTCTTTTCAGTGGGTTTGTGAGGCATTTTCCCTGTAAAAATTCTTGTATTAGAAAATCTGGTAATGAATTTGAAGAACCATTTATAGATTCAATATCAAAATCAAAAATAGATAAAATGGCTTTATTTTAAAGCAATATTTTGGACATCTTTTTGCAAAACATCTTTCGCAGATTTGCAATCAATTATTAATAGAAACTTTCGATTCAAAAGATCTCCTTGGAACTTGGAGATAGACAAAACTATAGCAAGAATTTCATTTTTTATAGTAGAGTAATTCTTTTGACAGTCATTCCAGTATTTGGAAACAAATTGGACAATTTGTTCCTTATTGTCTTTTGTCTATTTGAGAATTCCTCTATAGCCAATTTCAAAAGCATCAGTTTCAACTATTTTGAATGCAGATGGATCGGCAAGGTGTAAACAAGGAATTTCTTTTATACTTTTCTTGATCATTTTTACCACATCAATGTGGATATTAGTCCATGGAGGGAATCTTTCTTAAGCCTTTGATGGAGAGGTTTGAGAATTATGTTGATATTGGGAAAGAAATTTATGACATAATTCAAATTTCCAAGAAATCTTTGCAATTGGTTTTTATCTCTTATTTCTTCAGGAAATTTTTTAGCAAAAATTATCGATCTTTCAATAGGTATGATTGTTTTGAGATGGATATGATGTCCGAGGAACCTAATTTTGGTTTGAAAGAAAGATATCTTGCTAGGAGACACTACTAGACCATTCTTTTATACTATGTTAATGAAATGGCTAATATGTTTGAAATGTTGATCAATATTTGAAGAAAATATAAGAACATTATCTATGTAGACTATTATGTAATCTAAGTATGAATTGAATATATTATTCATAATTCTTTGAAATTCAAAATGGGCATTTTTCAAATCAAAAGGCATTACATTCCATTCATATTGTCCGAAAGAGACAGTAAAAATAATCTTATATCTATCGTTTTCATTAATTTG
The DNA here is from genome assembly GCA_014182735.1 of Corymbia maculata. NCBI lineage: Eukaryota > Viridiplantae > Streptophyta > Magnoliopsida > Myrtales > Myrtaceae > Corymbia > Corymbia maculata. Next base: position 28,822,543 of record CM024692.1, on the reverse strand, counting down.
GATTTGTCAAAATCCAGATTTCATATCAAATTTGGAAAATATCTTTGAATTGTGGAGTCTATTCAATAAATCATTTTTATTTGGGATGGGATATCTTATCCATTTTAGGGCATTATTCAAAGGTCTATAGTTAATAACAAGACGAGGGACTCCTTTTTCTAATTCAACATTTTTGTTGGCATAGAAAATAGAGCAACTCTAAGGAGAGTGGTTTTTTCTGATAAGTTTTTTTATCAAGAAATTATTGAATTTCCTTTTGACAAAAATTCATGACTTCATGATTCATTTGAAAAGGACATGCCTTGGTTGGAATGTTTTTTTTTCAGAGAAATCTAGTTCATAAGGTAGACCAACAACATGACTTTTTCTTGACCAAAAAGCATTAGGAATGATAGAACAAATGGAGTTTTCTATACATGATTCAAGGTTAGCAATCTTTCTTTGGATGTTAGGATCTGAAAGATTTTGCTCAATCATTTTATAATCGAGATATTCCTTTAAGAATTGAAGATGGTTTTCCTTGTTTTGGATTATACAATTTATCTTGGAAATAGAATGTTCATGGAAAGTATTCAAGTTAGGGTTTGTGGTTTGCTAATAAATTCAAAAACAATTTTTTTATTTAAAAATTGGGTTTGGATACCTCTTTCATCAACGGTGAAAGGTTGTATTAATCCTATGAAGGGGGTTCCTAGTATAACATTTTATTTAATATTTTTAACTAGAATCAAAGGTGTTTTGTAAGAAACACTATCTTTTATGACTTCTGCCTTTGGGATCTTGTAACTAATTTGAAGCCTATCACCAAACGCTGTTTTGAGTGAATAAGTGGTTTTTTCAAAATATTTGGTAGGTATAAGACATTCTTTTATATAATTAAGGTTTGCTCCAGTATCAAAAAGGGATGTTGTTTTTAAAACAAATTCTTTAATGATTTTTATGGAGATATGAATTAACCATTTTCTATTTGTTATTTCTGAAAGTAATAATAAAAATCCCGAGTCTTTAGGGTTAGGAGAATCTTCTTCGTTTTGTTTAAAGAAATCAGTTTTTATTTCTATTATCTCCTTTTGCATTTCAATCTGGGTATTTTTAAGGTTTTGGATTTCTAATTTTTTATTATTGATTTCATGAGTGAGATCATTTATAGAAATAGGTCAAGAGATGACCTTTTTTCCTCTTTCCAAAATGGTAGAAAGGTTATAGGGGATATTGGATTGAGAGATGGGTGCTATGGAAGGTTAGAGGCTATTAAGAAATTTTATCTTAGTTTCGGGATCTTGGATTTGGTCAATTTTTTGCAAAAAGAATTTCTTCATCCTCAATCAAAACATTTATTTCAAAAGAATCTTGGCAGTCATCCTCATCGAATTTTGAAGAGGTTTTGATGTCATTAACCTGGAGACCATCTTCTATAGTAGATTCATCAGAAGAACTATTTTCTTTTGCCATGATTTGGAGAAGATTGTTAAAAGTTCCTTCCTCGAGATGTAATTCATTAAGTTTTTTGTTAATTTTGCAAAATTTGGAAGTATGACCATTTTTATCACAATTGTAGCATTCAATATTTTTATAAAAAAATTTCTTTGTCTTATTGGAATTCCATCTTTTGTTATCCTTATTGTAAGATCTATTAAAATTCCTCCTAGGTATTTTTTAAGAGCATTGAGGGCAATCTTTTGAACATTTAGATTTAAAAACTTTGTATTTTTTGGATTTATAAAAGAGGGGTCATACTGAACACAAAAATCTCCCAATCCTTTATTTGAAGTTTTTTGCTCTTTTTTGAGTTGTTTTTGAAGTCGTATGTTGGTACACAATTGTGTTCCAATTTTATAAACATAGGAAACTAGTTCACCATAAGAAAGAAAATCATAAGAGATCTGTCCACTATGTTCCTTTCTTATCTTATCACGAATTTGTTCTCCTATAAGCTTAGGAAGATCGACAATGAATTTTTCTTTCCAAAAAGGTTGATTACAATTCATTCAAATGAGCACTCCTTGGAAAAAAAATATCTTTGTATTCCCTAAATTCTCCGAGGGATTTACACTTCATATTGGATAGAAGATCTAGATTCTTATCATGAATGTGTGAAGGATTACCTATGAAATGTTGGGAAATGGAATATAGAAGAGTATTTACAGCATCTTGGATAGGTTGATCATTTTCATCCACAATTGTACGACCATTATCATCTAACTTAAAAGCATTCAGAATCTGTGATCTTTGTCCATCAGTAAGATAATTATCCTACCATCCCTTTAATTGACCAATAAAATCGACTATTAGAAGATAAGCTACTAATTGATCAGTAGTATCGGGTATGGTTTTATAGGTATTAGCAAGCATAACCATTTGGCTTAAGATATTTATAAGATTTTGTTTAGAAGCTCCGTCTATGTTCCATTCATAGATAGAACCTGAAGAATATTTGTGTTGAGTATTAGAACTTGATTATTATAAAGCTATCTCAGGAGGTGTGGCTCTAGAATAATATAATTTTTGCGGATCTTTCCAAGTAATTTTATTAATTTCAGGAATAAATTCAATATCAGATTGATCCAAAACATTGATTTGGTCCGGGGTATCTTTTATGATAAGATTTCTTATTTTAGGAGTATCTAAAGTAATGGAGTTAGAAGTAGAAGCCAATTTTCCTTTTGAAAGCATTTTTCTTTCTTCCAAAGTTTTAGCAAAATGTTTGCTAGGGCTTTTTGATAATTCAAAATTTTTAAACAAAGGAGTTTTCAAAACTTTCGACCGAGTGTTTATATGATAAATAGAGGATTCTAACCTATCCAGCTATTTGCCAATTGTATGAAGATATTGGTTAGAGTAATTATTTTGCTCAACAATCTTCTTGATTCCTATTCCATCGATTTCTGAGGAAATTTTTAAAGGGGAAGCAATGACTTCGGTGTCTTTATGAGGAATTTTGATTTGTTGGAGAGATGGATGATTGGATTCTATGATTTGGCCATCATGTAATTTCTATTTGTAAAATTGATCCAAATTACAAATTTCTTTGTTCTTCAAAAAGGAATATTCAAGCCAATCAAAAAAGGGTATTTGAATGTCATGTTTATCCATGTATTCATAATATTCTTCTTTGATTTATTTTGCTTGGTCTTTGAAGAAAGAACCAATCTCTAACTTCAATATTTTTAAAAGAATTAAACTCTTGATTTAAAAGAGTTTTGTTGGGAACAAATTCTTCGTTTAAAACATTGATTTCTAGATTAGCCATTTTAGAAGGAGTAGACTCAGGATAATCTAGACTTTGTTCTCGCTGGTATATTGGTCTAGATATTCCTGATCTATTGTCAATGCCACTAACATTGGTGGGAAGAGAAGCATTAGGTTGGGTTTCATTTTGAACGATAATCGAAGGTAAGTTAGGATTTAAATCGACAAATTTTCTAGAAGAGGATGAGTGGAAAGAAGGAATTGTCCTAATGTCACAGGACCTTCTTGGAGTATCAAAAGGCATTTTGGAGAATTGTATAGTAACTCTTCCTTCTAGTGTTGGATAATATTGGTAGGGTCCGAATTGTGAATAATTTGTTGGGTGACTTGGCTCCATTGAATTATTCTGGAAATGATACTATTGGCTCTAGAAATATTAGTTTGCAAAAGAAGTGTTTCTATTTTAGGATTGATTTTAAAAGCTTTATTGTTGAAGGCAGAGTTCATTACTTTGTAATAAACTCTGTAGATAATAGCAAGAGGAATGAATCCTTCCGCTATAGAATAGTTGTGAGTTTTTATTTGTAAGGTAAGAGGTTTTAAAATGTTTTTATCTTTAAGAGAAACTGTAAGACCGAGGTGACTATCAAAATGGATTGGACCATTGCAAAGACTAGTCTCTACCGTCCTAAGGATGGAGTCATCATATTTTAAAAGTCTAGCGTCTCTTAGGACAAGGAGTAAAGAAGTGTCTAAGCCTTCTTTAGTAAGGGGTTTAGCCCCTACTTGGACAAGATCGATATGAATATAATTCTATTTCTGGGCATGTTTCTTTATAGAATCTTTATTCAAGAGTTGTATGGAAGAGAAAGAATTTGAAAGGGGAACATCTCGTTCTTCAGTAGCAATAATATAGTCATTTTTCCCAAAAATCTTCAAATTAGAATGCCCATAAATCTGATTAAATTTCACTTTAGGGATGATCCAATTTTCAATGGATTTATTAAATTCTTCTATGCTAATCTATTCTCTATCTATAGGGCATTGATCTAAGGACATCTATGATATAGAACTAGAAGAAAACATAGATCTTCTCAATAAGTTCATTGCATGAGGCTATTTTCGGTGATCGTACTCCACTAATCACGCAAAGATTCTTTCAACCCGGACAAACGAAATTCAAAAAAAAGGAAAATTCGGGACAACGCAGGTCAAAGAAAGTAAAGAGGTGCTTGCAAAAAGAAGATTTTTTTTCTTTTTTTGGGGGTCTTTTCTTGGTACAAGTGCTTGCATTTGAAAACCTTTTGCATAGATCAATCGATTATGAAACTTTAGGGCTTTTGTTTTATACGTCGAGATCTTTCCAACCATATATAATTTGTGTAGTTTCATTAAGTATTTAGTGAGAATTTCGAATTTGAAATTCTAGGATTCATAATTTGAAAAAGTTCTAAAAGTTTCAAATTTCCTTCAATTGAATAATGTATGTTATAAATTCTTATATGTGTATTGTTCTTGATTCTCTTATTTTCCTTGATGTTTCAATTCAAACGATTCTTACTATAGATCTGTAGATGTAAAGGATTTTTTTTTCCTATTGATTTGCGTTTTAATCTGGGTCTTTTTCCTTTGATGAATCGGCGGTGATGAGATTGTATTTCTCTCCATGAGATTTGGCTGAATTTGGGATTTAGGTTCTCATGTCTCTCTTTAGATAGATTGGTGCCTCTTTCGAGGCTTGATACCATTGGCCTTGCGTGTGTCGGTAGTCTTCTCTCGACGAATCTAGGTGTCTTCAAAACTTGTTTTCTGTTTCGATTGTTTGTTCTTCAAATAGGTGTAAACCAAAGTTGCGTTAAAGGTTTTTTTTTTCCCTGATTGATCGAGTTTTGATCTTAGCCTTTGGCTTGGGAAGATGCCACTGCTTATATGCCAAGTGATACAATTTGCTTCCTCGTCCCGGTGCTTGTCCTCCCTACCCAAAATATGGGTTTTTGGAATTTTCTTATCTACCTTCTTAAGGAAGGCCTTTTTGTAATGGTGCTTTGCATGTGTTGATCTTGTAAAGGCAACTAAGTTCATATGACTTTGTTGATGGTGTGATTTATGAAATTTTCTTACGAATTTAGATTTTAATTTTCTCCCCGTCACTTGCATTGGTCAAAGCCGTTTATTTTTCTCTAGCTTCCATGTGATACTTTATTTCCAAACAGAGCTTAACCACATGCAGGATCAGCACTAATTGAGATACAATGTGCTTATAACTTTTCATTGTATGCTCAAGAGCAACAGGGAGGACGAAAATCTTTTTTTTTTTTTAAAGGAGAGTTAGCAAACGTATCTTTGTTGATGCTAACCAAAGCTTGGTTGCATTAGTGAAGTTTTTATTCTTGGTCTTTTCACATATCTTGACAGACTGTGGTATGTATAGGTCTCAAACATGATGGTGGGATATCTATATTGCAAATGCATAGTACAATTCTTGGAAATATCAAGATCGAAACCTTCCTAAATAGACAAATAATTTACTTAGGATGGCAGTCACCTAGAAAGTATAGGGGACTTTAGATGTGTATCATGCAAAATGGCGGTACAGTAAGAAGGATGAACTTGATTAAAATGTTATCCGAGCATGCTTGTTTGAAGCATTGCGGAGGTTGAAGAAAACCTCCAGCCAAGCCAACTATCTCCACATGCACAGAATGGCACGTGGAGGCACATGTATAGGCAGGAACTTAGCTCTTGCAGGCTGGGCTCGCATAAAGGTTTGGGCTGCACAGGCCTATGGCCAATTTTTTGTTCCAAGCCGAGAGCTCTGAGTGACCTGCATAAAGACTTGGGCAATGCGATTCCTAGAGTGTTGGAGCCTATTCTCAATTTTTGAATATTTGGTATGATTAATTTTAATTTTTGGCATATTTAAATATTTATTTGGAATAATTTAGTATTATCCATATTTAATTTCATAAAAAAAGTTTGTGCCTATTTTTCCAATTTTTAATTTATGAAAATTTATTATAGTGTATGAGGGATAGGATGATAATATTCACTTTTCCTAATTTAGCATAGATTATCTATACTCTCTCCCTTTAATTTAACTAGGTAATCTTAGGTGCTTCATTATAGAAATAAGCACATAAAATTATGACAAAAATTGTTGTTTTGATGAATGCAATATGATCTTGGGAAGCACGTCATAAAGTACTGTTAGGGAAATCCCTTATGATGTTTTGAAGATGACAAAATAAATTAAAGGCTACTAACGTGTTTATTGAGTAACTTGGTGAAAGATGCACAAGCCGCTATACAAATGATAGAAATCTTCTGAGTCTGTATGAAGTAGACGGAGAAGCACAGGAAGCTCCTGAGTCTGGATGAAGCAGACACAGAAAGCCTCTAAGTCTGGATGAAGCAGACACAGAACTTCAGTTTGGCAGATTCTAAGTCTGTTCGTACTAAACGGAAAACTTAAGCAAACTCAAAATGAAATTACAGGATAAGATCATCAACAGTCAAGTATTTCACTTACTTTATTTATATTGATTCTATTGTATCAAACTGATTGGCAAGATCAATCAACAGACAACTTCCAAAAAAGAATGAAACACTTATGGAAGCCCGGATTCTGATTATATGGGCGAACAGAATCCAATGGGATCCAATTTACCTCCAACGGTAAAAAAGACTTGCTTTATAAAGTCTGTCCAAAAAAGGGAAGACGAAACTCTCAAGGAAAGAGCCAACGGTTGAGTGTGGCTTGGAGAGTATATAAGGATAGGATGAGACCTAGGAGACTAAAGAGGATAAATATATTCCAAGGCTGATTCAATTCTTCACTAGTTGTCTGAAAAAGAGTGAAACCGAGTGATCCTAGTGAATTACCAAGAAGAGTGACTTTGTGAGACTCATCATCATCGAGTGCTAACACTCAAGAGTGTGTAATCACTTTTGATTATATAGTGAAATCCAGCCTATTGGATGATCGCTTGGAGAGTGGACGTAGGCTTGTCTAAAGTCGAACCACTATAAATTGTGTTTGTAATCTTCTCTACTCTCTCTATTTAATTTTAGTTTAATAATTGCAAAAGCCTTTTTGTAATTGTGCGTAAAATTCCTCTACGCCTATTCACCCCCCTCTAGGTGTTAATACTAGTTTACAACAAGTACTTCATGTTGTTTGATGAAATTTTGGGCATAATTAAATGGAACACTATTTATAAATTGTCAAAGTTTGTAAAAATAATCACTTGCCCAAAGGAGGTTATTGTGTATATTGATTTGAAAATTGTATGAAGATAAATTCTAAATTTAAAAAATGGTAATGTATGACTCAAAGGATTTATTTGTCCAAATGGGATAAATTTTTGAAAGTTATGTATAATTCCCATCTATATTGATATATTAGAAATGATTGATAAGAATGTATGACTTAAAAGATTTATCTACCCAAAGGAGATAAATTTTGAGAGCTACATGCGATTCCTCTTTATGCTGGGATAATGGAGATGTATAATTTAAAAATTTTATTTGCCCAAAGCAAATGAATTTTTTATGATTATATATAATTCTCCTCATCGTCTTTGTATATTGAGATAATTGAGATGTATAATTTAAAAGATTTGTTTGTCCAAAAGGGATGGATCCTTAATAATTATGTGTAATTCTTCCTATTGTCGTTTTATAAACTTCATGTTGTGAAAAAAAAAATGATGCATTATACACTCTGAAGGAAGTTTATAATGTGCTAATTATTTTGTTGAATTGATCATTGCTCATAATTGATCTTATTGTATTATATGTGACAACACTATAGCTATGTTTTATTCTAGAAATGACAAGATCAACAATGTGACTAAACACATGGGATCAAATATTATACTGTTAAGGGCTTGATAAAAAAAGGGAGTCCATGTTAGTTGATCCTCTAACAAAAGGTTTGCCATCTATTTTGTTTAAAGAACATGTAAAGAATATTGGTGTTTTAGATTCTTTTGATCTCTTTTGTTAGTGGGAGCTATGTATAGTTTGTTCTTCTGGATATTGTAATTATATGCAAATTGATAATACTTTTATGATTTTTATTAAAGTATTTACTTTTGATGATCATCATTATTGACTTTATTGTTATTATTATCATTTCTCCCATTGACTATGATATGGTAGTATAAAACAGTATAAAGATGATTGGATGTCGCCAATTTTGAGATTTCATATTGAATTGTGACGTAGTTATGCAATTTTATGTTGTTTAGAAATTGCATTAAGGACCGAAAAGAATTAGTATATTTTTTGATACATGTTGGCACTATTTCTTATTACATTTATAGGCCTATGATCTATAAAAATATAATACTTATTATATGTGATTATGAAATGTCATATGTTGCGGTATTTTCTTAATACGTTGATCGTCATAGTCTTATATTGAGGTTATATAGGATTAGGTTGGTTTTGAGATACGTTATTGGAATATTATTTTTCAAAATTGTGGCCACATAAAATAAATTTTCAATTATTAACTCGAGAATATTATTTTCAAAATAAAATCATTCTCAAAAATAAAAATAAATAAATTAATGTAGCTCAAGTGGGAGAATGTTGGAAATTTCCTATAATATGGACTTACATTAATTGATTGGTTTTCTATTTTAAATAATCGAGTTAATAGATATTTCAATATATAGTGAATCCTTTTGTGATCCTATTGATTTGAGTTTGAATAATGAGCCTAGTTGAGCAGCAAAGTGTAGGCAATTGTGTTTAACTGAGACCCATTATGGGAGTAGTCCAGTTAATATACTAGTAATTAGGGTTTGCTAGATTTCATCTCTAGCCTATAAAATGATAAGTTATACCTATCAATTGTTTAATCTCATTGAAAGCTGCTATACTAAGATAGGTCATAAAGAGAAAGATCCCGTATTCTAATAGATCGTTGATTTACAGTCAGACTTATCTATTTCCCTTTTAATGAAATAATAGTTTAAATATGTACGTTTTAATTCCGTTGTACATATAACTAATGGTGTTTTACATTCATATATGGATCTAATTTATTCTTATTTTATTTAGTTGTTTATGTTGAGAATTTCTATATTATAAACATACAATGCTAAGAAATTAAACTGACCCTAAATGAAATTTACCACAAATTAATTTCTTAATTAAATTAAACAACATTAAGTTAAGATAAATATTCAGAATTTGAAGAAAGAGCATATTCATGTTGAGTCAAAAGCAGTAAGTGTTCGAGCTAATCAATACTAAACACAAAAATTGGTAATATAACGTGAAATTTTGTGGCAATAAAGATAGACGTAGCACTAATAGTCAATCTAACGTAGAAGCACAAAAATTCATACAATGATGGTCTACCAAAAATTAAAAAGATCCAATGCATATAGAGAACAATTAAAGTCGATAAGGAAAGAGAATAATATCTCTATTCTACTGTACTTAAAGAGTCCACAGTAAAAAATTTTGGGCAAATACCACAAAAAATCCTAAACTATGCCATTTGTGACAATTTTACCCTGAACTTTTTCTTGTGCCACTAAAAACTCCAAACTATGTCACTTGTGATAATTTTACCATAAACTTTTTTTGTGCCACTAAAAACTCTAAACTATGCCACTTGTGACGTGTTGCAGTCCTCCCCTGTCCTCTCTCCCTCTATTCTTCTCTTCTCTTTCTTCCTTTCTCCCTTTTTCACGCCACTTCCCAGCTTCTCCCATCGCCTCATCTAACACACTTTCTCTTTCCTTCCCTCTCGGTTTCCCCCCAATGCACGTACGTATTGCAATCTTCTGCTTCTTCTTCTCCTTCTCCTCCTCCTCCTCTTTCTTCTTCTTCATTCTACTGTAGCCGATGATAGATGCAGCGTCATTTGTTGCCATCCCCCCCTTCATCTACTGCCACCGCCGTCGTCATAGCTTCACCACTTCGCCAACTCGTTGCCAAATCCCCAACAAGCACCCGAGCTGTGCCTGAAACCAGCCCTCGCCTCCTCCTCCTTCCTTATGGTTTTGCTGTTGTTGTTCTCCCCTTTTATCCATTGTTGCCTCGGTTGACGGCCACTGCCTCTACCGTAGCTTAGCTCGGTCGCCTAACTGCACACCCGGAACCGCCGCAAGCTTCGCCGCCCTCTGCCCAACCACCGAACCAGCTCGATTTCCCTCTTCTTCCTCTGTCGGTCTCTTCCTCAACAAATCCCGGTTCAGCAGCCGCCTCGAGACTCACCTCAGCTACCTGAACCGATCACCTGCACCTTGCACCGCCGTTTGACTACCCAGCTCGGCCACCTATTCTCTTTCTCTCAGTTCCTCTAGATGAGCCCCAAATCGGCATCCCACTGTTCCGCCTAATCATTGGAGTTTTCGGCAGTCGTATGGAACCGCCGGACTGTTGCAAGCCTCGCCGTTCGCCGTCCAAGTCACCCCAACCCAAGCCGCTCGCATTCATTTGACCAAAGAGAAAATGGGTTGTCGTGTGCCTAAGAGTCGAACATCATTTCCTTGTTGAAATGGATATGCTCTCTTTTCCTCAGATGCTCAAGTTCAAACAGAAGCAAGTTCCCCATCCTCAATTGCTTCGATGGGCTGAATGGTTTTCAAAATACTCATTTGATGTCAAACATATTCCAAGGATCAAGAACGTCCTCGCCGACTTCCTCTCCAGACCAAAAGAGCCATTGGAAGCAATCAACATGTATGTCAAGAAGGAACCTCTCCTAGGTACATACTGCACAACTGACATACAGGGCGGTTGGCCAAGCCTCAAGTACCCTCATAATATCCCATTGGTGATTAGACACAGTGTTCTGAAAGAAAGACTTCAAGAATTAATATGGGAATATAATCTCCGAATTTTTCGTGAACATGGTGGACTCATGCTTCGACCTGACAGACTCCATCTAGGATATCTATTTATCCACCCTTTCCGATGGTCTCCCGATTATGAATTTTCAGAAGACCTAAAACAGTTATTTTGGTACATGTTCAACCTGTACACTATAACCATTGAATTTCCCACTAACAAAATTTTGTAGGTTCTCATCCACGACTGACGCGGTCAAGAGCACAACCAGAAATATCTCTTGAATATCTTTACATGGTTTAAACCACTCGCTCATTGGAAAGAAATTTTCAAGATCTATAATCGTCAAGGAAAGCCAGAACCATAAAGACATATTGTTGTCCTATTCCATCGACCATGGACATATATTCATCCAACCGGATAGATTTCTGACAAACCTTCCATTGTAGGAACTTCAACCTACAAGCCCCAGGTTTTCCAAGAAGTCTCGCGGATTTACCATACACTTCCGTACTCTATCACTACCAGCCGACCCGCATCTCATGAACTCCAAAGGATCTTATGTCAAGAAAATCGAATCATCCCACCAAAAGCATGGCCTCCCGCCAATGCACCTGTGTCTTGGGACCACCTTAAAGCTTGGGATCCTGTGAGAGACAAAATTTAAGAAGCCTTCAATATCTTCAGACAAAACAATCCAAATTCCTCCACCCCCTATGACCCTTGGGGGGGTCCTCTCTCACAAGACCCTTAGGGAGCCACCCAAAAACACGCCCATTTTCACAGCTCTTTCTCTGATCCTTTCGGTGCTAGCTCATCTTGCCCACCTGATCTATCGGCAAAAGAAATTGAGAATCTCATCCGCGCTTTCAAACGCGAAAAAGACAAAAGCTCTAATCCATTAGATGTAGATGAAGACGCTCCACTCAAAGCACAGCTAGCTCATCATAGCTCTGATGATTCAAACTATGACTATAATGCTAGGGATGGGGCGTGGCCAAAATAGCCACTATGAAATAACTATAGCACTGGTCATTGTTCACTATTCACTGTTCACCTAGCCAACTTTTCACTGTAGCACGAGGCGAAAAACCACTGTTTATAGCCTGTCACGGGATTTCTTTAGGATTCCCTTTGTGTGTAGCCCATAAGTGGCTAGTATGTCCTCATAATTATGTCTGAGCATAGCCAAACTGTTTGCTCTTGTCGTTTGTAATCTCCTTTGCCTATAAAAGCAAGGAGTCACCATTGTAAAAAACCAAATAATGAAATAAGAAGTGTGTTGTGTACTCTACTATCAATATGATCTTCTAAAACACTCTCATTCTCTTCTAGTTCTGAACGTTGGTTCTGAACAAACATTGTGATTAAGAAAAATCCTGGAGTATGCTCTGCACTTGCCCCTTGGGATCCTGTGCATCAAAATTTCCGGGGAAAAGTACAGCGGGAGTGCCAAAAGTTTGCATGAAATGACACTTAAGTGCCAAAAGTTACAAAAAGTACACTTAAGTGCCACTTTTAAAAAAAAATATATCATCTTAGTGCTAAGTCGTCGGAACCCTACCGAAAATCCTACATCGCAATTTTTTATTAATTTTCTTGCCAACGTGGCTCGCCGGAGATCCGCCTTAGCTAACCCTCACCCAAAACGACGCCGTTTCCATAGGCCCTAAATTGGCCAAAACGGCGTCATCTCCCCATTTTCATCTCCTATTGCCAACTAAATCCCTAAATCAGCCAAATTCCCCAAGAAAAGCTTAAACCCTAATTTCGATTTGCCCCAAAAATCCCTCAAGCAGTCGAATTATTTCAATTAACCCTAGATTCCACCGAAGCAAAGGAAAAGGCGAGCGCAAATTCGTCTATTGTTGTGGGTTACCGAGCACTGAATATTGGAAATGGTGAGCATAATTTTAAGCAGCAACTCGAATTCATCTCATCGAAGTGAAGGAGAAGGGGAGCGCGAACGTTTCTGTTATTGTGGGTTGCCGAGTCCAAGAAGAACATCATGGACTCGAATGAATCCTGGGAGAAGATTCTATGGATGGCTAGATATAGAGAAGGGTCGAAGTGCAAATACTTCAAATGGATCAATGCAAAGTTCTCTGACCGAGTGACAAAGGTGATATTAGACCTACTTGATGAGCGGCGTCAACCTCCATCTACGTTCGTGGATGACTTGGACAACGTTGACTCAAAGCAAGTTGAAGCATCTTCGGCTAATTATTTGAAGAATGAAGTCTCAAAGCAAGCTGAAGTATCTTCAATTAATTATTTGTTGAAGAATGAAGTTTCAAGAATGAAAATTGAACAAAAATGTTATCAAATGTTTATTATAGTGTTGTTTTGTTATATAGCCTACTTAATGATCAAATGTAAAACACTTGAAGATAAGAAAAAGTTTCTTCAGCTGCCATAGTTGAAAATGAGTTGATAAATGTAATCGTTTTGGATTAAATGTAGACTATTTTATTTGTGTTTGTGTTCTCGCCATCGATTGGCTTTGAGGGAGGTCAAGAAAAGGGAATGATAAGATGATACACATGTAGTTGGTTTAGGTTTGCTGCTTGCTGCCATAGGGAGGTCTTGTCCTTATTCGCAATGTTAACCTTAACTCAGCTGAACCGAAGTTGGTTTAGGTTTGTTGCTTGCCGTATCATAGGACAGACACAAGCTATTACTTAAGTGCCATAAGTTGTATTTAGTGATCACTTTAGTGCTAGTCAAATTAAAAAAAATATCACTTAAGTGTCAGGTTATTGTTGAAAGTGATCATTTAAGTGCCAATCGGTGCTTAAAAGTGAACACTTAAGTGTCAACTTCTCCAGGAAATGAGCACTTAAGTGCAGGTTACCAGCTCCAGCACGAACTGATGCAAGATGTGTAGAATGCACACTTGTATTAGGTGCTACACAAACCCCCAAACCACCACTATAGACCCACCACCAACAGGCATAAACCTTCAACACAACCAGCTCTAGTACAACCAGAGTATGAACCACCGCCACCATCACAACATGATTGCACCAAGCACCACCTGACACTGCACACTTGGACCAAGTGTTGCAAGGGCCTCCAACCATCACCACACACCCACCACCATTAATCACCAACCACTAGTAAAGCAAGTAAAGCATAATCTAAATCGCAAATATCAAAAACACAACAACAAAAACTGATAAGTAGCAAGATCATTCCATTGATATTGATTTCAAGTCTCACCAACTTAGTGACAAACCAAAATAATAATAATAATAATAATAATAATAATAATAAATCATCCATAGCAAGTTGTAACAAAACCAGTCATTCTTATCAATCAATATCAATATGCACAGATCCCCCTGTTCGTGCTCCTTTTGATGGACCTCGATTCATTATCCTTGCACTCTTTCTAACTGGACGTACAACTTCCTCTTCAACTATCTCTTCATGCACTGATTCAGATGGAGCTGCAATTGTCTCAAGATGAACTGATTTAGATGGAGCTGGTATTGAATTGTTGGTCTTTCTTATTGGCGCAATCAATGCCGTCTTCTTTTTTGGCGCAGCCAATGTTGTGTTCTTTGTTGGCGCAGCCGATGTTGTCTTCTTTTTTGGTGCACCGATGTTGTCTTCTTTTTTGGTGCAACCAATGTCATTTTCTTTTTTGGCGCGGCCATTGATTCTTGAGTAGGGCCTTGAGAAATAAGAACCTCCGAACTTCTCCCGAGCTAAAAAAACACAAGTAAATTATAAACAAAAGTTCGCACAATTTATTAAATGCATGCAATAAAACTTACATTAAGAATGACTATTTCAGTATGGTCATCTATATAAAGACCATAACCATATTGTCTTAGCCTCTTCCCAAGAGCCCCTCTTGTTTGAATTGGAGCATCACGTTTAGCATTTTGTGATTTATTATCCCTTTTTTTGGCCTGCGATTTCTTAAGCCCTTATTTTTGCCCTTTAGTTGGCCTTTCATGTGGCTCTTCCAATGGCCGTTTAGCTTCAGTTACATTTGGCCTTTTAGGTGCAACAGAGGCTTTTTCAACCAATTGTTCAGCTAGGGGTCTTCTAGGTGGCCTTCTTGTAGCTAGCCCTTCAATTGGCCTTTTGGTAGCTAACTCTTCAACTACCCTTTTTCTAGTTGTCCTTCCCGTATCTAGTCATTCGACTTCACCGACACCTTCACCTAACCCGTGTAATAGCCCTTCTATTGGCTTTTTCGTTGTTGGCCCTTTTGTTGGCCCTTATGTTGGCAATTTAGCTAGAGCTTTCCCTTTTCGAACATAATAAAGACATTATGAATATAACATCAGCCCATATAATAACGTAAAGAAAAACTAAAGAAGTTATTGAACTTACTGGGTATTTTTTCTTTAGCTGAGGAATGGTCGACTGAACTGGCCATTGTGCAGTTTCAGCCAATCTTTCGGGTACAACTGGAACCATTTCAGCCAATCCTTCAAGTGTCATATTCGTCACTTGACAAATACATTAAAATACTTGCTAATTATGCTATGTACAAATATATAATAAACCAAAAATAACATAAACAAAAATATCATAACTTTCGGGGTTTCTTGTTGTTGACTGATGAATAGTGGACTCACTTTGCCCGTTTGTTTGGCCTTCAGTTGTCACTCTTCCCGTCCCTTCACTAAGCCCTTCCACTAGCCTCTCACTTGATTGTTCTTGCTGCTTTCTCAATTGACAACATTTAGTATTGTGCCATGCAACATGGCAATAAGAGCATGTCATCTTCCCACCTATCCTACTCATTCTTTGCTAACCTGAGACCTCCCCCTCCGACATTCTTTGTCTTCGTTTTGGCCTTCCCATTTGCTTATTCAGTGGTAAAGGTTGAGGTGCTTCACGATTTATTGGCTCCCAAAACTTGCTACTTCTGATTGGCTGCATTATGAATTGGTATGAAGCAAGATATGTCGTTTTCTTGTACCAATCATCAATGTAATCATCCACGTTATAGCATTTCAATTGGATGGCACATATGGCATGTATACAAGGAATTCCACTTAGTTGCCATGCTCGACATGAACATTTTCTTCTACCTTGATGGACAACATACTTATCGAAACCCTTCATTATCTCATATCATTTATCCCCATTCTAGATGGGATGACAATATCTACTTGCAACCAAGTTCTCATCCAATTTCTTAGCAATCCTAGTACCATATTGCCTAGTCCACTTCACAGCCTCATCTCTTTGTTTGTAGAGCCGAGTCATGACCAATACTCGTATATCTTCAAGCATTGAGATGATTGATTTGCATCTCGCATCAATTATTCTCCCATTGAATGCTTCACATAGGTTGTTGTCGACATGATTGCACATGAATTGCTCGCTAAAGAAGGCCTTGCACCAATGCTTTGATTCTGTCTTGAATAGTGCATCAGAGCCTTCCTTGGTCAACTGAACCAATCCTTCTTTAGCCATCCTAAAGTCAGCCATGTTTGTGTTCTTTGCTAACTGCCAAAATTGCAATTGCAGCTTATCCCCTTTATAAGTCTTTGCCCAATTTGCATATATGTGCCATGCACACATTCGATGTTCAGCATAAGGCATCAACTCGGTTAATGCCGGAACCAATCCCTACAATAATTTGAAACAAGAAATGTAAGAAAATAACATGTTAATATCAAAAAACAAACAAATTATTATGACATTACCTTTTGTTGGTCGCTCATAAATGTCCATCCTTCCCCATTTGTTATATCCAAGTTAGCCATGAGATTTTTTAGGAACCAGGACCAATTGTCTTTGTTCTCTATCTTCACAACAGCCCAAGCCAATGGAAACATTTGGTTGTTCGCATTTCTTCCAATTGCAGCCAGCAATTCTTCCTTGCACAAGCCCTTTAAGAAACGACCATCCAATCCTATGATCCGTCTACACCCGACTAAAAATCCATGTTTACACGCATCGAAGCACACATAAAACTTATCGAACTTAGTTCCACTATCAAGAAATGGCCTCTTCACGACCTCAACAAACACTCTGCTTGAAGGGTTTTGCACCCTACACTCCCAAGTATAATCTCACACTTGCCCATATTCCTCACCATACTGACTAATGAGTACCCTCATCACCTTTTGCTTCGTTCTTTTACACTAACTCTTGGAAACATTAATGCCCACACGCTCCTTCACCAACTGTTTGAATTGTGCACTCTTCATCTTGGGCATCAACTTCATCATATCAAATAATTGCTTCGACAGCCATGCACTTGTTACCCTTTTGTTTTGAAAATTAATGGAACAAGTATGTTCCTCTTGGAAAGACGTAATATGGAAGGATCCACTCCTCTTAACAAACGCGTCGTAGATCTTCCATGGACAATTTTGCTGTGAACACCTAACTCTTACAAAGGCCTTAGTGTTTCTAATGAAGTCAATATTCCTTTGTTCAGCAATGGAGTGCTTCAGTATAGCTTCCCTAAATTGTTTGGCATCTTGGAATTTCATACCTACGGACAAAAAATGGGAAACAACAGACGGATCATAAGAAGGAAACTTACTTTTCCTTCTACGCACAAGTTATTCATCTTCTTCAAGCTCGTCCTCGGAAGTAGCATTTTCGATGCTTTCTTTATAATCAGTCTCTTAACTAGCAACACCAGCATCTACAGGGCCTCCAGCCCTGTTTGGAGCTTCATCAGCTACTTACAAAGCTACAAATTTATTGGCCAAAAAGTCCTTTTACTTTCTCCTTAACTGTACAAGCTCCTCGTCATCCTCATCACTTAAGAAATTTTCAACAGCCAACCCTTCATCGACATCATCACTAGATTGAGCTACTTCCCAATTTATCCAGTGATTGTGATATCGCCACTTTAATGTCTATCTTATTGTCCTTCATCCCTACCATCTCCCCCTTCTCCTACTTAGGTGCTCTCTCCATCATCATCTTTGTCCTCAAACTCACTATTGTACTCAACGTATACTTTCGCTTCTTCGCCATGAAGATAATGGTATAAAACATCTCTAAATTCATTATCATCTCCTAAGCTTTTCAAACCCTTCTCTAGAACACAATATAGCAACTTTTGTATTTTACAAGGCAAATATGTCACTATATCACTAACAAACCTAATATAAGATGCTTTATGTATTTCGACAAAAATAGTGCCCTCATTTCCCCCCCATACTCCCACTCGTCCTCCCCAATGATAAAGTCCCATCCGTAGCAAACAATAACAGCAACACAATCCTTATTACAAGCCATTTCTATAAGCAAAAAAGGAAACAATTAACTTTTTGGGACCACATCGACAAGAGATAATAAACAATTGCAATTGCACATAGAGGTCCCCACAATGTCATACACTTTATTAAACAAAGATAAGAGCATCTAACTATTACAATCACTTTCATTATAAAACCAACAAATAGAGGTCCCCACAATAAGGACCTCTCCCACGATACCCATTTCAATATGTCGATTTCAAAATGACCAGAAGTCCCTACAACAACCACTCCAAGCCCTAGAAATCGCTATCGCACATTACAGAATATCTCATCGGAGCCTTAAAAATACCCACGCACATCACTATATCTAACAAAGCCCTAAAAAGACCATCGCATATCACAAAACCATATCCAACAGAGCCCAAAAAAGACCATTGCATATCACAAAACCATATTTGAGCCCTAAATTACACATCATAGTAGCTTACCGGTCATAATTTTTTCTCGGCCGAGCCCTAAATTGCCAATGTGAACCCTTCAATTACTCTACCACTATATTTGAGCCCTAAATTGTCTATCATAGTATCATACAAGCCCTACCTTTCCTGGTCAAACCCCACATTTCACAGCCGAGCCCCAATTTTTCCATTTGAGCCCTAATATACTATTCCGAACCCTAATTTTATCCATAGGGAGAGAAAAGCACAAACCTCAGCCAGTGAATGACGACAAGTGAACGACGACGACGAGGGACGACGGCAAGCGATGAAGTGTCCTCTCCTTTGTGAAGATGAATGGTGACGAAGACAGGACTGCATCGGCGACAAAGACAGGAGTAAGCCCGATGTGTTTAGCTGAAGTAAGCTAAAAAACGTCGTTCTTTCTTGTGAAAAAACAACGTCGTTTAGCTTGCGCAAGTCCACCTGTATTTTTAAACTCCATGTTGGATAATTTTCATACACCACATGTGTTTTTTTTTTCCATAATTGCCACCTTAGTAAAGTTTGTCGCCGAAAAATGTCACATATGCATTTTGGCCGAATTTTCTCACCATTGGCACTTAAGTGATCCATTTTGCTCTGATTTTAGCACTTAAGTATACCATTTGTAACTTTTGGCACTTAAGTGTCCATCCGTGCCAACTTTTGGCACTCCATGGGTCCATACCTAGAATCTCCAATATTCTAGAGATTACTATGATCTAAGTTTGCAACTTGGGAAGGAACTTGGTAGCTAATAGACAGTCCCTATTAAGGCCAAGAAGAGCCATGTGTGTGGGATAGCATACTTGCCATAAATTTCTAACTCAAGTTGTCGAGCTTGATTATAGGAACCTTTATGAGTCTCTGGCCCTTTGTGATGTCCTGAAATTTCTACCAAAAGGGTTATTTCTGATGCACTATTAGTCACGGCTACCTTGAATTGATCACTAAAGAGTAAATGTTCTATTTGAAAGGGTAATTAGGGATCAATACGCGTAAGGCTAGGGAATTTGATCCGGCATATACCCCTTAACAATAAGGATCGAAGAGGGATAATACCATACCCCTAAAAATTAATTGGCAAATGAAAATAAATCAATTATAGAGAAGAATGAAACTGGATTGAGGGTGATTCTACATGACCTCAATACTCACGATAATCAATGATAAACCGATTTCCTTTTTAACTTTGTACTCGGGATGAGAAATTGATTCTTTGAGATTAAATGACAACTGAGGGTTGCCTAAGCATTTAAAGAACTTAACATGGATTCAAAATATTCAACCACGAGTCAATTTTACATAAAAATCCTAAAAGCCGCCCGGTAATTTAGATCATGCTAGAGTCGTAATCAACGGATTTTAATTCCGATTTTAAATCTGATTTCAGGTATCGAACTTGCAAGGACCTCATGAACAATTATTTAGACATCGCCTCATTGATCCTAAAGTTTTTACGGTAAGGCCAGAAAAGTTGGAAAAAAGGGATAATGGGCTGAGAAAATTTAGTCACGGGAAATGGGCCCAACCGGAGGCCCATTGGGCTTTTCGGCCACAAGGGCTGGCCCACCTAGGGCCCATAGGACTTGTGAAATTCCCATTTTGCTTTTAGCTTCTAAAAGATTAGTTTGTGAAGCCCCTAACCTTGGTTAAACCTTTGGGCAAAAGTAACCATGGTTAGGCAAGTCAAAATCAACTTGTTTATCAAGTTTTTTCCTTTCTCTCTCCCCCTCAGTCAACCAGCCCTAGCTCTCTCTCTCACTCTGTTTTTCTTCCTTTTCCCCTCACTTTCTCTGTTTCCTGCTTCTATTTTCCCCTGTTCCCCTTGTTTCTGCTGCTGGCCGCTGTTGTCCTTGCTTTTGGTTGCTGTTGTTGTGGCTTCTACTTGCTACTGCATTTGTGGCTACTTGCTGCTGCTGTTGTGGTTGCTGTTTTTGTAGCTTTTGGCTGCTGTTTCTATTGCTATTTGCTGCAAATCATTGTTGTCGACGTTGGTTGCTAATACTGTTGTCCAGGACGCTGTCAGCCCTGTTTTCTCTCTATTCGGTGTTCAAACAGCTTTGTTGGAAGCTATTTTTACAAGTTACGATCGACGTCCTCTGCCTATTGTCATCCCTAAGTGAACTGCTCGCTGTCCTTGCCGTCGTCATCGTCCCGGTATCGTCGGAACTTATTAACTAGTGAGTTAATTTCCTAATCCTTGATTAGGGTATTAATTAGTTTAATATTAAACTCAGTTTATGCTTTTGATGATGGATGATTAGTATTATATTAATTGTTTAACTTTGCTTAGTGTTAACTATGGTTAGATTAATTTACCTTGATTAGATTAAAGTTACCGTGGTTAGAATAAAGTAACCGTAGTTGGTTAAAGTAACCATGATCAAATTAATTAACCGTAATCGTAATAAAGTAACCTCAATTGGGTTAATTAACTATAGTTTGGTTAAAAGTAACTATGGTTAGTATTAAATATATTAATTATTAATTTCGGAATAAATAATAATATATTATTATTTTCGGAATGATTTATTATTTTTTTGGGTAATAATTAATTGACTATTTTTGGAGGATAATTAATTATTACGTTGTGGATAATTAATTATTTTTTGATATTGATTATTTATTGTTGGGTAATTGTTAATTGGATATTTGTGGGATAAAGTATTATTTCTGGAAAGTACATAATTAATTATTTGCATTAGTGTTGATTAATTTTGGTTGATTATTGCTTGTACTTTTCTCATGTATATTATATATTGAATAAGTGTATACATGATGTCTTTGACGATCTTGTTTAATATATACTCGATGGAGCAAAATTGTGATATTGCAGTTATGAATTAGGGTTCATGTGTTCAGCATATTTGTATGACCACATGTGAAATGCATTGTATTCATGTGACCACGTGTGAAATATTATCGCATTATATGTAGAAATTGCGGTGAATTAACATGTACAAGCATGAATCATGTCTGCATTAGCCGCCCGGAAAGATAATGAAATGAGCCTGAGTGATTGGTGTGATTGTGTGGTCACATAAGAGCCCATCATCCGGTGGGGGATCTGTGGTTAATGAAGTCCATTTTATCAGAATGTCTAGCGAGGGTCCGGATGCAGGTCACGATAGAGACAGGGCCTATGCTCCTTCAGGAATGCTATCTGGGCAGGGGTTTCAGACGTAGCCGTACCCAATAGGGTGGGACGATGCTTGGTTAGGCCGGTAAACTACCAACTTGTGTGTTAGAAGTAAATTCCCCCAAAGATTGTTAATAATCGAAACACGAGTGAGTGCATGGTGCATGGGACAGTTTGAAAAGTGTTCTGATTATTTAATATACTTGCTGCATTGAGGTAGACATATAATAAATTGTATCATGTAGGTTGCGTGTGCGCCAAAAGCAAGGTAAGGATGCTTATGATTGTAACTGTTAACTGTTAGTGATTGCATATTAGTTTTGGCCTAATCATGCATCTAATAATGGTCGAATGGGTGTTCTTTTGTTGTTGAATTGTTGACAATAGAAAGATTGCACGTGTAGGATGCACCTGAGGTGAGTAGGTCTCCTAATCAAGGCTTAGGCTATTAACTTACTAAGATTTTATCTCATTAGTTATTATATAACCATTTTCAGATCCATATGATGGAAAACCGACAGGTGGTGTGGTTCATTGCAATGTTTTGAAAGGAGTAGATTAACCTTGGCTCTACTGCCCACATGTAAACTTCCTAAGTTTAATCAATAAATAAATAAAGTGATGCTTTTGCTACTGATGATGTGTCTTTCTGCTATCCCTACTATTGTTATTGATTGGGTGGAGTTTGAATTGCTTCTGCATGCGCAAAACTTGAAAGTTAATAATAAACGGTTGGCGACGGATTTTGGGAAGTCACAAATCAAATGACCGCAAGTAAAATAGGGATTGTCGTAGACTCGAAAATCAGGTCGTGACATTCCTGTCGATTTTGGTATCAATGCCTAGTGTGATAGATTTCAGGATAATTAGTAGAAAAGACATTTTCTTAACTTGCCTATGATTATTTATAGGATCTTTTAAGGTCCTTAATGATGAACAAGGTTGTCTCAATTTCTAATTCCGTATTGAAATTGGAAAGTAGGTGTAGGTGGAAACTCTATTAGATGAGCAATCCGAATCAGAAGATGCCAGAGCCGAGAACTCCTGGGCAAAAGGCCCTTGGGAGAAGGACAATGCAAGTCCCAACTAGTGTTGTAGAAAAGGACACCAAAAGATCCAATGATAGATAGGATCATGCATGCTCTAAAGACCTTAATAGGACAGCAAGCTCAGACTCAAGCTGTTGTCACTGTTGTTACAGCCGTCACCGTTATCGCTCCTGCTAATGCTCTATTAGCTAGGCGTGAGGATTGACATAGGCCGATGTATAAGATTGTTGAGAAATTTTTGAAGTTGAAACCACCGAAATTTGCTTGGATAAGAGACCTTGAGGCTGTAATCCTCTAGGTGGAGGAGTTAGAGAAAGCATTTACAGTACAGCGATGCTCAGAAGAAGATAAGGTGATGCTAGTTGTGTATCAACTTAAAGTTAACGCTAGTTCTTGGTGGGAAGCCACTAGGAGAAAGGTCTTCCCTAAAGGTATAGTCCCGACATAGGCAATTTTTGTTCAAGCCTTTAATGGCAAATATTTTCAGACTGTGCTCGAGAACAGAAGATGGCAGAATTTCAACAACTACATCATAATCATATGTCAATGGACTAGTATGAGGCAAGGTTTGCCGAACTTTCGAAGTACGCACTGAGGTTGACTGAGGACTCAGTGGATAAAGCCAGAAGATTACGAGATGGATTAAAGCAAAAAATCAAGGACCAGCTGGTGCCCCTCAACTTGAAAGATTATGATGAACTATATGAGAGGGCACAACTAATTGAGAGGAACATGATGGAACGAGCAACTGCATCTGGATCACGGTTTGCACTGAATAAAGATAATTGTCGATTCGGGAAACGACTGATAATGGGAAGAGGATGCCCATTCCCCCGAACTGAAGGAATGGTGTAGGCAAGCAAATGCACAATGTGAACAATGTGTGTCGATGGTGCGGCCGGCAACATGGATCGGCACCGTGTCTTGCCAAAAGGGGAACATGCTATGGGTGTGGTCAGCTAGGCCACCAAGTGAAGAATTGCCCGAGCCGACCAATGAGAACGCAGTTGCCACCACTACCGATAGGACCGCTGGTTGGACCTACCCCACAACAGAACATGAATAGGGCACCGGTGCAAGGAAGAGTGTATGTCGTCACCAAACAGGAGGCAGAGGACTCGCCTGTTGTAATTACAAGTACGGTGCCTTTGCACGATCATGTTGTATATGCGTTGTTTGATTCAGGAGCTAATCACAAACCCAAGTGATGTTTTACAAATAAGTGACTCATTTTTTGGGTAAAGAAATTTAAATTTATAAACATCTTTTGACTTCGAGGGCAATTCGAAAGTTAGTATATTCTATGAATTCCCATGAGTTTCTGAAAGTCAATGCATTTTGTTCCTCTCACATATTTGTCCTTTGCAGGGAATCTTGGGAACGATAATCTAGGATGATAAAATCATGATCGTTCCAATAGAATCAATTTATTCCGAAACTGATTTGTTTATACATTTTCTTACAAGAGAGAACTAAATAATTTTGACATTGGTATTTGAATTAGATCACAATCAAATACTCTCACAAGTCTTGATCTTGGAATTCAAAGAAATGAGAGTCCAACTTTAACATTGAACTCTTCGGAAGCTCGTACTCATGAATTCAAACGACACATCCGGCGCATCGCCTTCCATCATGTTCTGAATGTTTGAAGCTATTTGATATAGCATTAAGGGTCGGAAAAATCATTGGCTAGATTACATTTGATCAGCTTCTTGTGACGGGAATTCATTGCCTCAAAGACTCATAGTTTGTTCAAGCTTTAAGGAAATATCATCCCTCATTAAAGAATGGATCTCGTGAGATATGGTCCAACGTTAATGCCCCCGATGAGAGAAGAATTTTTCTCACTGGTTCTATTTGGACTTTGAATAAAGTCATTGCACACTAATATGTTTGGTATGGCTTGCTGGATTTCTAGATTATTATCTTGATCATCTTACACCTGATTGTTGGAAAAGGTAGGTTATCGTCAATGTAAGATATTATGCGCACGCCTTTTCTCATTCGAATCTATATGAGCACAAGTAGCATTAAAAGGCAGAGTACTTCGTCCCCAGCTCTCGTCGAAGAATTTTCCACCTAACTTGCAACATTTCTGAACTTTGTGGCGCACACCTATAAATGCATGTTTAGGACAAGATGTGAATTGCAATCTTTATGGACACGGAACTAGAAATGTGTTGAGATGTTCAGCTTTACTAGACTACTCAAGTCAGTGCAAGCATATATTTTTCTCTACCGGCCATAATATTTCACTCATGCAAATGCTGCCTTGCTAGGTTCCAAGGTCATGAGGAGATTAGTATAAATACACATTTGACGTCCTCTTGAATGGCAGCCGCCAATGATGACATCCACTTCTAGAGGGTTAATGCACAGAGACAATCTTTTCATAGATGGAAATGAAAATCCTCATATTAGTGTTATCAGTTGAGAAGCAACCATCGAAGAACACATTACATAGTAGGTCTATGATTCCTTACCCATTGAAGTTGGAATTGGTCTAGAACACCCAGTACGCCATGGATGTGCATTGGCCCCATTTAACCCCTTTCTTTTTACTGGACTCCAAGAGTTGAAGTTGGAAAGATAATCGGGCACTTTAGTACATGAGCAAGAGTCAAGGGAACCATGCATAGCCATCTCCCAAAAGTTTAACCACACCACAAGGAGTAGATCTAGCAGAATCACTCGCTCGAGCAATGATTGTGCAAGCATTAGTGAACAAGAGCACATTGTAAATGGAGTCATTAGCAAGAGACCATCACCATCTCTCATGCTTGTCTCAAACATCTAGAGAAAGCCAGTCTCCTAATGATGGCAGATGGAAGGACTCGGGTTGGCATAGATAATGATATCCTGGCTTTCATGAGGAACTCCATTTTCAAAATATCCAGACGAGTCTAAATGGTTCTCCATTTTTGAATAATGAGCCCAAGGAGTGATGATCACTAAACATTCTTGAATTCTAAATTTGACTTGAGGGTGATATTCATGAATGCATTCTCTCATCAATTGTTAACATGAATGAAGAAAAGTTCTTCAACGTTGTCCCATGGGCAGTTTATGTTACCTTAAAGGAAGAATCCACAATGATTTCTTGTCCTAGAGGATCTCCCATCAATTTAACAATTCTCTAAAAAGGAGAAACATGTGAAGATTATTTGACATCAAAATTATTTCGTTGGTTGTGACATCTAAATTCATGAGAAACTCTTCAATGGATTCAAATACGAAGGCAAAGTATTCAGAAGATATTTTCCAATGAGCAAGAAGAAGAACAAGCTATAATGCATGAAAACTACAAAGGCATTAGCGGCTGTAATTATTGCACTTTCAACAGCTTCTTTGCATCCAATCTTATATGGAGATGATTAGTGGTGTTCAACATGACAACATTTCGAGATTTACATGGTTTCTTGAGGCAACTTTCTGGAATGGTGAAAGGTGACAAAATGGAGAACAAATTAATGAGGATCCCAAACAAAAAAGATGGGACATTTTCATCTGTTTTGTCACAAAAGGGTTAAACATCCAATGAAACGAAGATTCATCAGTCCAACGTAATGGAGTTGCATGTGGCGAAATTATATAAGTTCTCATGGCGTGCATTTGACTCTAGGGCAATATCTCTCCTTCCCCACCAATGACGCGTGCTAGGGCAAAAATTCATCACAAAAGGATGTATCGTTTTCAAATTGAGCCCCAATTAAGTATGGAGATAACATGATTCCTCTTCTTTTATCACAGGATAATAACCGACAGAAGTCACCCAAAGCATAATAATTCAAGCCCATGAAGCATGATGAAATGGAGTCATCGATTTAACACAAAAAGGGTGTATCGTTCTCAAATTAATCCAATTCAATGTTAGAATGCAAATAACATGCTTCGTCTCTTATAGGAAAATGTGCGCATTGACTGCAAGAGTAGTGCCTTCCACCAAAGAAGCATGTTAAAGCACAATCATCCATTTTGGCGTAAAAGATGTATTTCGTTCCTAAATGATTTCCAATTGAGTGTGGAAATAACATTCACAATAATTTTCTTCACAGGCAATAAATGGGGAAAAGCATCCAAGAAACAATGCCCTCAAATATCGAAACATAAATGCTCATACCCGAAGAATAGAAACACGTGACGGGTAAATTGTATCGATTCTAATTGCTCATTTTGATATTGTCTCTAACATGATTCCATTTTCCTTCAATAGGGAAACATCAAATGCACAAAAAAAAAAGGGGCAAGTGAAGGGCAATTTGGGACTGCCAAATATCCAAGAGGGTGATGTTGGCGCCTAAATAATAAATGCGAGTGAAGGGTAATAGTGTATCATTTCCAATTTTCAATCCCTAAAGATTCTTGCACTAATACGTTCTTTCTTTCTTTTTGTACAGGATCACTAAGTCGCCCTGTTGCAGGTAGGTACACTTCTTCTCAAGAAAGACAAAATTGAGAATTTTCATCCAAAAAAAAAATCAGCATTTCACTAGGAGCAAAAAAAACAAGAAAAAATAAAAAAGATAGAAATTGAGAAAATGAACTTTCCACAATTTTTCTGAACATTTTTTAATCTCAAAATTGTATGTACGTTTGGTGGATTACTCATTTTGAATCAAAATTCCTCCTAGAGATTAATTTACTCTTATGATCCCAGCCAAATGAAATTGAGATGTTAATCATGCCAAGCAAGAAATGCTTAGGATGAGGAAAGGCAATCAATTTCCAAACACGTCATTTAAACACTATGAGAATTGAGCGAAAAAGAAAACCTATGTTGTTTAAGGACAAATGAGTCATTCACAATTGGTACAAGGATCAAAATGAAAAGAGGCATTTCTTTTCTCTATTTTAAACATCGCAGGTGACCATAGTTAGCCTCTTTGAGCCTTTAAATGCGAAGAAATCAAAAAATACCCCTGTTAAGAACCACCCCAACAATAGGGCAAATTTGGAGATTTTGGTAAAAAGATGAGAAAGACTTCATTGTTTCACTTGCATTAATCTTTTTGTGGTAGTTTCAAGTGAAGTTCTTATGAAAGCTAGGTGAAGGAGAGCATTCATTTCTCTACCCAAACACCGATACCTGTTGCTTAAACCAAGTTAAGCCTAATTGTTCATTTCTGAAACCCAAGTGGTGATTCTCTCCCCAGATTGGGGCAAGGCACATGATTGACCAACACAATTGGCATTTATGTGAAAATGTGGAAAGCATCTTGAAAGTCCAAAAAGCTCAAAAAGTTCAAAAGAGCAAAAGTCAATGAAAATTAAAGGCAATGAAAAAGCAGTGTGCCTGGTAAAAGTAAGACCAATGCCCGTAAAGAAAAAAAGAGATTAAAAAAAATAAAAAAAGGGAGATTTGCATTAAAGAGGCAAAAAAACTCCTATGTGAAAAAAAATATAGAGATTGTCAAATTCAAAATCCTTGCATTGAAAAGAAAATCATTACAAATGCAAAATAAATAAAAAATTGAGAAGGGCAAAGCTCTTATTTGATTAGTCAAAGGATTTTCGATAAACATTAGATTTCAAAAGTTGAATGCCTTCGAAAAGATTAAGTGATATGATAATGATGCCATGATAATCACCAACTTTCAAATCCATTTTTGTGAAAAGTTATGATCCTTTTGAGACTTAGCCAAACCAACATTACAACCATTCCCGAAGTCTCTTCAGATTGGGATGATTTAAGTGAGAATAAGGATTTTTCAATGAAGCTACTACTCAAAGAAGCGAGAGCAAGGTTGTCTTATTTCATCTTAAGGTTGCTTAACTTGTAAGCCTGGCGAAAATGTTGGCAAATAATTGTTTCATTTCATGACCAATGATGCTTATCGATTGTTAAAGCCATGACCAAACCTGCATTACGGTCCTTTTGAAAGACCTTTTGGATTGGTCAAGGTGTACCTATTGCGAATGATTCTTAGATCCTTTGACACTGGAGATGTGAGGTATATTGAGTGACCAAATTACTTCCCACATGGATGGATGGGATCAAATAGCCCTTATTGAGAGCATGTGATAAGCTCTTTCTAACTAAGGAGCTCTTGCTTGGCATGTTTAATAAACATTTTTCATGAATAGGATCGTTTTGACATAATTATTCTCTTAAAGGAATTTGATGATTAATGATATCTTCCGAGCTTATTGACAATTTTGCGATACATTATACGAAAAGATATCAAATGTTTTCAATATGATCGGACTTAGCTTGATTTTCTTATGCAATTAAAGCTATAGTATTACCAAAGCATTTTTCTAATGTTCTCTAATGACATTTGCTCAAGTTAAATTCAACAGGTTTCCCCAATAAGACAATGCAATTTCCAAGGGTTTATGGTCAACCTAAAATCATGCAATTTCCAAAGGGTTGGTAGGTCTATCCTTAAACCACACGGTTCGTGGGCTTATCCGAAAATCATGAGGTTGGTGGGCGTATCCTTAAACCACATGGTTCATGGGTCTATCCTTAAACAACATGGTTCATGGTCAACTTGAAACCATGCAATTTTCAAAGGGTTCGTGGGCTTATCCTTAAAACCACACAGTTTGTGAGTGTATCTTCAAACCACATGATTCGTGGGTCTATCTTTAAACCACATGGTTAATAGTCAACCTGAAACCCTACGATTTCCAAAGGGTTAGTGGTCATAATCTTAAAATCACAAGGTTCGTGGGTGTATCCTTAAACCACATGGTTTGTGAGCTTATCTTTAAACCACATGGTTTCTAGTTAACCTAAAACCATGCAATTTCCAAAGGGTTAGTGGTCATATCCTTAAAACCACAAGGTTGGTAGGCATATCCTTAAACCACATGATTCGTGGGCTTATCTTTAAACCACGCGATTGGTGGGGCATATTCTAAAACCACATGATTCGTGGGTCTATTCTTAAACCACATGATTCGTGGGCTTATCTTTAAACCACATAGTTCATGGTCAACCTGAAACCATGTAATTTCCAAAGGGTTAGTAGTCATATCCTTAAAACCACAATGTTTGTGGACATATCCTAAAACCACACGGTTTGTGGGCGTATCCTTAAAACCACAAGGTTGGTGGGCATATCCTTAAACCACACGGTTCGTTGGCGTATCCTTAAACCACACGGTTCGTGGGTGTATCCTTAAACCATGCGATTAGTGGGCATATCCTTAAACCACATGGTTCGTTGGTCTAACCTTAAACCACATGGTTTGTGGGTCTATCCTTAAACCATGCATCCTAGATCAAAACCTGTTATTACACAGTAAGACCTCCCTTCAAGTCGAAACCTGTTGCTACATGGTAAGACTTTACTAATCCAATCGAAACCCATTGCTACACGGCAAGACTTTACTAACCCAATCGAAACCCGTTGTTAAAAAGGAGCCGGTTCCCGAGTTTAGGAGGAGGATTTGGAGCTATGGGGGTCGGTTTTCTGGGTTGCTGGTTTTTCTGAGATTCGGCTTCTTGAGGAGGAGGTTCGGCTACATTGGGGATAAAGAGAGAGAAAGCCGAGTGTTGCTAAAAAAAAAAAAAAAGAACGAGAAGCTTGAGCGAGAGAGAGGGATCCAGAGAGAGAGAACCTCGGAAGCGTGGTCGAATGCCACTTGAGTCCATTCGTCAGCCGCCGTCCACTGTAACGCCTCCCCTTGAACCAAGTAGGCTTCCCTGACACCTCTATTATGTTTTGACGAGGTAGCGGGCCGAAGCTCGCGCCGACTAGTTCGCACGGGCCCCGGCCCCTATCGTGCCTCCATTAATGTTGCTCTATGTGTTAGCATGTTCAACTAGAAGTTTAAAATTGGTATGAGTTCGGTTTGAGTCGGGTATCCCTTATTTTATTCATGCACACCACATGTTTGTCAAAATGCCTGAATGAGATCCAGAAACCTTCATCATCGGGTCTGTACTCGATAACCTAGTTTCATGGGTATTTTCTTGTATATCGTTTAATTTCGTGATTTTCTTAGTATTATGACTATTTTCGTGAGATTTCTGCATATAGTTGAGTTAGAGGGGGTATTTTTGGTTCAAGCGATGGAGATTATCAAGGGTCGCCGGAGGTCATGGCCGCCAGTGGCCGACGCCAACAAGGGATGAGTGACTGATAAAAGACGGTTTTTCGGTGAAAGTTAAAGTTGTAAAAGTGGAGGCTTCGAGTCAGAGGTCACTGTGGGGAAAGAGAAGAAACATAGGCATAAGGGAGACGCTCCGCGAGGTTGAAGATGACGATACATGGGGAAGAAAGACGAGTAGAAAAAGATTAAAAAAAAAGAAGAAGAGAAAACCACAAACAAAAAGGAGGGGCTAAAAATAAAATAGGGGCTGGGCTGAGAAGGTGTCGAGTGGGCCTACGCTAGGCATGGGCCGAATATGGTTGGGCTGAGACTAAAATTAGAATGGGCTTATTTTTTCAAAAAAACATTTTGTGGGTTAATTAGGATTAATTCAATATGGGCCTTTGCATAGTTTTTTTTTAGCCCAATTTGGACCATTAGGGTCCGGGTCAGTTCATTTGAGTCAGGTCTTGACCCGGTCCGAATCCCTTAAAAAAATTACAATTAAAAAATTTAAAAAATCTTTAAAATGTTAAAACTTCGGAAAAAAAAAAAAAATTAATATTTTTTAGAAAAATTGTGAAAATCATTAAAAAAATCGAAAATTTTCAAAATTCACTAAAAAGATACAATTTTCTGAAATATTCAAAAATTGCAAAAAAAATTAGGAAAATTAGAAAATTCCAAAAAAAAATTAAAAATTTTAAAAATATTTTTAGAAAAGCCTTAAAATATCAAATCTTGAAAGCTCATTTTTAATTTAATTTTGGAAAATATTAAGAATATTAAAAATATATTAAAAATATAAAAATTTCATAAAAATTCAGAAAAATTGCAAAAACTTAGAAAATCCTTTAAAAAAAAACAAAATTGGACAAGTCTTTAGGACTCTACAATAGGATTCTTTTTTTACATTATATTTTTCTCTTTGGGGACAATATTAGGATGCTCTCTTTCTTTATTTTGTGATGATAATTAACTGCGCACTTAAATATTTTAGATGTTATTTTCTTGCTTTAAAATGGTTAGAATAAACCTTAGATTTCTTGAATAGGTTGCCATGGCCTTAATTAATACATAATTGAGTTAGCTACTGAAGAAGCGTTAGTCGTATGATTAATGTAACCAAGTCCCCAAATTTAGAATCTCTAGTTGCGCAAATAGTAAGGTATTTTCATGTATCTTACTGGGTTTCTAGCTAACCCTAAAAAGGTTAGTAACGACTCATTTATTTGAATTTGCATAGGCTATACTGATTAAAATTTTGAATACCCAATGTCGCGAGGGGTATGGGTTTGGGAGAGCCCAAGTTAATGAAGGGCCGTCAGTCCAAAGTTATCAATACCCTTAAACCTAATCAAAGGTTTCCCAACCAAACCTCTAAAAAAACATTGAACCCGCAATGCAAACTAGGATTAAGGCAGTATAAGTGACGGATTCTACAATCCAAAAAATTCTATAAATGGATGCAGCAAAAAGGAAATTGGATTTTCAAGTATTCGAGAACAGGATCTTGAAATTTCATGAATGATTGTGTGTGCCTGACGATGTTAAGCTTAAGGAGGAAATTTTGTCAGAAGCTCATCGTAGCAATTATAGTGTACACCCAAGTAACACAAAGATGTATCAAAATTTACAGTAGTATTACTGGTGGAGTGGCATGAAAGTGGATATTGCCAAGCATGTGGCTAAGTGCTTAACATGCCAACAAGTGAAAGCGCAGTATTGCAAGCCTAGTGGATTGCTGCAACCACTAGAAATTCCCTAGTGAAAGTTGGAACATATCACGATGGACTTCATGATGGGATTGCCAAAAAGTCAGAGAGGTAATAACTCAATTTGGATAGTAGTTGACAGATAGATGAAATCTGCCTATTTCATTGCTATACGAAAGGACTTTGCCTTGGACAGGTACGCAAAATTGTATGTGTGGCATATAGTTCGTCTACATGGAGTGCCAATGACTATTACTTTGGATCAAGATCCCAAGTTTACAACAACTTTCTGGAAAAGTTTGTAGATTGCCCTAGGAACAAAGTTGCAATACAATATGGCATATCATCGGCAAACAGATGGCCAGTCAAAAAAGACCATGCATCTTGGATTTTAAAGGAGGTTGGGATGAACAACTCTATTTTGTTGAGTTTGCCTATAACAACAGTTATCAGCAGAGTATTCAGATAGCACCTTTCGAAGCATTGTATGATAAGCCGTGTAGAACCCCGTTTTTGTTAGGACAAAGTTGGAGAAAGGAATATTACGAGTCCATAATTGGTCCAACAATCAGTGGACACTATCAAAGTTATTCGAGAAAGACTTAAGACAGCACGAAGCCGTCAAAAAAGGTATGCAAATAAACGGCGCAGGCCATTGGAATTTCAAGTTGGCGATCACGTGTTTCTCAAGGTATCGCCCATGCAAGGCACTTCAAGATTTGACAAAAAGGGAAAGCAAAACCCAATATACATAGGACCCTTTGAGATCTTGGAGAGAATCGGAAATTTGGCCTATCATCTTGCATTGTCACCAAGATTTGCTCAAGTGCATGACATTTTTCACGTGTCGATATTAAGGAAGTATGAACCTGATCCAACACACATGTTGAATTTTGAAGAAATAGACGTGGACGATAGGGTGTTGTACGTGGAAAAGCCATTGCAAATTGTGGATCGGAAGGAGCAAGTGTTGCGAAACAAGACAATCTCCTTGGTCAAAGTGATTTGGCAGCATTATGGAACTGAAGGAGTAATGTGAGAAAGCGAGGAAATAATGAAGCGCCAACACCCCTATCTTTTTTAGGATTAGAGCAATAATTCAAATTTCAAGGACAAAATTTTTATAAGGGGAGAAAAGTTGTGACGTCCTGAAATTTCTACCCATTTTAAGATTAATAAAAAGAGTTATTTCTCGATACACCATTAGTCACGACTACCTTTTATTGATCACTCAAGGGTAACTAACATATTCGAAAGAGTAATTAGGGATTGATATGCATAAGGCTAGGGAATTTGATCTAAGATATACCCCTTGACCATAAGGATCGAAAAGAGACAATACCATACCCTTACAAATCAATTAGTAAATGGAAATAAATTGATTATAAAGAAATACAAGGTGTGACGTCCTGAATTTCGATCTATCTCGGGATATATGAAATGGTTATTTTATTAATGCGCTGTTAGTTACGTTTACTCCGAGCTGGCCCCTCACGAGTTAACTAACTATTTGGAAAGACAATTAAGGATCAATACGCGTACGACCAGTGAATTCAATTAGGAATAGGTCGCTCAACCATAAGGATCAAAGAAAGATGATACCACACTGTTGCGGGCTAATTAGTAAATGGAAATAAATCGATTCAGCAGAAGTACGAGGTCGGATTGTGGGTGATTCCACACGACTTCAATATTAACTGCCAACGACATTAAACCAATTTCCTTTTAGCCTTGTACTTAACGTGAGCAATTAACCTCTCATGATTACATGACAATCGAGGATTGCCTTGATTTGAATAGGCATAATCGTGAATTGAAAAGCTATCAAACACAGGTCAAACGCTCGAGAACCCCTAAATGCCGCCCAATAGTTAGGTCGTACTAAAGTCGTGCTTGATCGATTTTAACTACAAATTTCAATATGATTTTAGGTATCAAACTTTCAAGGATGTCGAGACTAAAATGTTGAACGTCGTCTCATTAATTCTTGAATTTATCGGTAAACCCAAAAATTATTAGAAAATGATTCAACGGACCGAAAAATTGGAACCAAGAGGAGATAAGCCAACCGAAGGCCCAATGGGCCTTGCGCCCATTGAGGTTCAGCCAAGTGGGCCCCAACCCAAGCCCACTAAGCCCAAGTGGACCCAAGCAAGCCCATGAGCCCATTTTCAAGATCATTTCTTATTCTTTTGAGCCCAAACCAATTTTATTCAAGCCCGTATAAAATCAGTACTTTATTGTTAGATCGTGACATCAAATCTATAATCATAGGGAAAAGTACAACAAATTTTTTAAAACTATTTCATTCATATCAATTCAATCAAAAAAAAATTAATCGACCCAATTTAGTTTTAAATCTTTTTACATTGATACCGATTTAGTTCATTCGACCAATTTAAGTTAGAAATGTTGATGTGGATGCTAGTCGGCCGATCAACATTGACATTGACATTTTTAATAATAGTTTAATAATTTTTTGCATTTGTTCAATTTTTATATAAAATTTTGATTTTTTTTTTCCTTTTCCTCTTCCTTTTCTTTCCGTGGGAATCACCGGCCTAGTCACAGCCATGGTTGATGAGGGCTGGCCTAGCTTGGGCAAGGTCACCCTTGCCAACCATAGGCAAGGATTGGCCTCATTAGGTCGAGGGCAAGTGCCAGCCAGGCGAGGCCCCTCTCACCAGATCTAGCAAAGCTGACCCTCGCTCAAGCCAGGGTGGCATCACTAGGCCAAAGCTAAATGGTCGGCACTCGCCCTCGACTCGACAAGGCCGACGCTTACTTGTGGCCAACGGCCAACAATTCCCACTGAAAAAAGAAAAGGAAAAAAAAATCAAAACATAATTTAAAATTTTCAATATATTATTAAAATATTATTAAAAATGTCTACGTCAGTATTAACCGTGCCACATAGAATGCTTGTCATCCACAACAATAACTTCATGCCTAAATTAGCCAAATTGATTGAATTAATATGAATGTGAAAAATGTTCATGATTCAATTGATTCAATTGAAAAATTTAACACTAAATTGATATAAATGCAATAAATTTATGATTTTTCAGTACTTTGCCTATAATCCAATGCAGATCAATACAAACAATTCATCTATATCCCAATTGCGAGTTTCTCACTTTGTTCACTTGACATGAATTTGGCGCAATCTTCTTCATCAAAAGATACAAACGCGTTAAAATTACAAAAAAATTGATGAGATTTTTTCGAGTACAAATGATAATTCATACATTTGGTTGAGCGGTAACCTTCATCTGAAATAAAAAAAAAAATCTCAAGACCATTTTAAGAGAAAAAAATACATCACAAGTGCTTAAAAAAAAAATTCGACTACTTGAGCGTCACATAATTATTTCACATCAGATTTCGGATTCTTAAATGAACATTTTTTAAAAGTCGTGGTGAAGTCACGATGATTAAGTAGTTGAAAACAAGAGGAAGAAGTTGTGGCATGCAGACGAGTTTCGTACAAAAGTCGTACCATTTATATTATCTTCCTTCGTTTCAATAGAGCATCAAGAGTCGTGGACACGGCTGGCTTGCGTGATCAATGACGTTGATTGATAAATGACTGATAATTCCATTATTTTTATCAGTCGGCAAAAGGGATAAAAAAAAAAAGGAAAAAATGAATTTGACAAATTGACTAAATACACGCAACTAAGTCAAAAAGTCACAGCTCCAAAAAAAAAAAAAAAAAAAAAAAAAAGAACTCCTATCCCAGTCGAACCCCGACTGTACGCACGGGGTGAAGGGGTTGGTGGATATTTCATCAAGAAATTATCATCGGAGAGACTCGTCGCTCGCTCTTCCTCCATTCTTCTCCGTTCTCCTCCCCGATCCCTCGCTTCCGCTCGCAGAGAGAGAGAGAGAGAGAAAGAGATGGGGTGGCTGACGCGATTCCTAGCGGCGGTGGCCTTCTTCGCCGTCGGGGTCATTTTCTCGCCGGAGACTTTCGGATCCAGCTCCGACGGCCCGAAGTCCCCGACGGCCTCGACGATCTTGAAGCTGGCCCATCTTCTCGGCTTCGCCACCGCCTGGGGCGCCGCCCTCTGGGTCACCTTCATCGGCGGCATCATCATGTTCAAGT
Organism: Corymbia maculata; assembly: GCA_014182735.1. Classification (NCBI taxonomy): domain Eukaryota; kingdom Viridiplantae; phylum Streptophyta; class Magnoliopsida; order Myrtales; family Myrtaceae; genus Corymbia; species Corymbia maculata. The sequence goes on along the minus strand of CM024692.1, from coordinate 28,785,804 downwards.
AAGTCGTCGTCGTCGTCGGAAACTTCGATGTTTTCCAAGTAGCTGCACGAGGAAAGTAATCGGAAACCTAGGGAGATCAAATCGACGCGCTCGGGTTTCCTTAGACATTCGCGACGGAAGATGCTGGCTTAATTGAACTAATCCGCGGAATTGTGTCATGCACGCTGAGGTTTTAACATCGACATAAGGCATTTTTTTATTTGGCTGTTTGAACTCTGCAATTTCGTGATCGAGTCCTTCTGATTCTGAAGATAAGAACGGAGAGAAACGACAGTAGTTACGGACTCGTGTGTTATGGAGTCGTTGAAATTGATTGAATCGTCAGCTCGGGAATGTCTTCTTTGTTTGCATGAGATGCCTGAGTAGCTTGAGTGGATAAACGATCTTTTCCCATTAGGCATTTCCGTGATTCTTTCTTTTAGCATCATCATCGTTAGCAACTGAACTCACGTCCCGTCTGTTTTGAGGGTCGGTCTTGTGATCATAGTGACAAGCAATGGTGGTCCTTGGATTTGGTTTTCTGGGAGATGGGAGATTGGAAACTTTGTACCATCACAAAGCTTTCAAGTTAACTTGGTACAACAACCAAAATTGACATAGAAATCAAATTGAACTGCTTATGGGGAGGGCACCGGCAGCTTGGTCGGTCCCCTCCAGCGTTCTTGAGAGATTGGTAAATGGAAAATATTCCTGCGATGACTGTAAAGGTTTTTAGTAATTCAGTTCATACTTTGCATTTCTGCACATGATTTTTCTTGAGAAACGTCATAAAGCAGATGACATCAACTGGGAAAAGCAAGATGTTTAAGATGCATTAGCTGATATCTTTCTTTGAAAGCAGAAATCTTCCAAGACACCAGTTTGGTAATTTGCAAAGCAAGATGTTTCCTGCATATTTCACGATGGTTGGAGTGTGCTGTGCCATGTCAGTGGCTTCATTTGGTTATCTACATCCATGGAAGTCATCTTCCACAACAGAGAAGTACCAGCTAGGGTTTCTGCTCTCTGCCTTTGCTTTTAACCTCACGAATTTGTTTGTCTTCACTCCCATGACCATTGAGGTGGGTAACTCGACAGATCCCCATTTACCTTTTACTGTTGAAAAGTCCCTATCAGTTTTAACTTTCTGTAAAAGAAGTAGAGATTTTATGGGCAAGATTTTCACCAACCTTGATTTCATGCTTTCCTGATGTTCGCATAGTTGCTGAGAAATTCTGAGAGGAATATGTGATAGTCACTTGAATCTCATGTTCAGAGATCATTCAGCCCCTGAAATTGAAAACTGAAGTAGCTAAATTTTTATTATGAGAAAATTTCTGTTATGGTTCTTTTTGCAAAGTTCACAATTCATGGATGAAAGTTTTCTGTAATTAACATTTTCTTGGGAAAGATACAAAGTTAGCTGCAGCTAGTGGCTAATTTTTTTTTTTATGCAGCATAAAAACATGAATAATTTGTGTTCCTAAAAGTTCTGTGAAGTTAATACGGACTTGATAAACGTGTCTCTTCTCATGTGCAGGGGAGTAATTGATGTTTTTTTTCTATTTTACATTTTGTCAGTGACGTTGATCTTTTCTGTGATTTCATTTGGCTGTATAACTGTGGATTAGATGATGAAACAAAGACACAAAGTGGAGAAAGAAGAGAACATTGGGAATGAGATCGGATGGTCCAAGAACCAAGAGGCTGCGAAGGTCAATCCAAAATTGGCTGCCATGAACAAGAAGTTTGGGATGATTCATGGCTTGTCATCTCTTGCTAATATAATGGCCTTTGGTAGCCTTGCCATTCACTCATGGTACTTGGCTAGTAAGATAAATTTATGAAGCAGAGTATAGTCCCTCAAAATGTCAGTTCTGGTCATGTTATTGTAAAAGCAAGTTATCGTTGTTGCTTTCTCTGGGGAAGGATGTCCTGATGGTTTCCCGAATGAACTATTGAGTTCGGCATAGAGGGTCAGTGTCACTATAATAATGCTCATGCACTGCCTCAGCCATGGCTGAGTTTTCCCTTTGCAAATAGAAAGTCGGCTTCTGGCTTTGTTGTTATGCATATAGCCTTGTGCAAAATTTACTGCAGCAGTGGTTTTTCATGTACCTTTCTGTAGTAAATCGTCAGTGGAAAGATGACTTAGTTCTGTTTCTTGGTGCTATGTTGCCTTGTTATGGGAAAATGATGTCTTGCAATTGACAAAAAATTGGACATGTAATTTCTTGACTGCCTGAGGTATTTGCTCTTGCATTGAGTTCGTACATTGTTGTATCAATTAAATAGGGACCTTTAAAAGCTCCTCCCTGGGTCTTCTAATTGGTGTACCTTTCTGCGGTAATCGACATTAGAAAGAAAACTTGAAAAGTGCCGTTTCTTGAGGCTATGTTACCTTTGTTATGGGAAAATAATGTCATGCAGCTGAACATATATTTACCATGTTGCATGAAAGAAATAGGACATGCGTTTTCTTGACTGCATAGACATTTTTGGGAATTGCTCTTGCATTGAGTTTGGGCATCGTGACATCAATCAAATAGATACCAAAATGCCCCTTCTCGTGTCATGAGCTTACTTAAATTAATATCTTGCCAATTGTAATGAATTAGTTATTTTTTGGTACAAGCACTATCAAAAGAAATTCTAGTACACTTCGTCGGATGTCGGGTTGGATGTCGGGATTGAAGCCGACAAGAGTGAAGCGGATGCCATGGAATGGCTTTGAGGGAGAGGCGCTTCCAAGCATTGTACTCTCGAACTGAACCTCCTCTTGCAGTGGACTTATGCTAGACGGAACAGCTCTCGAACTGAACCTCCTTTTTCAGTGAACTTAGGCTAGACGGAACAACAATGGCGGTGGCATGTGTCGAGTGCGAGCAAAAGTGTTGGATGAGAGAGACGAAGATTGGGAAGTGTTTGCAGCGGAAATGGAGGAAAGGAGGGTTATTGTAATGGAAGAGAACGACGGTGGTGAGAGAACGAGAAGCTTGCAGAGAATGAGAGCAACGGCGAAGAGGGCAATAGGTTCAACCACTTTTCCCTTGATCTTACTGTTGTGGAGGGAGCAAGAGGAAAATTTGAATATTCATGTTGACGCCACGTGCACTTAGTAGGGACACGTGAGAAAATTCTAAATAAAAATTTGAAGTGAACTTTGTGTCAAATAAGAATGTGTCAAATAAGAATATGAAGTGGCTATGTTAGTTTCAAATAAAAACTTGAAATGGCCATGATAGTTTTAAATAAGAGCTTAATTTCATCGATTGCTGGTCGGCTAAATATTTCAACCTATCAAGGATATTTTGGTCAAAAGACCATTTTTATTTTTTTCTCTTTTCTTTTTTCCTTTTTGGTGAGCACCGACATGTTCGCTGGCCGCTAGTGAGGGCCATCACCCTCACCCAGGCCCTCGTCAATCATAGGCAAGGCAACCCTTGCCTAGGTTTGGGGAGGGGTTGAGCTTGCCTAGGGCAAGGGCAAGGGTCACCTTGCCGAGGCCATCCCTTGCTAGCTATTGGCGAGGTGACGCTCACTTATGGCTTTCAAGGGCGACCTCACCTGAGGGTTGCCTTGTCGGCCACTAGTGAAGTGACCCTTGCCTAGCCCTCTTTGGGCATTGTTGGTGGTCCAATCGGCCACCAACAAAGAAGAGTAACTTGGAAAAAAGGAAAAAAAATGTAAAGAACAAAAAACCCTTAATCATTTAAAAAGTTTAAGCCTTTATTTGAAATTAACATAGCCACTTCATGTTCTTATTCGAGAAAATGATAACACTTCATATCTTTATTTTTAAAGTTGTTATCAAAAACAAAAATTTTAACAAATAGATTTTTGTTCCAAATCTACTTCCGAGAGCAAAAGAATATAAATTTTTACTATTTGGCCAGTTACTAAACAGGTCCTTAATGACCACACGACGAGGACATGATTGATTATATAAACATTATCCTCACGTGCTTTATTTCCATGAGATATATACATGGCATTTTTCGAGATTTATTTAACTCGATGATGAAGCTAAACAAAATACATCCCTTTCATAATTTTTTTCCACCAATATAAAAATTTATTTATCACCGTAAAAAGTATATATGAGATTTACACAGCTTGTCAGCAGACGGCCCATAACTTTTGTGGGGTCAACTTACCTCATTGCTACCAAAATCATTTGCCTGCCCAATAAGTCAGGCTATTTATTCTCGTGCTGATGTTAAATTGCCGTCATCTTCTTCGTCGTGCAAGAGGTAAATAATTGCACCGTTAACTCCGTTAAGAGATCATACCGCAAGCCACGATTACATGTTTCTTGCTAGCCTTCCTTCCTTCCGAGATGGTTTCCTACCTATGAGAGCTATTTGCAATAATCTCCTAATGGGATGTCTAGTCAAAATGCGTTACTTATTTTAATATCTTGATACCTAGATGTCCCACACCCCTTATTGACTGGCTAATTAGGAAAGAAAGAATGTGATATTACGAGATCTCCCACTCTTAAACAGATATCTCGTCTGTTTATTTTTTTTTTGAGCATTTTAAAGACCTACTCATATCCAATGATCTACTTGTATACACTTGAATTTTACATTAATCAATAGCTGAACATAAAAACAAAACCCAATACTTTTATGGTTAGATTGTGACATCAAATATATTATCACGTGCAAATCACTACAACCGATTTATTTATACCCAATTGCAAATACCTCCCTCTGTTCACTGGACATGAATTTGGTGGGATCTCAATCATCAATTATCTCACATTCCCAAAAGATATGACTGCGTTAAAATTATATGACAATTGATAAGATTCTTTTGGATACAAATGAAAACTTGTACCATTGGTTGAGCGGTATACAAGAACAAAATGCATTTGCCTTCATTTGAAATATAGTATCTCGAGACCATTTCAAAAGGGAAAATGACATCATAAATATCATAACTTTCGAATAATGCTCATTTAAATGCTGTAACTATTTTACGATAACTTAAATATCATAACATTCGCATGGCGCTTGTTCGAATGGATTTTTTTTCCATTTACTTGAGTGTCATGTAATTAAAATTGTTATAACTTTTTTATGTATGCTTACCACAAGTGCAATACCACTTCCTAAAATTCTTGAAACTTGGATAAATGTTTGTTATTAGTTATGATGCTTGAGATGACACTCAAGTAACTAGAGAAAAATAAGTTATGACATTCAAACAAATTTTATGCAAAAGTTGTGATATTTATAATATACTTCTTAATTTCAAGATATTATCAAGCATCGCGTAAATGATACTCACATGGTCTACAACGTTGGGGTCAAGGCTAGGAGTTGCTTTTGGAATCAATTTTGTAGGAGAAATGATAAGTCAATAATCTTTAATTTACTATAAAAATAACGATATGTTTTGGACAAAAAAATAAATAATAAATTATTTTGGAATCTACTTCTTAAAAAATTTGTGATTTTTAATAAGTTATTATTTTCACGGTAGCTCAAAGACTAATATGCTAACAAAGTTAAAAAAAAATGAAAAAAACAACGTGTAAAGTTCACGGCCATTGATAAATGTGAAAAATAAATGAAAATCCTTTTACAATTGAAAAAAGGGATAAAAAGGAAATTAATAAATTGATTATAAATTAATGAAATTAAGTCAAAAAGTCACAAATCCAATGACATGTATGATAATCATTCTATTTTTGTTTTAAAATTATTTTTCTATTCTAGACTTGTTTTTATAACATAAATCTATTTGGCAAAACAACTTCATCATTCTATTTCTGAAATAGATTTCTATTTTAGAAATAGATTTAGAGTAGATATTAAAAATACAAAATTTTTGCTTTTCTATTCCTAGAATAGAGTTCATAAATTAATCATCTTTCTTACTTTTCACTCGAATGAGTCTCTCTTAACCTATAGCCGTCCACTCCCCTCTAGTCGCTGCCATTTGCTACTGTTGTTGGTTGCCATCGTTGGTCATTGTGACTCTCCCTAACGCCTAGTCGTTCGCCCCCCCTCCAGTTGCCGCCGCCTGTCGTGGCAAGCTACAACTGATGCAACCGGTAACTCTCCCTAACCCCTAACCATTTGACCCCCTTGGATCACCGTTGCCCACTGATGCCATTTTTTGGAAGGGAGAAATTTTCATATTGTTATCAAACAAATTTTTATTTTGAGAATAAAAATTTTATGTCATTATCAAATGCATATTTTTATTTAGAAACTTATTGAAGAATAGACATAATTTTTTTTATTTCTATTTCAAAAATTAATTTTTATCAGAAATTTTATAATATGCGCCTTAACTCCCCAAGTCATTCTTAAAATAAAAACTCCCCCAGTCGAACCCCGACGGCACGGGCGGGGCGAGGAGGTTGGTGGAGCTTTCATAAATAAAAATGTCAGAACAGAGACTCGTCGCTCTTCCTCCATATTCTTGGTTCTCCTCCCCAATCACGCTTTCGCTTGCAGAGAGAGAGAGAGAGAGAGATGGGGTGGCTGTCGCGATTCCTAACGGCGGTGGCCTTCTTGGCCGTCGGGGTCGTTTTCTCGCCGGAGACTTTCGGGTCGAGCTCCGACGGCCCGAACTCCCCGACGGCCGCGACGATCTTGAAGCTGGCCTATCTGCTCGGCTTCGCCACTGCCTGGGGCGCCGCTCCCTGGGTCACCTTCATCGGCGGAATCATCATGTTCAAGTAAGTCGTCGTTGCTGTCGTTGTCGTTTCGTGCTTCCAACCCGTCGGAAACTTCGATGTGTTCCATGTAGTTACCCGAGAAAAAAGGAATCGGAAACCTAGGGAGATCAAATCGACGCGCTTAGGTTTCCTTGAAAATCCGCGACTGAAAATGTTAGCTTGATTGGATTAATCCCTGGAATCGTGTCGTGCGGGCTGAGGTTTTAACATCGACGTTCTACATCTTTTTATTTGGTGATATATATGAGAAGTGATAAGTTCATGGCTGGTTGAACTCCTGGAATTTCGTGACTGAGTCCTTCTGATTCTGAAGATAACAATAGAGAGAAATATCAGCAGTTGTAGAGCCGTGCGTTGACTTAAGTAGCACTGCTACGTGATCCAACATATCATTTTTCAAAAAATAAAAAAAATTGACACATTATGGCACATTTGTATATTAAATGTGCATATATATATATATATATATATATGTGTGTGTGTGTGTGAGAGATAAATTGTCATTTTTATAATTATTTCAATTAAATTAATTTGATTCAAATTCATAAATAAATAAATAATAAAAAGAGCCTAAAATGAATTTACATAAAAAAACATAAATTTATCATTTGTTAATATCATTCATTATTTCAATTTGACAAATTTAACAACGTTCCAATAATCCATAGAACTTTGGGGAAAATAACAATACACGTTCTGGACTTGCATGTCAGAAGAAAAGAGAAAAGAAACAAACTTGGAAGTTGAATTATGTGTTATCGGAAGTAAGTGTCAAAAGAAAAGAGAAAAGTATAATTTCCTTCTTTTCCCCTTTATTATTTTTATTATTATATATACACACATATTTTGATATCACATTTATTGAAATTTTTTAAAATTGACCCATGCGTGTCAGAATCTAGTGTCAAAATTCTGAACTTGCATGTGAGGAGATTTGACCACATGTCAAATTTTCAACACCTATTGGCTACGTGTCGGAGCATGTCGAAGTGTTCAACAAGACACGAAGGCTAGAGAGCGTCGGTGCTTCCTAGATGTCGAGATTTTCTTTGCTTGCATAAGATGCCCGAGTAGCCAAGTGGATAAACGATCTTTTCTTTGATTCTTTCTTTTAGCATCATCATCTTTAGGAATTGAACTCGTGTCTCGTCTGTTTCAAGTGTCGGTCTTATGATCATAGTGCTAAGCAACGGTGGTCCTTGGATTTGGTTTTCTGGGGGATGGGAGATTGGAAACTGTGTACCATCAAAAAGCTTTCGGGTTAACCTTGTACGGCAACTAAATCGACATAAAAATTAAACTGCTTAGGGATGGGCACCAGCAGCTGCGATGACTGTAAAGGATATTTTTATTTCGATTCATACTTTGCATTTCTGCGCATGATTTTTCTTGAGAAACATCATGAAGCTTGTGACATCAACTGGGAAAAGCAAAATGTTCGAGATGCGTCAGCTGATATCTTTCTTTGAAAGCAGAAATCTTCCGAGACACCAGTTTGGTAATTTGCAAAGCAAGATGTTTCCTGCATATTTCATGATGGTTGCGGTGTGCTGTGCCATTTCAGTGGCTTCATTCGGATATCTACATCCATGGAAGTCATCATCCACAATAGAGAAGTACCAGCTAGGGTTTCTTCTCTCTGCCTTTGCTTTCAACCTCGCGAATTTGTTTGTCTTCTCCCCCATGACCATTGAGGTGGGTAACTTGACAGATGCCCATTAACCTTTTACTGTTGAAATGTCCTTGAACTTTTTTGTAAAAGATGTGGAGATTTTACGGGCGAGATTTTCGCCAACCTTAATTTCGTGCTTTCCTAATATTCACTTAAAGTACGCGTTTGGTAATCGTTCTATTTTTTGAAATAATTTTTACTTAAAAATAATTATTTTATTTTATTTTTTGAAAGAGTTTTTGAGCATTTGTACGTGTTTAGTAATTGCACAATTTTTTTTCTTGGAATAGAATTGTTTTTGGTACGATTCTCAAATTCTTTTGTCACGTAGAATTTCTTTTAATTTTTTAATATTTTATTATATTATTCTCTCTTTTTTTTCTTTTCTTCTTCATCGGCCATTAGCCTTAGCAATGGCCAGTGATTGGCTAAGCGAGGGCTAGTAGCCTTGCCAGCCCCCGACAAGGATGGCAAGGCCCAAACTTGCCCAAATCTGGCAATGCCTAGCTTGCTCAGCAACCAGCAAGGATCGGCCTCCACCCAACCATTGCAAGGTTGCACGGTGGCTAGGCGAAGGCAAGCCTCATCGGGGGCTTTTTTTTTTTTTTTTTTTTTTTTATACTTTCAGATCATTTCCAAATCTATTTCTCAAAACAAAAAAGTTACCAAACAGATTTCTGTTTTTTCTTTTTTTTTTGAACCAAAAAATTGAATCAGACACTATTTGACTGTGTGATAATCTCATATTCAAGTATCATTCAGCTCCTGAAATTGTAAACTGAAGTAGCTAATTTTTGGTTTACGGGAAATTTTCTGTTGAGATGAAAGTTTGCCATAATTGACATTTTCTTGGGAAAGATACGAGGTTAGGAGCATCTAGCGACTATTTATTTTTTCATGCAGCATAAAAAGTTGAATATTTGTGTTCCTAAAAGTTCTATGAAGTTAATTTGGACTTGATAAACGTATCTCCTCTCATGTGCAGGGGGTAATTGATGTTTTTGTTCAATTTTTCGTTTTATCAGCGACGTTGATTTTTTATGTGATTTCATTTGGCTGTATAACTGTGGTTTTTAGATGATGAAACAAAGACACAAAGTGGAGAAAGAAGAGAACATTGGGAATGAGATCGGATGGTCCAAGAACCAAGAGGCTGCGAAGGTCAATCCAAAATTGGCTGCCATGAACAAGAAGTTTGGGATGATTCATGGCCTGTCATCTCTTGCTAACATATTGGCCTTTGGTAGCCTTACCATTCACTCATGGTACTTGGCTAGTAAGATAAATTTGTGAAGCAAAGTATAATCCCTCTCAGCAAAATGTCGGTTCTGGTCATATTATCGTAAAAGCTAGTTATTGTCGTTGCTTTCTCTAGGGAAGGATGTCCTAATAGTTTCCTGAATGCACTATTGAGTTCTGCACGGAGGGACATATTGTCACGTGATTAAAGCTCACATGCTGCCTCAGCTGTGGCTGAATTTCCCCTTTGCAAATAGAAAGTGGACTTCTGGCTCTGTTGTCATACGTATATGATCTTTGTGCAAAATTATTGCAGCTGCGGTTTTTCATGTACCTTGCTATAGTAAATCGTCATTGGAAAGATGACTTAGAAAGTTCCGTCTCTTGGTGCTATGTCGCCTTGTTATGGGAAAATAATGTCTTGCAATTAAACATATGTTTACTATTTTACAGAAAAGAAATTGGACATGTGTTTTCTTGACAGTAGGACATCAATATTGCTCTTGCATTGAGTTCGAACATCGTCACATCAATTAAATAGATCCTTAGAAGCCCCTCCTTTTGGTTCTTCTAATTAGTATGAACACCACAACTGCAATTCTGCAACATCATGACACGGCCAGTGCTGCCTCGGAGCGGTTAATATTGCGTTTGAGTCTAGAATATCCTTTCGCTGTGCAAAACGAGGGCTCTTTTGCCATGCGTATCCGTATGTGTTAATGCCAGTGTTGCGTGGGTCAAGCGCATGCTATTTCCAGAGATGAAAATCTCTCGCTAATGATGTCGAGGATCCTGAAAAAGTTTCATCAGCTATCATGTTGATTCGGAGGCTGGTTCCTGACTGATTGAGATAAAGCTTATTGCCCCACAGATGAGATGAGTCCATGTAGTAACAAGTTTTCTTCTCCTCTTTCTCAACTGTAATATGCTACTCTATTCAAGGAGCCCGTCTTTGCTTAAGAAAGACTGAACCCTATGCTTATATAAATGGGAGAATTACTCCACATTTCCTGGAGAGTGCGTACAATTACTCTTAAGGCTGCTGATCATAATCGTGCCAGGAGCAAGCAAGGTGCGCGTCTAATGGTGAAGCATCCCTCTGGACGAATAGGCACTTGGTCGAGCACACCCAGATGTATGAAAATCCTCGACAGCCACTTTGTCAAACTTCATACCGTGATTGGACTTGTCTATATCGTTTGAATCAAAACACCATCAACATGATCACATCCACTACCGTAAGTACAATTACACATGAACATACTGGTCAGACAGATCGACACAGAGTTCGCAAGGGTTTTGTTGTGCACACAGATGCCAAGCCTTGTACATACCGACCTTTCAAGTAATATCACAGAATCCATCCATCCAAGTAATATCAGAGCAAATATCCATCATAGCTATGCTTCTAATTAGCCATTCAGTCATCTCAAATTTAGTCATAACAAGAGAAACAAATTCTATAACATGACCAGGCATATGACGGCGCTTAAAACTGCAGAGAGCCCAACATGCTACTCCAGTTGAATTACAGAGGAGACATCTTTCGTCGTAAACTAACTGATTGCTAGTCCTAGAAAGCTAAAAAAACAGAGTTGAAAAGAGAGTGAGGGGGAAAATTTCTGTGTTTCCTCGACTTTCAATTCTCAGCCAAATTACAGTAAAAAAACGCCTTAGAGCCCTGAGAACTCTGTACCCTAGCCTAAAACAGCCTTGATCTTTGATTTCTGGTCTTCTGTTAGAGAAGTGGGAAATAGAACCTCAAAAGTGACATATAGATCTCCTTTTTTCGTGCTGAAGTACAATGGCATTCCTTCGCCTTTGAACTTTCGCACTTCCTTGGGCTTAGTAATCCCCTGATGTGGCAAAATTTTAAAACAGAAGTTGTGCATTCCAATTATTACTTCAGCCACAATTGATGATGAAAAACAAGAAGAACTTTGGCAAATGATGGAAATAATTTCATCCTCTTGCTTACCTTTGAGCTAATGTCGACCAAATGTTCATCCAGGTGCTTAATGGTTTTCTCGAAACCAACAAGAGCTTGAACCTGCGGAACATAACATTTGAGAAGCCAACCCTCAACCAAAAATAAAGTCCAGATACTGAGCAATATTTACCAATGTTATCGTGACTGTTGTGTGCAAGTCATTGCCTTCCCTTCTGAAGTGGTCGTGCGGAGCTGTTCGTATGCGGAACTGACAGAGACAGGCAGTTAGCTTATGTTATAGTAAACAACTGCCTGATATTAGCAACTCAAGCTAACAACTCACCTTCAAATCTCCAGGTTCTCCATCAATTTTTGGTTCCCCGTCTTCAAAAAAATTCACTTCCTATCAAAAAGCATCCAAAAGTAAATTTAAAAACCTAATGACATGTAACAGGATAAGAAAAAGGAAAACAATAAATTGCAAATCATAATCTGTGTCTTTTGGTTCAAAGCACAAGTGATCAGAAAATTATGTTAATAACCAGTGTGAGGAGAAAACGTGTGATAACTATTATTAATTAATGGTTTGTAGAGGCACCTAGAAAACCAACATAGATACTCAGAGATAATAACATATAAAAATCTATCAAGTGCCAAAGAAGTATAAATGCCACAAAATGCATGAAAAAATGCACATCAATTAAACGTTCCCAACCCTAGAAAGTGTGCAAAGAAAAGGTCCCATCAAATATACTTGCTGCATGCGAGTTTCATAAGATATTCTTATTCCAAATAACCCTATAGCAGCACAATTTTTTTCACATGGAAGGTTGGGCAACATTAAGAAGATCACTGAGCAGCACCGTAACACCTAGTATAGCTAACAATTTCAGTTTCACTAACAAAATTTCCATGAATATGTAGCAAGTGGTCTTTTGCATGGAAGCCATTAAAGGATGGCGACTTTTGTATCAACAAATAAGATTTAATACTAAGTTATGAAGTCAATCAAGAAAACTGAGGGGAACTAGTAAAAGCTTACTTGTCCGTCTTGCATCCCCTTCTCGATATCGACAGTGAGAAAATATCCTTCTCGTTCATACTTAACATTTTGGCATTGCTCGCATACCTGAAAGAAAAACAGAGATTATCAAAATTAGCATCCCCAAACATCTATTGCTAAATGAGGTAATTCTATAGTTCCACGAGCAATGAGAAAAAAGCCCAAAATTAAGAAAGGAACATGCTGCTGCTGATGCACACATGAAATTTGTATTGTAGAGGTACCAGGAGTCACATTTTGGCAGAGCTTAAACTTGACATGCTATTGATACGTCTATTTTTCCACAAAATCATCAGAGCAACAACATACCTGCTCTGTCATCTGCTGGAACATCCCTGGACCTATTTGCCTGTGATAAACCTCATTCCTACAGTTACACCGTCTCTTTCCTGGAGCTGGCTTTATAACATTTTTCTCTCTCCAAACCTGATGGTAATCACCAGAACAAAGCATGAGTAAAGCATAGTTTAACCAGAAAACTACCTATAGACTAAATTAGCTCATGACTCACTGCAACAAAGTAAGAGAGGGGAAAAAGTGAAGGCTTTAACTACTGGGTAAACAATAATCCATTTCACTTCATAAATGTTCAGGTTATTTACCATTTAAAGAGATTTTACCTAGAAGGACATACATGCAATTTAATTTTTATTCTGATCGACATCAGATTCCACTCAGAAGAATAGGTATATAGGGAACGCAACGAATAGGAAAAGGATAAGTTGGAAATGGACAAAGAAGAATAGTAAAGCGACACATGTATTGGCCCAGTTTGGAAAGAGAAGAAAGAAACAAAACAGAAGATTGGTCATGAGGAAGCAGAGATGGAGTACCAGAGATAGAGTCCATGCAACATAATTATCCATGCTCCAAAGATCTTATTCATAAATTGGGCCAAAGATCAATATGAAGCACTATGCACACTAACCATGCACACACAAAAGATCATTAACTCCAAATACAATTTGCAAAATCCCACATTGCAGACATACTTAGTACCTTTAATGAACCTCCCATGTACAAATCTTCAAGTGTCGCATCCAACTCAACAATCACGTCATCGCCTTTTGGAATTTGCTCTTCCTCTTCCATCCGCCCTCCGCCACCAAACATTCTGGAGTATCATAAGCTAGTAAGAAATCCTAGAAAGATGAACCTATTGACCATGTTTCTAAGCCGTGGTAAAGGAGGCATTACAAACTATTAAAGACTTCCTCACAATACAAACCTATCTATGATCTGAAATAAATTAAAGGACAGGGTGCAATTCTGCTTTTCAGCAAACAGACAATATAACGAACCGACCCAGTCCACTTGGGCTAAACCCTAAAGGGAGTATTGGAAGTTTCTACACAAGGCAGTGACCATTTGGGGTGGGTGTTGACTGACAACAGCTTCCAACCGATGTAAGGACAACATTGCTGGGTAGGCAATGCGAACAATATCGGAGTTAATCCAAGGGTGTTACAGAGAAGTTCCCAACTTACACTAATTGCTACATCCAAAAATCATGACAACCAAGTGGATAAATATGGTTAATAGAAGTTTTCTTGGCTGACGAATGAAACAATGACTAAAAGCATTGCGCCTACCCATCCTAGAGTCCTAATCAAACCAAAACATAGGGAGCTCGATCATTTTCCTGGGCAACCTAAGAGGTTCAATAAAATTCCACCTCTGCAGTATCTCGTTTTGCCACTTTCCTATTCGATTCAACACAAATGGACACAACTTACGATTCAAATATGTCTTGAATGTTCATTCCCATTCCTCCGCCTCTGCCGCCACTAGCTGCATGCTGTTTAAGGCCCTCTTCTCCATACCTGTCATAAATGCTCCTCTTCTCACCGTCCGACAACACCTCATACGCTGATCCATCGAATCAGAAAGTCAGCAACAAACGAAGACAAAACACGCATAAAGACAACCTCCCCAAATCCACAATCGAGCTCGCAATCAAAAAAACCATCGCGACCTAAAGGCCTTTACCATTGCTGATGTCCGCGAATTTCTTATTAGCCTCCTCGTTGCCTGGGTTCTTGTCGGGATGGTACTTCAACGCCAGCTTCCGGTACGCCCGCTTGATCTGCTCATCCGAAGCGCCCTTGGGCACTTGCAATATGTCGTAGTAACTCTGTCTGCAAACACGTCCACCCACCATCTCAGTGATGCGTCGCTATTACTCCAGCCTACGCATCGCATTGTCCGGAAGCTAAAAATCACGAATAGTCGAGATGCGTACCCTGCGATGGCGATCAAGGCACTGCACAGGGCGCAGAGCAGGAACAAGAGCTTACTCCTCGGATTCGTCATGGAGAGAGCTCGCTCGGATCTCTCCGGTCACGGATTCACCTCGAGTCCCGCCGGACGTCGGAGATCCTGCGTGATTCTCGCTTCGATATGCAGAAGACTGATCCGGGAGCTAGGGTTCTCGGGGGGCGGACGCGAGAGGCAATGCGCGTCTTCCTTCGTGCTCTCGCCCGCTTCCGCTCGCAGAAGAGAAGAGGCTCGGATGAAGATGAAATCGGACGGAGCTCTTGCGGAAGGCGCGTTAAAACGACCCCCCGTATCGACCAGACGACTTGACTGGCGAAAACTTTGGACGTGGGAGAGGGGGGACGCTTTATGCTTCGCTACGTGTTTCTGATGGAACTGACCAATAGGAAGCGAGGCTCTGGGTGTTTCGACCAATGGAAGACTGCCACGCGGCCAAAGCCACGCTCTGCCCCGCTATTTGTCTGCGAAGTCGCCGAAAGGAGTGTCCACCGTCCTCGGCACGGCCGCACCTTGCTCTAAGAAAATTTTAACAAGGGATAACGACATAATTGTGCCACAAACTTTAATTTGATGTATAATTTGATCTTTCAATTTTTAAATTATTCAATATAATCTTTAAACTTTAATTTAATATGTAATATGATCTATGGATTTTTAATTTATTTAATATAATATATGAATTTTGATACATGTTTAATACAATTTTTAAACTCTATGAAAATATTTAGTATAGCCATTTTATCAATTCTAAATTGATGAATATATTAAATATTTTCATAGTATTCAGGAAAGTGTATCCATATACATCAAAAGCCCATAGATCAAATTATACATTAAGTTAAAGTTTAGTGACTATTTGTATTATTTTTCATTTTCACAATAGATTATTTGGTTTCATGAAAAAGTATAAACTAATAATTTAAGAAAATATTAATCTCGAAATCCATTCTCTGTTTCCTTTCAAAAAATTAAACATGACCATTTATTTTAAGATCGTTAGAATATGTTTTATTCATTCATTTTAAAAGTTGATATAAGTAATCATTAAATCCTTAATATTTTCGTGACGTGAATGTACATTTCCACGTTTGATTTAGGGAGAAATAACCTTGCCCTTTAGAAAATCCACGGAGTTTGTCCACACTGTTTGAGCGTGACTAATTGAGTGTAATTGTTATATCCTGTTGACTCTTTTTTAAGAAAAAAAAATTCATTTAGATTGAAAAATCACGAGACGACTTGATTGCAAATGAATTCTATCATATGCCCACCCATTCAAAGATCATAAAAAAAAAAATCAAATGAAAGGTAAAAGGGCATCGAATATTGTTAGAATACACGTGTGAGTTGTGTTAGAGAAATAATCCTATATCGGAAAATTGATGTGGTGTGGAGTAGTTAATATAATACTAATTGACCTTATTAGCTTATTCGTCTTGGTCCATAACTCATTAATTTAAGCTATCGAGGTAGGTCTAACTAAATATATTGATGGACTCAGGTTTAGATTTATTCCTTGGAAATATCCTCTAATGAAGATATCAGACTTCCGCTGCGTACTCCCAACAAATATTTCACTCGCCATCTTTTGTCACGGAGGAGAAAAGAATGAATAAGTCTACTTACCAAATGATAAAAGAATCACACCATCCTTAACAAGATTACAAATTTGGAATCGGACCATATTCGGATTTTTGACTAACTTTATACATTAAGTACATGTTGAATCATGCAAGGCTATATGACTCTCGATACAACGGTAAAATTAACGAATTTTTATACTTATCAATTAATCGAATAATTATAATTCAAATCGAATTTCCGTTGAGCCACGCCACTTACAAGGTCTGGAGGGTGTAATCGTGCCGATTGCTGCTTTCTGTCCCCAGAACAAAAGGAGAGTCTAAACGGGATTGCTAAACGCAGACCCCATTACTGTCCTGTTTTCCAGAAACTCTAGTTCCTACCTCTCACAGATCGCCACGTAATAAGTTCCGCGTCACCGGTCAACTTCCCCGGATCATTACCGAAGCGTCCGCCGTTAGATCACAGGACCCCCTCCCCAGTCAGCAATGCTGACGCGCGACGTCAAGCTCACCACCGCACGATGGTACCCAGAACGAGATCGGACGGCTCAGAGAGCGATTGTCTAAAGCCGGAGCCCATAGAGGCGGCGCACGCAATCCCGCCCCACCATGGTGATAATTTAAAATTAACATACCCCCAATAAATAAAAAAAACAATCTAAAAAAGGGACCGAATACGCTGATATTTATAAGCTCTCTCGGTCGTCTTGAGCTTCAAGACGAAGGGAAATCGAAGAGCGAAACTCGGGCACAGTCAAGAACCAATGGCAAGTTCTCAGATCTGGATCGGGGCCGCCGCCCTGGCGCTGCTGCTGGCGTCGGCTTTCGCCGACGACGTCCTCGTGTTGACGGAGGAGAACTTCGATAAGGAAGTCGGTCAGGATCGGGGAGCTCTCGTCGAATTCTACGCTCCTTGGTACTGTCGAAACCCGTCCTCTGTAATCTACTGATCTTCACGACTTCGTGTGTTTCTCGAACCGCTTTGGTTCGGCGTGAGTTTGTCTGATGAAGCGATTGGGTTTTGGCGGACGCTTGGATCGCCCATTTGATCGGCTGCTTAGATCTGTTTTGGGATCGCCTGCTTCGCGTTCGCATCTTGTCTGGATTTTAGACAAGCTTTGTTGTGTGCGGAGCTGTATGATGTTGTGTCGTTGAGCAGATGGTGATGCTGAGTGTTGCGGTCGGTTCTGATGCGGAGTTGTTTTCTTTGCGATTTATTTTCGTGCTCTGGATTTAGGTGTTGATAAGATTGGTCTGACGCACTTCATGCTTTTTCTAGCATCTGCCGTAGCTCAAAATTTGGTTTCTGTTTTGTATATATGCACATTAAGGGGTAAATACACCTGTTAGTGTTCAAGTTCTCTTTGGAAGCGGCTGTATATCTGTACTTGTTTTTCCCGTGCTTCTTGTTTTTCATCTTCTTTTAGATTTCTTTGCATCTTCCAACAACTTAGCAAGTCAAGGAGAATAAGATATCTTGAAGATATCCTCTTGACATTTATGCATGTAGATCTTACTGATATCAATGGCGACTAAAGAAGTTTGGTTGAAATGAGTGCACATGCGCTACTGATTGAAACTGAAATGCAACTTGCGAGCGTCCTATATAAAGTTTTACAAGTGTGTCAAACCAGTGAAGTGGACCTCTAAAGTTGATACTTTTGGGTAACAGATAAGGGACATATGAAAGAAAACTAGAAAACTCATCACAGGATCGCAATTTGCTTGCTATCTTTTGATGGGAAAAAGGATGTGAATATGTAGATAATCAGGGTTACACTCATCATAATGTATTCAATTGTACTAGTTCCAGTTTTGAGTTAAGGGGAAGAGGATGATGCTAGAGATACAAAGTTGGGTCCATAAAGCAATATCCGTGATAAACTCTTTTTGGTTGTTTGAATATGGCGGACATATTTAAATATATGCTTCAGCTTTACCACATCATTGTGCAGGTTGGTCTTTGTATTTGTCTCCCTTGCATTATAAGAATTCTTAGTCACCTGTTTGTGGGGGCATGGAAAGTTTTAAGCAACTTATGCTGCAATTCCTGGACATGCTTTCTCCAGACTAGGATTCATCCTATGTGGAACGTTGTGTGTTCATAAATAATAAGACGTAGTTTATATTGTCATCTTTATTTGCATACTAGCCTCAATATCTCCATCTATTCAAAACGTTCCTGATCCAGCAATAGAGTTGCACCTTCAAGCTGCTGCTGTTGCTCTTGAAGCTAATGAATTGCACAGTTAATTGGATCATGTAGAAGATATTGTGATTTGTAGAAAGATTCTCGAACAACTATGGTTGTTTAATAATTGCACAGATTGGAAAATCTCAACAATGCATGAGCAAAGGGGTTAACAAGCCTATAACTTGGATTCTCTAGCATGTTCTGAGGAGGCATGTGAATGAGATACTTCTTTTTGGCTCAAGTTCAGATTTTTTGGACCAAACAGTCTTTGATGACAATTTCTGCTTTGACTCATCAGTTGTATTTCTGTTCTACTTACAGGTGTGGTCACTGTAAAAAGCTTGCTCCTGAGTATGAGAAATTGGGATCTAGCTTTAAGAAAGCAAAGTCTATCTTGATAGGAAAGGTAAGCTTCAAATTGTATATTCCCATGTGTCTTATAATCAATAACTGCATCAAGTTATATACTCATGTCTTCCTAGTGGCACTAGCATGTTTATGCGTTAATTGAACTTGCTTGTTTGTTTCTTTTCTGGTTTTGGTTTTGGGGTGGTGGGAGATGTGATTTGGAATTTCAATTTACCTCCTCCAATTTAGATGGAGCACTTGGAACCAAAACATGAACTTTTTTTCTTTTTTTGAACTTAACACCCATAAAGTCGAAAAGAAGAAGGAAAAAAGAGGGGGGTTGTTGGTGTTTGGGGATACATGGCTCCTACTGGGTTTAGGGTTCAAAGTGTTACACCTCTAGATTATGGGGAATATAGAACTTCCATTTTTTCTTCTTCGACTGAAATTGTGGAATTCTAATCTGGTGAAGATTATTTTCTCTATTGGATGTTTATGATCATATGGCAAAACATACTTTTTCCCATGAAATACTTAGCTGACAAATTGGAAGTTGATTTTACATAGGTGGACTGCGATGAACACAAAAGTTTATGCAGCAAATATGGTGTTTCTGGATATCCAACAATTCAGTGGTTCCCAAAAGGTTCCTTGGAGCCCAAAAAGTGAGACATTTGTTAACTTATGAAAGCTTCTACCTTTGTGCTTCTCCAATGATGGATGACTTTCAAAATGCTTACAACATTTGGTTTCTCAAACGTTACAGGTATGAAGGACCACGGACCTCAGAGGCACTAGCTGAGTTTGTGAATAATGAAGGAGGTGTGCATCTGTATAATTTATCTCATGTTACTCGATAGAAATGCAAGATTGTTCTGTGTTTTGTGGTTGGTGGACATAGATAACATCCATTGACCCCTTTCTCTGGCTTTACAATTAATTTCTGGATTCTGGACACAATGTCCGTAACCACCATTCGTGATTGTCTCTTTACAAAAACTCGATTATATACCTGACGCATGGTCAGGGTGTTATCTTATGGTGTTATTATAGAACTTTCTCTGGAAAGAGTCAATAAGGGGAGTTGATAATGTTAGTTGCAATCGGAATTACTGTGAAACTTGTGCCATATGATTTTCCCTCATGAAATTTCAGCTTGAATCCTCCTAAAAAATAATTGTGTGCAGGGACCAATGTTAAGATAGCTGCAGTACCATCCAGTGTAACTGTGCTAACATCGGACAACTTCAATGAGATTGTCTTGGACAACACGAAAGATGTTTTGGTGGAATTCTATGCTCCATGGTAAGCATGACTTTGTCTTCTTAATTTTGTATGGCCATGCTTAAAAAATCTCCTTGGCATGGGCATATATGTCTTAATAAATTCCCTACCAAAAAGTGTATGAATCTTCCAGCAATTTTTGTCGAGCGGTTCTAATTAAGTGTCTATGCCTTCTTTCAGGTGTGGCCACTGTAAAGCTCTTGCTCCTGTAAGTAGGATTGCTTCATAACCAGTATATTTTAGCATGAGTTTTTAGCATTTGCTTGAGGAATCCAAATTTCTGGTTTCTTGCAGACTTATGAAAAAGTAGCCGCAGCATTCAAATCAGAAGAAGATGTAGTCATTGCGAATTTGGATGCTGACAATCACAAAGATCTAGCTGAAAAGTAAGTGCATGATAATCTGGTATTCAAGTCCATATAGATTCATAATGTTAAATGTGTTAATGTCAGAACTCAGGGATTCTGTGTTGATTGCTGTTGGTTTGTCACAGGTATGGTGTGAGTGGATACCCTACATTGAAGTTTTTCCCAAAGAAGAACAAAGATGGTGAAGAATATGATGGTGGAAGGGATTTGGATGATTTTGTGAACTTCATCAATGAAAAATGTGGAACCAGTAGGGATGGGAAGGGACAGCTTACTTCAAAAGTCAGTAATTTTCTTAGATATTGATGATTTGATGTGAAATTCTGTTTCCTCAATCTTTGCTTCTTGTTTGACTTAATCAATTCTTATTCTTTTCAACAGGCTGGGATAGTTGCCAGTCTAGATACTTTGGTGAAGGAGTTTGTGGCTGCTACTGGTGAGGAGAAGAAAGCAATCTTTTCCAAGATTGAAGAGGAGGTTGGGAAGCTTGAGGGCTCTAGCGTAAGGTAGTCATTTTGACCTAATTCCCTAGTAACTTTCTTCTTCTTTTTCTGCATACCTCTCTATCAATGGTAAAGTGGATATGTTCCTGATATTAACTACTGTTTCCTTTAGTCCATTAAGTGAGAATCTCATGTTTCCTGGAATTGAACCCTGAAACGTTTGGTTTTGTCTAAACCTTTGACACAGGTACGGGAAGATCTATACAAAGGCTGCTAAAAACTGTCTGGATAAGGGTGCTGACTATGCCAAGAAAGAAATCGAGCGGCTTCAGCGAATGCTTGAGAAGGTATCATTTGCATAAATGAAGGAAAACTTAGTAAATTTGAAATTCTCAGTATTGAGTCCCCAGCGTCTTACAGTTTACCTCAGATCTGGAGACAATTCAATATCTTAAGCAGTGTGCCGACCAAAAAAAAAAAAAAATCTTAAGCAGTGTGTTGTTTTTCCAATGAACTCTTTTTCTTTTCTTTTTTTCAAAAAGGCTAAGTGATATAAGAGTTGTACGTTGCCATTGCACATTCCCGACCACGCTAAACTGTTAATACATTTTTTTTTCCACTATTTTATTTTTTTGCAGTCAATCAGTCCTGCCAAGGCAGACGAGTTCACCCTCAAGAAGAATATCCTGTCAGCATTTGCTTGAGCTTCGAGGAGTCTCAAAACTCACGGGAGGATGCGGCATCTGAATGTCGTTCTGCAAAGATTTGGCCCCGCCTCATGACACTTCTGTTTGATTTGATGTGCTCTGATACTGGTCGTAGGCCTCGTGTTACTAGAGTACTTGGTTAGTGAGGAAACTCCCTTCAGACCCTTAACTTAGCAATAATATATCGATTTTTGCCGGGAACTTCAGCTTTTCTGTAACGGAATCATTGACAGGGCTTTTAGTTTTATTTTACAGAATTATTAATAGTTGAGTTCATAATCTCGAATTTGCATGTCTATTGCGATTGGCTTTTTCAGAAGCCCTTTCCGTCAAATCGGGCCGTTGTGTCCTCTTATAAGCAGCACTGGTTCTGTATGGATAAATATTTGGCCAACTCTAGATCGTCAGCAAAAAGATCTAAACTCTTGATTAGTCTCTATGATACCGGCATATTCGCATAGGTCAAGTGCTAGATCGATATGCAATGGTCTATCACACACCTCCGAAAAAATGTTAGCTTTTATGCTCGTCAAAAGCTCGTCATGCGACACTTTCTCTTCAGTTGTGCTTGCTACATGGTATGACGCTTGGCGTTGTTTTGCCATGTGGCCCAATAACCTTTCATAATTATAAATGGTCGCCCTGCGTCCTACATGGGGTTTCAAATGTTAAAGGTCTTCCAGTTCCAACGCACGCCAAAAGTCATGTTCAGCACCATCACTCCAGAGACATTGGTTAAGGATGTTTGATGAGGAAAGATCCAATTTCCATAATATTGATTATGAATATCTTGAGAAATGTCACTGTACAGACAATTATAATGTTCACCTATTTAATTACTTAATACACACGCTTAAAGAACTCCCTTCAGAAAATATTATGTATGCATGCTCATACGAAATTGTACTTCTCTTCAATTATGCAACAGTCTAAAGGATTTACGCTCGGCCATCGTTGGATTGAAATTTCTTCAGTAACTTGCAAAGTAAAATTTCCCAAGACTTTCTGCTGGACGCTCATAACCATGAATATCCATCTCACGGACTAGCGGAACTGTCTGCAACAAGATCAGTGATAGATGTTGTCAAACAAACCTTGCGTCCTGTTTCATGCCAGAACAATTCATCCTGTCCCTACTACTTGGAACTGCAGATGTTTTCATTGAAAGTGTAAGAGAGTTTAAGATCAAACGACCAAAGGCAGTAGCTTACAGACTCACCTCCATTCCCAGTATATATCCGTAGATGCCAAAGAGGCAAAGAGCCATAAGGTAGGGTGACATATTAAATTAAAAGCGACAACTTAACAATAGAAAAACAAACATAGCAACGGTTTTGCCATGGTGGAATGTAGAGGAGACTCTCTTTCTTCTTGCTGGTGTCTGTTCTACCGAAGAGATACAGCACTAAATATTAAGAAATGACCATGCCTCTCAAGATCTTTTTAAATGTTCAAAATGCTCATGTCACGGAAGAGAAGCCGATCCAAAAGTTGCCTTACAAACCGAACAGAATGAAATTTCTGTGGAAGAACCATGCTTTCCATCCAAGGAATCGCACCAACTCCCTAGCTATATTGCTCCTGAGATCAGCTATCAATCCCAATATCATGATAATGAACTTCTGCCTAATGATTCCTGTCCACAGATCACAGTAGAAAGGCGAGTCATACCAGGAAACCCACAAGTGAGTTGACCCCTCAAAAATTGGTCGCAACCCATATATAGCTAAAAACTTCTCAAAATTGAGCTGCATGACTCAATCATGTATCTGTTGGGGATGCCATTGCACCCAAAACAATGTCAACTCATGCCCCAAGCTTCTATATACCAGATTCAACCCTTCCGATACTTGAATTCAGTGTTCTGCAGGTTTTTTCTTCGTTGAAATCAGAAGAGGCACCACTGGAAGGACACTCCCCTATCTGATAGTCCTTTTCATCGGATAGAGACTTCACATCCTCGGATTCCATATTGGGCACAGCATCTTGCCCCGGAGCAAATGGTGATTCATATGGACAGATGGGAGCAGGTTGTGTTCTCATCTGCACGGAGCGGAGGAGTGCAGCTCTTCTTAAGTCTGCTGAGTGGCATATGTCACTGGGAGACGAGGGGAACCGGCCCTCAGAATCTGAGCCTCGTTGGCGGGTCTGTGAAGATGTGGGTGCCACAAGGTTATGACTATATGAAGGGGATGATGTGGCAGGAGCAGCAGTTGATGGACCACCAAATGGTCTTTGACATCTGTAAGGAGAAACTGGACTAGTTGGGACACTGTCAGACTGGGATGAGCAGGCATTTATTGGAATTTCACAAAATCGGGAGTCATCAGAATCTTCTGACATTGGTGAATATTGTGAGGACATGTCATCCCTGAAAT
The DNA here is from genome assembly GCA_014182735.1 of Corymbia maculata. NCBI lineage: Eukaryota > Viridiplantae > Streptophyta > Magnoliopsida > Myrtales > Myrtaceae > Corymbia > Corymbia maculata. The sequence continues at coordinate 28,761,636 of CM024692.1, read as the reverse complement.
AAAATTTGTGTCACAAAAAATATTCACCATGAAAAAAAGAAAAGGAAGGCGGAGGAGGGGGAAGAAGCCATACGCAACAAGCAAATTTGATTAACTTATCATGCAAATAGCATTCTACAACGATGTATTAAATTTAAACTTGTAATCCAGTTAACTGATGCAAGGAGCCATCCAACAAACACATTACCACCGCATGAAGACACAAACCACATAAACATAATCTCAAACCAATAGAGGAGTGACATTCTAATCCTCTCCATCAACTACAAGAGATCATTTCGAGCAAACAAGAGAGGATTTAGAGACACCATTTCATGAATGTCCTTGAGCACTTGATATAAGTATGTTCTAAGCACTTTTCATGCGCATTATATGGGGATTGTTCAAAGGTAAAGTTTTTGTTGGTTAATGGAATATGCATATTTAAATTCCAATAGTTCCTTTCCCTATTCTTTAACGCCAGAAACCTTTTCTCAAAACTCGTGTAACTTATTGCTCCACCTCCTATGACACCTGCAGGCATCAAACCAAACATGCGTTCAGCTCCACCTCATTCACAACCTCCCACACCTGCCTCCTACACTGCAGTCCTGAAAACTGCCTGGCAACTGGCAAGAAGCAACTGCTGCCATCAGTCAATTCTTCCAATCGCGGACAGCATGATAAAACATACCCACTAATCATGCTAGGAAACTTAGCAAGACAAGATTAATGTGAATCCCAAAACCCTCCAAAATGAGGGAATAATCTGGATCCCAGAAACCACCATGATGTTCATCTTCTCAGTTATGAGCCTCACTAAGATTAATTTAGCTGAATCATGGTCACTTGATTAGGATGCAATGGTCACTGTGCAACCTGGGGGTCATGGGATCGAGTCATGGAAACAGCCTCTTGCAAAAATTGCAAGGTAAGCCTGCATACCTTAGACCCGAAGTGGTCTGACCTTCCAAACCACACTGATTGCAGGAGCTTCCTGCACCAGGCTGCCCTTTGTAATGGTTACTTGATGAGGGTGCCCTAACCCCCAAAATTCAAATTGCACAGAAAAAAAAAAAAGCCCAATAAATTTACCTAAAATAAGACATGCTTTCAGATCTAGCAGGAGAATCCATATAGTTTTCGCCGAGGGTGTCCCCAACGGTTAATCCATTTAAGCTGGAAGCCATCATCTGCATCACAAATCAAAACATCTCAACAGTCTGAGTCCAGGGAAATTCACCAGTTCTGAACTTCCCGGTTAAAGCCTACTAAATACATCAGAAAATGGGATTTAGTGGAAGAAGTAAGAGTCAATGAGCCGTGCACATCATTCCTACTCACTTCCACTTCTCGAAACTACATCAGATCATTATAGTAATCGACACGAGTCAACGACCAAATGAGAATTTTTGCAATTTCCACCGCAAGGAATTCGCCTCAAAGGCCTCCCCATTTTCCGATAACGCCAGCGAAATTAGGTCCGGGGACACGCACGATGAACACAGGCATTTCGTTTAAAGCGGAATCGATTCCACAGCTATTTACAGAGAACAAGGGAGCAACAAAAGAAGAAAGGGAATGGGGGCGAGAGACAAGAACCTCGCTGAGATAGCGCTTGTGAGAGTACATGTTGTCGAGGTAAACCTCGTCGTCAGGGTCCCTGCCGCGTTTCCCGCCCGACGATGCCGCCACCGGCGGCGTCGACGGCGACGGCGCCGACGTGGAGGCCGATGGAGAAGCTGAGCTGGCGTTATTCGAGTTCGAAGCCATGTTTTTTTCCGGAGGAGTTGTGTCTCGCTCGATCGAAATCGGAGTCGCTCACGGACGGATGAGTCGAATCTGGCCTTCTTCGAGCGAGGCTAGTCGTAGATATTCCGCGGCGTCGCGTTGGATTCGTTCGCGCCGGGACGCCATTGGAGAGGGAAAAGAGATAAAGCCGCGAAGCGATGTCCTGAAAGTCGAGCGCACCTTCTAATCTCATCGATTGCTCGCTGCACTCGCGGGCAAAGGTCCCGCCACGCTGGAGAAGATGGTCTGCCTTTTCTCCGGACAAAACCGCAGCTTTTCCCCCCGGAAAAAAAAAAAAAAAAAAAAAACATGATAAAATTTTTCCTAATTTTTTTTTTTGTCACACTATCTTCTTATTTTAACTTAAATCATACTTTTATTTTACTTTATTGCTAAGCGTGAAAGTTAAGATTCACTTTTAAAACTAATTTATCCCCATCCTAATCTAAAATGTGGAGATTTGAAACCTCACTATTGGTTCCTAAATTCATTTGTCTAATTTTAAGAATGCATATTTTCTTTTGGATTTGAGTAAATCCTTAAACATTTCATCTGAACTCTAGAATGTAAAACACGGAGTTATTCCCATTTTATTGAGAAAAAAAATATACAATTTGAAATGAGAGGTATGAAACGTACGACACTAACGCATAAAAATAAAGAACGTAATTCAGACTAGATGTCATCATTGGAAAGACTATCGTTAGTGGTCATCGTAAGTGAAAATATTCCATAAAAACGGTAGACCAATGAAGATGGCCTCAATTTTACTTCATTGTGAGCCATAACCCTCCGGTTTACTTATTGTTAATTGATCATTTTTCTACTATCCATAAAACTAATTCTTTGAAATATTTATTTACTCAAACAAACACACCATGAATTTCAATTCATTTTCATAACATTCCTTAATTAGAAGCCCTTCGTGTTTAATTCATCGCATCGATAAAGATTAGGGGTGACAAAATGTCTTGATTGAACTCAAATCACCAACTTGGTGGTTCCTATTCAAGGCTAATCATAATAAGTTTGTGTTTACTAGTGATCATTCCGGCCAAGAAGGATTCGTCTCCATTTTTGAGGTTGAACCTTTCATTCGAATTTCCCGGTTCATTCCAAGATAGATTATCTTAAGAATATGTCGATATTGTTGGGTCCACTTCATGTTCTAGTCTTCGGGATCAGTGCATGAGCACCTGATCTAGATAGATAGGTTCATTAGAAGCCTAGGCAGGCTACAAAATCCCAACATTTGAAAAATGATACTCTTATAGACATACTGACACGACGCAATTGAAATTGCCTTCATTGACTTTTATCGCCACGGGCCCAATTTATTTTCTTTATTTATCTATTCTACTTTAATTCGTAACACTCAAACCCCACATCTAAAACTAAACATTCCTACTCTCACCCAATTTTACCACAAGGCCACAAGCCTTTTGAACCAACTTATAAAATACATCTAAGGCTATAGATAATAACGTTGCTCTAGACCTTGGGAATGAGGATTAGCTAAATTAGGGTTTAGGGTTTAGACCAGTGAATTTTGTTTTGAAAAAAAATGCATCTAATCTATTTTTCATCAATAGCTTGTAGATGGAAAAACAAGTGACTATCACAAAAATCTAAGTCCGTGGTCCTAATTTGTATCTTCCTGAAGTAAGGGGTTTACTATGCAACAATGCTAAAGTCGAGGGAAGCAACCCGTAACTTTTCAAAGTTCACGGATTATCGAGCAATAGTGCCAAAGTCCATGGTCATCATTTGGATCTTCTCGAGGTTTGGGCATTATTGTACAACACTGCTAAATTCAGGTGGAGGAGTCTCTAACTTTTCAAAGCACTAAAGGCCTGTTTGGTAACGCTTCTGGGAATAACCGATTCCATTATTTTGTTCTCGGGAATAGATTTGAAATAGAAATTTATTTGGTAAATTTTTTGTTCCCGATAATAAATTTAGAGTAGAATCGAGAATAAAAAAAAAAAATTTTGTTTCTCGCTCTCGAGAACAATTTTGAGAATCAATTTTACTCTCTCTCTCTCTCTCTTCTTTTTTTCCCTTCCATTTCTTCTTCTTCTTCCTCTTCCTCTTCCCACCCCATTGCCACCCCATCATCACTCCATTGCCACCCTTGGGCCACTACCGTCAAGCGGCTAGGCGAGGTCTGACGAGTTTGTCGGATCTTCATCATGCCAGGGCGAAGTCCAGCAAGCTTGCCAGAGGCTTGCCTAGCCTGGCTAGGCTCGAGCTTGCCTTGGCTTGGCAAGGCTCCGGCGAGCTTGTCAAACCTCGCTTGGCCGTTTGTTGGCCACCATCGGTGGCAGTGGCTAAGAGGAAGAAGAAGAGAAAAGAGAAAAAGAAAATTATAACAAAAAGTATTAAAAATTAAAATAATAAAAAAATCAAAAACTTTTACCAAACGCATTTTTATTCCCACAATAAAAATTTTAAACAGTTTATCAAATACCTTAAATATCTAGAAATTATTATTAGAATCATAATAAAAAATTCATTTATGATAAAAAAATATTCTTAAAAGTAGAATCATTACCAAATAGATTCTAGGATTATTATGTTATGGTGTTAATGTTCATGTGAGTTCTATTTATTAAACAAGGATAAAAAGTGAAAGCTCACTTATAATGAAACAAACACAATCGAGAGTCCCGGTATGGGCCCATCCAATACGTAATTAGAAAACTATTTTCTAGTATTATTTTTCTTCTTCCAAAATTGCCCTCTAGCAAAAAGGGAAAAGAAAACCTACCCTTGTCCATAAAATTTCTTTCGTCCTGTTGACACCACAATCATTGTCTTCTCAGGCCAACCTAACACGTGTCAACAACCCCCGGGACTAAGATTTGTTTGGAGTGGTCGCGGCAAAAGACGCGATCGTACGCGATAAATCGAAAATTGACTCGAAAGGATGGAGGAGATCAAAGTTGTAAAAAGCGAGCGCAAAAGCTTCCGTCGGAGGAATAACCGGAGGATGATGCCACTTTCGCTATCCCCGAAACATCAAATCCGCGACGACGGATACCCTTTGTCCTAAACAATTTTATCAAAGCTATGGCTGATGTGACGAATTCATTTAACTTATATAACAACTTTGTTCCGAACCCCGATAAAACACAGCCGTATTATTTAATAAGAGAGTTTAGATAAGATCTTTTAAGGTATCGAGTATTGCTCATTGCCAATATATTTTCGATATATAATTAATCAGTGTCCCACTATCATTGTATATGACTTAAAGAAAAATGTATTAATTTCTTGCATTTCCTCTATACTGACTAACTGGGTTTTTGAGAAACAAATATAGAAGTTAATCTATTTCCTTCGGCTCCTTTTTTTGGGTTGAACTTTCCTTCGACTTGAAATCAGACTAATTGATTCTTTTGAGTCATTTGAAGCTAATATAAACGAAATTGGGAAAGCTCAAGCAGTAGGCTAGTTAAGGAATCTCGTTGCCCCGTATTTGATTATGGGTTTTCCAATTACAAGATTTTGCTCGAAATGGTAGCCTACCAAGTAGTAGGATTTTCACCTATCCCTCATCACCGTGAGCTCGGGAGGCTAATATACCTTCCCTACCTAACGGTACTCAGGAACAAAATCCCGATGTGGAGTTTACCTTTCCCATTGAAGGGCTCCCTAATTCCTAATTAATCTTTTTCTTTCCAAGAGAGAAGGAATGCGGGAAGTGACATTGTAGGGTCTTTTACTCATGATGGGTCTTCTATCTGTTTATTATCTCTTGAGCTTTCTAAGGACCTACTCAAATCCTATGTTTGGAGTTTCTAGTTACATTGCATCGAGAGGATAGCTTATGGCGGTAGAAGTTCTTCCATGTCATACCTTTGATGGCTTCGACGGTCCACCATTGACTTTTAATTGAACGATCATCTATTTCTATTTACGCTCCTATTTAGTACCGTGATCATTTTAATTGTTGATCCATGTGAAAAAGGTTAGTTCTGAAGTTTATTTATCGGTATATCAATTGTTAAGAAAAACCCGAGGGACAAAACAAGAGCATTCGAGGATCTTCATCCACTCACTTAACCGATATTTATATTAAAGAGACTTGACTACTAAAATTTATACGCTTTTCAAAATTTGAGTAGAAAAACTAAAGCTTAAAGGTTCATGTCTAGACAGATCTTCACGTTTTGCTTAATTAAATCTCGCGATGCAGACTTTTTGACCTTGTTTTATTTCCAAACACTCCAAACCTTTTTAGTGGAAAAAATTAAAATATTTCGTGATAAACAAATATCGATACGTAAATTCAAAATCAAATTTTCATAATTGTTGAAATTTAGATTGTAAAATAAATTTGGTGGGAAAGGAAATTTTTTTTACCCAATCTTAGTTCTAATACAAACAAACTATTGTTGTGTGTTTTTTATGAACAATTTTTGAAGAATCCATGATAGATTGAGATTTTAAAGGGTTAATATAACGAAAAAATCCCAAATCAATAAATCATCGATAAATTTATCATACATTAATTTTTTGATAACAAAAAATCCAAAATCAGTACACTTGCGATAAATTTATCCTCTTCAGTTGACGTTAAATTTTACCGTTAAATTGTTAAGTTAAATAACATGTGACAGTTGACTACTAGTTATAGGCTAATCCACGTCGTATCCCATGTAGACATTATCATCGCACGCGTTGATAAATTTATACTCTTCAGTCTGTGATTTTTTAATTGTGTAATTTTAATTTAATAAAATTAATGAAGAGTAAATTTATTTTAAATGTAGGGAGCTAAGATTAATTAATTCGAGGTTGTCGGCCTTACCAAAAGCTAACCCACGTCGTATCCCCGTGTCGACATTATCATCGCACGCGTCAAATCACTGGGGTCAGGTGCGGTCAACCATAGGTAAAGTTCTAAATATGTCCAGCGGACACGCTTAACCCTATATAAAAAACAACGAAAGAAAACGACAAGACGTATCTGGGAAAAGCGGCCGCCACCCACATAACTAAATGAAAAGCCCACCAACTTTTTGACATTTCCACCGATCGAGTCGCCCACTAGGAGGTGCGGAGAGATTTAGTAATGGCACAGCTGAAATTTCTCTCAATTTCGAGGGCTTCCTCGCTCCTCCCCCGGTCCCCTCCCCCCCGTCGCGTCGGTGCCTTCTCGCTCCTACACAAGGCGCGTCTTGCCTCGGTCGTCCTTCTTCGCCCTCCGTTTCCCGCTCGCGCATTTCGTCGAACCCCTTGCGCGCAGCACGAACTGCCGGCGCCGATCGGCGGGGCTTTGGCTTGGAGCGAGGGCGGCGGAGAAGCGGCAGCGAGGGAGGAGAGGGAGGAGAGGAGGAGGATGAAGTACGTGCTCGTGACCGGCGGGGTCGTCAGCGGCCTCGGGAAGGGCGTGACGGCGAGCAGCATCGGGGTCGTGCTCAAAGCTTGCGGCCTCCGCGTCACCTCCATCAAAATAGGTTCGCGAGCGAGTGATGATGCTTGTTGAGCTTTCGTCTTCGATGAGCAGTTCTGTGATTTTCGGGGTGTTTCTTTGGTTGGGTTAGGCGTTTTGGTTTGGGTAACCGCCGATGTTTTGGTTGTGCTGCCTACTTTGGTTTCGCGGTGACGAAATGTTTGTGGGGAGAGAGACAGAGGGAGAGAGAGAGTTCGCAATACCCCAGGAAGAAGGAAGCTAGTGCTTTGGTTGAGTGCTTATTGTCGTTCATGAGTAGCAATGAAGTTTTTTAAGTTGTAAAGATTCTCTGTTTATTTTGTTTGAGTTAAGAAAGAGGTAGCTTTATTTTTTTCTTGGTTTATTTCACTTGTTTTGGGTTAAACAGAGGATGCCACCATTCTGATAAAGACAGCACCTTCCGACCAATTTCTTGGCTTTAGTGGGTGTTGTTATTGTTAGTTTTGTTCCCTTCTTAATACCTTAATAGTTTCAACAATTTCATGACTTGCAGATCCATACTTGAACACGGATGCTGGTACAATGTCTCCCTTTGAGCATGGGGAGGTTTTTGTTCTCGATGACGGCGGAGAGGTTGCATGAATGTTCACTTCCTGCGAATGTCATTTTCTCTGTACTTCAATTTTCTTTGGTGAAAGATTGGTGTCTGAGACTGATCGTTTTCTTGTGTCTTTGCAACTCTGGTGTCTGAGACTGATCGTTTTCTTGTGTCTTTGCAACTTGCCTTCTTTTGCCAGGTTGATCTGGACTTGGGAAACTATGAAAGGTTTCTGGATATAACTCTCACCAAGGACAACAACATCACCACAGGAAAAATATACCAGGTGTTTTAATTTGCTCTGTTCTTGTTTAATATCTACAATGACTTAGTTCAGCATTACTTCTTTGTTTTGTATTTTTGTTCATGTACATTTGAAATTATATTATGCTCATGATATATTAATACTTCCTCACTTTTTGTCAGTCTGTCCTTGAGAAGGAAAGGAGAGGTGATTACCTTGGAAAGACGGTCCAGGTAATCCCCATGGTCTCAATGACTTGTCTGCTATCTGACATGAGACTACAGACTCAGAGTTAGGCTCTTCCCATGTCTGCACTTCTCTAGGTGGTTCCACACGTGACGGATGCGATTAAGAATTGGATTCAATCTGTCTCTGCCATACCCGTGGATGGAAAAGAAGGCCCTGCTGATGTTTGTGTTATAGAGCTAGGAGGGACTGTAGGTAAGAGTCAAAAGAGGATAAAGTTCTGCTTCCCCAAAAAGACCTTGTTTATTATACATTACGATCTTCCCTTCTCGGGTATAGCTGATAGATGTGCTTTGTCCAGGCGACATTGAATCGATGCCATTTATTGAGGCTCTGCGACAATTATCCTTTTTAGTCGGTATACTCTTTGACTCCTCAATCTGCTTTAAGGAATTAGGATGATATTATCTCCCTATCTGTTCATGGCATTTCTTTTGCCTTTTTTTGCTAATTAGTTTTTTTTTCCCATTTACTGTACTTAATTCAACACAGTATGGACTGTATATTTTCCATGCTGTGATCTGACAGACAATTGTCCTCTTTTATATGGCTGAATACTGAGTGTTTTTATGATATGGTATCTGCATTTTACTTAGTGGGTCAATGTATCACTTGGGGAAGCATATGCATATGATGCCTGCAAAATGAAGAAATTAAGACATTTGTGCATTACATAACTCAACTAGTGTCATTGTATTACCAGGTCAGACAAGCTGCTTCTAATGATGTGTTATTGCCTGTGCTGTCATGCTTTTATGTTTTTCTTATTTCATCTTTCTGAAACTTGGAGAGCTTTCTGATGTTAATCTTAAATTTCTTCAGGCCCAGATAACTTCTGCCTTGTCCACGTGAGCCTGATACCAGTACTAGGTGTTGTGGGAGAGCAAGTACACACTTCTTTCACTTAATTTTAATTACAGAATTTCAACATCTTTCTAAATTTTTGTTGAATTCAGAGTATGAGATCCTCCCCCTCTCTCTCTCTCTCTCAGAAAACAAAGCCAACACAACATAGTGTCAGAGAATTGAGGGCTCTAGGCTTGACTCCTCATCTTCTAGCTTGCCGCTCTGCTCAGGTATAAATTTTTCATATGTAAAACACTACAAACTTACTCTCAATGAAATATTTTGGCCAAAGATTTATATCTTCTGGATCTAGAGGCTGCAGGCAGATTCTCTTTTTTGTCATTTGCTCTTTTATTGGACTCACTTCTGCATTAGTTCATGATTTTGGTGTGGTACCGATGTTGCATGAACTTCTTTAGTGAATTTTGTCAAAATATATATCGAAAGCAAATAGGATAATTGCTTCGATGGGATAATTAATTTGGCTTTAAAATCCTTTTCTAGCACAAGCCATTTCAAGCCAGAGTTCATGAGAGTGGCATAGATGAGATTGCTTTGTTGGATGCATGGACACACAAGAAAAGACCTGATTAGAAATGAATCTATCTGGAACAAGGTAGGTGTGTTGCCCCCATTGAGGATAAGATGAGAGAAGGTCGTTTGAGATAGTTTAGTCATGTTAGACAAGGACCTTTGGACACCTAATGAGGAGAATGAGCAAGGTATGGAAACACTGGTTAGAAGGGACTTGGAAAGACCTAAAAGGACATGTAAAAGGATGATATGGAAAGATATGGGAGCATTTAGAACTTAAGGAGGATATAGTACACGATTGAGTGCGATGATGTATTAGGATTCATACTGCGGAGCCCACTTAGTGGGATAAGACTGGTTTATTGCTGTCGTACTTCTTGTAACATATGTATACTAATGCCACAAATGTTGGTACTTCAAAGAGATTTTATGGTCGTCTCATAGCTTTTTTAGCATATACACGAACAACAATTCATAATTTGCTTAATTTGAGCCAATATTGAATCATGTCTTATCCTCTGTATTGTAGCCCTTACTGGAAAATACGAAGGAGAAGCTTTCACAGTTTTGCCATGTTCCGGTAATTGGTTCATTCTTGTTTTTGTAGGTTTTCTCAATTGGGCTCATTGAGCACCTCTATTGATACTAAGCTTTTACATGCAATTTGATCTTTTTCAGATTGGTAATATTCTTAACATCCATGATGTTCCTAACATCTGGCACGTTCCTCTTTTACTTAGGGTGGGTTCAGATGCTAACAATTGATTCTTCTGAGTTTTAGCACATATCTTTTGAAGTCTCCTTATCATCTCTGTCTTGTTTGTAGAACCAAAATGTTCATACTTCAATCCTGAATCAGCTAGGCTTGGCTAGGTGAGTTCCTTTCGAAATATTCAAACTGATAAGCACGATGTTTTTTTATAGAGCCATAATCACTGTAAATCTGCTCAAGACTTACGTGTGTGTGTGTGTGTGTGTGTGTGAAGGCTGCTGTTTATGTATTTTTTAGCCAATTTAGTTTGTTTTTCCTCATGTAATTTTTTTTTTTTTGGTTTGGAGGCGCATAGGAATGCTAGACATGTTTATGAAATTGTCTGAGTTGGAGAATCTTCTACTCTGACATTTTTAATAACACATGAAGTGTGTTGTCATCTCAATTATAAGGGTTATTTTTAGTTTTGGCTGGATAGAGATGCCGTCTTCATAGAAAGTTGAAAGTGTAACGTGATGAGTGCATTACCCTTGATCATTTCTGGTGCCAGGCTAAAGATTTGTCTTATTGGAATGGACTCATTTTTCATTTTTGTTTTTATTTAGAACCCTATATTAACTGAAAATCTTGTCTCCTGTCTCTTTTTTTCCCCACTGATATATGCTTTAATGTGCTAAATTTTCATAGTCTGAACTCATTGTTCAGCCTTTCCCGTCTTGTTCTTCAGGTGCTAATTCTAGCATCATTGATAGCCATAGAAATCTTATCCAGATATATCAATTTATTGATGACCTTATTAACAGCTTTTTTGAATTGTGCCTTCAGCATTGCTAGCCCTCCAAATTTGCAAGACTGGACGAGGAGAGCCGAGAATTTTGATAATCTTACTAATTCAGTTAGTATTATGGTTTCTTTATGGAATTTCCGTCTGAATTTTATGCTGTCAGTCATGCTAGTTAATTTGACTAATTAGTAGTTAGAGTTAGACTCTCAGATCTGTTTGGTATTTCTATTTGGGAGATTCTTAGATCAGAAAATACTGATATGTGCAGGTGAGGATTGCATTAGTTGGAAAATATGTTGGCCTGACAGATTCATACCTTTCTGTTGTCAAGGTGTGATTTCAATTTCTGTGAATTTTTTGGTTCACTGATGATAATATCTGAAACTGACTCTTAATTAATTTGCATGCCTTTGACATGTATAAAAATATCCCACATTTCTGTGGCCTGATTGTTCATTTTATGAACTTTTAGACATGCATGTTGAACCCTTATAAACAGTTACAAATTAATAATAATGGTCGTGGTTTCATTTTGAACATTAAAAAGGTGGGAAGGAGGTTAATCCTTAAGCAGAATATATCTATTCAACTTTTTATTTTTTGGTTCAAGCATTCAAAACTATAACCACTGCCTATCTGGAGTCTTAATAACATCTGGGATTTGATCAATCTTCCATGCTAATTTGTTTACAGGCTCTGTTGCATGCTTGCATTGCTTGCTCTAAGAAGCCATTGATTGATTGGATTGCAGCTTCTGACCTTGAAGAGGATAGTGCAAAATCGGTTTGTACTACGTATCTCCATTTAAAATTACAATGAGGAAGGGTCTCTCCAAATGTTTCTCTATGGTATTTGTCTTCCTTATGTGCTATTGCTTGATGCAGACACCACAAGCGCATGCAGCAGCATGGGAAACTCTGAAGGTATTAATCTTTAACTCTTGTCAAACTTGTTCTCTCTGTCTGTTATGGAATTTCTCGCTAGCATCACATGAAGGTTATTGCCATTCCAATGGATGAAGAGCTAATGTTTTTTTCTTTGAACTTTGAGTGTGTGCTCTCATGACAGAGGTGCATGGTATTCTATAACAAAGGCATTTGTTGTGCTTGCAGTGCAGCTGAAATAATAGAAAAAACTCTTTGTTGGGTAGAAACTTCCTGGCTTTTTCTGCGGTGATAATGTTGATATCACCATGATTTTCTGTCACCGACTTTTTTTTATCATTTTTCTTTTTGTATGTCGATATGGCTTATTGGGTCTGGTAGTTAATACTCTTTCAGCAAATTGCTTATGGCTTTATACAAGAGCCCATCATTTTATTGTCTTGTGACTTTTAAGTCAATTGAACACTATTGATGTTTTGTTGAGGCGAGGCACATTTTCTTCTGTTTGAATAAATAATGGCCGTATGTCCTTTTTTGCACAAATGTGCAGAATGCATCATGTGTCATAGTTCCAGGTGGATTTGGAGATCGTGGTGTGAGAGGAATGATATTGGCTGCTAAGTACGCAAGAGAAAATAATGTCCCTTATCTTGGGATTTGTTTGGGCATGCAAATTTCTGTTATTGAGTTTGCCAGATCTGTAAGTAATTTAACTTAGCCTTGATCATCCTTTCTTGTATGCATATATATTTTTACTAATGTTTGTCTCTGATTTAGGTTCTGGGCTTGGATACAGCAAACAGCACAGAATTTGATAATGAGACGCCCAATCCTGTCGTAATTTTCATGCCTGAGGTGTGGCTTTATTGTTCGTTTTGATTCTAACAAAGACTGTATGGGTCACTGTGGTATTTGGTCTAAGGTCCTGCTGTTATGTGCATGCAGGGATCAAGGACGCATATGGGAAGTACCATGAGACTGGGTTCCCGTAAAACATTATTCCAGACACCAGATTGCATCACTTCAAAACTGTACGTGATGCATTTTTGCACTTCATCTTTGTCTGTGGTACCATTTGCCCATGTGTCCTTTAAGTGGGAAAAGAACTATTATGCATCTTGAAATTGGGGGAGTGGGGAACCGAAAGCTATAGAAAGGAAAAAGATTAAGCATTCTGTTTAGTAAACATCCGGAGAACATTTCTTTGGGTCGCTTGAGTTGAGGCTCAGACATTTATGTTTAGTTTTTAGAACCTGAGGCATTGGTATTGATATGAAAAACACAATTTTTGCTGAATATGATGGTCTATATTGAAATATTGGGTAATTATTGGTATTTGGCCTTCTTAGTGATTTGCAAGTAATGGCTGAATGGTGACTGTTATTTGAAGTGTTATGAGGTTATAAATGGAATCATCTCATGTTTTTGCAATTTTGTTTGCTTATTTGTAGGTATTGCAACTCAGAATATGTTGATGAGAGACACCGGCATAGATATGAGGTTAGCTGGAAGCTAGTGTTGATTTTGCAATAATTGAAGTGTCATGAAGAAACAAAGTTACTTTTATAATGATCATGGGATGATGCAGGTAAACCCTGATGTGATCGGAGATATAGAAGAAGCTGGATTAAAATTTGTTGGGAGGGACGAAACGGGTAGAAGAATGGAGGTAGGTTTTCTGTCAAATGATATTTCGGTTAAAGGACGTCTCACCACTGGCTTTTTGATGACATATGAATTTCTTTTTGTTGGAGCTAGAATTTTTTTTGACAAGTAGAGAATCTCAAATTCATTTTCTTAGGTTTCTGTTGTAGTGCGATTGGTCAGAACTTGGTTTGGAGACTATAAAATGAGCTGATTTACTTGGTTTTTGCATGCAGATTTTGGAGCTTCCAACTCATCAATTTTATGTAGGTGTCCAGTTCCACCCTGAATTTAAGTCACGACCTGGGAGGCCCTCAGCTCTGTTTCTAGGTATCTTGAATGGGCAAGCTTTTCTATAAGAAGATTCCCTTATTCTCATTGGGAACTATGTAGTGTATAAGTTTAAAGCTGCATTGTTATTATCTACTGAACAACAATGAAGAATCAGGACCAGGGACTGTGCTCTACTTACATACATTTGAGGACTTGCTTTTTGTGTGGATAGGTTCAAGGTTCATCTGTTTCACTAGCAGCATATTATGCTATGCATGGGCTTGCGATTGATAGTATGTCTAAAAGAATTAAAATTTTAGGAATTCATGAGCAATAATTGAATTTCTTAGCAACTTAATGCACTTTTCCTCTTTTTTTTGTTTGTATTTCTTATTTGGCTTAATTTTCATTGTGAAGATTGACTCAGCTTTAATCTGGTTTAATTTATTCTTTACTTGTATGTTGATTGTTTTCATCAACCAGTTATCTATTTTTCTTCATTTAGTTCAATTTATATAAGAAATTAGCTGCATTTTCTATTCTTTTTAAGAGATTCTTGTTAAGGACAGTAATAAAAGAAGTCCACTTGAGACTTCGTTATTAGTAAGAGTTATAATTCATGCAGATACTGAATTTATGTAGTCATAACTAAGAGTTTTGGATTTGAGCAGTATGCCACTATAGTTGTTATAAATCGAACCTTTATCAACACCTGTATTTCTGGCTTTTAGAAAGTCGTATACAGAATGCAATGTGTGTGGATTTCTTGTTGGTAGAGCAAAATGGGAACAACCACCTGAGTAGTCTCCCAAGTATATTTCTGAATTTGTTGAAAGCTGGACTGTCTGGTTTTGTTTGCAGGTTTTGAATTGAATAATATTTTATGCATGTTCCTAGTGCTTTGCTGGGACAATGCATCTTTACTTATGTTACTGTGTGACTCAGGATTTATCTTGGCGGCAACTGGGCAGTTGAAAGCATATCTTAGCCGGCAGCAAAATGGGAATTGATCCATCTGTTGGTCCCTATGCCTAAACACTAAGTTTCTTATGAGGTAGGCAATTGGTAAAATGGTTGAGGTATTCACCATATAGAAGAAATTGTTGCTTTGTTCAGTTGAAGAATCGGCTACGTAGTCATGCATGCATCACTTTGGCTAAGGTCAAGATTTTGTTTGGTCATGCAGATTATAACTGATCCTCACACTGTTTGCGTCTACTTAATTGCTTCTAGTAGTAACACCGGCTTGAATGAGCACATCTTTTGGGTGCTATGAGAATGCCTCTCTGAACTCTTAATGGGTTGTGGCATTTGCATTCACCTTGAATATTCCTTGGTATATTGTCCTTATCTAGAACTTCTTTGCAATTGATGTTGGAGAGGTTTTGGCTTGATTTAGATTCTTGAATTTCATAAGAGATGTGTGGAGCTGAAGTCTTTTGCATACTCTGCTTGCTTTGTTCGTTTGCCCAAAAAATTTTGTTCTTTACTAATGTTGCATCTCATTTTCATTTAGAAATTCTAAACCTTCATCTTGTCCTGTATAGGATGTCAAAGACAATATGTAATTGTAGATTTCGGCTATAATGGTTCTTGGACCAGTAGCACCAAACATCAAGGAGATATTCAACCCACAATTTTGTAGCTCAAGCTGGCCGAAACCTGTTTGACTTTGTGAGTTTTGTCACATCAAAGTGTTCCATAGTTGCCTCAATTGGGTTCTCATCCCAGATCTTACAATTAAATTGAGATGTTATGGTGAAGTGGTTTTCTCCCCTTTCTCTCCTTCTTTTGTACTAGCGAGGAGATTTAGACATTGTGAAATTCAGTGATGCTAAATTGCTGGGACTTCGTTCCATGATGTTATGCACTGTGCTTTTGCATTTTCTGCATAATTTGTGCGAATGTAAGAGAAGTAATGGCCGGGAACTTCGGCAATCTGTGGATTTTATTGGAGCAATGCGGAGGGATGCTTGTTTTTAAGTCCAGTCAAACAGAGTCTGAACATTACAGGGGCATCGCTGTGGATGCAATCCACACGAGCCCCAACTTCTCTTTGGCAAATTCTGGGTTTTGATGCATTTTCCGTTTTCTTATCGGGTGTTGATTCCATGTGTAAGATTTCTTCCAACCTGTGTTCTCACGTACATTCATATCAGATCATTGCCTGATTATTGAGCTTCTGATATGCAATCGAACGGGCTCGCCTTGCCCCAAATCCTTTGTAGTACAAATTTCCCTATGATGCTCTCTACGTAATTGATGAAGTGAAATTCCTTGGTAGAGTGAAGTGGGAAAATTGTTTAAAAAGTCCTACACTTATTATATTTTTGCCAATCCGGTTTTAAATTTTTAAATTTGCTAATTGAGTCTCAAATCTTTTCATTTTTTGTCAGTTGAGTCTATTTAGTCAATTTTGATTGAAAATTGCTGACGTGGACATTTGCAATGCATATGGATAATTTTTAATAATAATTTTTTTCGAAATTATTATTATTATTATTATTATTTTATCTTCCTTTTTCTTTTATTGGTGGCCAGATATCGCCCATGGCTGGGTTAGCTAGCTGGCCTTGGTCACCACTAGTGAGGCAAGGGGAGCCCTTGCCCAAGTGAGGCCTAGCTAGTGTCGGTCGTCTAGGCCGGGGGGCTTTGCTAGGCATCACCCTTGCCGAGGCAAAATTGAAAATATTGAAGAGTTAATTGGCAAAATTGAAAAGTTTATGATTGAACTGGCAAAAGTGTAATTAATTTAAGACTTTTTGGATAATTTTCTCCAAGTATTTAAGGAAAGTCTCATTCCTTGTGTGGGCAAACACATTTTGTCAAAAAAATGTAGGGAAACCCAAAGGATTTCTTAATACGTTTGGCGATAGCATACGCCTCTTGAGAGTATTACTCTCATCTATTCATATAACGCATGTTTGCATCAAAGTAGTAAAACATGAAATGATACAATTAGTTCGGTGATATCACGTCTACATGGCATGTGACATCATCGGTACATGATATATGTTTAAATAAGACAATCGTGGTAAGGTTAAATAATATGCAAATAAAGAAATCAAATACATTGAGATGAATGAAGAAAAGGAAAACCGTGAATAATCAAAACTCGCGATACTCAGATGCGTCGAAAAGCTCCGGTATGTACAAGAGCGTCACGCGCTTGGCAAAAATCATTAATGTCGAAACAGAGAGAGAAAGAGGGAGAGAGAGATTGGGGTCTGTTGATTCAGCTCGTGGTTCTGCTGAGCATCTCTGTGTACCGTAAGTGAGAAATCTGCCTCTGCAGCTTCATCTGCTCATAGAAATTCCCTATGAACTCCTCCACCTCCTCCTTCGGACGATCCCGGCGCCCTCTTACCGTACCCGCATTCGCCTCCTTCTCCGTCGGCAACCAAGCTCTTCCCCTCCCACTCGCCGTCCTTCTCGCCGTCGAAGAAGCCGTACTCGAAATCGACGTCCGGGCTGATGCAGGGGATGCGAGGGAGGCGGAAGCGGGACCCCGCGGATCCTCCGGGTCGGCGCATCTTGAGGCGGAAGATCGGAGTCTCGTCGAACGAGAGCTCGCGCTCGCGCTCCCCGTAGCGGATCCGATCTCGAGTCATCGAGCCGCGGTAGCCGCCGCCGATGCTCTCGACGAATCTAGTCGCGGCAAGCCGGAACTTGACCGCGAGGAGCCGCCTGAACGCGCCGCCTCTCCTCCCCCACGGCAGCGCGAGGCGGAGCACGTCCCAAGCTCTGGGGCAATGGTGGAGTCCCCGCTCGCCATTTCCAGACGCAGAACGTGTTACGGGGACGGCGAGGACAGCGAATTGCAAACGAGCGGAAAGCCCGACAGCGGAGAAGATGCTCTCTTCGCAATGGCGAGAAAGGAAGAAGATGGCGAAGTACGTAATGGGTAGCCGTAGCGACGAGTCCAATTTGCGACACTAAAGAAGAGCAGCAGCAAACGCGGCCTCCCGCGGATTTACAAGGTAAAGTATTACCTCACTGGCTTCCCGTGGTCTTCCTATTAGCGGTGGACCCCATGCCTTGAGTTGCCTTGAGCTTTCTAGTGTCATTTAGCTGTGATATCATCTGACGGCTCTCGCATGTAAGAAAGTACCAACATTATTCGAGAGCTTTCGAATTTGATATGCCTTGACATACGATTAATAGGTGATGCCGGGTCAACTCTCTCGACAAGTAGGTCTAGAATTTTGACTCGCGATCACTTTTAAAAATTTTCCATAAATTAAGGGTTGTCGTCCGCACCCCGCCGACGTCCGCTGGTCTTCACCGCTATTGGGGAAGAAAGAAATAAAAACTTTTTGTTGATTTCAAATGCATTTCTATTCATTTTTTATTTCAAGAATAATAAATTTTTGTAGTTACTAAACACCCTATTTTACTTAGAAATTATTCAAGAGAGTAGAAATAGAAAAGAACTATTTCTCAAAAGAAATTATTTTCAAGAGTAGAAATGTTATCAAACGTATCCCTAATTTGTCGCGTCGGGAATTCACCAGCTGTTTTATTGGCGCACTTGAAGCATGATTTATACTTCCTGTTGATAGGAAGGCACATGGTCTTACTCCTCAAAGACTTGGCAAGGGTTTGGGGTTCACTCCAGGGATAGTGGGGCAATACCTTTGACTTTCAATAGTTTAAATGTGAATTGGGGTATATTTTGTGTTTTGATTTCATTTTCTCGCTTTTACTCTCTATCGTTGTGTTTGAACACCTAATCCTAACATGTAATCGGGTCATTTGAATTCTATGGCTAATGCGATGGGTCGAGCTTGTCTTGTGTGTCGGATGTGTACACGGCACTTGGCAATCCATCCGCATCGACATCATTCAGGTCCGAGCACGTGTCGCGGGCGATGCTTGTACGGTACAATTGCTTGATTGAATCTTATATATATATATATATATATATGAAAGCAAGCCCTCTAGGTCAAGCTTCGCAAGCTTCGTTTGCTTGACTTTTGGCATGCTACTCCCCTTGATGTTCCCACTGAAACGCGACAAAACATCTTCCAAAAGCTTCCAACACGGAAACGATTTAACACACAAATTTAAAAAGTGACTTGCCATCTCACCTGACTTTTAAGACAAAGTATCTTTTATATCGTTGACAGAGTTTTTATTTGTCTCAAAAAGCGCCCCATTAAGTTGTTATACACCGATTCTTCTCGTGATAAAATATAACCAGTACATTGAAAATTGAAGACTTCCAAGTATGCTAGACAAGTGTTTCGGGTCCATATAATTTAAGAAATACAACAGGTATCGAGAACTTTTTTTAAGTGTACAAATTTATCATTATGTCTTGCTAATTTTTATCTTAAATTCCGAGTTAGTATAAATAATGGTTAATATCATAAAATTTCAAAATTGGTATATTTATGAGAAATTTACCCAAAACTAATTTTTTGACCATGGAAAATTTCACATTGATATATTTGTAACAAATTTACTTCCAAACTATTTTTTTGATAGCCCAAAACCCTAAACTAATACATTTGTAATAAATATACTTTTCGTTAAATTGAATTAATACCATAAAAAACTACAAAAATGATATAACTGTGACAAACGAAGAGTAAAATCTTAAACTAGTATATTAGCCAATTGTCATGTGTTATTCAACTCATTAATTTGACTGTAAAATTTAATGAAAACTAATATAGGGTAAATTTATCACAAATATACTGATTTGGGATAAATTTTTCAAAGATGTACTAGCTTAGATTTTTCATGCTATCAACCCTATAAATAAAGACATAATTTAGTTTTTGATTACTTACGACACTAAGAAAACATATTAATTGGATCATTTGTAGATGACCCCTCGATAGACAACTAGAGAGCTTTTGCCATGTTCTTACTGACATGAAATTTGTCCAACTAAACGTCTAGTCGTCTTTCTAATCCAATCAATCAATCTTTAATCTGATCATTATATGAGTCTATAGAATTTTTTTCCCTTTTTATTTGTTTCATTTTGATATCTCATTGATCAATCAGCTTCAATTTTCAACAATAATAATAGAGGTCATCGCAAAGAGAAAGCAAATATCATTTATATAACAGTACCCAGGAAATTAAGAGCCGAAAAATTCGATCAAATATTGTTAGTATTGCACAGATGATCAGATTATTGATTTGAGAGTTTTGATTACCGACTTTTTCACCCGTTAGTTCATGCTATAGCTATTCGAGTGAATCTCACGGAAATTTGTGCAAAACGACAAGTTTGAATGAATTGACCTTACCATGTTTATTTAATAGTAGATTAAATTGCTACGGTAATGTTTGCTATAATATGTTATAGTAAATATAACACATAATATATTCCCACACGATCAAGTTGGGGAGCTACACTGAGTTCAACAGAATTGATTTGCGTGCTGCTTTTCAAGCGCATTCCGAGAGCACAGCAGGAAAAATAAAAATAGAAAAAAAGGGTGGTGATATTGGGCGGCGCCACTTGTTTCTTGACGTTTGATGATGTATTAAATAATGTCTGATTCTATTCTTTTGTTCATTAGAATAAAAAAGAACAAAAATTCATTTAACAACTTTTTTTTTCTTAGAAATAGATTTGAAATAGAATCAAGAAGCAGAAAAAAAATTACTTTTTTATTTTCGAGAAAAGTCAAATCATTTTTTTTCTCTTTTCTTTTCTTCTTTTCTTTTTCTTTCCTTTTCTCTTCCTTTTCCTCTAGACAATCGCAAAAATATAATAAAATTATTTTAAAAATTAAAAGAAAATTTTTAAAAATATAATAAAAGTATAGTTAAAAAATTTGATAAAACTATATAGTAAAATTTTAAAATATAATAAAATAATAAAATACCAAAAAAAATATAATAGAATTATATTAAAAAGTATGATAAAATTATATGATAAAAGTAAAAAAAAAATTATATAATAAAATTATTAAAAAAATCAAAAGATAAAAATATAATAATAGTATTAAAAAGTTAAAAGAAATTCTAAGTCACAAAAAAAATTTAAAAATCATATCAAACTTATTTCTATTTCGGGAATAGAAATTTTGGGTATTTACTAAATGCCTTCAAATGCTTAGAAATTTATTTAGAAAACAGAATAAAAAAATCATTTTTAAGTAAAAATTGTTCCCGAGAACATAATTGTTACCAAATGCACCCTTAGAGTTCTCTATATAGAGAACCAGAAAGTTCATCAAATCTTCTCATACATTTCGTGCTTTCTATAACCTTGGAATGGGCATTTAGGCTTGACTATCTAAAAGCTCGGAAAACACTTTGCAAGTCGCATGCCCCGTTAAGATCATACCTATAACCTTTTCGATTGACTCCTAATCTAAAATAGTTCACACGTAATTCATGGGATTTGAATAGGTAGCCTTCCCAAGTTAGATGTCCTCTCAATCGCCTTGACTTATGACATTAGTCTCGAGATTGAGATTAATGAAGCTGTAGCCATGGATCATGTCTTATTTATGACAAAACAGTTAAGAAACATGCATGCTCTAGGTCGCCCACTTTAATCAAACGGGTAACTCTCGGGCGAATGAAATTAGTTACCAATGAGATGTGAGCAAATGACTCAACTAAATGCTGGAAGCATAAGATGGTATTGATTTGGGCTCGTTGATGCTGCAAAAGAATCGAATGAAGTGGGAAAATTGTTTAAAAAGTCCTATATTTATTATATTTTTGCCAATTCAGTTAAAAACTTTTCAATTTGCTGTTAAGTCCTAAACTTTCTCATTTTTTGCCAATTAAGTCCATTTGGTCAATTTTGGCTAGAAATTGCTAACATGGATACTTGTGATGCTAAATGGACATTTTTTTGTAATATTTTTTTTTGAATTTTTTTCCCTTTCTTCTTCCGTTTCCTTTTACTGGTGGTCAACCATAGTCATGGCTAGGCTGGTTGGTTGGCCTCGGTTGCCACTAGCGAGGCCTAGCTGGGTGAGGGGAGCCCTCACCCAAGTGAGGCCCAACGAGGTTCGGTCACCTAGGCCAGGGGGGCCTTGTCGGGCATTGGCCTCGCTTAGGCAAAATTGAACATGTTGAAGACTCAATTGGCAAAATTAAGGGGTTTATGATTGAATTGGCAAAAGTGTAATAAATTTACGACTTTTTGGACAATTTTCCTAGAAGAAGTTGATATCTAAGGGAAGCCTCATTCCTTGTGTGGCAGCAAAAATCTTTAACACATTTCATCAAAAAATGTAGGGAAGCCTAGGGGATTTCTTAATACATTTGGCAATGGGATATACCTCTTGAGAGTATTTTATTTATTCATATAACGCATGTCTACATTAAAGTAGTAAAATGTGAAATGATACTATTAATTTGGTGATATCACGTGACCACGGCATGTGACATAATCAATACATGGTATATGTTTGAATAAGACAATGCATGGTATGGTTAAATAATACGTGAATAAAGAAATTAAAAGCATCGAGGTGAATGAAGAAAACGCAAACTGTGAATAATCCAAACTCGATTTTCGGATGTGTTGAAAAGCTCCAGTATGTACAGCAAAATCATTACAACATGAAACCGACAAAATTGCGATCCGGAGTGGGAAATTATTAATGTCGAAACAGAGAGAGAAAGAGGGAGAGAGATTGGGGAGTGTTGATTCAACTCGTGGCTCTGCTGAGCATCTCAGTGTACTGTAACTGAGAAATCTGCCTCTGCAGCTTCATCTGCTCATAGAAATTCGCTATGAACTCCTCTGCTTTCTCATCTATCCCCCTCCTCCTCCTCCTTCGGACGATCCCGGCGCCCTCTCACCGTACCCGCATTCCCCTCCGTCTCCGTTGGCAACCAAGCTCTTCCCCTCCCACTCGCCGTCCTTCTCGCCGTCGAAGAAGCCGTACTCGAAATCGACGTCCGGGCTGATGCAGGGGATGCGAGGGAGGCGGAAGCGGGACCCCGCGGATCCTCCGGGTCGGCGCATCTTGAGGCGGAAGATTGGAGTCTCGTCGAACGAGAGCTGGCGCTCCCCGTAGCGGATCCGATCTCGAGTCATCGAGCCGCGGTAGCCACCACCGATGCTCTCGACGAATCTAGTCGCGGCGAGCCGGAACTTGACCGCGAGGACCCGCCTGAACGAGCCGCCTCTCCTCCCCCACGGCAGCGCGAGGCGGAGCACGTCCCAAGCTCTGTGGGCGATGGTGGAGTCCCCGCTCGCCATTTCCGGACGCAGAACGTGTTACAGGGAACGGCGAGGACGGCGAGCTGCAAACGGGCGCGAGCCCAACGGCGGAGAAGATGCTTTCTTCGCAATGGCGAGATAGGAAGAAGATGGTGAAGTACGTACTGAGCAGCCGCGGCGACGAGTCCGAGTCGCGAGACGAAAGAAGCAGTAGCAGTAATAATAGCTTCTTTTGGATCTTTCACTTGGGGAATGGCAGGCGTGCGATCTAGTCGTTTATATAATGACAGTGGTGGAAGAGGAAGCGAACGCGGTCTCACGCGGGTTTACAAGCTGGAGTATTTGCCTCACTGGCTTCCCATGTTTTTCCTCTAAGCGGTGGACCCCATCCCTCTAGTTACCTTGAGCTTTCTTGTGTCATTTAGCTGTGAAATCATGTGAGGCTGCGGCTTAGCTGTAAGGAAGCATCTAACCCTCTCCGGAAGCCTTTGCGCCGTATCATACACTTCGACGTATATTTGATAATTTCCAACACGATCAATAGTTGTTGGAAAATTCCAACAATTAATCAACTCTCCTAACATGCAAGTCCAAAATTCCAATACGCGATTTTGACAAGCATGTTGTCAATTTTAAAAATTTTCAAATTAAGAATCAAAATCTAAATATGTACAAAAATAATAAATGGGAAAATAAGAAAACTTAGTTTTCCTTTTTCTTTTCTTATGACCCTGACTTACCGTGAAACATAATTTCTCGAAAGTTTTTTTCTTCTCTTCCAACACGTTTTGGTGTGTGAATCCAAAACATGAATTGCCTTTTGGATTATTGTAATGGAATTGAATTTGTTAAATAATAAATGATGCAATAATGTTTTTAATGTAAATTCATTTGGGCCTTTTATTATTATTTATTTATTTGTAAATTTGAGTCAAATTAATTTGATAGAAATAATCATAAAAATGATAATTTATTATGTATATATAAAAATATATATCGGAATTCTCTATTTTTTGAGAAATGACGTGTCGACATGTTGTATCATGTGTCCAGTGTTACTTAGTTTATTAGGAGATATTGGCGTTTGCATCCTCGTGTGCAATGTGGGTCAAGATTATTTTGGTTTGTTATGTCTGGCAATGGATTTGGAACATGTTATGTTGAGGCGTGATTAATACTCCCTATTGATAGGAAGGTATTGAACCTTACTCCCCATTGAGCAGGCAGGGGTATAGGGATCGCAGGGCCATACCTCTGACCTACCAGAGGGCTTTTTTAATAGAGAGATGCGAAGTGTTTTATATCAATGAAATCCTCTACTGAATGAAGCCCTAGTTTAATGGTGAATTAGTATAAACTTTGTGTTTCGATTTCCTTTTTTCACTTTTACTCTATCATTATGTTTGAGCGCCTATCCTAACACGTCATCAGGTCATTTGAATTCTACGGCTAATGTGATGGGTCGAGCTGATCCCGTGTGTTGGATGTGTACATGGCACTTGGCGATCCATCCGTATTGACATCATTTGAGGTCCGAGCGCGTGCCGCGGATGACGCCTATGTGTTACAATTGATTGTTTGAATTTTATAAATGTGTGAAAGCAAACCCTCCAGGTCTTGCTTGATTTTTGGCAGGTCATTTATGTTTTCCCATTTATCTTCCCACTGAAACGCGCCAAAACATCTTTCCTAAAAATTTCAACACGGAAACGACAAATTTGAAAGTGACTTGCCATCTCACCTTACTTTTAAGACAAAGTATCTTTTATATCATTAACGGATTGAACATTACCAGATTTTTCTCAAAAAGCGCCCCATTAAGTTGTAATGCACTGACTATTCTCGTGATAGATTGAAAATTGAAGACGTCCAAGTACTCTAGACAAGTGTTTCGGGTCTATATAATTTGAGAAGTACAATATACTCTATCACATTAGTGACTACCGAAGTGTTCAAAGGAATGTGGATTTTAGGTACCAAGATTTTTTTTTAAGTGTACAATTTTATCATCATGTCATTGCCAATTTTCATCTTAAATTCCGAGTTAGTATGAATAAGGGTTAACACTATAGAAAACCAAAAACTGATACATTTATGAGAAATTTATTTTAAACTAATTTTTTGTTTATAAACCTAAATTGGTACATCTATGATAAATTTACCTCAAATAACTACAAAAAAATCCCAAATTGCTACACTTGTAACAAATTTATCTCCAAACTAATTTTTTGACCGCCCAAAACCCCAAATTGATATATTTGTGACAAATATATCTATTATTAAATTGGATTAACATCACAAAAAAAATACAAAACTAATACAACTATGACAAATGAAGAGTAAAATCCCAAATTGATACATTAGGCAACTATCATGTGTCATCCAACTCAGCAATTTGATTGTAAAATTTAATAGAAACTAACATAGGATAAATTTATTACAAATGTACCGTTTGATGGCATTAACCCTATAAATAAAGACATAATTTAGTTTTTGATTACTTATGACACTAAGAAAACATATTAATTGGATCATTAGTAGATGACCCTTCGATAGACAACTAGAGTGTTTTTGTCATGCTCTCCTTTTCTCTTGTTTTTCCTCTAGTTGGTCAAAAAATAATAAAAATAATATTAAAAATATGTATTACATAATAAAATTTTATTAAAAATGGTAAAATTATATAATAAATTAAAAAAACAAAAAAATTATTAAATTTAAAAGAGAAAAATAATAAAAAAATTAAAAAGTTTAAAAAAATTCAAAGTCATAAAAAAATTCAGTACATTTCTATTTTGAGAATAGAAATTTTGAGTAGTTACTAAATGTCTTCAAATGCTCATAAACTCATTTAGAAAACATAATAAAAAATAATATTTTTAAATAAAAATTATTTTTGAGGACAGAATGGTTACTAAATGCATCCTTAGAGTTTCCTGTGTAGAGAACTAGAAAGTTTATCAAATCTTCCCATACATTTTGTGCTTTTTGTAACCTTGGAATGGGCATTTAGACATGGTTACCTGAAAGCCCAGGAAACACTCCACGAGCCACATGCTCCATTAAGACCATACCTATAACCTATCCGATTGACTCTTAAGCTAAAATAGTTCGCATGTAGTTCATAGGATTTGAATAAGTAACCTCCAGTTTCGAAGTTATAAATCCTCTCAATCACCTTGACTTATGACACCAACCTTGAGATTGAGATTAACTAAGTCATGGCCATGGATTGTGTCTTATTTATGTCAAAATAGTTAAGAAACACACACCCATTTTTGAACTACAAAAAGGTTGCCCACTTTAATCAAACAAGGAAATCTCGGGTGAATGAAATCGGTTACCAATGAGATGCAAGCAAATGACTTAGCTAAATACTGGAAACATAAGATGGTGTCAATTTGGGCTCGTTGATGATGCAAAAGAATCAAGTGAAGTGGGAAAATTGTTTAAAAAGTCTTACACCTATTGCATTTTTGCTAATTTAGTCATAAACAATTTAATTTGCTAATTGAGTTCTAAACCTTTTTATTTTTTGTCGATTGAGTCCATTTGGTCAATTTTGGCTGGAAATTACTGATATAAATGCTTGCGATGCCATATAGACAAATTTTAATAATATTTTTTGAAAATTTTTATTACTTTATTTTTATGATTTTTTCCCCTTTCTTCTTCATTTTCCTTTTACTGGTGGTTGGCCACTGGCCATGGATAGGCTAGCTATAGCGGTGAGTGATTCTAGGTTCCTTACAAGAACATACCATCGAGTATAGGTTCTTCATTTTTTGGAACTTAGAATCTACCATCAAAACTTGGAATTTGGAACTTATCCTGTGATAGGTTTTAGGGTCAATTTTAGGTTTTAATAAGTTTTATTTATTTATTTATTCATCTTTAGCTAAGCAAAACAAAAATAAACCCAACAATAAAAATGAATAATGATTTTATTATCGATTATCTAAGAACGAATGTTTATATGCAATTGTTAAATAATATTAAAGAAATTTTATTATTTCAATGAATCAATTACTCTTGTATTATATAGAATCATTATCTTAAAAGAAATAATTGCTTGAACATAACTATATCAAATAAGCAATTAAAGCTTCCACTAGTCTCATGGTTTACGAGAACACATTAGGCATTAAGATATGGACATATCATATTACATGATAAACCCTATCTTGATTTCATTCAAAAGTAAGATCTTTCATTCTAGCGGTTCCAAGTTCTAGATTCCGTATATATGTCATATAAATTTTAGAACTTACTCGTTGAAATAGATCTTTTAGTTTTTGGAACCTCGAACCTATCTTGTATACTTTGAAACTTATAACCTATTTTGTTACTTCAGGATCCGTTCTAGGGTCTACCCAAGTGCTACCTATATTATGGATTGAACAATTGTAAGAAATTATCACTTTTAATTACCATTACTTGTTGCTACAATTTACTTACCATAATTTATATTTTGACACATGAAAAATATAAAACATTAACAAAATATAATTCTCAGTCATAAAATGAAAGTTTAGATTAGTGGTTTTAGATTATACATTCATTATCAAATGCTGTGAAATATCTCAGAATCATGTAAAGAAATACACCAAAAAACATGAAAACTTATTCTAGGTTCTAGGTTTTAGGTTTCAGGCTAGGTTCTACCAACCTATAACTTAGAACCTACCAACTAAAACAGGTTTCCTAAATTTTGGAACTTAGAATTTACCCTATATACTTTAGAACCTTGAATCTATCATGTATACCTTAGAACCTAGAACCTATAAGTTCCTATCGGTGTGGTTTCTAGGTTCTAGGTTCTACCTTGAAACTATGCTCATCCCTAGCGAGCTAATGAGGCTCGGCTGGCCGAGGGGAAGCAAAGGTTAGTCACCTAAACAAGGAGGCATGATTGGGCATCGCTTTTGCTCAAGCAAAATTGAAAACTCAATTGATAAAATTGAAAATATTAATACTGAATTGGCAAAAGTGTTATAAATTTAGGATTTTTTGGACAATTTTTCTATAGTGAAGTTGATATAAAAGGGAAGTATTATTCCTCGTCAAAAAATGTTCAGTGACGGCATATATCTCTTGAGAGTATTTCATCTATCCATATAATCCATGTCTATATTAAGCGGTAAAACATGAAATGATATGATTAATTTGGTGATATCACGTCAGCATTCAGTTATATCCTGCAATGAAATCTTTTTCACTGAATGATATGTTTTGATTTTAGTATATGAAAGAGGACTTGGGCTCTATGTTAGTATTGGACAAAGAGGGTCAAATGTATTTTATTCCAAGAGCTTACTTACATACAATGTCACATAGAATTCCAGTCGATAATTTAATATAATTGTGCCTAAGTATATTGAGGAATATAACTAAGAGCTAATGGATAACACAGTATCAATATCAAATCGGTGACGTCGAATATGACAAATGATTCTAAAGAGAGGCTGCTTCCATAATGATATACTAGCACAACGTTATGTTGGCATCGACAAAGCTAAATTTGAAGGCTTAAATGAGGGGTACACTTTTTTTATGATCAATGTATATATCTAATGACAAAGGCTAGTCGACCTCACTAGATTGGTGAAATAGCACTAGCAAATGTTGCTAGAATGTGGATCAGAGGACATGATGTTGGAATCTAATCAACCACGCTAGACAAGGATGAACCACTAAAGGACCTTACTCCTAAATAGATATCAAAATGTAATGTTAGAATCTAATTGATGATGTTAGGTGAAGATAATACTACTAAGAAGACACTGTCCTTAGATGGGTATGTTGATACAACGTCGGAATTTAATCAATGATGCTCGACAAAAATGGATCACCAAAGAAATTTACCCTTAAATGGATATGAACATTCAACATCGGAATCTAATTGATGATACTAGACATCAATACCCCTACTGAGGAGATGCTGTTCTTAGGTGGACACGAGGACACAACGTCGAAATTTAATTGATGGTGTTGGACAAAGGTTAGATGGTGCTAGAATTTAATCAGCGACGTGATTGCATAGGGCGATTTTATCCTTTTGTGAGGGTAGGAAGATGGAGTAGCATGACTTATATAATAATCGAACTTCCCACTAGCCTCTCCCAATGTTCCAATTGTTGGGTTGCCCTCCTCATATCTTTGTTTGAATGATTTATAAAGATTTCGATGAGAAGGAACTTATTCTAGGTAGACAATATTATCTCGAGCATGAACTTCTTGATGCTACCTGCAAATCCTTGAATTTGAAGGTTCATCAATACCATAATCATCACCCCTAGGTTCACGTTCCAAGGAAGATCGATGACCTTCCCTTTGGATTATCTGTTTGCAACAATGGCAAATGTGAGGAGATATGTTCCTTCAACCTCGAGATCTCAGTGAAACCATTCGAGTCATTACATGAAACGGGTCTACATCAACCCATCGGGGATTTCCCTTTGTCATTTGCAAATTTTATCTTCCCTTGATAAATGACTTCTTGAATATTCTTCCTCAGAACTATGCAATCGGTTGTATTGTGACTCCATGAATGATGCTAATTGAAATACTTTTTGCCCGCTAATTCATCTTTTGAGGAGATATTCTGACCTTCTGTTAACCTTATTTGCCCATATGCCAATAACATATAAAAATATGTTCAGTTCTGCTAACATCGAAAGAATAGAAAACTGACTCTTAAGCCTTTGCCATTATGCTTGACTTCTCCTTTATCGTGGTTGGTTTCAACGCTTGACATATGTATGGCTGACCGATGACCATCTTTGCCACTACTAACTCTAATGGCTCTAGTTAGCACTTCATCGAAATCAATTGTCTCAATGAAATTCCTTTTCGACCATGTCTTTTATCCTTCTCCCTAAGTAAATTCATATGTTTGACTGCTATAGTGGATAGTTGAAACAAATCGGAATACGGTTGACCGACCATCCTTTCCCGAATTTCAAACTTTAAACCATTAATGGCCAAATCTGCAAATGTCCTTTTGGGTAGAGGAACCAGGCATTTGTTGCTTGCTCTCTTATATCTGGTTATGAATTGGTGAAATGTCTCATTCCCTATGGAAAAGCCGTTCTATGTGTTCCCAAGAAGGAACTTAATTAGCTGGTAATGTTGTGTACTATGTAAAGGATGTCTTTGATAAAGAAAGTGGGAAGAGACGCAATTTTATGGTCGTTGTAGACAACATCTCCACATAAAGCCAGAAAACAAATAATATCTTCAATTGTTGATTGATTTTTTCCCCAGTCAATAGTGAAAATTCTGGTATTTTAAAGCCCCTCGAATATGGAACCACGTCCATCCATTCTAGGTAAGGCTTCCTATAGACATTGCCAATGTTTCCCTCATTTCCCCCATAACACCTTGCACCAGGGTTTGCTGCGAGCTGGACCTGGGAGAACCGCGGGTGGTCCTAACACCATGATTGGGTAGTAACAATGGGTTTATATTTTGTGGTAACACGAGGTATGCTGGCTACTGCAAAGGTTGATAAATTAGATGTTATGGAGCTTGGTATTATGGAGATTGATATATCTATTGTGGAGGAGCTTGATATACTAGTTGTTGTGGTGCCTGATACATCAGCTGTGGTGGATCTTGGTATACCAGCTGTGGTGGAACTTGATACGCCAGTTATGCAGGCATTTGATTTATTGGTTAGGTAATGATTTTAGGAGCTTGAGGGACAATCAATGGATTATTCAGCTGTGAATTAGGGTGGACAAGCTGGCTCTTGAAGAGGAGTTTGTGAATGAGTACTTGGAACATTTGGTTGATAAAATTGATTTTGCCCCCTAGTTATAGACAAATGTTCCTGCCCCCTAGCATAGGGTGACACAACCCCTTGATTGCCAGAGATTGCTTGTGTAAATGGAAAATTCTCATGGGGTATGACCAATGCCTCTTGACGCAGAGGTTGTCCAGTTTCACCACTAAGTTCACAATTACCTTGCATAGGCATTATTTCTCCGCTTTGCAAGATTCTTATGGGCGCTGGTAGGGGTATATTTTATCATAAGGTGCTAAAATTCACTGGAGGAATTGATGATGTAGCAACATACTTGGTCAATTCGAGCACGGCCACCATTTGAGATTGAATTAATCCTGATGGTGCTCCATGCTGTTCTTGAGCACACTCATATTAGGTGTTAATGATCAGTGGCTTTACAACATCTGTGATTTGCCTTACCACATAACTAGCAACCTCATGGTGATTCTTCAATGGTTCGTCTCATCGAAGCAAGCATGACAGGGATGACTTCTGTGGGTCTCCTCAACTCATTCAGAAGTTGTCTTGTCACATCGTTTAGTCTCACCCTGCACCTGTTTTGGGTTAAGCTGTGCAGATGATGACTCAACTTGATGGGTTTAGCTATTAATTATGGGCCGCCCATGTTGGGCTAAACCCAGCCCATTTGAAAAGGCCCATGAGAGAGGTAGTTATTTTTTTTGTGGAGAATATAAAAGTTGTGGGGAAGTTAACAGTTTAACTCTCTTAAACGTTGAGATATCTCCCGCACAAGAACAAAAGGAAATAGTTCTCTCAAGTGTAGATTTTTTTGCCCCAAAATCAAGAACTCGTCATTGCAAAGGAAGAATTTAATCCGTGGCTAATAAGGTATGTCCATTTAAGTGATATGCTTTCTGATCGGTATTATACGTGTCCTTGGGCCGTTTCCGCATTTTTTATTGATTGATATTCGATTAGTTCGATATTTGTGTTCGGGAATCCGTTTCCTTTCATTGGTATCAGAGCCAAGGTTTGTTGTTGCTGATCATTACTGTAGTTTATAATTTTTTTTATGGCTAATAAGTTTAGACGAGGAGTGATCGGGGGCATAAATCCCGACACCGGTACTGTTCGTTCCTCTTTTATGACTTTTCGTATGTCAAAATTAGTTTTTGAATACACGAGGTCGTAGTTCTCGTCGAGACGAGGAAAACGAGTGGTGGCACGCCGCCGGCGGTAGCCGGACGCGCCGCCACGCGTGGACGGAAGTGGCTGTCGTTGTCGGCGCGTGCAGTTTTTCCCAGGCACGTGCGCTGCACGTGCGCGGGTAACCGCCCACGCGTGTAGTGAACGCGCGCGTGGCTAACGTCATCCTGCTGTTCGGGAGTCGGTTTGTCCGACCCAAGACCCGACTCGTGACCCATTGACTTGACCCGGTCATCCGTTGACCATTGACCGTCGTTGATATGCGTTGACCGTTGACTTTCGTTGACCGTCGTTGACCTTCGTTGACCATAGTTGACCAAAATAAAAAATAAATTTTCACTATGGATTATGTGTAGTCCCTTATGTTCTGCATTTGTTGCAGGAACAATGCCTCCCATTCGCATGCGTACACCTATTCGCACATTTTCAAGAAGACAAAAGAGGAGACTTCAAAGATTGATAGCTGAGTTGGCTAATTATCGATGGAAAAGTGGTGATATAAGGGTACACGTGCGCAAGGTCAATAAGAAAATACATAAAATAATTTGGAAGGGTTATCCCATGCCAGCTTTTGAGATGGTGCGATCCATGATTAACACTCTTCCATCGGAATGGCAAGTGGTGTTCAATCACCTATGGGATGTCAATGTGGTTCAGGATTACAAAAAGCTTGTAGTGGCTTTTGTGAGGGAATACTTTAAGATTGAGGCCTCGAGGACTTCGACCTTAGGGATGAATACGACCATGCGGGGAATGAATGTGCGTAGGAGAAACCCTAGGGGTTTTCCCTTTGTCTTTCCATGGGTGCCAAATAAGAAACTCAAGCTTTCAAAGCGTTTTTATGAGTCTTTCCCTGTTCATAGGTTGTTTTATTGAGTGTTTGAAGTTATGTTTGTTTAGGATGTTCTAATGTATTAGTTACGTTCTGTAAATAGTTTCTCCCATGTTGATGTTGTGACTTCTAATGTATTAGTTACGTTATGTAAGAATGTTTTTTCATTAATGGATGTTCAATGTCAATTGCTTTTTATTACTATTAATTCTTGTGGGTAGTTATGGAAGTTTAAGTAGCTTCAAATGACTTATTTTTG
The DNA here is from genome assembly GCA_014182735.1 of Corymbia maculata. Taxonomy (NCBI): domain Eukaryota; kingdom Viridiplantae; phylum Streptophyta; class Magnoliopsida; order Myrtales; family Myrtaceae; genus Corymbia; species Corymbia maculata. The sequence continues at coordinate 28,728,496 of CM024692.1, read as the reverse complement.
CATGGAAGGTTATATTAATGATAATTTCAATTAAGGTTCTTAGATGATGCTTTTGATTCTGAAGTCTTATTTGAAATTATTTATTAATATGATTAGTCTATGCAAGATCGATGCATAAATGATAGGCATTAATGTTTCGTGCATGTGTGTCTGATATGTTCAGATCCAATGGCTTCAGCAACTAAGAGTATAGTCGTTGAATTGAACAAAGGAGAGAAGCTCAACGGTGATAATTATGAAATATGGCATATGAAAATCCAGTATGTGCTAGAAGAGCAAGAGGCTCTTGAAGCTCTTAACCTGGTTATGGAAGAGCCTGAAGATGGGAACACCGCACAACACAAAAGAGATAAGGATGCATTTGTTGCATGGAAAAGAAAGAACTCTCTTGCTCGCATCACGTTGCTGAGTAGCATGAAAAATGATGTCATGCGGGAGTTTAGGTGTTTTGAGAATGCCAAAGAGATGTGGGAAGCACTGGTAGCAAGATTTGGTCATACATCGGTGACCAAGCTGAGACAGCTCACTATAAGGTTTGACTCATACAAGAAGTCTCATGGTTAGTCCATGAAACTATACTTAAGGAAGATGTCAAACATGATAAATGAGCTGAAGGATGCTGGCCACATTTTGACTGATGAACAACAAGTACAAGTAGTGATTCGTTCCTTGCCTCAAAGTTGGGAGCATATGAAGGTGCACCTGACCCACAATGAGAACATCCAAACCTTTGAGGATGCAGTACGCTATCTTGAGCTAGAAGAGGATCGCCTCTTGGCGGCAAAGCCAGAAACTGATATTTATTATGCAGGTTGTAGCTCACAAGGAGCTTCAAGCTCCAAGCGTAAGCATCCTGACTCATTCAAAAGGTGGAAAGGCAAAGGAGCGAGCTCTTCAGGGAAGAAACCAAGAATTGACCAACGTGAGAGAGGAAAACGTCCTCAAGTGAAGAAAATGTCAAGGGTGAGGTGTTACAATTGTGACAAGAGAGGTCACTATGCTCGCAACTGTTGTGAGCCAAAGAAGGTAAACACTCCTTGTATTCTTGAGAACTCGTTTTTGTATCAAGTTTCGTACTTTTAACCGAATCCGATCCTTTGTGGACCATAGATTCGGGAGCCACAGACCATGTAGCGAAGGACAGAGGTGCCTTCGTGGAGTTCCGACGAATTCCAACAGGAATGAAATGGATCTATGTAGGGAACAACTCCAGAGCTGAAGTAAAAGGGATTGGCACTTGTCAATTAAACCTGCGTGGTGGACGCACTTTATTCTTACATGATGTATTATATGCTCCGGAGATTCGTCGGAATTTGGTGACTGTGTTAGTGTTGGTTAAGTTTGATTTTAATTTGAACTTCCATAATAGTGGTGTGGACTTGTTTTTAGGAACGAGTTACTATGGTTGTGGTTACTTTCTAGATGGTTTTATTGTGCTGGATGTTGACTCTAGTAATGTTAATGTTTGTTATTCCCTCTTCACGTCTTCTAATTCATGTGATAATGATATGAATGTATGGCATGCTAGGCTTGGTCATATAGGCCAACAATGAATGAATAAATTAGCCAAAAAGGGCTTATTGGGCAATATCGAAAAAGTTGATTTGCCCACTTGTAAGCATTGCCTAGTTGGGAAAATAACAAGGAAACCATTTGGAAAGGGGACAAGAGCTGAATTTCCTTTGCAATCAATCCATTCTGACATTTGTGGTCCAATGAATGTGAGGACAAGGCATTGAGCTGTTTATTTCATCACGTTTATTGATGATTATACTGGTTTGGACACGTCTATTTGATTTCTCATAAATCTGAGGCTTTTAGTTGCTTCAAAAAGTTTATGAGCTTAGTAGAAAATCAATTAGACAATAAAATAAAAGCATTAAGATCTGACCGAGGTCGAGAATATCTATCTGATGAGTTCAGAAATTTGTGTGATGAAAAAGGAATAGAAAGACAATTGTCTATTCCCTATACTCCTCAACAAAATCGTGTTGCGGAAAGAAGAAACAGAACTCTATTGGAAATGGTTAGGTCCATGATGGCACAAGCTAACTTAACCATCACCTTTTGGGGTGACGCTTTGTTAACAGCTGCCTATGTTCTTAACCGTGTGCCTTCTAAATCAGTTACTTTCACTCCATATGAGTTATGGACAGGTAGAAAACTGGATTTGTGTTTTCTCAAACCTTGGGGTTGTGCTGCCTATACACATGAACCATCTCACAAGTATGGGAAATTGGGTCCTAGAGGTAAGAAGAGTATTTTTATAAAATACTCAGAACACTCGAAAGGATATGTGTTTATAGGTGAGCAAGAAAGTGGGAGTATAACTGAATTTGAATCACGGGATGTCACATTCTTAGAGAAAGAATTTCCTAAGAAGGGCGAAATAGGCGAGGACTACTCCCTATTTGAAACCTTGGATCAAGATAATGGAGTTCGTCTAAGTGGGAGCAATATGAGAAGTGAATAATTAAATTCGGATCAATCTCAATTGCAATCATCTAAAAGGATGATATCGTCATTATCTGATCCAAGTGGGAGCATAATGGAGAGCAATGTGCAAAGCGCACAATTGCCCATACGACGAACAAGTCGCAAAAGTATTCCCCGTCGACGTTTTGACATTGAAGGGGAAACTTTTATGGTTGCTCCAGGAGATGAAGATGAGCCGAAAAATGTAAATGAGGCTCTAAATTGCCCTGATAAGGAAAAATGGATGCATGCAATGGAAGAAGAAATGGAGTCAATGAAGTCGAACCATGTTTGGGAACTGGTTGATCTTCCAAAAGGACGCAAAGCTATTGGGAACAAATGGGTTCTCAAAATAAAGCGAAAAGCTAATGGCTCGATAGAAAGGCATAAGGCTCGCCTTGTGGCGAAAGGGTATAATCAACAGGAAGGAATTGATTATGAAGATACATTTTCTCCCCGTGGTGAGATTTACCTCAACCCGCCTTATTATGGCAATAGTGGCAAGTATGGATCTTGAACTACATCAAATGGATGTTAAGACTGCTTTTCTTAATGGAGAATTAGAAGAAGAGATTTATATGGAACAACCTAATGGTTTCATTTTAAAAGGTCATGAGCAAAAGGTGTGTCGACTTTTGAGATCAATATATACGGCCTTAAACAGTCATCGAGACAATGGTATATACGTTTTCATAGTGCCATAGTGGCATATGACTTTACAATGATTGATGAGGATCATTGCGTATATATCAAAAGGTCCAAAGATCAATTTGTGATCATATCATTATATGTTGATGATATACTGATTGCCGGAAGTAATTTGGAGTTTGTCAATACTGTCAAAAGTTGGTTATCTTCCAACTTTGAGATGAAAGACATGGGTGAAGCTGCATATATTCTTGGAGTTAAGATTTTAAGAAATCGTTTGAAGAGAATATTGTCTCTTTCGCAAGAAACTTATATAAATAAGGTTCTTGAACGATTTCGTATGCAGGATTGTAAACCCGTAAATACTCCTATTGTAAAAGGTGAAGCATTGAGCTATAGATTGTGTCCTAAGACTCCACAAGAGAAGGAACAGATGCAACGTGTTCCTTATGCTAGTGCTGTTGGAAGCTTAATGTATGCCATGATGTGTACAAGACCTGACATATGTTTTGCAGTTGGAATGGTAAGTAGATACTAATCCAATCCAGGTCAAGTACATTGGACATCCGTCAAAAGAATACTAAGGTATCTAAAGGGAACTGTTGATTATATGCTGAGTTATCAATGAAAGGATCTGCGGCTTGAAGGCTACTCAGATGCTGATTGGGGAGGAGATTTAGATGAAAGGAAATCTACCTCCGGATTTGTTTTCTTACTAAACAATGGCGCCATATCTTGGAGTAGTAAGAAGCAAACGTGTATAGCCTTGTCCACGATGAAAGCCGAGTTCGTGGCATTATCAGCAACTGTACAAGAGGGTGTTTGGCTTAAGAGATTTTTGGATCATTTAGGTGTCGTTGAGAATGCTGCAAACTCATTGTTGGTTAACTGTGATAGCCAAGCAGCGAGATAGCATACACAAATGATCCAAAATATCATGCTAAGACCAAATATATAGATACAAAGTATAACTTTGTTAAGGATATGGTTGCACGAAAAGATGTGAACTTGTAGTAAATATCTACGTATAGAATGATAGCAGATCCTATGACAAAGCCGATACCTAGAGATGTTTTTTTATGGTCATGTAAAATTTCTGGGACTACGTAGATGTTGATGTACTGAATAATGTATTTTTCCCTAAATGTTCATTGTTGATGATATTTACTATAATTATTAATGCCTATGAGTTTTATTTAACATTTATGCATCTCAATGCTTAGTGCATTATGTTTGAAAAAGTATGTCGAACAGATAAGAGATTACCCCACTCACACGGGTAATTGCCTCTATTTACTATGTGAAAAATGGAGATGAGACAATTTTAAGCCGATTATCTAAGTGATAATTGAGAGCTCAAGCTTAAAATATAAATGTCAATTTAACTGAGTGTTAAAATGAGGACATACTATTTATTATGTCCGAAAGTAAAATAACCCACATATTTTACTTTATCTGTTTTTGGAACTAGATGTGAGTTCTAATGGATTCCTTGAAAAAGTAGATTTGTGAACTCAAGTTAGACATTAAGTATGTCTGAACTATCATATGTATGGTATTCAAGTGAAGACATACGCTCTATGGGAAATGAGTTAATACCATAATACGTATTTCATACTACGTATGCATAAGATGATCAATAAGAATGGCAAAAGTTTTGATCTCAACTTATAAGCCGTGTGAGACTCTTGAGGAAAAGAGTTCCTCAATTTAAGTGCCCTCATGACTCTTACTTATTCTCAAGATTTCTATTTAATGTTTGCTATCTTAGAATGTTGCCGATGATTACGAATTGATTCGATCTAACGGGACATTTCTAGAATAGCAAGTTGAATTGAAATTGAGAGTTTTAAGGAAAGAGGAAGATCAATTTGTTATTGATGTCACATTCTCGTTTGTATTCACCGGTCGACCAATTGTGATTAGTTCATAATTGTGAATACAACATATAATAAATGCAAAGAGATCAAGAGAGATGTAAATGTGACTAATTGATCTAGGGTACTGCATCCTATATCTACTCGAAAACATCATGCCCAACTTGAACTACTATGTATTCCTAACAGATACATAGTAATGAGCTCTCAAAGTATGCTAGTCGCACGGATTACTTTCTTGTATGAATTTTGCAAAAATGAGAGAGTTATGTTTAGCCCACCATGTGCGAGTGGGAGATGATGGGTTTAGCTATTAATTATGGGCCGCCCATGTTGGGCTAAACCCAGCCCATTTCAAAAGGCCCATGAGAGAGGTAGTTATTTTTTTGTGGAGAATATAAAAGTTGTGGGGAAGTTAACAGTTTAACTCTCTCAAACGTTGAGATATCTCCCGCACAAGAACAAAAGGAAATAGTTCTCTCAAGTGTAGATTTTTTGCCCCAAAATCAAGAACTCTCGTCATTGCAAAGGAAGAATTTAATCCGTGGCTAATAAGGTATGTCCATTTAAGTGATATGCTTTTTGATCGGTATTATATGTGTCCTTGGGCCGTTTCTGCATTTTTTATTGATTGATATTCGATTAGTTTGATATTTGTGTTCGGGAATCCGTTTCCTTTCACAACTCAAGGAATATCCTCCATTATTTGGGGATCGTCTTTAGGATTGCTGCAGCTCATTGTTCGTGGCATAAAACTCTCTAGTACTAATACAATTAGTCCCACTAGATATGCCAAAAAGATGTTACGCCAGTTTATTCCGCAATGGAATATCTTTCACCAAACGGTGTGTTTCAATTTTAGTGTTTGAAAGAGGACTTGGGTTCTATGTTAGTATTGGACAAAGAGGGTCAAATGCAATATTATTTGTATTTTATTCCGAAAGCTTACTTTACATACAATCTCATATAGAATCCCCATCGATAATCCAATACAAATTTGCCTAAGTACACTAAGGAATATATCTAAGAATTGATTGATAATGCAATGTCAAGATCAAATCAATGATGTTGGATATCACAAATGATTCTAAAACTACACTGCTTCCAAATTGATATACTAGCACAATGCTACGTTGGCGTCGACGACGCTGAATAAGAAGGCTTAAATGAGGGGTACACTTCTTTATGGTTAATGTCTAAATCTAATGCCAAAGGCTAGTCGACCTCACTAGATTAGTGAAATAGCACTAGCAAATGTTGCTTGAATGTGGACTGGAGGACACAACATTGGAATCTAATTGATGTCGCTGAACAAGGATGGACCGTTGAAGGACCTTACTCTTAAATAGATATCAAAACACAACGTTGAAATTTAATCAATGACATCAGGTGAAGATAATACTACTAAGAAGACACTGTCCTTAGATGGGTATATTGACACAACGTCGGAATCTAATCGACAACGTTGGACAAAAATGGACTGCCAAAGAACTTTACCCCTAAATGGATATGAACATTTAACACCGGAATCTAATTGATGATACTGGACATCAATACCCCCACCGAGGAGATGTTGTACCTAGGTGGACACAAGGATGCAACATTGAAATTTAATTAATGACACTAGACAAAGGACATATGGTGCTGGAATTTAATTAGCAACACTATACAGGATATGACATTCATTGGAATTGAATCCGTGATGGGAACCTAAGACTACAACTATGCTAAGCTAAGATAATTAAGAAAAGATAAAGAGTTTTGTGTGATGTTCCGGGGCTTTTTCGCTAGAGGACCTCGGGTATATATAAGGACACTCTAGTAACCGTCGAGCGATTACCAATTTGAATTCATCACCCTCAGTTTTCAACACGTTTCTTATTCTTCCGTCAGTTCATCCCATAACTGCTCTAGTCGTACTTCCCTTCGTTAAGGATAACTTCCCAAATTGAATTTTTTGATCATTCACCGCCCTCCTTTCGCGCCTTTTGATCTTTGTAATTTACTACCGAAATCCATGTCATGACATTCAGCCCCGTGGATCTTTCATCCTTGACTGCTCAACCTCCATCTAGATGCCCACCAATGGCTGATAATAGGGCCTTCTCATGTCATTTCATCATATTTCGAGATGAATTTGGCTCACTGACCGGCATGTGAGGCATACTCAATTTTGGGTACCAACAGGTGAATAAGACAATGCATGGTATGGTTAAATAATACGCAAATGAGGATATTAAACACAATGAGGTGAATGAAGAAAAGGAGAACAGTGAACAATCAAAACTCGATACTCAGATGTGTTGAAAAGCTCCAGTATGTACAAAAGCGTCACGCGCTTGGCAAAATCATTGCGACATGAAACAGACAAAATTGCGGTGCGGAGTAGGAAATCATTAATGTCAAAACAGAGAGAGAGAGAGAGAGAGAGAGAGAATGGGGACTGTTGATTCAACTGGTGGCTCTGCTGAGCATCTCCGTGTACTGCAAGTAAGAAGTCTGCCTCTGCAGCTTCATCTGCTCATAGAACGTCGCTATGAACTCCTCTGCTCTTTCATCGATCCCTTCTGCTCCTGTTCCTCCTCCTTCTTCGGACGATCCCGGCGCCCTCTCATCGTACCCGCATTCCTCTCCGTTTCTATCGGCAGCCAAGCTCTTCCTCTCCCACTCGCCGTCCTTGTCGCCGTCGAAGAAGCCGTACTCAAAATCGACGTCCGGGTTGATGCAGGGGATGCGAGGGAGGCGGAAGCGGGACCCCGCGGATCCTCCGGGATGGCGCATCTTGAGGCGGAAGATCGGAGTCTCGTCGAACGAGAGCTGGCGCTCCCCGTAGCGAATCCGATCTCGAGTCATCGAGCCGCGGTAGCGGCCGCCAATGCTCTCGACGAATCTAGTCGCGGCGAGCCGGAACTTGACCGCGAGGAGCCGCCTGAACGCGCCGCCTCTCCTCCCCCACGGCAGCGCGAGGCGGAGCACATCCCAAGCTCTGTGGGCAACGGTGGAGTCCCCGCTCGCCATTTCCGGATACAGAAGGTGTTATGGGGACGGCGAGGACAGCGAATTGCAAACGAGCGCCAAGCCCGACAGCGGAGAAGATGCTCTCTTCGCAGTGGGAGACAGGAAGAAGATGGTGAAGGACGTACTGGGTAGCCGTAGCGACGAGGCCGAGTTGCGAGACGAAAGAAGCAGCAGTAATAAGCTTCTTTTGGATCTTTTCGCTTGGGAAATGGCAGGCGTGCGATGCCGTCGTTATATGATGACTATGGAAGAGGAAGTGATGACTATGGAAGAGCAAGTGAAAGCGGCCTCGGCCTCACGCGGATTTACAAGCTGGAGTTTTACCTCACTGGCTTCCCACGTTTTTCCTCTTAGCGGTGGACCCCATCCCTTGAGTCACCTTGAGCTTTCTTTAGGCTTTTAGCTGTGAAAAAATATAGGACTTTTGCCTGAAAAGAAGCACGGTACTCTTCGGGAGCTTTTGTATTGTATTAGATATTTTGATATGTGTACAACATTCTTCCATACTCGGTTAATAGATATCAAAAAATTTGACACGTGGTTAGATATACACATGATCAATTTTAAAAAATTTCAATAAATAAAAGGTCAAAATGTAAATATAAAAAATAAAAAAATAATAAAAATACTAAAGGGGAAAAAACCTTAATCTTCGCTTATCTTCTAACTTTCACTTCTCATAATACACAATTTACCCCCAACTTTTTTTTTTTTTTTTTTTTTTTATCTTCTCTTTACTTGAATTCAGAATGTGACTTGTTTGTTTTTTTCCTCCAAATTTTATGGATTATTAGAATGAAGTCAAATTTGTCAAATTAGAACAATGAATGATATTAACAAATAGTGGATTAATATTTTTAATATAAATTTATTCTAGGATTATTTTTTTATTTGTGAATTTTAGTCAAATTAATTTGATTGAAATAATCATAAAAATGATAATTTATCATGTATATATAAAAATATACATTTAATATATAACGTATCAGAATTCTATATTTTTTGAGAAATGATGTGTTGGCATGTCGTGTTATGTTGCGTATTGGTGTTGATGTTACTTAGTTTTTCAAGAGATATTGGTGTTCACATCCCTGCGCGCAACGTGGGTTGAGGTTATTCTGATGCAACAGATTAGGAGCATGTCATGTTGAGGTATGATTTATAATCTCTATTGATAGGAAGGCACATAGTATTGCTCCCCAATAAGAGGGCGGGAGTCAAGGGTCGCTCCATGGGTCTCAAGACAGTACCTTTGACCCACCAGAAGGCTTTTTTAATAAAGATATATGAAGTACTTATTACAATGAAATCTTCTGCTAAATGTAACCCTAGTTTAAATGTAAATTGGGATAAATTTTATATATCAAATTTTCTTTCTTGTTTTTAATTTCTATCACTATGTTTGAGTGCCTAATTCTAACACATTATCGGGTCATTTGGATTCTATGACTAATGTGACGGGTTGAGCCTGTCCCATGTGTCGGATGTATACACTGCACTTGGCGATCCATTCGTGTCGACATCATCTGAGATCCAAGCGCATGTTCCGGATGACGCCTGTACGGTAAATTGCTTGATTGAATTTTATACATGTATGAAAGCAAACCCCCCAGGTAGAGAGCTTCGTGAGCTTCGTATGCTTGACTTTGGCATGCCACTTATGTTTTCACCTTAATGTTCTCACTGAAACGCGACAAAACATCTTCCAGAAGCTTTCAACACGGAAACAATTTGACACTCAAATTTAAAAGTGAGTTGCCATCACAACTTATTTTTAAGACAAAATATCTTTTATCTCATTGTCAGAGCAGACGTTATTGGATTTTCTTTCAAAAGCATCCCATTAAATTGTCACACACCGACTATTCTTGTGATATATATATATAATCAGTACATTGAAAATTGAAGACTTCCAAACATGCTGAACAAATGTTTCGGGTCTATATAATTTGAGAAATACAATATAGTCATCACGACCACTGAACTGTCCAGAGAAATGTGGATTTCAAGTACCAAGATCTTTTTTTAAGCGTACAATTTTATCATTATGTCATTGCCAATTTTTATCTTAAATTATGAGTTGGTTTAAATAAGGGTTAATATTATGAAAAATCCTAAATTGGTACATCCGTGACAAATTTATTTAAAACTAATTTTTTGACCACGAAAAATTTCAAATTGATACATTTGTGAAAAAACATTGATACTCTTTGAGAACCTTCGTGTCATGTCAAATACTTCAACATGTATTTGACATTCTTCGACACCAACAAGTGACATTTGGTCAACACTCTTGACATGCGAGTTTGGAATTATGATACATGATTCCAACATGCACGTGGTCAATTTTAAAAATTCATAATAAATTAAGGGTCAAAATGTAAATATGTAAAAAATAATAAATAATACATGGGGAAAGAAGAAAAATTTAGTCTTTCTCTTCTCTTATGACTCTCACTTCTTATGACACACAATTCTTCTCAAGTTTTTTTCCTTCTCTTCTGACACGCTCTGGCATGCGAGTCCAAAAAGTGGATTGCTTATTTTTTTCTTCTAAGTTTTATGGATTATTCAAGTGTAGTTGAATTTATTAAATTGAGACAATGAATGATATTAATACATAGTGATTAATATTTTTAATGTAAAAATATGATAAGATTATATAATAAAATTAAAAAATATAATAATATTATAAAAAAAATTTAAAAAAATTAAAGAGAAGAATATAATAAAAATATTAAAAGGTCAAAAGAAATCTTAAGTCACAAAAAAAATTTAAGGGTCGTATCAAGTGCAATTCTATTCCAAGAATAGAAATTTTGAGCAATTATCAAACCCCTCTAAATGCTTAGAAACTTGTTTAGAGAACATATATAAAAATAATCATTTTTGAGTAGAAATTATATCTAGGGATAGAATGGTTTCCAAATGCACTCTTAGAGTTCCTAGTATAGAGAACCAAAAAGTTCATCAAATCTTCCCATACATTTTGTGCTTTCTATAACCTTGGAATGGGCATCTAGACCCGGCTACCTAAAAGCTTAGGAAACACTTTGTGAGCTGCCTTGCCCCATTAAGACCATACCTATAACTTGTCCGATTGACTCTTGACCTAAAACAATTTGCACGCAGTTCATGGGATTTGAACAAGTAACCTCCAGTTTCCAAGTTAGAAATCCTCTCAATTGCCTCAACTTATGATGCAAATCCCGAGACTGGGATTAATGAAGCTGTGGCCATGGATCGTGTTATTTATGTCAAAACAGTTAAGAAACACGCATGCTTTTTTGAATGACAAAAAGTCGCCCACTTTAATCAAATAGGTAATAGGCGAACAACATCCATTACCAATGAGACGTGAGTGAATGACTCAGCTAAATGTTGGAAGCATAAGATGGTATTGATTTGGGCTCGTTGATGCTGCAAAAGAATCGAGTGAAGTGGGAAAATTGTTTAAAAAGTCCTATACCTATTACATTTTTGCCAATTCAGACATAAATTTTTCAATTTGCTATTTGAGTCCTAAATCTTTTCATTTTTTGCCATTTGAGTTTATTTGGCCAATTTTGACTGAAAATTGTTGACATGGACGCTTGCGTTGCTATATGGACAATTTTTAATAATACTTTTTTCGAAATTTTTATTTACTTTTTTCTTTTTGAATTTTTCTCACTTTCTTCTTCCTTTTCCTTTTGCTAATGGCCAGTTGCTGACCATGGCTAGGCTTGCTAGCCTCGGCCGCCATTAGCGAGGCACGACTAGGTGAGGGGAGTCCTTGCCCAAGGAAGGCCCCGCGAGGGTTAGTCACCCGGGCCAAGGGGCCTTGTCGGGGATTGCCCTTGCTAAGGCAAAATTAAAAATGTTGAAAACTCAATTGACAAAATTAAAAGTTTAGGACTAAATTGACAAAAGTGTAACAAATTTAGAACTTTTTGAACAATTTTCTTAGAATGAACTTGATATCTGAGAGAAGTCTCATTCCTTGTGTGGCAGCAAAAAACTTTAACACATTTCATTAAAAAATGTAGGGAAGCCTAGTGGATTTCTTAATACATTTGGCGGCAGCATTTGCCTCATGAGAGTATTTCATCTATTCATATAACACATGTCTACATTAAAGCAGTAAAATATGAAATGATACAATTGATTCGATAATATTGCGTCAACAAGGCATGTGATATCATCGATGCATGATATTTGTTTAAATAAGACAATGAATAATATGGTTAAATAATACGCAAATAAGGAAATTAAATTCAGTGAGGTGAACGAAGAAAAGGAAAACTGTGAATAATTAAAACTCGATATTCAGATGCTCCATTATGTACAAAAGCGTCACGCGCTTGTCAAAATCATTATATCGTGAAACCGACAAAATTGCGGTCCGGAGTGGGAAATTATTAATGTCGAAACAGAGAGAGAGAGAGAGAGAGAGAGAGAGAGAGAGAGAGAGAGTGGGGACTGTTGATTCAACTGGTGGCTCTGCTGAGCATCTCCTGTGATTCAACTGGTGGCTCTGCTGAGCAGTACTGCAAGTAAGAAATCTGCCTCTGCAGCTTCATCTGCTCATAGAACGTCGCTATGAACTCCTCCGCTCTCTCATCGATCCCTTCTCCTCCTCTTCCTCCTCCTTCTTCCGACGATCCCGGCGCCCTCTCATCGTATCCGCATTGCTCTCCGTCTCTATCGACAACCAAGCTCTTCCTCTCCCACTCGCTGTCCTTGTCGCCGTCGTCGAAGAAGCCGTACTCAAAATCGACGTCTGGGCTGATGCAGGGGATGCGAGGGAGGCGGAAGCGGGACGCCGCGGATCCTCCAGGACGGCGCATCTTGAGGCGGAAGATCGGAGTCTCATCGAACGAGAGCTGGCGCTCCCCGTAGCAGATCCGATCTCGAGTCATCGAGCCGCGGTAGCGGCCGCCAATGCTCTCGACGAATCTAGTCGCGGCGAGCCGGAACTTGACCGCGAGGAGCCGCCTGAACGCGCCGCCTCTCCTCCCCCACGGCAGCGTGAGGCGGAGCACATCCCAAGTTCTGCGGGCAACGGTGGAGTCCCCGCTCGCCATTTCCGGATACAGAAGGTGCTACGGGGACGGCGAAGACAGCGAATTGCAAACGAGCGCAAAGCCCGACAGTGGAGAAGATGCTCTCTTCGCAATGGCGAGAAAGGAAGAAGATGGTGAAGTACGTAATGGGTAGCCGTAGCGACGAGTCAGAGTTGCGAGGCTAAAGAGCAGCAGAAGTAATAACAGGTTCTTTTGGATCTTTTCGCTTGGGGAATGGCAGGCGGGCGATGACGTCCTTATATAATGAATGACTCTGAAGAGAGAGGAAGCGAACGCGGCCTTACGCGGATTTACAAGCTGGAGTATTACCTCACTGGCTTCCCATGTTTTTCCTTCCTATTAGCAGCGGTGGACCCCATCCCTTGAGTTACCTCGAGCTTTCTAGTGTCATTTAGCTCTGCATTTAGCGATGAAATCCTGTGAGGCTTCCGCCTCGCTTCGAGAGTTCTTCGTTTCACATTGGACACTTTGATACTCTCCAACACGCTTCGACATATGATCAACAAATGTCAAAAAATTCCGACACACGGTCAATTCTTCCGACATGCAAATGTCAATTTTAAAAATTTTCAATAAATGAATGGTCAAAATATAAATATGTAAAAAAGAATAAATGAGGAAAGAAGAAAAACCTAATATTTTCTTCTGATTCTCGCTTCCCGTGACACATAATTCTCCCAAGTTGTTTTTTTTTTCTCTTTTCTTCACATTCTGACATGCAAGTCTAGAATGTGGATTACTTATTTTTTCTTCAAATTTTATGGATTATTGGAATGGAGTTGAATTTGTTAAATTAATGTTTTTAATGTAAATTCATTCTAAGCTCTTTTCTATTGTTTATTTATTTGTGAATTTGAGTTAAATTAATTTGATTGAAATAATCATAAAAATGGTAATTTTTTATGTATATATAAAAATATATAACATATCCCAACGTGTCAGAATATTTTTTAAGAAGTGATGTATTGGCGTGTCGGGTATCGTGTCGCATGTCGGTATCAATGCTACTTAGTTTATTAGGAGATACTGGCATTTACATCCCCACACACAACAAGGGTCGAGGCTACTCTAGTTTCCCGTGTTGTGCAATGGATTAGGAATCTGTCATGTTGAGGCGTGATTTATATTCTCTATTAATTGGAAGGCACATGGTCTTACTTCCCAATGAGCGGGCAGGGGTCTGGGGGTCACTCCGGGGTCGCACAGCAGTACCTCCAACCCACCAGAGGGCTTTTGTAATATAGTGACCGGGTCATTTGAATTCTATGGCTAATGCGACGGTCAAGCCTATCCCATGCGTCGGATGTGTACACAGCAGTCAGCGATCCATCTGTATCGACATCATATGAGGTCCGAGCGCATTCCACGGACGACGCCTGTGCGGTACAATTGCTTGGTTGAATTTTATACATGTATGAAAGCAAACACTCTAGGTCAAGCTTCGTTTGCTTGACTTTTGGCATGTCGCTTATGTTTTACCCTTAATGTTCCCACTGAAAAGCGACAAAACATTAAAAGTGACTTGCCATCTTGCCTTACTTTTTAGGACAAAGTATCTTTTATATCATTGACAGTTCGGACATTACTGGATCTCACTCAAAAAGCGCCCCATTAAGTTGTAATGCACCGTTGACCAAAAAAAAAAAGTTATAATGCATCGACTATTCCTGTGATAGATATAACCAGTACATTGAAAAGTGAAGACTTCCGAGTATGCTCGATAAGTGTTTCGGATCTATATAATTTGAGAAATATAATATATTCTGTCACATTAGCGACTGCTAAACTGTCCAAAGAAATGTGGATTTCAAGTACCGAGATCTTTTTTTTAAGTGCACAATTTTATCATTAAGTCATTGCCAACTTTATCTTAAATTCCGAGTTAGTATAAATAAGAGTTAATATCATGAAAAACTAAACTGATACACATTTATGAAAATTTACCCAAAACTAATTTTTTGATAATGAAAGACTCCAAATTAGTATATGCATGATAAATTTACCTCAAAACTACTTCTTTGATTGCCCAAAACCCCGAACTAATACTTTTGGGACCAATATACCCTCCGTTAAATTGGATTAATCACGAAAAACAACAAAACCGATATAATCGTGATAAATGGAGAGTAAAATCCCAAACTGATACACTAATTAACTGTCACATGTTATCGAACTCAGCAATTTGATTGTAAATTTTAACAAAAATTAAAATATGGTAAATTTGTCAAAAGTATATTGGTTTGAGGTAAATTTTTCAAAAATCTACTAGCTTAGAGTTTTTCATGATATTAATCCTATAAATAAAGAGATAATTTAGTTTTTGATTACTTATGACACTAAGAAAATATATTAATTGGATCATTAGTTGATGACCCTACGATAGACAACTGGAGAGCTTTCGCCATCTTCTTACTGGCATGAAATTTGTCCAAGTAAACGTCTAGTCGTCTTTCTAATCCCATTAATCAATCTTTAATCGGGTCATTATATGAGCCTATAGAATTTTTTGCCCTTTTTATTTGTTTCATATACCATCGATCAATTAGCTTCAATTTTCACCCAAAATAATAGAGGTCACTATAAAGAGCAATCGAATATCATTTATATAACAGTACCCTGAAAATTAAAAGCCGAAAAATTAGATCAAATATTATCAGTATTCACAAATGATCTAATTCACCATTGATTTGAGAGTTTTGACTATTTACTTTTTTCACCTGTCAGTTCATGCTGTAATTATTAGAGTGAATCTCACGGGAACTTGCAAAGAATTTCTTGATAGGTGCAAAATGACAAATATGAATGAATTTGACCTTACCGTGTTTATATAATAGTAGATTAAATTGATATGGTAATCTTTGCTATAATATGTTATAGTAAACATAACACATAAAATATTCCCCCACGATCAAGTTGGGGGAGCTACACTGAGTTCAACAGGAATAGATTTGCGTGCGTGTTTTCAAGCCCATTCCTACAGCACAGCAAGAAAAAAGAAAAGAAAAGGCGGTGGTATTTTAATTGATACTATGGGCGGTGCTTCTTGTTTCTTGACCTCTATCAGAGTTCACTGTATAGAACCCAAAACTTCATCAAATCTTCTGTACATTTCGTGCTTTCTGTAACCTTGGAATGGACATTTAAACCCAGCTACCTGAAAGTCTGGGAAACACTCAAATCGCATGTACTGTATGCACAGTTAAGATCATACCTATTATTTGTTCAATTGACACTTAACCTAAAATAGTTCGCATGCAGTTCATGAGAGGTAACTTCCAATTCCCAAGTTAGAAATCTCCACAATAGCCTTGACTTACGATACCAACCCCGAGATTGAGATTAATGAAGCCGTGGTCATGGATTGTGCCTTATTTATATTGAAATGGTTAAGAAACATGCACACTTTTTTTGAACGACAAAATGGTTGTCCACTTTGATCAAATGGGTAAATCCTAGATGAACGGAATACGTTAGCAATGAGACGTGAGCTAATGACTTGGCCAATGCTGGAAGCATAAGATGGTATTGATTTGGGCTCGATGATGCTGCAAAAGAATCGAGTATGTACCTTGTACAATTGTCGTGGAGAAGGGAAATTTGGCATGTAAGTTTGGCTTTTGCATGCAAGCAGTTGTCCAATATCGTTGGCTAATAATGGAGAGAGAGAGAGAGAGAGAGAGAGAGAGAGAGAGAGAGAGAGAGAGGAGAGAGAGAGGGAAGCCAGTTAAGGAAGGCAACAAACAACAACGTTGAGAGCGGGGTCGCAGGCATAAGAAACGGCGCTGCCAGGAAACGATTAACCGAAAATCGGACAAATTCTCATGACCATTTTTACCCTTTGCAATTTCTGATTATTTGGTGCTGCTACTTGGTTTCTCTCCTAGTGCCACAACAACTGCCAAAAGGAAGTACACCGAGAGCAACCATAAACATAGTCATGTTAAAAATCTATCGACCATGTCTTGAAAAGGAAGGAAAAGAATCATAGGCGAAAATGAGATTTTGTATTTGAAATATCACCCTCAACTATTCTCTCTTTGCACGAACACTATGCTCATGTAATTGCTTAGCCCCGTCTATTGTAGGAGGACCGTCACATCCGATAGAGATGAAACCGAACATCCACTATCGATAGAAAAAAAGGTATTAGCAAGATATTAATATGAAGAGGGAGAGAAACAAGCATTCGACAAATTCTTAATTTCTCTATCTCTCTAAGGGGTTTTAATGTATGGTAAGCCAATTCGAGCGCAATCAAAACCGTGATGTCTAATTTCGTCAATTTACCCAACGGTAATTTACCCAACGGTACTGCAAAACTGAACCCGTTCAGAATATTCAATATGGGACTTCGGTTTGGCCACCTTCTTTTGCGGATCGCAAATGCCAACTTAGCAAACGAAACTGGAGAGACCCCCCCCAATATATATATATAACGCAATTGCTCGGACATCATCTCTCAAAGTGCTCTCCCAACTCCGCCCTGCATTTTTGCAGGGCAACGTAGACATTTCGTCCATCCCTCTCCTCCTCGCTTTTCCCCTAATTTTCCCATATGGAAAGCAAACCGGACACCGGCGTAGCCGCCGCTGCCGTTGCCCTGGTCCCGGCCCATGCCATCGTCGTCGGAGATGAGAAGAAACCGGCACAGGTGCCAACCAAGAAGAAGGGCGGGGCAATGAGCCTCCTGAGGGCCGCGCTGTTGCTGATACGCCGTGGATCGGGCAAAAAGTCGAAGCCGTCCCTCCAGATCGAGGTGGCCGCGAGCGATGTGCTGAACAAGGTCGTGGGCACGATGCGTCCCCTGCACGTTCATAGCCACCAGTCCCCGCCGCACGAGGCCGCTGCCCCCGTGCATCTGCCCCCACCGCGCGAACACTTCGTGGACGTGCTCTCGGCATCCCCTATGTCGACGCCGGCTAGGTCGTACTCGCCTTCTTTTCGCTCGTCCACTTCCGGGAGCACGAGCCGTTACGCCTCTGCGGCCAATCTGCAGGAGCTCCTCCAGGGAAACTCCGATGACGAGGACCAGGACGACCAGGACGGCCCCTACAACGCGAACGGCGGTGACAACATGATCGATGCCAAGGCCGAGGAGTTCATCTTGCAGTTTTACCAGCAGATGAGGGCGCAGAATCACAACGAGAACATCCGTCGGCGCACCAAGCGTCATGCTCATTGACGAACGTGTTGGTACTGACGGCATACGTGTTGCCATGCATGCACGTTATCATCATTAGGGGTTCCAAAAATGAAATATGATTTTAGTTTGCGCATGTCATTGTCCAAAAAAAAACATATATATATATCTGCATAGGCCGACGGATGTCGAGTGAGATCGAGGAGGTTGGATTGAAAAAGAGGAGACGGTCGTGGTGTCTATTTATAATTATGTATTTCCATTTTATTGTTACAATGGTTGTTGGTTTTTTTTTTTTTTTTTTTTAAATTGTTTTGAGAATCAAGGGAAAAGTCGTCTGTCTTTGTTCTTTTTTCACTGCACTTTTAGTTTTTCTTTAACGACACCCATCACATTTTGGTTTATCAGAGAATATCAATCTTAACATCCACATCCTTAAATAATAGAAGAAATCACGGAAGTTTTTAAAGCCGGAAGATATTTCGTTTTACTTAGTTTCTGGAATCGGAACTTGTGATATTGCCGCAGGATAAAAAAGAAAAGAAGTGCATCTTTTCTTTGGAAAGATTCTGATTCTAGTTATGACATATTGTTTGGGGAGAAGCTGATTTTCCACGAGCAAATCATTGCATATCGAAAATGAGATGAAGGAGGCGATTGCCTAGAAAAATTCGAATCCGAAAGTTTAAGTTATTAGAGGACATGCAAACAAAATGGCTGCAGCTTCTCATCATTTACTTCCACTAGAAACGTTTGGGGTGAAAGTATTTTGTGGGTTAATTATAACCTCAAAGGCTTTAACTTGTTTATGTGTCGATTTTAATTAATGTTGGGTGTAAAAAATAGTAAACTAAATAATATAGGATGCTGCATCTAGACTCATAAATAAATAGGACATATTCAATGGAGAATCTAGAAGTCGGAGTTAGAAGGGAGGGGAGACGTTTTTTTGATTAATGTATCATAAATCTATAAACATACGTATAATATTTTTGAAAAAGAATTAGCCGATAATATAACAGATTATTTTAATCTAAGTGGGTAGCCCCCTAAGTCCATTATTAGTGATATTGAACATCTTAGTAAGATTTTGTGAAATTAGTGAAAATGTAATCCTCCAATGAGTGTAGTGATGAGATGATGTGATGCCTTGCAATTATATTCTATCCATTTCCTAAAGCACGAGTCAACAATTAAATTTATCTAATTCATTTCCTCCATGATAAAAGAGCTTCATACACATATTTACTTTGCATATAAAAACGGGTTTATCAACATCGTGGCGGCGATATAGACCTGATCATTGGGCGGGCTCGAAGCGGAACTGTTTGGGCCCAAAATTTCGGGCCCCTTGCCCAAGCCCGCCCACGTGGGCAGCCCATTTTACTTTTTATTCATATTTTCAGCTAAAAAAGAGATAATTCTTGGCATTTTATTTTACCAATTTTGCTATGTGTTATTGTATTTTTCTATGGGCGGGCCGGCCCGGGCGGGCATTGATCACCCTTCATCGCCGATAATTTCGATCCGACGGCCGAGAAAAACCTTGTGATCAATCAACGAATCAAAAACACTGGTATCGCCTCGCGCTCGCGGCGCAAGATAGCATTTCTACCTATTCGAATGCTATCCTCCTCCGTGGATGCGCTCTGCACGCCTCCATCTCCCGATTCCGCCGGTGCTTGTTCTTCGTCGATCTCCGACAAAATTCTTCTTCTTTGCGCGAAAGATGAAGTGTTTCGAGATTGGACAAGCTCTCATCTTCTCTTGCTGAGCCGCTCTTCCGTCGTGCAGCAGGTGAGTAGTCTCGTTCCGATTTCTCGGCGGCTTTTTTTGGACGCTGATTTCAACGAAGTATCGATCAAGTGGTTCTGAGTGATGAGTTGGTTTGATTGTGCATAGAGAAGCGTTTGCTGATGTATCATGGGGTAATAATTTGATTGGTTTTCGCGCATTGTGTTGATTTTAGTTGGATTCTGGGCTGTTGGAGCTGTGGATTGAACTTCACTGGAATCGATTAGGAATTCTGAGGGCTTCTTTGTTGAACGGTCTCGTGGGGGAGATTCAAATGTGCACTGGAAGTTGGGTTTTGAGATGGCATTGATACCGAAGCGATGTCGTGTGGGTGAACTTACATTGGGGCAAGTTTGACCAAATTATGCATTCAATTATAGTTAGTTTATTGATTAGAATGTAGCTCATACACAAGTAATGTAGGCAAGATACTTGTTTATGAGGAAGATTTATTTGGGTTACGTAAGATTATGTTTCGTACCATTTTAAAGTGTTTACAGCGAGATGAGAATATGGTGGTTATGTTCTGGACATGCTTGTTATTTTCAGGCATGAAATTTCACTGCAAAATGAAGTGCTTAAAATGAAGTGTTTAGGTGTTGTGGCACTTGATTTTTCCGTTTCAACTGGGGTTATGTGATGTCAGCATGAGCATTAACCTAGATTGATCCTGAGAATACTATGGGATATTCTGTATGGTAGCTTTAGTCTTAATACGATCAGCACTGTATTTGAGGAAGGAGGAGATAGGAGGTAACTACAGTTAACGTTGCATGGAGTGGAGGCAGGATGTCCCGTAGTTAACTTCGTTCCTTGAGTTTCATCACAAAATGACTAAACTCATATTAAAAGTCAAATGCAAGTCAGCCCAGAGTTTTCCTCCATTTATTTTTGGGGCTTGGATGCACTCTTACAAGATTTCCTGCAAAGAATGTACCACTGTAACAGGTGCATTAATGCCACTGGTCACTGCCGTTAACATCTTCTGTTTCATATTAGTGGTTTATGTCCATGTCATATTCATAGTATAACCATCTTCAAAGGTTATCTTGCAGGTGTGTGCCAGCACTGATTTATATATTGTGCAATGATGTCTGAATTAACAAGTGTGATGAAGGAAACTTCTGAAAATAATGCTGATTCATCGCCAAATGATTTTGGTACCATAGAGGAATCGCCCGAGGAAACCATACTGTCACGGCAAACTTCAATTAATCTTGTCCCATTTATTGGCCAGAGATTTGTTTCCCAAGATGCTGCATATGAGTTTTATTGCAGCTTTGCAAAGCAGTTTGGCTTTTCAATTAGACGGCATCGAACTCGAGGGAAAGATGGGGTGGGGAGGGGGGTTACCAGAAGGGATTTCACCTGTCACCGTGGTGGCTATCCACAGATAAAGCCTTCTGATGACGGAAAGCTGCAAAGAAATCGAAAGTCATCTCGTTGCGGATGTCAAGCATTCATGCGAATTGTTAAAAGGGCTGATTTTGACGTACCTGAATGGCGCATTACTGGTTTCAGCAACATCCACAATCACGAACTTTTAAAATCAAATGATGTGCAGCTGCTTCCTGCTTACTGCACTATGTCTGCGGATGACAAGAGCCGGATTTGCATGTATGCAAAAGCTGGGATGTCAGTGAGACAAATGTTAAGATTAATGGAGCTGGAGAAGGGTGTCAAGCTTGGTTGCTTACCTTTCACAGAAATAGATGTCAGGAACTTGTTGCAATCTTTTAGACGCGTGGATCGTGATAATGATGCTATAGACCTTCTCAAAATGTGCAAGGATAAGAAGGATAAAGATCCCAACTTCAAATACAACTTCCAGCTAGATGCAAATAACAGATTGGAATATATTTCATGGTCTTATGCTTCTTCCATTAGATCTTATGAGGCTTTTGGAGATGTGGCTGTTTTTGATACTACCCATCGTTTAGAAGCTTATGATATGATCTTAGGAATTTGGGTTGGAGTTGATAATCATGGAATGAATTGTTTCTTTGGTTGTGTACTTCTTCGGGATGAGAATGTGCAGTCCTTTTCGTGGGCACTGAAGGTAAGCACTTATCTCATTTCTAGATGACCTATACCATTTTGGACCATTTTTGTCATTGTGCTATTGAATATAAGTTAGAATCTGATTTTTATTTTTATTTTTTTTGCTGTTGTTGTAAGATTGGGGTGTGGCCAAATGACTGAGCTTTGGGCCAGTCGAATTGCTTTTCATGTTGACAAGTGAAATTAGAGACACACTTCATAATTTTTTAACATGCAAGTATGTATTGCCATTTGGCTCAAGCAATCATATCATGAGCTTGAGTCACATGTTTGGGTTAGCAATCCAAAGGACCTGGGAAGGTGGGCAGCGAGTAACAGTACATTTTTTCCTTAATTGGGAGTACAAAACTCCACCCCACAAATCCTCTCTCTGCATTTTCTAAATTCATGCTGAAGAATTAACTCTTTCTGTTGTTGTGTCTAGTGAATCTTAGCCTAAAGATTTATAACAAGCTAAATCGGCAATGCTTCTAGATGACAAAAAACTGGGTAGATCTATTCTCCCAACCATTCTCAAGATATAGCCATGTTCCCAGCATCTTGATATGAGACATAAACAGTTTTCTGACTTTAATACGTGCAATATCTTATAAATCTTATTTTCTAGTTTTCATGGTTCTCATTTTTAGCTCGACACCTTAAATGCAACAGATGTTCTTGGGTTTCATGAATGGAAAGGCTCCGGCAACCATTTTGACTGACCAGAACATGTGGCTGAAAGAAGCAGTTGCAGATCAGATGCCAGAGACAAAACATGCTTTTTGCATTTGGCATATTGTTGCGAAGTTCTCTGAATGGTTTTCAGTGCTTCTTGGGCCACGATATGACAAATGGAAGACAGACTTTCATCAACTCTATAATATGCATAGTGTGGAAGAGTTTGAGGGAGGATGGAGGGAGATGGTCAGCATGTATGGGCTACATGGAAATAAGCATATCAATAGCTTGTATGCATTGCGTATGTTTTGGGCCCTTCCATATTTGAGGTCTTATTTTTGTGCGGGAATGACCAGCACCAACCAATCTGAGGCAGTCAGTGCTTACATCCAGAGGGTTTTAAGTGCTCAATCAAATCTTGACAATTTAGTGGAGCAGGTGAATTGTAGTAGCCTCTTTACATTCTCCATATTGTAGAAGAATTTATAGTTAATTCTATTGCATCCTGATATTATATCTCTCATTACAGATTGCTGCTATAGTTGAGCTAAAGGATGAAGCTGGAGCAAAGCAAAAGTTGCAACGGAAAATCCGAAAAGTCACCCTCAAAACTGGATCTCCGATTGAATCTCATGCTGCTTCTGTTCTAACACCATATGCATTTACCAAACTACAAGAGGAGCTTGTGTTGGCACCGCAATTTGCCTCTTTAATGGTAGATGAAAATTATTTCATCGTGAGACACCACACACAGATCAATGGAGGATACAAAGTACTCTGGATCCCTCATGATGAATTCATCAGCTGCAGCTGCCACCAGTTTGAATTCTCAGGTATCCTCTGTCGGCACATTCTCCGGGTTCTATCAAGCAACAACTGTTTTCACATTCCTGACCAGTATTTGCCACTCCGTTGGTGTGTTGCAAAAAGTAGTGTGAGGATATCTGGGGATTGTGCTGGGAAAGTACAGCTATTGCAGTCTATGGTTGCACTAATTTCAGAATCTGTTGATGTTGAGTCAGAAGAGTGCTTAGATGTTGCCTGTGACCAAATAGGTGCAGCACTTTCCCGTATCAAAGAATTTTCTGGGCATCCACATGAAACTGATGAAACCGGCTATAACAGTCCACCAGAGTCGTTGATTCTTCCGGAGGTTGAAGAGTCTGATAGTATAGTTCACGGTTTTGCAGTCGGGAACCCTCATGAGTCTATTGCCACTGGAAAAATGAAAGAGAGAAGAACAAGAGACGGTGCGGATCTCTATAGGAAAAGGAGACGTTGTTCCGTGCCTTGTTGTGGGCAGTTGGGACACGATACAGCCGAGTGCCCAATGATGCACGGTGATGATTTGAACGGAGATGGGCTTGGCTTCCTATAGCTAGGGGAGACATCATCATGGACTACTCTTTGCAGCGATTCAAATTTTGTATACAGACCTACTCTTGCCGAATAGTAATCTTGCAGGGACATTTGTTTTTGGTTGACTCTCTCACTTGTAAATCTAGTTACTCAATAGATAATTGATGCTAACAAGCAATTTTTAGCCAGTAGATGATACATTAAGTTGGATTATGTTTTAGCTTGTAGTATGTGTACGAACTGAACTGATCACATCACAAAAAGTGATTTGTAGAATAATATCATGTACAGGTATATTCTTCGATCTCCTACCGTTTGCCGTGTCCCTATTGACCTTTGCTCAACAAACATGGACTCGTCGCTTTTGTCAGACAAGCTTACAATTCCAAGGGATAAAAGTGGAGGCGCAAATTATAGGTTTGAATATAGAGGCCAGGATCCCTGCACACAGATTTCCACATGTCCATTACCTTTAGATCCCTCGTTATACCCTAACAGGAAGAGGCAGAAATTTTGTTATCCCCTAAGGGGAAGGGGGCGGGCAGAAATTGATACGTCTGAGTATACAGTCCGATAATATGATGTCTTCTACTTCACATCTGACACTAGCAAAACTAACAGAGTGCCAATGTGCAATGCATCGCGAATCCTTATCTCGAGACTTGGCCAGTGCCAAATTTTTTCCTCCACTAGACAACGTCTATTTTCAATGTGACAACACCGATAAGCACAAAACAAAGCTCTTCAACTTGTTGACGAGGAATGAGTGGTTCCGGATTATTTACAGGTTTCACTTGGAATCTGAAATCTACCATTGAATATAAGTTTCTTATTTTTTAAGAACCTAGAACTAGGGGTGTGCAAAAGAACCGGGAACCGGCTCGGAACTGGTGGTTCCTAAAAGGACCGGTCCGGTTCCCAGTTCCAATAAATTGGAACCGGTGGGTACCGGTCCGGTTTCTGGTTCCATGGGCGGATCCGCCCGCCTACCCATTCGGACCGGACCGGTATTATAATAATAATATATATATTAATTTTTATTATAAAAAATAATTTTTTTAGTTGAAAAAAAATTAAAATTTTGAAGCCCCATGTTTATAATTTTTATTGTTCTATTTGAGGCAACCTACCAAGAGAGGTAAAGAAAAAAACGCGAGAACATTTGTGAAATCTCTAAATAGACCATTTTTTTAATACGTGTTCAGTGGAGCTTCTTTTCTTCGCCCGCTTGTGAGACCGGTTCTATAGATCCATCCGGGAACCGGACCAGCGGGTGGATCCATGGAACCAATGGGCGGCTCCCGGATCCAATTTTTTGGAACCGATCCTTAGTGGGCGGTTCCTGGTTTTAGGGTGGGAACCGCCCACCCGGACCATGCACACCCCTACCTAGAACCTATTTGTTGGAACTTGAAACTTGGAACCTACTATAATTACAGGTTTTAGGTTTTAATATTTTTTTTTTCTTTCAATCTTTAACTAAGCAAAATGAAAATAAACGTAACAATAAAAATGAATAAGGATTTTATTATCGATTGTCTAAAAATGAGTGTTTATATGTACCTATCGAATATAATTAAGGAAATTTTATGATTTTTAATGCATCGATTGCTATTGTATTACACATAATTATTATTTTGAAAGAAGTAATTGCCCGAATATAACTATATTAAAGAAGTAATTGAAGCTTCCACTAATTTCATGATCTATAAGAACACATTAGACACGAAGATATGAACATATTGTACTACATAATAAACCCCATCTTGATTTCTTTCAAAAGTGATATATTTCATTATTCTTCCCTATCTTTTAGTAGCCACATATGGAGGTGAATGGTTTCAGATTCTGTACAGGTGCCACATAGAATCTAGAACCTACCCACTAAAATAGGTCCTTATTTTTTGGAACCTAAAATTTACCTTGCATTCCTTAGAACTTAAAACTTACCTTGTCACTTACCATAACTTATAGGGTCTACCCATATACTTATTGATTGAACAATTGCAATAAATTACCATTTTTAATGACCACTGCTTATTACTACAATTCACTTACTATAACTTATATCGAGACACATGAAAAATATAAATCATTAACAAAATAAAATTTCGATAATAAAATGGAAGTTTAGACTAGTGGTTTTAGATTATACACTCATCATCAAACACTATGGAATACCTTAAGATCGAGTGAAGACATAGACCAAAAAACACAAAAAACTTATTCTATGAGGTGCCACCTAAAATCTAGAACTACCCGTTGAAACAAGTTCTTTATTTTTTTGGAACCTAGAACCTACCTTGCATTTCCTATAATTTAGAACTTATCTTGCATTTCCTATAACTTAGAACTTAGCTTGTCACTTACCATAACTTATAGGGTCTTATTGATTGAACGATTGCAATAGATTTATTACCTTTAATAACCACTACTTGCTGTTACAATTCATTTATCATAACTTATATTTAGATATATGAAAAATATAAAATATTAACAAAATAAAATTCTCAGTCATAAAATGGAAGCTTTAATGATTACTACTTGTGGTTATAATTCACTTACCATAATTTATATTTAAACACATGAAAATAGAAAACATTAACAAAATAAAATTTATAGTCATAAAATAAAAGTTTAGACTAGTGGTTTCAAATTATACACTCATCATCAAATGTCAAGAAATACCTCATAATTGCATGAAAAACTTGTTCTAACTTTTAGATTACATGTTCAAAGTTCCAAATTCTATCAACTTATAACTTAAAATTTACTTGTCGAAACAGATTCCCAAATTTTAGAATTTAGAACTTATTCGTCGAAACATATTCCCTAAACTTTAGAAATTAGAACTTATCCTACATACTTTAAAACCAGAAATCTACAGGTTTCCATCGATGCGATTCTCAAGTTCCAGATTTTACCCTGCTCACTCCTATTGTTGACTTTGAGGTTGATCCTGAAAGTGAACGCTCATTAATGCAAGGAGGGTCTGATTAATCATGGAGGGAGTCTGCATAGGGATGATTTTGAAATCTTTATTTGTTGGGACAAACTGAATCAAATGTAAAAGGCGATTTCCATTTAAATGTGAGCAACGAATTAATACAAAAAGCATCTAGTCTTGAAATGAAAATGAAACCTTATAACCTAAAAATTAGGAAGTACAACACTGGGTACAATATGGCTAAACAACTAATGTTTCAACATTCATGTGTCACGTTTGGTCGATCTATTTGTTTTTTTACCTGTGTGACCTTAGGAATTTCTTTCTAAGTCAGCTTACTTGCTCACATTAGAGGAATATTAGAGTAGCTCTCGATGCCCCTGTATATATATAAATGCAAGTTTAACTGTAGCTGTAAATCTTTCCTCAAATTAATGCTAAAATTTATATCTCCCCACCTACCCAACTCCTAACAATTATTACAAAAGTTACCGTCCGCTCCCAGGAGTATTCTAGAATACTTGAGAAAACTAAGACTTGGGAGATAGTCGAGGGTCGCTCACTCATGGATTGGTCATGATACTTTGTACAGAAACCCTCTGGATCATGTCCACATATGTTCCCAATTCGGCATGTTTAAACATCAAGCAAGCCGTTTGGTGAAATTAAATAAAAGGTTAGCTGATTTTCTGGGTTACTTGTAGCGCATTAATACCATATGTCGCAAATTGAGATTCGTGACTCTGAATGATATTTACTTTTTAAGGAGGGAAAAAGCACAACAAAACCTTTCTCTATGACAAAATTAAACTCAAACATTGTTTACTCTATAGTCTGACATATAAGCGTTTCATATGGAGGAAACCGGCAATGCAACCCCAAAACACAATCTCAAGCATTACAAACACTAAAGTACCCCACTTTTTCGAATGAAATGCACCCTGCAGTAATCTCTCGGCGATATCAACCTGCAATATATATACGGCTTCAAGTTATTCTTCACAAAGGAACCTTCCCACATAATCAACTGTCTCATTTCAGCATTCAGTAGATGCAAGATGAGATTCAGTTAAATACTAAATTCCAGCTATCTTGTTTGACTGACTTTTGTTGCTCAAGCATTCAGCTAACTAACACTTACGTAGACAGACAATGTCACACCCGATATAACTTCTCATAACTTAAGCTAGTCATCAGACATTAACACATAAACGGAACCCTTCCTTTTTCTCTTTCAGTTTTGGCTTTAGGCACTAATTCCAGACCAAGTTCTTCCCTCTCTGTGTTAACCTTGAAATTTCATAAACTATTGACAATCCACTACCAATTATTCTGAAAATGGAAAAATAGGCAGGAACAATAAAATTGTGACAACAGATAATGAAGAAAACCTACCAAGTTGTTTTCAGGGGAGCGCCAATAGAAACCTTGTATGGCTGCAGGGAAAAGCTCAAAAGCTGCCAAAGCGAAAATGATGAGAGCATTCATTCCCATCCATTGAAGAAACACTGTTGGCATTCTCCAGTGCTTTACATCAACCTGCACCAAGTATTTAATGACCAATTCATGAGAAACATCCTTCGAACTCATGCTATTACATCTATACATAAGAAGACATCAGATTACTTAAATCAGAGGTGGCGAATGACTGTTACATTTAGCTCATGTTTCGTTTTTCCTTAATAGGATACTCCTACTTTAAGATCTATCAATGCATTAAAAAACACGTTCATGGTCACAAGAAGCACTACGCTTCTGCCCTTTTGTGCAAATTTTTCCACCACCCGTACAGGACAATAGAACAGAAGGAGTATAGCCCTGTGCCCAGAAAGAAGAGGGAGAGAGGAAGAAGTGGGATGAAGGAAGTCGCTTGAACATTATAGACCAATGAAGAATCCACAGAAAGATTAGCTTACCAGATAAAAAACCAAGGTCAACAGCAAGCCAGATACTCCAGATGTGATGCACATATAGCTAAGCGTATATAGCGGTTTACAAAGAGGAATACCTGTTATAGCAAAAAGCCACAGCTTAGACGAAATGAGGATTTTCTAATATAAACTGAGTTAAATAATATACCTAGGATCTCCAAAACATATCCTGACATCAGTAGGGACAAGGATAACATGGACCAGAACAGCATCCTCTGCCCATGACTCTGTGGCAAAGACACAATACGATAGTCACCATTAAACCAAAACACGTACTAGCTGAACAAGTTCCAAAACCAAAAAGGGGGGAGGGGATGGAAGGATACGTTATAGTAGAATTATCAAACAATAAAAAGAAACATCATACCTTCACATGAACAAGAATGTGTCCATACTGCAAACCCACAAAACATGTGACAGCAGCCATCAAAGAGCTGGAAATTCAGTTATTAGGACCATGAGGCTATTGAGTTTACAAGAAACTAAATCTTAACTATCTTAACATGAGTTTGTCAATCATGAAAATCAAACCTTAAAACACCTTCTGGGTCAAATGGAGCAAGGCACCAACCAGGTGAATTTGGTGGTAAGGGCCCATAGTCGGGAGAATTGACACTACATTCCTGTTGACAACAAGAGACATTGCATAAGATAATGTCCGGGAAGGTAATTAGGAAGCATTATGCAAGAGACATAACAATTTGCTAGAGCTAGCTGAAACCTTTGATCTTCTGTAGACAGGATGCTGATAAAGATGACTCTCTCCAAGAAGATATCGATCAACAAAACCCACAGCATTGCATGGAGGTTCAAGACTGCCCCTAGTCTTGCAGTAAACCTGTCAGATAGTATATGGGGATATAATGTTATATTGCAATAATTCGAGATGAAACTATAATCAGGTACATCTGCAATCAAAGATCTCAACATAATCACAAAAACAAAAACTGTATTTTAATATCTAATCTATAATTCTAATTAATCCCCCAACATAAAACTCATATAATCATCAAACAAACTTCACTTCATAGAGAGAACTACCTTCCGAGCTGATATAGGCCACATACTGCCATAACTAACTTTGTAATGGCCACTCAGTCTTTTGTTTAAAAGTGATAAACTAGGCACAAAGGCCCAGAGTTACATGATCGCTTGGCCTGACTCTATGCTTTCATTTGTGCTTTTAGTGTGTAAACAAACATCCTAGAATAAGAAAAAGAAACAAGAAATGCAGGCAAAAAAACTACTAATGGGGCTCATTTCATCTGAAATTATTAGCAGAATCATGGTCAATTAGGATAAATGCTGCTTCCAAACTGAAGCATAATGAAGAAGCTAGGACACAGTGAATGGTCGGCAAACTTGAGAAACATGAAAATGTTCACACTCCCATTCATTAATTTCTCACAGAAGATTAAGTCACTGCATATGATCTAGTTACCCTAGACATACTCCATATTAAATACATTGTCGACTAGTTTACCAACAAATAACCTAAGAGAAGAGACGTGGCTGGGCAAAACATGTCGAGGCAAGTACTTCTGCTATCTGCTTTCAAAACCAACACATGATGCATACGGAATAGGCTAAAAGCAGGTAAAGGACAGAATAGCAAACAGATGAACAACTTCAATCAGGGAAAACCGACAATTTTAGTCATAACAACTCACATTTTGAAGGCTGGATTGATTGCTAGAGAAGCTCATTCTGACTGCTTGATACTCCCAATCTGGAACATAAAGCCCATAAACCATGCACATGTAAAGTGCACATAGCAAAATAGCCATTGTCCTGCACAATATATCAAGAGCTTTTTGGTAACAGCAGGGGCAAATTCTGATCAGTTTACTCAAAGCTCTTGATATCACTCCCTATTTCTTTTCTTTTCTATTCCGATTCTCATCTTTACTTACTTTCTTTAGCAGAAATCTTTATGTTGACTCAGTAGATTGAATAAAAAATCAAAGATTGGGTCGTTCTTTGTGTAACTGAGACTAAATTATTATTAACAGACAAGGTTGTTCCCACAAGGTAAATATAACTTTAAATGAGTAAGCTTGCACATACTTGGGGGTGGGGGTGGGGGTGGGGGAGCCTAGATAAGCATGAACACCACCTATACCATGTATGTATGCCACACTATTAATATGAAGCATGAGAGCCAAACTTCCCATCAAAGAAAGTGTCTTTAAGATTGTGGCATGCTTAGCCGACAAGCTTGTCATAATTCTTTCATATGATAAATCAATGGAAAAGAGGAGACAAAGTCATCCTCTGTGATGATAGATTTGAAGGTTAGGTGATTAAGGCTTCAAGTAGCTACATTAACAGTACATTCTATGAGGAGAAATGGAGAGAGCCTCCACCTGGATCCAGAAACCAATTTTCACAGAAGATAAAAAGCTCCATGACATATGAAGAGATTGTCTCCTATACCTTAAAAAGAGAAAAGATTCATCATAAAACCCAGAGATGCCCAAATTCGCTAGCTAAGTGTATTGCACTCCCATAAATTAAGGAAAAGTTAGAGATGCATATTCCAAACTCCCTATTTTGCTCCAATCCACTCTTCTCCTCTAGGTACCCACTATGACATTTTCTCAAACTCTGGATAGTTGATAGATTTCTAATGTTGTAGACATTTCTTAATGAAAGAACCTCTCATCCTGCTTACAGTCTGATAAGTGTAGCCTGAAAAATCTATGAACCACAAATTTCTATGTTTTGGTGAAATCTTGCATAAACAGAGAACATGGACAGTTACAATATTCCCCGCTCCCCCTTTTCCATTTTTCATCAAAGGAGCAAGCAGCAACTGAAGGGAAAAAAATGGTAGCCACAGCTATAATAAAGGTCCAAAAGACTGAACTAACCACTGAATATAGTATTTCCTTACAAAGGCCATTGTCGAGTCGACCGAGAGATTACTAACAAGCCAAATCTCTGAGATTGAAGCCAAGAAGTATCCAATTGATATCCTCTGCACATGCAAAAAACATGTTGGAGAAATTATTCAGCTCAAAGACTGATTCTGAAAGCTAAATTGCTATAAATATAGACCAGATGCTACAACCACTGTGTTCAAATTCCAAGTTAAAATCCTAACAATTGAATCAGAAACTATGGCGGGCAGGACATAAAAGTATTACTTGAGCCAACCATTCAATGTTGCTGCTGCTGCGGATATAACTGACTAAAATCAGTCATAAGATAGGGATAACAAGCTAATCCCTTCAAAAGGATATGATTGAAGTGGGAACTGGAATAAATTAGAATGAGGTTGCAATAAATGTTCTTAAGGTGACAAATTCAATGAGTTCGCTGCGGCGATGAAAGAACTCCCTATCATCTCCAAATAACAAGATATGACACTTTAACTTTGAATTTTAACCCTAATCACAGAAAAAAAAATGCAACAACTGAACATAAATTAGGAGTCAGAAGTGCTACCTGTAAGACTCCTAACCAACGAATCTTGCCCACATCAACTCCATATGTCAACTGATTGCGCCCATGGAAGTAGCCACCTAGTATATTAGAAACACCAAGCAGTCTTGAGTTTCCAAAGCAAGCATAATGTGCAATAGCAGTACAAAATATGGCACATGACTAGGGAATTTTTACCTTGCAGTAACAAACCCAAAAGAAAGAGCTTGAGAGTTCTTATTATGACTTTCCTTGTGGCCAATGATTTGCTAGATATTTTCTGCAGAGAGGCACAAATAACTAGAAGTGATTAGTAAATTTTTTAGGAGAAGGAAGTAGCCCCCTTACATAACTCTTATGGCACAAGCGAACTTACAGAATCTGAGAATTGGGAGTTTGCTATGGGTTGGCATCTGAAATTTAAGGGATTAACTCAAGAAACAATTGATTTCTTTTCATAGAGACAACCTGTAGAACTCTTTCCCCTTTTCAATATGCACCTTAGACTACATTATATCATCATGATTTGTCCTTGTTCATAATCAGTCTGAACTCTACGCTTCATGTTGTCAAATACTTAGTATGATTACATATCCATTTTTTTAGTGTCCCAAACTAAATCGCACCAATATATTTTACACTCGGTCTATGTTAGTTTGCCCAACTAAGGGAACCTGTTAACTTCTAATGACATTATTTCAAATAGTTGAAAGGCATTTCGATTAGCTTCTTGTACATCATACGGCAAAAACTGATGTGCACGATCAAAGTATTTCTCCTTTCTTCGTAGCTAGGATCCTCTTGGACTTTCATATTCGAAAAGCTTTCGTACCTTAAAAACTAGACCGACAGAAACGCCCACTCCAAAGAGGAAGAATGGCATCACCAAATCTGCGAGTGTTACACCAAACCAAGGTGAGTGATTGATCGCTGGGAAGGCCCCTCCCGCATCATCAACCAATATCATCAACTGCAAGATACAGAAACATGAAGGAAGATTAAGATCAGAAAACAAAAAGCATAAGCGACGTCGCCAAACTAAAACTGCAAACGTCAATAAAGTAGTGACACGATCAGATGCTCGGCTCGAGCTGAAACGCCAGAAAGCGCAAAAGATACTGTGAGCTCGATGGCTGGAGGACCAGCACTACCCTGGATTAATCTTTATCTACTCATTGCGCCAATCAATTCGCTCACACGATTATAAGCACAATCATTCTATCCGCTAAAGGAAATGGAAGTAACTTCCCAAAAATACTCAAGTCTGGTGATGCATCAGCTGCATAGTACTACTCGATATCTGAATCGCGAAGGCTATAAGCCGCTAATTCAGCTGAAGCATGACTGAAGAGTGAAAACCCGCTCGACCATCACCTAGCCGAGCGCTTCAACCACAACGATCAGCAAAAATCCGGAAGCGGTCGAAGCGACAGAAGAGGTCGCCGTTGTGCACAAACGAGACGGAGAGGTTAGAGAAGCGTACGGCGACGGTGAGGCCGCGGAAGACGTCGAGAGAAGCGAGCCGCCGATCGGAGGACGGGGATCGAGCGCCGCACTCCTCGCCGGGCGACGTCGACGGCGTGATCTCCGGCTCGGCTCCATCGGGAGGGTCACGCTGCGGAGGGGAAGGCGAAGAAGGATCGTGGCGGAGGAGAGGCGTCCGGTGCCGGCGGTCGGAGTCCGATGCTCCTTCCGCGACGTCGATCAGAGTTGACATTTCTTTCTCTCCCACTCCTCGCGCGCTAACTTGGGGGTGTTGGTCTGAACTTTACCAACAACACGTCAAATTAGGATTTTAAGGACTTTTTCTGGGTCATTTTCCTAAGGAGATATAAGTTTTGTCATTTGCATCCGGCCTGCTCCCTTCGAACTGGTAGTTGGCATTGGCAAGGAGCTCGAAATTCAAGTGCCTTTATATTTCCGTTGCAACGTCACAAATCTTATCACTCTAGTATACCTGTCAAAATGGGTCAAGCTTTCTTTTAATATAACTCATTTATGACCCATTTAAAAAAGCCTGACCCATTTATGACCCATTTAATATTTAAATGGGTCATAAATGGGTTATATACCCATTTTGATAAGTATATTTATAATGGGTTTAAAAATTAAAAAGACTAAAATACATGGGTTGTTAATGAACTTGAATAAGTTTAAAATCTTTAAAAAAGATTATAAGAATAAATTTTTTTAAGTTTAGTTAGATAAAGAAATGTTTTAACAATATGGGTCGGGTCGGGTATGGGTTAGGTATGGGTTGGGTTGGGTATGGGTCAAAAATTTTATACAATACTTAAATGGGTCATAAATGGGTTAATGGGTCAATTTGGGTCGGACCATTTATGACCCGACCCAAACCCGACCCAATCCACCCATTTAACAGGTCTACACTCTAGTGGCCACGTGAGAAGGAAGAGGCAGTCATTCGAGTTTCACCTTATCAAAGATTAGCGTGGAAACAATTTAGTTTCGGTATACATTGAAATTCATTAACATTTGTTCAATGAAATTTTTGTTATTTTTTGATGTTTCATTTATTTAGAAAAATAAGTCAGAAATCACACTTATATTTTGGAAAATGATCTTTTTGAAAAATCAGATTTTTTTTTCTTTCAAAATGTGACTAAATATGAACTCTTAAACTTAAAACTATGTGCTTAGACACAAAAACTTTAACGCCGGCTCTCGATTCTCAATGTTCAAGACTAGGTCTCCAATGCCCAAACTTGGGTCCATCAAGGTTAGGCCAAGCCTAGCCCCCCATGCCCTGCTTCATTGAGGCTAGGCCCAAAGCCCAATTTGTGCCTGACGCTCGACAGCCAAGCTTGAGTCCATAAAGGTAGTGCTTTGGTCCTCGACACTAGAGCTTTGGCCCCTAACACTTAGCCCCGGGTCTACAAAAGCCATGCCTGAATCCTTAGTGCCCAAGCTTGAGTACTTAATTCATGGAATGTTTGTTCTTATAAAAAAATTTTG
The DNA here is from genome assembly GCA_014182735.1 of Corymbia maculata. Classification (NCBI taxonomy): domain Eukaryota; kingdom Viridiplantae; phylum Streptophyta; class Magnoliopsida; order Myrtales; family Myrtaceae; genus Corymbia; species Corymbia maculata. Next base: position 28,693,121 of record CM024692.1, on the reverse strand, counting down.
AAAAAAAATTAATTATTTTTTTTCCTTTTTTCTCTTTCTTCAATTGATCGCTAACCACGATGACGGCAGATGACGGCCACAAGCAAGGCTTGAACTTGCTAGATCTAGCAAGGTGGTTGTCCTCGGACATGGTCAATGATTGGCCAAGGAAGAAAGAAAAAATTTTAAAAATCAAATTTTTTAGGTAATTTTTTTAAGAATAGCAAATCAGATTTTTCATATCAAATAATTGAAAATATTTTCCAATTCATTTTTCAAATACTAGAAAATATTATCTTTTTTTGAAATTTTTTTTTCAAAATATTAGTTTTTCGCGAAACAAATGAAGCTTGAATGATACTTGTAATATGGTGGAATCTACCTGCTTCACGGATGAGATCCACCGTATTCAATGATTACATGAACAACGAATGGGTGCCGAGATGAACTCAATGACCATCCTAAGCGCCTTATTTAGATTGAGTGCCTTCGTTCAAACACAGGACTCTTCAGGTACATTATTACAATTCTCATCTCCATCTCAATCACAGGGGAGACAAAAGAAGAAGTTCAAGATCAGTCAACTAGCTAGGCACATCAAACTACCTCAGTTAGCGTCTGCACAGCTAAAAATCCTACACCTCCAGCCTGAGAACGGATCCACAAAGCTCAATGCCAGCGCTTCAAATCCTAAGCCCTTTTCGCCGCTGCCCGAGCTTGTTGCAGATGACGGCTAGGAAACCAAACAAGGCGCCAAAGATCCACATCAGGCACGAGAACGCTGTGCAGACCCAGTCTTGGAAGTTGCTCTTGGGAACGTGACCTCTGTCCGAAATCAGCAACGCCCGGTAGACGGCTTCGGCCAGAGAGTAGGCTGTGATGGGGTCCGACTCTTCTGCGAGGAACCCGTACTCCGTGAGGCACACGATGTCGTAGACTCCGCTCGCCTCCGATATGCTGAGGCATTCGCATATCTGGAGACGGGCCTCGATCCTCTCCTCCGTCGTCAGCAGATCGCCGTGCGTCAGGATCAAGAGGGGGCTCTCGTCTGCAACCACAAGAGGCATCCACATAATTGACCAACGAATTACAAATGTTCTAAAAACAATCTGAGAAGACAGTGCAACTGAAGCTGAGGACTCAACTGCATTTTCTCAAAGCGGGAGCTGAGAACAGCTCTTTGGTCGCTCTCAGTGGCTCCAAATCGCCAGCTTTCGTCGCCTTGTGGACCTCGGCTATGTTAACGACCACCATGATGCAATTCACTCTCCTCTTCAGGAACCTGGCAGAAGACCTCGACGTACAGAACTCAGATTCGTCCTCTGAGGAAGCTCCATCCCCCAGCCTCGAGCAGAGCTGGTTGTGGTGGACGCCTTCGCTCATCCAATTGGACAGCTCCTCTAAGGCCTCATCGACGCGGGCATAGTCAAAGCCTCTCGAGTCGTAGACACAGAAGCCGCTCCTCATCGACCTCACCACATTGTGCTCTTCGAGATACATGGTCGTGTAGTCGGAAGATTTCCCTGCAGGGCCATGGAAAAAGCTCGTGCTTACATTGTTATCCCCTGAGAAATCTTCTTGAACCAGAAAAAATATAATATCACACCGCAACACTTTATGTAGAAAACTCATCGCTTTACCCGTCAAGGCGTTTTCCATAACTCAAATCTTTATGTTCTTGAAAGTACTTTCTGTAAACTTACTGAAAACAAAATGTTGCTATCTAGAGTCTTTCTATACTTTTTACTAAGCAATGCTGATGCTAATCTAATTACTGAACTGGATACCAACACCAGTAAAATCTCCAGCTTTTAATCCTTTCTAACGAATCAGCATGATACTGAGAATTTCTCGTTCTTTTTGCAGAAAACTGAACTTTATATCAATGACAGATCGATAAGAAATGTGACAATCTTCTGTGAAATGCAATTGATGAAGTTCTTTAGTTACATTACTCTTCTTTTGTGGCGAAGAAGAATTAAAAATGAGACAGAACAAATAATTAATTTAAGGGTGCGTGCTGCTTCCTCACCACACGAAGTCTGAGCGAACGGGATAAGCCCGGCCCGGCCCAAGACGCTGTACATGAGATTGACGAGCGAGCTCTTGCCGGAGCCGGCGAAGCCCGCCAGGAGCACCGTGTTGGTGGTCGGGATGTCCATCTCCTCCTTGCTCAGCCCCCCGGTCGGCACCCAGAAGTCACCGGCCCGGTACATGAACAGCTTCTGCCTCACCTCGTCGAGCCCCTCAGGCGCCACCATCGCCAGCCTCTCCATCTCCCTCAGCACCCTCACCCTCGGGCTCAGCCCGCTCGCGACGCTCGCCGCTGCCTCCGGCCGTCCAGCGATCCGCGCGCACTCCTCGTACCCCTCCGCCGACCGCCACCAGAGGTATGCGGCATGGTCGTCCTCGCCCTCGTCGTCGGTGGATGAAATCCGGCTTTTCATCTGTTGGGTTCCTGGAGCATTTCGCTGTTCTGCCGGGGGCGGCGGAAAGAGCCTTAAAGGGGAAGACGGACGGGCCCAGAATGGTCATTTCGATGCGTGGTTGTGCGAGCCTATCTTGTTTCTTTGCCATCTCAGTTTCTCGATGATCAGAAACTCCAGAAATGGGAGGAGGAGGATGGTTCGGGGGAAGTTTCTCGAGGTTTGGACTCATTACTGGTCTCGGTACGTATTCTTTTGTCTCTTCTCTTCGTGACAGAACGGGCTTGTCCCGTGTCGACTCGTGATGTTCTTCAATCATCATTAGAAGTTAAAAAAGAAAAGATGAAGGGCTTTTTGCGGTGTGCGACTCGACAGAGTTTTCACAGAGATTCTGTCGTACTGAAAGTGAAAAACTAGTGTTGTCAGAGGACAGTTTCACTACACTCGATCGCTCGACATACCATGCAGCCTGACGACACGAAGTCGCGACGACCCTTCGTCCCTGATCAAGTTTTGTCCCAAGACTGCCCACTGTTTCTAGTTACGGTTTTTATAACTGACGATTTGTGGACTCGTCTTATGCTCGCCGGTCAAGTCACCATGCTTTTCTTGTATGATGCAAGAATGACCGACAACGAGAGGTTCTGATTGCGTAGCCAAGCTGGTGTTGTCGATAACGTCCCACTCCTTCATATTATGTCCTATCCTCTAACGGGCAACTTGTAACTAGGCCACTCTCAATTTTCATTGCAGAAGTGTAGGGTGGGAATTTAGATAGAAGTTTCAAAATATTTTGGGGATAAAGTTCAATTGTAAGGTTTAAGACGACCCGAGAAACTCTTATTTATAAGGATTAGCTTTAAATACATAAAACGTGTCACCTTATTATATCATGTTCCATTTTAACAAATCAAATTCTTTGAAGATGAATAACTCTGGTAATTTTGGTCTTTACCTAACTTTTCTTGAACCCTTCATTAGAAAATTGACACCAAGCAATTGTCAGATGTTGGCCAAATCAAATTAATCGCATTTTTTCTATTAAATTGCCATTACTCACTCTACTGCTCTTATGCCCTATCTCCTCAACCAGCAACTAGCTCCACTGTTGGAGCTGCATTATGTACTGTCACTAAGGCTCCGTTTATTTCGCAAAATGTTTTTTCTCATTTTCCGTTGGTATGCTTAGGAAAATGGGTCACCGGAAAATGTTTTCCCAATCAATGGAAAATCTATGTTTAAATTCAGGAAAATTATTCTTTTTAGAAAAAGTCGGAAAATATTTTCCGAAACTCCACGGTTGGATACGAAAACCCCAATGTTGGTTCTTGAATCTTTAGCGCCCATGCCTAGATCCATTGAGGTCGGGCTAGAACCCCTAGTGCTCATGCCCATTGCCTCGACACTCGAGTTGGGTTTATAAAGGCCTTGCTTGAGTCCTAGACGCTCAAGCTCTAGTCCCTCACACTCAAACTTAGGTCCACAAAAACCATGTGCAAGTCCTTTGTTAATGAAAAGATCGTTTTTATAAAAATATTTTCAAAATGTTGATTTTTTATTATTGTTCACTTTTTTAAAAAATCAAATTTTTAATTATTTTTTCTTCTTTCTATTTTCTTATTTCTTGATTGGCCATTGGCCATAGGCGAGGTCAAGTCTCACCCGAGGTAGCCAGATCCAGCAAGATGGAGAGGGAGATCGGAAGAGAGAGGTCAAAGCGAAGGAAGTTGCGGCTAAAGTTGATGAGGAAGAGGATGAACTAAAGTGAGGTGTGAGAAGTCTGCTGCTTCCTTGACCGCCACCAAGTCTTAAGCTTAAAACCGTTGGATCACCTCATGGCGACGTTGTCGACTCGCCAAGCCTCGAGCTTGCCAGCCTTTGGCAAGCTTATCCCTCTCCTGTGCCCAATCGCTTGCTAGGAAGCACGAACACTCTTCAAGGGGCCTCTACATCTGTGTTGGTGTTCGACACACAAGTGTTGAACATCCAACACGTGGTCAACACTCTAGACACGCTAACGATATGCAAATTTGGCATCTTCATGTGCCATTCTGACACGTACGGCGTCAATTTCAAACATTTTCAATAAATTAGATGTAAATTTATTAAAAAAAAAAGAAAAAAAGAAAAGGGAGAAAGAAGAAATCCTAGATTTCTGTCGTGCCTTGCCTCCACTCCACACGTTCAACTTTGTTGTGCCTGTTTAAAAAATATAAAATAATTAAAAATTTGAAATTTTGGTAATGTTCCATAAGAAAATCAAATTGAATGTTTCATAACAAATTGCACAAAAAAAAAAATTTCTTGTTCATTTTCATGTTTCAGCTAGTATCGGCAAATATTGTTATTTTTCATAAATATCATATTTTCCGCTAAACAAACAAAGTTCAAATTGTAGTTCAACCGTCAAACTACTGTAGTCCTCTATCTCTCATGCATGTGGGCACCTAGACTCATAAAAATGGTCATTAATCCATTTCTTAACCCATATTAATGTCAAATGGATCATAAATGGACTAATTGCATTAAGTAAATGGGTCATAGATTGTTTAAACATAATATGAGTGTCAAATTGATCATAAATGGATATATAACTTAGACTACACACACCTCTATGGCTTTCTCTTCATTTTTTGTCGCCTTCATTCGATCTCGCACTCACTTACTTTGCATTCTTACCTTAGTTTGGATATTAGTTTTCATAGATCGAGTTAAATTTGGAAATGTTTTAATGATACGGCTTAAGTATAGATCACTAAATTTGCATTGTATAGAAATTGGTCAGAACAGATTAAATATGCCTATTTGGATCGGACTATCTTTGATCCAACTTAATCCACCGTTTGACAGGTCCATCAATACCATATCTCAACTATTGAACTATGGTCCTCTTTAGATCTTAATCAGGAGCTGGTCATCCTCACCAACGACGGCAACACCTTCAAGTATCGAACCAAGATCTGGTGGAGACACTTATAGATTGTCACTTAAGAGATCTAGGGGCATTGCCACTGCAGGCCGGTGGTCCACCAGCAACGATGAGGAACAAGGCCCTGCTCCGGCCGTACACGTGCGAGCGCACACAGAGGCATGATGGATGCAACTAACGTGCTAATTTTCATGAACAGAATACCTAAAATTGTGAAAGCGAGCAAGCTTTGACTACATTGAATGATTGCACATCTGCAGAGACTTCAATATGGGCTAAAACTTCAATTTTTTTAACTCACTTTTGGTGAGTTAGATTGCATATGAATTAAGTGTGATCAATTTCAGGATAGTAGTTCCATTCTGGAATTAGAAATCGTCTACTAAGGATCGAGCCCGAAAAATGAGAATCAGTCCAAAATCACTGAAGAATTGAACGCCTTTAAGGATCTTTGGACATGTCAACGAGGATAATCCCATCCCGAAGGCCCTCTTTTAAAAAGGAACAAAAGCACTGTCCGTGCAAATGCCAAGAGGTCAGCATCAGACGAGAGCAAAGTAACTATTGTTGGAAATGCCGGCATGCAGCATAAAAGGAGCGTAATTCTCAAAGATGTCGCCAACATCTTCTGCGACAATTTATACATGAATTGTGTCAATGCTATCAAAGCTCAGGTTAACGCGAGGAATTCTTCTCTCTTGACTCTGTTCTTCGTACAAGGAGTCCGTATTTGTCATGGGGTAGTGGCTTGTTATCTGTTTGTATTCCTAGCAATTCAGAGAGTGGAGGATTTTATAAGACGGACCTGAGAAAGCTTCGTCCATTCTTCATATGGCTGTCTGTTTTGAGCTAATTCCATGGCTGGGTTTATGTCCGATATTTACACCTTCAGCTAGTTTTATGTTCCAAGTCTGCTGACTCATGTTGTTAATTGGCAGACCAGCAAGCAGCAGGAGGAGAGGTATATATAATATATATTATCCTGTCGGTCTGGTCCAGGTGGGCAATTCCACACTTAGAACTGAAAATTTGACCGATATTCAATAGTTCCAATAAATTAGAATCGGGAATCGGACCAGTTCCCATGAGAATCGCTGGTTTGGTTTGGTTCGGTTCCATGTGGTCTGGGCAATTCCCGATATCTTTGCATACCCTTAATATGAATGGGTTAAAAAATTTAAAATAATATTGTGTTTAAAACATTTGTGCCCAACTCTCTATATGGGCATTTGTCTGTTTGCAAAGGTATCCATATTCAACCTATTTTCATTATTAGGTCCAACCCCACAATCCGTGAGGATGAAACTTATTCGGATGCAAGAAGAGCTCCTCGACGAGGTCTTCCTCGAAGCGGTGGAGGTTCTGCGACCTGCTTCACCGCAGCAACAGCGATAGGAAGAAATCGTTCGTAATCTTGACTCTAAGCTCGATGTCGAGAAGCGGCGATGCAAAGGAAGCGAAGATCGAAGGGGAAGCTAAAATAAAGATGAGTCCACCGTCTGATCAAGTTGTTGCAGCTAGTGCTCACTGCCGTCCCCCTTGGCTTGCGGACCTTCGTCATCACTCGTCGCAACCATTGCTCGTCCCTTGAGCATCGATGCCATCTCCTTGTTGTCGTTTTCAGATGATGAAGCCCCAGAACCTCTCACATTTGATGTCGACAAAGGTCCGCGACCTCGGGTTGAAGGTCTTGGACCTCCAAATCAGCAAAGATGGAGGTTTGCGGTGTCCTATCTCAGGTCAAAGAGCACCACTCGCTTTGGCAACAGCGCTAAGCTCGGTTCTGCGGAGATCCTTGAACTCAGATTGGCAAAGGCGGCGGTCCAACGAGGTGGTAGGCAGCGATGTGGTCTTGGAATCGTATGGGAGGTGGCTTACTGTTGACACTAAAAAATCACAAACATTTAGTTATTATCGACTAGTGACAAATTAAGTTTATAAACAGTTTGATCATAATTAGGAGCTTATTTGTTCTTTCAAATTCAATTACTGTCGTATGTAACCACTATATTTAACCATCTATTGAGGGGGTTAAGACACTAGGAGTGCCATAACTTTCGTACGGCGTTCACTTTGGTGCCAAAACTTTTTTTTCGCTCACTTGAGGGCCACATCGGAGTGAAATCGTTCAGTTAAGTGCCACTTCGGCCAAAAATCATTCAGTTAAGTGCCAAAATGCATACGTGGAATTTTTTAATGATTTTTCTTTTTTTTAAAATAAATTTCGACTCTGATGTGGACTTTTCAAGAAAAAAACAACGCCGTTTCTACTCTTTTTAAATTTTTTAAATTTTTTTTTTTTTTTTTTTTTTTTTTTTTTGTTAGGGCCGGCGAGGGCCACCGGTGACCCTCACCGGCCTTAAAGAAAAAAATCAAAAAATTAATAAATATATTAAAATATTGTTCACCGGCGCCAAGTCGCCTTTTCCAGCAGCCCACGTCGAAAGCACTCAAGTGAACATTTTTTAAAACTTGTGGCACTCAAGTGAGCAAAAAAAAAGTTTTGGCACCAAAGTGAGCGCTGTACGAAAGTTATGGCACTCCTAGGCTCCGTTCGTTTCACGGAAATAACTTCCAGAAAACGTTTTCGGATTTTCCGACGTTCGTTTCACGGAAAATAAATTCATTGGGGAAAACATTTTCCATAAAGGAAAAAAATCTTATAAAGTGAGGGAAAATGTTTTCCACTTTTGAAAAGTAGAAAACATTTTCCACATTCACTCTCTCTTATCTTACACTCTCCATTAGTCCTCATTTATTTCTTTTATTTTTATATTTTTTAAAAAAAAATTTCATAAATTCGAATATTTTTGTTATTTTTTAATAAAATCGATTTTTTTGTTATTTTTTAATAAAATCGATTTTTTGTTATTTTTTAATAAAATCGATCTTTTTTTATTTTTTAATAAAATCGATTTTTTATTTTTTATTTTTCTTTATTTTTCTGTCTTTCTTTTTGTTGTTTTTCTTTTTCGGCCGGTCGTCGGCCACTGCAACAGCCGGTGACCGACGACAGGTGAGCCAAGCTCGCCAGATCGGTGACGCCCGAGCATCACAAGACGGAAACTTATTTCCAAATTTACCCATTTTCAAAATAAAAAAACTATAATCTTCTCTTCCCTCGCTTCACAGACCCGGCACCCCCATGCTTGCCTCTCTTTGCTCCCTTCAAAACAATCAAATCCCTCCTTTTTAAAGTAGAACAAAGTCAATCACTTGCCCTAATTGGTTGATCTCTCTCACTCAACTTTTGCATGGCTTGTGCTTTTTCTTCATCCTAGTAGTTCAATTACTTTCTGAATTGAAGCTGCATAACTCGCGATGCCGATCTGCGAGGCTCGAGTCTCATTGCCTTCAACTCACCTTGCCGGTAAGCTGATCATGCGAGCTCACCAGAGGTAGGCGAGCCTCGAGCCTTGTTAGCAAGGTGAGCTTGAGACATGGCCGGCGACCGACCAATGAAGGAGAGAACACAAAATAAAAAAAAAAAATTAATAATATATTTTTTTAAATAACGATTTTAAAAATAAAATAATAAAAAAATTATTGAAAAAGAGTTTATGAAGGAAAATATTTTCCCAAGCGAACAGCGGAAAATATTTTCCACTTCAAAATTAAGTTTTACCCGAACACTGGAAAATAATTACGTTTTCTTGGAAAATAACTTCTTGGAAAATATTTTCTGTGAAACGAACGGAGCCCTAGTGTACTTACCCCTCTATTGAGGGTTATAAATACCCTAAGTGTTTTCATTATAAACTCTTTCCCAATCAATAATAAAAATCAACAAATTCATCTTTATCTTTACATTTTTTCCAATTTATATAGCCAAACATGATTGTCCCCGGTATGTGCACCTTTAGGCTCTTTTCTTTTTATGGAAAATGAAGCATTTTTTTAAAATATTTTCTAGAGAGCTATTTTCTAAGAAAATATAATTATTTTATGATATTCGGTTTAGACCTGAAAATGAAATATCTATTGTTTAGTGAGGAAAATCTTTTCCTTCCTACACTCTTTTAAATCAATTTTTATTATTTTATTTTTAAATATTTTTATTTTATTTTTAAAATCGTTTTTACATTATTTTTTCTTTCTTTCTTTTTATCTTCTTCTTTATTTAGCTGGCCATAGTGGCGGCTGGCGACTAGCTATAGGGCGAGCTGAAGCCTCATTGACCTGTGACGAGGCTACGCTCACCCAACATCGGGGAGTTCAAGCCTTGCCAAAGGTTCATTGACCATGGGCTTGGCTTGAGCCTTGCCCAAGTCGCCTAATTTCGACGAGGCTCGGGCTCGTCGGCTTGTGACAAGACTTTAGCTCACCTGGGGTCAATCATTGGCCACCACTATAGCCGGTGACCGGCCAAATGAAGAAGAAGATGAAAAAGGGAAAATAAAAAATAAAAAGAATAAAAAATAATTAAAATATCAATTATTTAAAAAAAGAAAAAATTAAAAGAAAATGAGATGAAAGAAGATTTGGAAAATGTTTTCCTCAACCAATTCATTTATCGTAAAATGAACGTTAGAAAATTCAAAAAAATATTTTCTTAGAAGTTATTTTCCGTGAAACAAATTGAGCCTTAGTTTTCTTATCATTGACTTCCCTATACAAAATCAATAAAGGATATTTTGTAACATTTGTTGATTTATATAATTCCATCCATATTGTCATCATTTTCAATGAAACACTAATTTATTAATTGGGGAAAGAAGATGGAGTTTTTTGATTGGGCAAAAGCCACCAAAATTTCCAAAATTTATCCAATATGGTAAATTTATGCCAAACTTTTTTTTTGTAATACAAATATCATAAATTTATACCCATATGACACATTTACCCCAAATTTTTTTGTGACATTAAAACCCCCAAATTTATATTTTTGTAATACATTTACCTCGAACTATCTGGCCGAAAGGCATTTTCATCTTTTACTTTTTAAATTTTTTCCTTTTTTTTCATGTCAGAAGGAAGAGAAAAGAAGAGAAAAGAAGAAAAGAAGAAAAGAAGAAGAAAAAAATTAACAAAGAGGGAGAGCGTGGATCTAAGTTTTTAACTCTGAGGTGGAGACCACCACAACTAGGGACGCTAAAGATTAACATCAATGGATCACATCTCCCAAGTTCTACAGAAGGGGCTTTTGCTTTCCCGTGTTGCAATTCTAAAGGGAGATTGATTGAAGGAGTTGCACAACCAATCAGAGTATCCTCCGCCCTTCATTTTGAAACCCTTGCTTGTCTCCATGCTCTTCATCACTTTACCAATCGACCTGGAGAATGTTTAGGCTTCTTGGCCCTTTTTTAGAGTCTTGAGTTGGCTTATTGTCTTCGAGATGCAAATAGACTAGCATTGGATTGTAAATGCCTCTAGATGTAAGACCCTTCCACGATATTGGGTTTCTTACTCACCACCCCCTATATGGGAGATTATGTGTTTTGAAGCCTTTATTCTAAAGGGCTTGTTTTCATATGAAATGATAAGCCTTAGTTACGTTAAAAAAAAAAATCACAATCGATAACTTAGAGGATCGACAATTTTATTCGATAATTTGATTAGCTAAACAACACTTAGCTAAATCAGTAACTTGGCTTATGACAACATCACTTACACATTTTTCACACCTAAGATACTGCCAAATTTTATGGAAATCAATCAATCATTGACTAGGCATGAAAGAAAAACTTTGTGATTTAAACATGCTATTATTTTCCAAAGTTACAATTTCACCCCAATAAAGTTTCTCAATTTACAATTTTCTTTATTGCTAACCTCCAATTTTCACTTAATCAAGCCATAGTAATTAAACACTAAAGTCTGTTCATTCATTATCTAAGTCATATAAGTATTTTATTTATACTATGAGCACGTGACAAGTTTTATAAAAATACAAAAATAGCTTATTTCTAAATTAATTACATGATTAAGTCCAATTTTTCATAGCTAGATATGTTGTCTTGATTAAGAAATTATTTCTGAATGTAACTTAACCAATTATCACAATAAGGCTCCTCATGTTGAGAACAGCCTCCAAAATTTCTGGTTTTTACAAATTAGTCCTTTAGCTTGGTCAAATTACAAATTTGTCAATAAGGGCTTGTTTGGTTATTGGCCAAACAATGAAAATTTATGTTCTTTTGTTTTTGGGAGTAGATTTAGAATATAAATCCATTTGTTAAATTTTTTGTTTCCAGAAATAAACTTGTTCCTGGGAATAGATTTGGAATGGAATCAAGAATAAAAAAAAGTTACTTTTTATTCCCGAGAATAATTTCAAGAATTAATTTTTTTTCCTTTCTTTTTTTTTCTCTTCTCTTTCTCTTTCCTTTTCTTCTTCCTTCCTCAGCCTACTTCCGCCCCATCGCTGCCCGCCGGCCACCGTCGCCGGTGCTAGTGGTGGCCGATGAGCTCAGCCTCACAGATCTGGATGAGACTGAGCCTCACTGGTGGCCAAGCAAGTTTTGCTTGGCCATCGGCGAGGATCAACCTTGCCCAAGCAGCGCGAGGTCGACCTAGTCGATGACTTGGCAAGGTTGGCCTCACCTAGATCTGTGAGGCTGAGCTCGTTGGACCTCACCCAGCCAATCGTCGGCCATCGCTAGCGGCAACAATTGGCCACAATGAAGGAAGGGAAAAAGAAAAAGAAAAGAAAAAATGTATTTAAATCATTAAAAAATTAAAAGAAAATATTTTGCATTAGAAATTCTAAGGTCTTACCAAATGCATTTCTATCTCGAGAATAAAAATTTTGGACAGTTACCAAACGCCTTCAAATGCTCAAAAATTATTCTCGGGAACAGAATAAAAAAATAATCATTTTTTAGCAAAAATTGTTTCTGGGAACAAAAGCATTACTATGCACACCCTAAAGCTTCAAAAGTAGTTATTTTGAAGCATTTTGATTTTTCTCTATTAATCTAACTAAATAACCCATTAATTAACACTTAAAACCATACAATCACATTGTTAAAAGAGCCCCTTCATTTCTAAAATTTACAATAATGCCCTAGACATGTCAAAATCTACTAAAAAGCCTCCTTTTGGTCTAGTTTTACCATTTTCTAATTCTTTTCCATCTAAGATGCAACAAAACCAATTAGGTATACTTTCAAACACGTTCTAAGCATGTATTTAAGATTTCAATGGGCTAAAAATCACCATAACTCTACTTGTCAGTCTTAAAACTTACTTGCCCATTACATAAATTTTAAATTAATAGATATTAATCAACTAAGCCAAAAGTGCTAAGTAAATCAATCTAATGTAGCCCTAGAAATTTTACTTTCCTTTAATGGGATTTGAAACAACCAAATTTTTTTAATCATTTTATAAGATTCTTGAAAGTTGAGACTAAAACAACAATTTAATCGAATAATTAAAGGTTGGTTGAAACTTTAAACTGGAAAAAGTTGTTTTGTTTATGTAAAATGGGAAGATGAACCAATTCTTGAAATGGAAATTGAAAGGGGTGATGTCTCGGCCAAGAAAGGGGAAAGAGGGCGTTCTTTTATTTTCTTTATCTTAACTTCACTTGTAATGATTGCTACAAACCTTGATTGAGTTAAAATGCCGTAAGTCATGTCATTTTAATCGCTAAGTTCAATGACTAAAATAAGAACATGTGGGTTAAAATACCAGGTGAAGAATGAAGAGAAGTGTTCAAATAAAAGGGTGACAAGTGGCTTACTTTAGGTGATTAAAAAGAATATATTTTATACTTTGTCAAGCTATTTTGCATTTCAGTAAATATACACGAAAATTGATGCTCGTTGTAAATAGTAATAAGTCAAAAAAATTTAAACCAATGAAATTTTTAGCAAAAGATATCAAATGTGAGGAAAATCTCACCTCAATGAATTTTAACTTTAAAAATTAACCGATAAGTATTTTGGAGCACGTCTATCCCTGTTGACAATAACTATGGCGATGTATAACTCACCTGACTCTATATAATCGACATGCATATGTAAATATCTATTAATGTATAAAATCTCAGATAGTACACTTTGCTCAACCTTTGCACCTTCGTCCATAACCTGACATTTGCGGTCCCCAACTAATTTGACGAGTAGGTCCACAAAGTCATCCATTCTTCAAAGGAAACATTTAAGAAGAAAATTTGTTAAAAATGGATCTTGGGTTAGGTTAGGCATGGGTCACTCAATTTGCATCACACATAAATGGGTAAAAACAAGTTAAATAGGTTAAAATTAAATTATTTTCAACCTAATCCGACCAAACCTACCCATTTAACAGGCTTATGTACTTCTAAAGATTGACTTGTTATTGAATCTCATTCTATAAATTGTGTCCAAGAGAAATCCTTTAAAATTTCGATTCATAATATAAAAAACATCGATATAGGGACACTCTACAAGATTATAAAAATTTTGAAGCAACTTTGTTGTTGAGATCTAACATCACTTGACTATAGAGTATATATGCTCTTTATACATTGATCTCCGTTCCACCTATAAATTTAAATTTTCAGGATGGATTTTCTAATATATATTGTGACTATTTTTGTTTATCACATACCAAAATAAGCTCATGAAGTATTGCTCTGTTGATTATTTATCGAGTTTTTCTCTTTCTTTTTTTTACATAATATAACAAGTATTCAATAGATGTTATAACATTCCCACATTACACTCGTCATGCATTGGATAAGGATAAAAGAGAAAAGGGACAAACATGGCTAGTCACTGAATCCCTCATGAGTAATCTCCAATTGGTTTATCAGCGAAATACTTGCTAAAACTCTATGGCTGTTTTTTTACTTGTATATTTCTCTCAAACTTGTGAATATAACGGAAGGCTAAGATTGAGACCATGGTCACGACGAATGATTTGCGCTCTTTGAAGATGTCATGCTTTATCATCTACACTCCTTTAAAAAGCTTCACTCACACGAGAAGACTAACTCCACCACGCTTATACTTCCTTACTCAGCCATCTTGAACAAACCAGTGACTCGATCAATTCATCAATAGTCATGATCATAGACTTTGAAGAACAAGGCAAATGGAAGCCAGCTATTAAGATCGACACAAATTTTGTTCCAATGTTACTATAAAGGACAAAGCAAAGTGCAAGGGAATACCATAGTTTACACATATAAAGTGCACTCAATTATTGTGCGAGCATGCTCACATGCCATGCTCTTGGTGCTTTGATAGAAAATTGAGATCTAGCACGACTAGACTTTATTTACTTAATCTATTAATAAAAAATAAAGAGAAAACCAACGAGCAATAAAGGTGCCCCTAGTCTTCTTCTTTCTTTGTTCTGAAAACTTCTATCGAGCATAAAATAACGCTAAATGCCAAACGACCCCAACAAGTGGGCTTCGGTTATATAAACATAGATTGCGATACAGATGCAAAATATAGATTGCCATAGGGCCTAGTCTCTTTTTGCAGGATGGAGGTGCATTAAATAGGTTAATTTGGATTGACTTGCCCATTTGACGGTGTATACTTTTACCAATTCGGTCCCAAATATTTTTCACATTTTATAAATTGAATTTATCTGATCAATTTTAGTCGAAAATCTACACGAAAATACTCACATGCAATGCTCTTGGTGCTTTGATAGAAAATTGAGATCCAGCATGACTTGATTTGATTTGCTTTTTCTATTGATAAAAAAATTAAAGAGAAAACCAACGAGCAATGAAGGTGCCCCTAGTCTTCTTCTTCTTCTTTTTTCTTTTTTGGTGGGAAAACTTAGATTGAATTAAAAATGAGGCTACACGCTAGACAAACCCAACACGGAGGCTTTGGTTCAAAGAAAATAGATGGCGATAACACCGAGTCTCTTTTTGCAGGACGAATGTGCATTAGATAGGTTAATTTGGATTGGCCCAACTTATTCATTTGACCGGCCTACATATTTGTAAAGATAGGCAAGAGTCATCGAATCTCATTCGATTAAATTGGACGAGTGACAAATCCTTTACTGATCAAAAACATTAATATAAAGATATTCTACAATATTCTAAACCCTAAACATTCTCATGCTTTATCAGTTGAGTCCATCTCACTAATTCCAATCGGAAATCACTAATGTAATTTCTAACCATCTTATGTAGTACGGGCGACACTAATATGGATAATTTTTATAAATTTTTTTCATCTCTTTTACTTTTCTTTGTTTCTTTCTTTAATCCAAGCCTCACAAGAATTGTTGACCAACCCTTAATAGTCGGGAGTGAGGGCTTCGCAGCCCTTGCCCAATGACCAACAAGGGTCGTCAACCCTTGCCTGTGATCAACAATGGTTAGTCGGCTCCCACTTGTGATTAGTGAGGGTTGGTCCTTGGCCAATGAGGCTAGCTGGAGTTGGTAGAAAAAAATAAATATCAAAATTCAATTTTTTTTAAATTATTCATATTA
The DNA here is from genome assembly GCA_014182735.1 of Corymbia maculata. Classification (NCBI taxonomy): domain Eukaryota; kingdom Viridiplantae; phylum Streptophyta; class Magnoliopsida; order Myrtales; family Myrtaceae; genus Corymbia; species Corymbia maculata. The sequence goes on along the minus strand of CM024692.1, from coordinate 28,677,391 downwards.
ATATTAGCCATCCTACATTATATTATCAGTATCCACATCAACAATTTCTGCTTAAAATTGATTGGATTGATTCAATTAAAAAAACATGAAAATGTTTAAAAATCAATTGTCACAATTAAAAAATTTGGAATTGAATCGACACAAATATAATAAATTTAAGAATTTCTTGATAATTTCCTCCTCAATGGCATGTGTCACCTAACCCGAACCCAAATAATCCGAGAGTCAGACCTTACCCGGTCTCACCTAACCCCATGCGATATCCAAGGGGACTCTTGCTAGATTCCTGGGACAACCATGGTCGGGGTCTCAGTCAAAACACGTGTATAATTTCCGGATCCCACGATTAACAAATTTAGCTGACTTACTGGCAAGTGGGAGTGTATCGCACCTACGACGCAGCTGGCAACTACCACGTTATCTTCTTCAACGTGAATTCTAACGGAACGGACAATCAACGGCGGTCGCGACCGCTCCCCGAAAGATGATTACCTTTGTCGTCCTATGACCCGCAGCATGTGCGAGGGGTACATTGAACTTTCCACGAATGTTCGGTACCCGTTTATTTATTCACTTGCGGGAAAGCTCATCGTAGATCCGCCAATAGAGAGTGATAGATCCGATGCAATCATGTGATGAAATTCTAATTTAGATGGTGGGAAAAAGATAAACGTTGATTAAGGACGTGTGGGGCATTCAAAGTCAACATTGTTTGGATGCACGCGTCAACTATCAAAGAGTTTTTATACTTGCGGACAGTGTCCCTAGGAAGATTCCATGCGCAACACCCGCAACCTGCGGGAGAGTGCTCTTGTAGCATTCTTTATGGAACGATTCTATTCCCAAAGTATTCCTGAACAAACAATAGATTTTCAAAAAATTATCAAAAAATTTCTAAACTTAGTACAATTATATCAATTCAATCTAAATCGTGTTTTTCTTATGCCAATTGAGTTACAAACATTTTATATTTATACAAATTCAATTTATTTGATCAGTTTTGTTCGAAAATCGTTGATATGGATGCCGGCGTTCTATTTGGTACGATCGGTGTCAACGTGAAAATTTTTAATAATATTTTTTTTCCTTTTCTTTCTCTCTTTTTTCTCATTTCCCTTTTACTTCTAGCCAGTTGCTGGTGCGAGGGCCGACAAGGTCCACCTTGCCATATCCGTGAGTTCGAGCCTCGCCCCCTTCAACCATTTCCAATCTGTCCTTGGCTTGTTACCCCCCACCCGGGGGCGGGCCCCCTGGTTCCGCGACATGAGTCTCATCTCTGTGTTCGAACCAATGTAATGATCTGAGCCTCGCAGCTATCTCCAAGGATCTTGAGTTTGAATGATGCTTAAGATTCCAGAAAATCTCCGATCAATCCGTCGTTCATCAAACTGAGCAGTAGTTCCTAATGTCATCAAGTTCAACCAGCGCTCTGTTTTGCTATCACTGATGGAGTCCTAGTGCTTGATCAGTTGTTGTTTGGCCTTAGGTTTGCCAATTTTCTTTGGTAACGTTCAATTGAGTACCTTATCCAAACGAGGCTAGCCCTTGCCAACCACTAGTAAGGTCGACCTCACCAATCTAGTGATAGCAAGCCTTGCCCTAGTTGCAGATGACAAGGTTTGGCAACTAGCAAGAGGAAAAAGAGAAGGAAAGAAAAAGAGATAGAAAAGAAATAAAATAAATAATAAATAAAAATATATTATTAAAAATTGTTCTTATCAACACCAACTACATTGCATAAGATGGATGATGTTCTCATTCTGTTTCTAGTCAAAATTAATCAAATAAAAAAAATTGAACTCAATTGACAAAAAAAAGAAAAGTTTAATGGATTGACACAATTGTAATAAGTTACGACGTTTTTGGTAATTTTTCTGTCCATTAACTATTAAAGAGTTTTTTTTGGTAGATGGTATCTTTAGGAAGATTCCATGCACATCGATGGTGCCACTATTACATTCTTAATGGAGAGATTGGATTCCCAAAACAGTCTTGAACCAAAAAAGAAGGATTCCCAAATTTTTGGTCGCGCATAAAATAATAACAAACGGTTCTATGAAAATTGTAATATTTGTGTTTTTTTTTTTTTTTTTTGGAGGGGGGTTGGTTTATTGTTTGACGAGAATCCCTGAGCCACTTCAAATAAAATTCTAAAAACAATGTCTACTGAATTCTACAACCCATGTGATTTTGTACCGTTACTCTTGAAGTATATGAAAATTTTGATATGATTTACTAATTTTTATTAAGGATTGTGCTATCACGACAACAAAAAATATTATAATTGTTGTCTTGCTACCGTGACGGTGCCATTAGATTGAGTTTCTAGCTATGCTAATGTTAACCACAATTTTCATTCCAAGAAGAACAGGCTACTAGATGTTTTTAGGTTGTTTTATTCTTTTCATAAAAAAAATTAAAAAGTTCCTTGAGAAGAAAATAAAATTGAAAAGCCATTATTTGTTCTTTCTCACTACTTCTCTTGAGTCTCAATCTTCATCTCGGCTCTCCTTCGTGAAAAACTTTGCAGTATGATCTTTTTTTTAACTCTACATCATATTACAACAAAATTCCATAATGCTAATAAAATAAAATAGATATATTCATTCAGTAGAACGTCTAAGTCTTGGTAAATGTCACAATAGCTCCATTTACAACAAAAATAAATAATTATCTAAGTAAAAAAAAATCACATTTTATAAAGTGTTGCACTTATAATGTAACGTCAGAAATTCTTTGTACACTATCATAATCATAATATTACAAGGTTCATATTTTCTCGATGTCAAGATCCAACTTACAATTTCTTCCATGCCCCTTCTGGCAGCCAGGTATGATGGGGATTCTTCCCCACTATTTTCGTAAAGTGCCCGGTGAGAATCGGCTTTTATTAAGGATTGTGCTATCATGACCACACCATTACTTCTTAACGGTAACGGTGTATTTTGGGCCATCCATTTCGTTTTTGTATAATGGGCAACTAGACATGAGTTGCTATAGAGAACCATCTGTTTTGCACGTGGGTAGAATTTGAAGAAACAATCTAATGATATTCAAGAAATTCATGAGGAATTGATTATCAATTTTAGACGGTGGATATTAGTCCAAAATTAATATATATATCACTTGGTCAAATGTCGAAAATTCACAAATTGCAAATAAAAGTATTCACATTTTATAAAATTATACGCTTATAACACAAATTTTATCCCAAATAGGAGTCTTATTATTGTTGCAGTTGTTAGTAAGTGCTGGTATTTTGCATTCTTCTTTTTTTTACACTGTTCCTTAGTGTCTAGAATTATAAGGCAATGTTGCGGGACCAGACAAGCCGGTCATAAAGTTTCAATCAACACTTTTTGTGATTAAAAACGGTCTATTACTCATGAAAAAGTGACAGACCATTGTGTAGTTATTTCCCTTCATATGTGTCACATGCTAGCATCAAGTACATAGTTTCCTTTCCCACAAGAGAGCGAAAACTGTAATAAATCCGACCGTGTCTGGCTGTCTCCTCCAAGCACGAAACGTGCCTTCGTTTCAATGTTTATTTACTCAATTCGCGATATAGATGCTGCCCGGGCGTTTCCATATGTTATATCAACTTGGGGAGGTCGAACTGGCCTCATCAAACCCTATCTAGCTCCTTTACGTAGCCAATAAATTGTGGTAGAGAAGAAACTCATAAAAAAAAAAAAAAAAAAAAAGCCACCCTCTCCTTCTACGTCCATTCCTTTATTTTGTCTTTTTCCAGATAATTATAATAATAATGCCGTAGGGGATAAGCCACGACATATGCTGTGGTTACCTAAGGCATGTGCCCTCATGATCCCATCCTCTTCTCCCTCTCTCGTCTAAAAAATTATCCAAAAGGTCAGGAAATTTTTTATTTTTGGATAATTGAATCTATGCAACTAATTTTGACCACATCTTACATTCACAGTCGGCCATCCTACGGTGGTCTTGCCCAAGGCCTTCGTGGCCTCACCAACCGTGGGTGAGATAGCCCTCATCCACAGAGGAAAAAAAACAAAAACAAAAATTTAAAATTTAAAAAATAATATTATTAAAGATTATTCATAATAACATTGGCTATACTATTACATAAGACGATTGATGTCCACATTAGTGATTTTCGGTTAAGATAGACTCAATAGTTAAAAAATAAAAAAGATTTAGGAATCCATTAGTAAAAGTGAAAGATTTAGTATGACAAAAGCATAATAGATAGTAAAACTTTTGGGACAATTTTACCCACCACCATCTCCTATTTATTCCTCGCTACCCTCCTTAAGAATCTCACAGTTTCTCACGTCTGTGCAATTTCACTGCCCTTCTTCTTCATCGAACCGTAGCAATAATGCTTGACCCGATGAAAGTTTCCCTGCTACACTCGTTTTTCACCGTCCTTATCTTGGGCTTCGCAATCCCATCAACCACGTCAACAGCAACGGCGGTCGCGGTCAAATCCGAAGCGTCAACAACACCACCTACGGTTGCAGCAGTGGACTCCAGAGACCAGGTCGCGTGCACAATGTGCGACGCATGCGACAACCCGTGCCAGCCTTTGCCGCCGCCCCCACCTGAGTGCCCCCCGCCGCCGCCGCCGCCCCCACCTGAGTGCCCGCCGCCACCATCTCCACCCCCGCCAGCAGATGACTGCCCACCGCCACCGTCCTGCAGCGAGTGCAAGCCGCCAACAACCGGAAGCATCTATGCTACCCCGTCTCCGCCAGCCACGACCTGGGGTGGTGGCGCCGGAAATGGCGGGTACTACACGGTGCACCCCCCGCCAAACGGCATAGTGCCGTATTTCCCATATAACTCCTACAGCCCTCCACAGGATTCGCTTTACTCCGATTCCTTCCGCTTGGAGATGAATGCCGCTGTTTTGGCCACTTCTCTTGTTCTTAGTGGGATTCTCAACGTGCTACATTTCTAGCAACTGCCCACGATAATAATGCCTTCCCTCGTTGTACTCGTTTCTCAGCCTAAACATATAGTCACCGTTTTTTTCTTTTTCTTTTTCTGTTTTAGGGTTTCATTACCAATTAATGCTTCAGGCATGGTCGTGAACGTGTCGAATCAGAGTACAACACCCCATCTTGGAAGGTAAATTGGGCATTTTTATGTGGCACAATAATGAGAATTTGTTTTTCGTTTGAGGAAAGAATCCTCTCTATTAAGTGGATTATATACTATTCTCAAATTCTTACTTTCTACTATCTAGTTATTGGCCGTTGTTCCTTGAGTTCTTTATTGGGGATCGATGTGAGAAGAGGAAGGTTCCTGATGATACGATCAAGACAATGGGTGTTTGAATTGTTTAGGGTGGGTTAGGTTGCATGTGAGGAGTTGTGACCTTCCCAAAGGGGTTTCTCTTTGTGATCTCGGGGAAGATTTAGAGGTAATTGTTTCAGAACATACAAAATAACATACACAAAATAACGGATTGAACATATCATATCGTCTATAATGTTTGTCAATTGAGATCGTAAACTCTCCTAAGTTCATACTTCTTGTAACATTGGGATATTCAATTTTTAATTCAATTAAAGAATTCTATTTGAGGGGTCGCCACAAAAAGTGAGGCATAAGAGAATAACTCATTTTCTATATAACCAAAGATCTAGAATTGAGAACTTGATTATACTAACTATCTAATTGGTACCCTTTCGGTATATAAACTAGATTATTTATTAACTAAAATGTCTAAGCAATCTTTTTACCAATTATGAATTATAAGGTTCCCATCCGCTAAGTGTCCATGTAGTTTTTGTTTATTATGAACCAAGGATTTATCCTAACCACGCTAAAAAATGAAAATAACAATCAATGTATCAAAAGTGTATAATCGAGTATATAATCAAAATAGAAATGTGTAAACAGCAACCTAGTATTTGTTTCTAAGTTGTAAAACCCTAAGAACTTGTTCAACTTTGAATTTTATTTTTGTCTAAAGGTTTTTACATTTTCTAATCCTAAGCCTAAAATGTTTATTAAAATCCCTACACTATGTGAAATTTAATTTAGATCGTCTAAACTAATTCTACCCTAGAATTAAAAACTAAAAATCTAACGAAAATAATCAAAGTGTAATTTCTAAAAAATTTCCTAAAAGAAATTTATTTTTGGAAATTTTTAATTTTTAATTTTATTCTAAAGAAAAGAAATGGGGATTCGGATCGGGTCAAAAGACCGGGTCCGAATGTGAGTTTCACCCGGGCCCTAGAGGTCCGGATTGGGTCTGAAAATCCAACCGGATTTTGGGCCTAATCCGAAAATATCCAAATCTTTACCATTTCTTTTCAACCCACAAATTCTAAGCCTGGCCCTTATCTCTTAACTTGGCCCATGTCTAAGTCCACCCAACTCTATTATACTCAACCTTTCTATCTTTTTTACATTTCATATTTTTGTTTCTTTTATTATTTTCTATTTTCTATTTTTCGACTTCTTCTTCCTCGCGACTTCACCGAGGGCTCTCCAACAAGCCTTGCTGGAGTAAGTTACTCCGAGTAACCTTTCCTCTGTTCATCGACGTTTACTGGCCATCTACTCTAGTAACGACGACTAACTCGCCTTTGCCAACCACCAATACCAGCCGTTAATTCCAACCATAAAAACCTACTTGCTGACCATCCATTGCCGACCAAAATATACATGCTAACTCTAATCACACTTAGGCACATATGTCAAAGTAACAGAGAACTAACATGATGGGACGTTATCCAGCAAAGGAGCAGTGGTTCCAGCTGATGCAATCATCCGTGACCGGCACCAGGAACCCAATATCATGACGTGGAATGGAGTGAAATTCCGGTGTCAAATGTAATTCTCAAACATTAGTGAAGTAATCATGGAATTAACTCAACTCTACCGTAAATTACACAATCCTAAGTTTACTACTTCACTTTGGCATATCATCAAACAAATAGAATGCGCTTTAAAACACAAGCTTCGGATTCGATTTCAATGCAATTATCGGCCTAAATGTGATATGCAGAGACCTAAGTCAACATTATTTACAGCAAATCAATCTTGGTTTGTCACGATTTTCTTGCGAATTCATCCAGTAAACTCAGTGCTCCTAAATTCAATGAAGCAGGGCAAAATAGAGCATCATAAAGAGAAGTTTACTAGTTCAGGTAAGTGACAATGTATTTCTTTATGCGGAAATTCAAAATCAGTGAATCTTAGATCTTCATGATTCATTCACGATAATAGGAATAACGGCATACCTTTATTCATAGCAATAAACTTAAAAAGAAAGATTGTTGAAGAATTAGAAGCAAATGAAGAAATTTGATTTCTCTGCAACCCACTTTTGTCGTAATGTATTTTATCCAATGGAGGATAGAATATAACCTTTTGTTGTCATGGGTGAAAAGAGGACCGAACCTTATTTATATAAACTATCAATAGATGCATTTCATCAAAGCTCATTCTATTTCATAAGAGTCGCATTTTTTCATAAAAATTACACATTTTCATCAAGAATTATATCTCTTCATAGAAATCACAACTTCTCATAGTAGTTCTACCTTTCAATCTTCATATAAGTTGCAACTTTTCTTAACCAATATGTTTTTAGCACTTAATATTTATTAAACCATTAATTAATAAAATCATGTGGACCATAATTTTTCTTACATTCTCCCACTTAACCCATATAGCATTTCTTTCATGGTTTATAAAGGACCATAATGTACACAATAACAATACACTAAAACCTTTTCTATAATTGGATATCGCATAATATTCACAATTAAATAAAGAAAATTAATGCTAGTCATATCGATTGTATGTCATTAATTGACATAATGCCTTTCATGTACAATAACTATAACTCTCTACTTAACATAATCTGTAAATGAAAAGTATAGTAATGGTTCAACTAAGTCTTTGTTAGAAACTATTTAGTTAAACATTCATCTATTTCCCACATGTATACTAAATAGAAAAAATGAAATATCAGAAACACATAATTGCACTTGAAGTGTCAAACAAATGCACTTAATACAATCATAATAAATTATCATTAATGATGTTCAAAAAGCCCATCCTTTCAACATATTCATTAAATATTTTGGGCAGCCATCTTTTTGTTAAGGGATATGCAATCTTAAGGTTAGTGCTAATGTGCTCAATTGACATTCTTGGTTTCTAAACTTCTTCTTTAATAGACAAGTATTTAATTTTCAAATGTTTAGCACCTTTAAAATAGTTGTCATTTTTAGAGAAGAAAACCACTTGAGAGTTATTACAATAAATTTTCGGCGACGTCACAAGCCCTAAAATAAAGTTTCACAGCCATAACTCATGAATAGCCACCTCAAAACATGCCATAAACTCAGCTTCATGGTAGACGTAGCAATGAATCATTGCTAATGACTGACTGCTTTGCACTTTTTCAAAAAATTGCCCCTCCAACAAAAAGGATCAAGTAACTAAATATTGATTTTTTTTTGTATTGGCACATATGGTTAAGTTTGAATTTGAATATCCAATCACCCAAAAATAATCAAATCTTGTATAAGTGAGCATATGATTATTTGTTCCTTACAAGTATCTGAAAATTTTCTTTGCAGTTTTCCAATAATCTAATCTTAGGTTGTTTTGAAACCTACCTAGCATTCTGATACCAAAACTGATATCTGGTCTAATGCAAGTTTGAGCATACTTTAAGCTCCTAACAATAGATGCATCAAGAATAGTATTCATTTGTTTTTCCTCCAACTCACTTTTCAAACATTTCATAAGGTTAGATTTATCACTTTTCTAAAATGGAACTACATCTCTTGAATATTTATCCATATTGAATCTTTCTAAAAATTTTATTAATGTGGGTTTTCTGAAACAACTCTAACAATCTTTGTGATCTATCATGGAATATTTATATTCCCATGACATGTGTTACCTCTCTCATGTCTTTCATTTCAAAATTCTTAAAGAGAAATTTCTTGATTTCATGTAACAAATCAAAATCATTAGTAGAAAGCAAAATGTCATCAACATACAAAACTAAAAAAATAAACTTGCTACCACTAATTTTCATATATATACATCGATCAACAATGTTTTCCTTAAATCCAAAAGAAGTTATGGTTTCATTAAACTTAATATACTATTATCAAGAAGATTGTTTAAGTCCATATATTAACTTTTTTAATGTACACACTATGTTTTTCTTTCATTTAACTGAAAAGCCTCAGATTGGTCCAAATAAACCTCTTCTTCTAAATTTCCATTAAGAAATGCAGTTTTGATAACCATTTGGCGTAACTCTAAATCATAATGAGTCACTAAAATTTTAATGATTTTAAATGAGTTTTTCTTGGAGATCGGTAAAAAGATCTCCTTAAACCAATGCATTCTTTTTAAGTAAAACCTTTAGCAATAAATTTGACCTTCTATCATTAGATATCACCTTTTGAGTCGTGCTTGGTCAAGTCAATTCCATAAAAAACCCAGAACTTTAGCTTTAGTCCCTAAAATGCCCTTAACTTTTTTTATTATCTCGAAAAAAAACCGTAGGTTTTACTTTAATCACAAATCTACTCTCCATAAAAAATCACCATTAACTCCTCTATTTCAGCACAAAATCTGATGTGGAAAAAATCCACAAAACTCTGTGATTCCTTTTTCTGAATATTGGGGTAAACTAAGGCTCGTTTCTTCTTTTTCTTCTTCATTTGCATACGACCTCCTTGCTCCGAAGATTGGAGGAATTAGGGCTTGCTTTTTCTTCTTCAATTTGTGTTCAAAGAGAGATTTGCTCTCCACGACACAACGCCAAAACCAACACGCATTTTGTCCTCTATGCGCCAACCTCTCTCCATATGTTTGCCTCTCGAGTCATTTCACTCGAAGGGATTAATCACAAACGAGGAATTTCTCCGTGGACGACTGGGTGGTGGATGTCATAGCACTCGATCTCTTCCTATACATGCTCACACTCGGTTCCTTGCTCAAAGGAGATGATGGCGGAAATTGTGAAGAGCTCTTGTGACAACCAAGTTCTACTCTTTTTTTTATTTCCCTAGATTTAAATCTCAACACTTGGGTCAATGAAATGAAAATGCTGAGATGTCTTCTTCTAATTTTGGTTAATTTCCACGATGATTCGAGTTGATTTTTGCAAATTACGATGGTCCAAAATGGGATCAGTGCAAGATTAAAACCAAATCCAAACTTGTTTATATGTTGTTTCTCCTTTTGTCAAGCACATACAACCTATCTAATGACAAAACCCCGTATTTCTTCTAGAGAATCTCCGCAAGAGATCCGGACCCATTTTTTTTTTTATTAGATACTGTCATGAATTAATTTCTAGAATTGCTCAATCTGAAGATGTTTTGATACAGTCCACATGTTATTAATTGATTTGTTAATTATTCGACAGGATTTTTGATGTGCTTTCATAGTTGCTAAATATGCTACTAAACTTTCGCTGCTTTTGTATCTCTGTTCACCATAGATTTGTGCTTCTTGTGTTTCTATGGCGACCGATGATGGTTGCCGATGAGCGGCAAATGGTGAAATTCTAGAACAGTAGATGTTGAGGCGTTAATTGAATTCATTATTGTATTTTTCAACTTTTGTTATTTTTGTTATATGTGTGATTCTCATTAAAAGCCACGTGTTTGGGGCTTGTTATCATTAAAAGCCACATGTTGGCACTTTTCATTGCGTTACTATCACCTCAAGCAGTGGAAATAACAAAAAATGTGCTCAAACTCCTTAGGTTCTTGAACATAATTCGATCGCACAATAATGTTGGTCAATTATTATAATAGTCAATAATTCCCAAGATATGAATTGTGTTGTTTACAATTTGCTTGAATGAATGTGATGTGTTTAACTCTAAACTTACAGGTTGACCGTTGTTGTGCTCACAAATTTCGCTCATAAAAAATTAGAGTATTACTAGGTTGAATGAGAAGTAATGAGCAATGATGAGTTCATTCAATTGTTGACTCTTTATATTCAAATATTGTTTTTAGTTATTAGTTTATGACTTTGCGTGTTTTCTAATAGAAAGAAAGTAGCAGTGATAACATTGATAAATGACCAAATATATCAAATGATGAAGAGTCGGTGACAAGAGAGTTGATGAGAGAATTCGAAAATGAGGAGGAGGAGAAGGCAAATAATGGTCGAAATTCAGTCGTAGGTTCTACCAATATTGTTTTAAATGAAAATGAGGCAATTGATGAAGAGGTCAATTCTAAAGATGAATCTCTAAATGGACCTCAAATTGATCATTTTGAAGAAAAAACATTGGCACATCAGGTCTAAGGGTTAATAATAGGTACGATCGTATAAGTGACCATACTGATGAAATGTTTCGTGTAGCATGAGATTTGAATCTCATAAACAGTTCAAGAATGTTGTGAGAATGTATGTCATAATTAATTGATTTGATATTTTTTAGCAAAAAAGTGAGTATAAAAGAATAGAGATGAGGTGTGCAAGAGGATGCATTTGGACGTTGTATAGTGATTAAATTTAGAATTATAAAATTTTTGTCATAAAGAGAGTTGAATATCCCCATACTTGCAATTAAAATCTTAAAAATAGGCAAACCACTTATACATGGCTTGCTCAATAATACATGCCCAAGATTAGAGCCAAACATACTTACTTAATTATAGAAATGTAGACAAATACAAAGAAATGTTTGCCTGACACTTAACAAGAAAAAATGTTACAGGGCTATATGGAAAGCTTTTGGTAATATAAGGGGCCTGATAAAGAAGTAATATGATATACTAAGATCTTATTTGGCGAAGCTCAAGAGAGTTAGCAATGATGAAACATTTGACATAAAAATCGACCCAACAATCAAAGTATTTGAGAGATTTTATGTGAGTTTGATAAGTTGAAAATGGGATTTTTTTTAGTAGGATGTAGGCATATAATAAATTTAGATTGGTGCTTTCTTAAGATTAAATTGAAAGATATGTTGCTATGTGTTATAGGACAAGATGGAAACGATCAAATGATTTGAACAACTTAGGCAATTGCGGAAGCTGAGTCTAAGGCATCTCGGATTTGGTTTCTCACCTAGTTATTCACTAACTAAGATGTGAACACAAGCGAGGGTTGGATTTTTATCAATGATTAGTAAAATGTGATATCTCATTTTATGTCTTTATTGGCTATTACACTACAATAATGCTATTATTAATGGGATTTTTTTTATTAGATGATTGCAAGCACTAATGAATGCAATTTCATGCCTATCTCCACAAGAAAAGCATCAAAATTTTGTAAGACACATATATGCTAATCGAAAAATTGGACAAAGGAGATGCTCTTAAGGATATCTTTTGGAGGACTGTGAGGTGTACATTTGAAGTTGAATTTGACCTAGCAATGGTGGATTTGAAGGAGGAGTGCCCTAAAGGCTATGAAGACTTTATGAGACAAAGCCCATGGCACTTTTATATGACTTTCATCAAAATATGTATCAAGTGTGAAGCGGTTGATAATAATTTAAGTGAAACCTTCAACGCATACGTTTGTATACCAATAATAAAACCTATACTTAAGATACTTGAAGGAATAAAAATTATGTTGATAGAGAGGGTAGCAGAAAGAAGTTAGTTAATGGTGGATCAAATAGATCAAATTTGCCCAAGGATTAAAATGAAGTTGGAGAAGACTAAGCTAGAGTCTAGATATTATATTGCTAGAGCGGCAATGGAGAGTAATTTTGAAGATTAAGTATTTGACAAAAGATTTGTGGTTGACTTGGCTAAGAAGAGTTGTGCTTTTGAGAAATGGGACTTAGCTAAAATACCATGTAAACATGCCATATGTTGCATTAGTTTCATAAAGTTAGATATTAACGATTATATTAGTGACTGCTTCAAGAAAGATGCCTACTTTACCTCAATTTGCTATGTCAAGATTTAAAATTCCCATATCAATATGTAGAGTGATTGAAAAGAGAATATCGTCGTTCTGATGAAAACAAAATGCCTTAAGAAAAGGTATTTACTAGAGAAGTTGGAAAAAACTCAAAGATAGGAAAGATGTTGGGGTCTTGGGTTTAGAGACCCAATGGATTTCAACAGAGCGATATTGGGAAAACAAGCTTGGAGATTTATTCAAACTTCTGAGGCTATATGAAGTAGATTTTTGAAATGAATATACTATCCTAGAGGAGACTTCTGGTCAGCAAAAAAGGGGTTCATTCTTCCTTGCAATGGTAGAGTTTATTAGTGGGAAAAGACATAATCAAACCAAAAATCAAATGGGATGTTGGAGATGGGGAAAACATTAGAATAAGAGAGGACAGGTGGCTTATTTCAGGTAATATAGGGGGTCCAGCAAACAAGTTGGTAGCAAAATTGATAAATTGCAATGATAGAGGGTGAAATGTTCAGTTAATTAAAGACACGTTCGAGGAAAGACTTGTTCAAGAAATTTTGGCCACACCTTTAAGCCTCACACCCAAACCAAACAAAATCATATGGACAATAATGCATCAAGTCACTACTAGGTTAAAAAGTGGCTATAATAGGATCAGAAGTGCAGAACGTCTACAAACAGCACATCAACCATCCTCATCATATTGGGTTTTGAAAAAAATTGTGGTCAGAAATTTGGAAGCTCAAGATATCTCATAAAGTCAAGTTTCTAATATGGAGTGTGTACAATAACGCCTTACTAATGAAGGAAAATTTATACAAAAGAAAAATTATACTTGATACAGACTGTTCGTTTTGCAGCTAAGCCCATAAAACTACAAATCACATTTTTACTCTATGCACTTGGACAAAAGAGATCTAGTTAGACCCCTCATGTCTCTATGACAAATATCAATGGAATGGATAAATGTGTATAGGAGTCGCTTACTGTGAGAGATGGTCCACAATCAAAGCATCGTTTGCAAAAGTCTTGTGGTCAATTTGGAAAGCTCGGAATGCCTTGATATTCCGGTCACGAAAACCAAACCCAAGCTTACTTATAGAAGATGCAATCTATATGACCTAGCTTCTCAAGAAATGGGACCACAACAAGATGAATAGAGAATATCTTACCTTTTCCCTTTCACATTTAGAAACATTTTCATCCTCACGATGTTGCAGAATCAACGTAGATTGTTCATGGTATAGTTCAAGCATGGTAGGATCAGCTCCTGGAGTCTAGCAAGACGAAGCAGGTACTCTACTATACGTTTTTCCAAAGAAAATTTTGGCCCCTTTGTACTAATCACTAAAACCCCAACAATTTGTGAAGCGCTACTCTATTTAAGAGAGAAGAGAGAAATCCAAAGGAGAGAAATGCAATTTGCAAGGGAGTTTCAATCTGATCCGCGCACGATTGTCTTATTTGATAGCTTATTTATCGTTCAGTGTGTTTTGGGCCATGCGAAATCTCCTTGGGCCACGCGGTCCGTTATTCAAGATTGCTTTTCCTTATTGGCCCATCTTGGTGATGTTGGGCTGCATTTTGTCCCAAGAGAACAAAACAAGGCGTTTGATTGGGTCGCTAGAGCTCACCGTGCCGATTCCCTCCCATTGAATTGGATAGCAAACCCGCCCTAGAGTTAATTTTATGTTTGGGCTTTGATTCCTCATATAATCCTTTATCCTCGGCTTAGTAATGCAAATCCATTATTTCTGACCAAAAAAAAATTGTTCTAAGGCAAGTGGTGTACCTATCGCGAGGCTCGAAGCAATTGCCAAAAGATCTTTGGATAGTTCAAGTGTTGGATGGAAAACAACGTACTTCGAGAGGCAAAAAAGTATAAGTAGGCTGTATGTTCTTTGTCCGATCGACCCAGATTCCCGATAAAACTTGGTCATAAACCTCCCGTACTCCGGGACATCATCAGGGACCTCAGCAACCTTGAGAAGTTCAGGAGGACCAAAGTCCTTGACAGGCGTACCGATGGGAAGGAAACCAGCTTTGGTGTGAAGATCCAGCAAGGTAATAGACATGGACCCCCAGGAAAGAAAAAGCAGTCAGTCGATGAAACCAAAAATTGATGGCCACGCCAAACGGCCCAAATTGAAGAGCATTCTCAATCCCATGCTTTTTCCAACTAGGTTGAATCTGATTATCAGCCTTCATTCGCAAATACTATCCAAATAGTGAGGCTCGAAAGAGGGAAAACTCCTGAATTGAGAGGGATGGGTAGTTCAGATATCAAGAGTGGAAGACTTTTAAATCAAGAGCAATTCCCCACTCCTTCGAAGTAAACAAGATTAAGAAGCAGGGATCTTGAGATGGTTTTTGAAGCAAGGGCCATGAATAAGCCACTCGGGGTATGCATCGACCTGATTGAGAAGATGGAAACAACAATTATCAAGATGTTCATCTTCCTTTAGACTATTGAATCTGGCGATTTCATGGGAGCCATGGGAATAATAGAGTCTAAGAGTAAGAAAACCTAAAAGTTCTGGGAGTTAGGTTTTAAGGACGAAGACAAAAGATGTATAAAGATCGGAGTTTTTCTGCGTATACATTCTTTCTTGAGATAATTAGTGATCTTGAGAGACAGCGATCCAGAAAGATATATATCATAGCGGCAACGATTCATGGACCATAAGCGTTCAGGATGACGACGAAGTGGCAAACGAACAATCCCCATGTCAGGACCACCTACAGAGAAAGAGAAAGGACACGATCAATGCATTGTTTAAAAAAAAAAAATCGAAATTGCTTGATTTCTTTTATAAAAGGGGGTATATGTTGATAAAAAAAACAATCCGCTTGGTACGTGGGTAAGAACAAACACGTAAATGGCAACTAAATATGAGCAATCACATGTGTAGCATGTGGACATTGTTGCAAATACGTCATTTCATCATATGCTTAATTAATGATATATTCACCAATGCCACGTGTTCAGTTGTCGAAATATGGTGATGGACTATTGGTAGCCGCTGATATAAGTTGTTGCAGATATTTATTGAAGAGACATTAGCAAGTTGTTTTGAAATTTAAAATCAATGAAGCAATTGTGACCAAAGGTGCACATTTTTGGAGGGAACGATTATGTTCTAAAAACAAGATTGTTAGACACCCATTGTTACAATTTAGAGGATGGATA
This sequence comes from Corymbia maculata, assembly GCA_014182735.1. NCBI lineage: Eukaryota > Viridiplantae > Streptophyta > Magnoliopsida > Myrtales > Myrtaceae > Corymbia > Corymbia maculata. Next base: position 28,661,319 of record CM024692.1, on the reverse strand, counting down.
AGAGGCCTGCGGAGTTATCGAGACATGGAGGTAACTGACAGAAGTGGCTTAAGGAAATACAACCATCGAAAACCATCAAAAAGCAATTATCATAAATCATTATAAATACCGCTAGTTCCATCGAAATGCCCCACCGGCACAAATCAAGCAAATTTACTCCTTATCTTTATTTACCTATATTTTATCTTTCTTAGTTTCACCCTTTAGATTTGCATTATCGATTAAATTGTGGCGTATCTTTATACTGGGTGATGCGTCGTCCGTTAAATTATCGAGCCTATAATTTTAAAGCCTTGTCATCGATTAAATTCCGATTTAGTTTGGGATTGTACACTGCTGTTTGGATTGAAGAAGTCGATTCCTATTTACTCATGATATTTCCTGTCCAAAATTAGAATAGAACATTGATTTCTTTAAATAAAAAATGAAGAATGACTTTTAGTGAAAAATATTTCATCATGGCAATGTTATAACATTCCAATGTTGCACTCATTATGCAATGGACAAAGATAAAAGACAAAAGCTACAGATATAGCTAGTCATCGAATCCAATGGAGTAATCTCCAATTGTTTTAATGGTGAAATTTTTGGCTAAGCTCTACTTTATGTTTTCAGCTCGTTTGTTTTGATAGAGTCAACGTTGCTTTCTGATTCTCAGTTAGGCGTGTCGCCGCCTAACACAAACCTAAATAACCCGAGAGTCAAAGTGGACTGGTCGTACCTAATGCCATCTCTCGAAGAGGACTCTCGCGAGTTTCGATACTCGAGGAGATTCCTCCGGACGACCATGTTCGGAGTCCTAGTCAAAATATGTGTATCGTTGACAGATCTATAGTTAATGTTGAAATCTGGCTGACTCACTCGCGGGTGTAAATGAATTGCGCCAAGGACGCATCTTGTAACCATCGTGTCGGATGTAGATCCGATGCAATGGTGTTGGGACTTTCAAAAGTAGAGGGTAGAAAAGAAAATATTGATTGAGGACATGTGGTGCGTTCCAAGTCAAACAGTTACCAACATCGCATGGACACACACGTCAATCGTCTACGCATCAAAGAGTTTTTTTCACAGACGGTGTCTTAAAGCAAGATTTTATGTAAACAACACCTCCGTGTACTATGAATGTGCCCTTCTAACATTTGTTATGGAATGATTGGATTATCAAGCTATTGATTGCGCAGAAAATAATAACGAGCAGTTCGATGGAAATTGTGTCGTTTCTATTTAGTTTATTATTTGGATAAGAATTTGCGAGAGTCACTTTAAATAAAATTCTAAAAGATAATGTCTACATGAATTCTACAAATGTTATTTTGGGTGGTTACTCTAAAAAAGTTTGATATGATGTGGTATTATTCTTGATTGTCAAGAGGAAAAATTCTTGAGAGCACACATGTGGGTGGACCGTAGTAACCCAATTTCAAAAGTGAAACTAAGTTTGTTTGTTTCATGAAAAACAAATGATTTATAAATATTTTTCCAAAAATGTCATTTGCATTGTTTACAAAAATGAATAAATCAAAGATATTTTCACCGTTCACAAAAATATTGAAATATAAATTATTATTGATAATGAAATATTTTTCATTAACTAATTATCTCAAGCGATGGAAGTGATTATTTCTAATTTTTTAAATCATTCATTTTTCAAAAAAGAATCAAAGCTTAAGAAGTTACCTAAGTACCCAACCAGGAGTCAATTTTTTATTAAGAAAAATGTTTGATAAATCAAACTTGAACATTTAAAACAATCATTTCTATTTCTTTTGAAAAAAAAAAAAAGAAAAAACATCAAGAATGGTTCTAATGGCTCGATCTATCTTGGAACTGGTTCTATCATATGGATTTTCAAGGTGGAATAAGTGGCTTCAAGGTCCTTGTGGCAATAACTCGACCCAATCCTGATCTGTTTCAAATTTTCAGAATCAAAACCTTTTTATATTTAGATTTCTATGCTATCATCGAGTACACACTTTTTCCCCCACAAGAAGAGAGCGTAAACTTGAAGGTATTCCAACCATATGTCGAGCTTTCTCCTCCATGCACGAAACGTGCCGTCGGTTCAATGTTTCTTGGCTTGATTTGCGATGTAAACGCTGCCAAAGGCGTTTTCCATGTGTTATCTCAGCTCGGGGAGGTGGAAGCTGGCCTCATACAAACCCTTCTAGCTCCTTTGCGCAGCAAACAAATAAATTGTGGTAGAGAGAGAAACTCAGAAAAACACCAAAAAATGCCACCGCTCTCCTTCAACGTCCATTTCTTTATTTTGTACCTTCTTTTTCCCAGATAATTAAAATAATAAGAAGATAAACCACCAAGTATGCTGCGGTTACCAATGCACATGCCCTCCTGATCTCATCCTCTCTCTCTCTCTCTCTCTCTCTCTCTCTCTCTCTCTGCCTGTTCGTATTTCTTCTTAGCCACCCTCCTTGAGAATCCTTCAGTTTCTTCTTCTTCTTCTTCTTCTTCTTCTTCATCGCCAGAGGATTTCGGTCTGTTGAACAGCGCAATCATGCTTGACCCGAGAAAAGTTTCCCTGCTGTGCTTGTCATTCGCCTTCCTGATGTTGGGCTTCGCAATCCCATCAACCACGTCAACAGCAACGACGGTCGCGGTCAAATCTGAAGCGTCGACAAAGCGATCTACAGTCGCAGCAGTCGTCTCCAGAGACCAAGTTACATGCACGATGTGCGCCGAATGCGAGAACCCGTGCCAGCCCTTGCCTTCGCCCCCGCCGCCCCCGCAGGAAGTCGAGTGCCCTCCGCCTCCGTCCCCACCCCCGCCGCCGTCTCTCCCTCCGCCCTCGCCTCCCGCGCCGGAAGCCGAGTGCCCGCCACCGCCAATGCCACCGGCCTGCAGCGCGTGCGAATCGCCGGAAACCGGAAGCATCTATGCTTCCCCACCTCCACCAGCCACGAGTGGGGGTGGCGGTGGCGGTGGCGGCGGTGGAGGTGGCGGCAGTGGCGGTGGAGGTGGTGGCAGTGGCGGTGGCGGCGGTGGCGGTGGCGGTGGCGGCGGTGGCGGCGGTGGGGGCGGATACGGCGGGAACTACCCAATGCAGCCACCGCCAAACCCTATGATGTCGAATTTCCCATATTACTCCTACAACCCTCCACAGGCTTGGGCGGACTCCGGTTCCCTCCACTTGGAGATGAATGCCGCTGTTGTCGCCGCTTCTCTTGCTCTTAGCGGGCTTCTCTACGTGCTACATTTCTAGCGAACCGCCCACGATAATAATGTCTTCCTTCATTGTACTCGCTTATTCGCAAAAACATATAGCCACCTTCTTCTTTTCTCCTGTTTTAGGGTTTCATCACCAGTTGATGCTTCATGCATAGTCGAGAATGTGATCGAATCAGATCACAACTCCCCATTTTAGGAGGTAGATCAGGGATTTTTATGTGGCACAATAATCAGAACTTGTTTTACGTTTGAGGAAAATATCCTCTCCCTTATTTGGATTAATATTATGCTCTCAAGTTTTTACTGTTTTTACTATAGTTATTGGCCCTCTTTCCTGGCGTTCTTTATTGGCGATCCATGTGAGAAGTGAGAGGTTCGTGATGATACGATCGAGAGGATGGGCGTTCGTATTGATTAGGGGCGCTCGAGTCCACAACGGATCATGCATGCCATGTGCTCTTTCGACCGATAGTGTGTAATTGAAGGTAGCGAGACTATGACAACGTCGAGTAGAAGTTTCTTCTTTTCCAAATAAGGTGTGGTTGCACATGTCTGGCCTGCGTCTTGATACGCCTAATTCCGGAAAGATCGATATAGGTGAAGGGGTCCGCATGATTCGAATCTGCTCGATTCATGATGGACGTGGACCGAGTCTATATTCAAAAATAATAATGTGTATTTAACCCATGAAGTTTGGTTCGGGCCTTCGTCAATTGAACCATCGGAAATTGAGAGGTCGTAAATTATAACCGAGTCATGTTCAAACACTAGGATGTCGCTACTGATCTCTCGTATATAGCATGTTGTCAATGGAACCACATTAACGCTGTTCGTATGTGAAATGGATCAGTATAATTATTTGTAATTGAACTTTGTGCTCTTACATTGACTAGAGTTGATTATGAAACTAGTTGATCACAGGCACGGCTGGGTAGTCTAGGCTCCAAGACCATTTGGAACATGCTTGAGAAAGGACATTTGGTTATAAAAGCCCGACCCCGACTTGTTAGGGTCGAGCCAAATTCGCCCAATCTACATTGTAAGTTTTATTAAAGGACAAATCTGTGCGATAAGTTAGGCCTAATCCAATAAGCCTGACAGGGCCAATCTTATGATCACCTCTAACATCAACTATTGATGATCAACGCAATATCAACTATATATGTATAATCTGATTTTTAATAAGCAAAGCAACTTTATGCACAAAGCAAAACGCTACTTTTGTGTGTTTCGTTGTGACCAAATATTTTGTTCTCAAAAAATTGGTGAAGCTAAGTACCATTTTAATCTTAAAACGCAAGTTGTAGTCACAAAGGCTTTTGTCATGGTCCCGAGGTTTCAAAACTCGACGTACCAAGAAATGATCCAATGGGACGGAATAAGCCTTGAACTACTAAAAGGCCTAGGGTTTCTCGAAAATGTATATTTGTATTCAAGATATTTCTTATATTTAATGGGGTAGATGGTAGTGTTATATTTATTAGAATATGGTAATTGAAACAATAATAATTAAAAAACCTCATGTATAAATAGGGGCGTTCTTCTCCTCATTTACATCATCCAACATTTAAGCAATAATTGTACATTTTCTCCAATGCTTCTCCCTTTACACTTTCTCTCTCAAAGATTCAGGTGAGTGAGTGAGCAAGTAATCAATCCTTGGGAAAACACTTGACATAAACAACCCAATGAACCAAAGGAAACCCAAGTTGCCCCACAATCTCAATCTGATGTATCAGCCTGTGACACTATGCTCTACCGTTTGGTCCATTAAGCTATTTTCGCTACCTACAGACGAAGCGAAGCGCCAAAAGCTAGTTGGCACAGCCTTTGGCGACCAAATCTTTAGTTTAATCACCCAAGGGGATCGTGAAATTCTTTTCGGCCCTTTCCAGATCTCTTCCCGCGCCACTCTCTTATAGCGATAGAATAAGCCAAATTTTCCTTGAACTATCTATTTTAACTGATAAATTTATCTTGATTATAACAACAATTTAATTGAGTAGCGAAAATTTAGTTTCATAGAGATAATTAAGTCGAGTTTGGCACACATTGCTTCGTATAACAAAATAGTTTTATTGAGACATATTCACACAACTCAATAAAACCTAATATACCACATTGTAAATCAATAGCCCGAGTTGGTCATGAACGTGTTATATTGACAAATGAGAGATGTCAAAAATAGCACGGGAAAAGGGATAATTATCTAAAGAGTTCTAAATCTACAGCACATAGGCCAATTTAAACCTAAAATTTTCAAGTTGCCAATAAGATAAGTGTACTAGAAATCCTACAATTTGTCATAAAAGTGCAATCCAAGTTCTAAAATATATTATGAAAGTACAATTAAGTCCTAAAACTTTTAAAATATGCAATTAAGTTATAAAACTTGTTGAGTTAGTGCAATCAAATCTTTTTATTAACTCCGTCTAATTTGACAAACGGAAAATGTTAACAAGTTTTAGAATTTGATTGCACTTTTTGGAAATTTTTAAATTCAATTGCACTTTCATAATGAGTTTTATAATTTTCACTACATTTATCCCTTTGTTGATTTAGTCTTAAACTTTTTGACTATTTGATATATAGTTCTTCCGACCAATTTTGGCTAAGAAATACTTACGTGGATACCCAATCAAAGTCGATCATTTTGCATGGCACAATCAATTCTAACATGAATAGTTTTACAAATCTTTAAAAAATTTCAGAATTTTTGTTCTTCTTTTTTTCCTTTTCTTTTCTTTTAGTCGTTTTTTCTTCACTAAATTTATGGCTAGTGGGGTCGCCAAGGCCTATTGACCCTTGCCAAACCAAGTGAGAACCACAATACCCTTGCCCATGGCTCGCAAGGGTTGTTAGGGCCTCATGGACCCCAACAACTAGAAATCCATTACAAAAATACTCGGTACTTATCATATCACGTAAAACGGTTGGTGTTGATCAAAACTAATTGGATATCCACATAAGCATTTTCTCATCAAAATTAGTCAGTAGGATCATATTGATAAATTATCGAAAAGTTTAAAATTAAATTGATATAATAGAATTAATGACGTTTTAGATAATTTTTCACACAGAGCATGTACGGTGTAGATCCGTTTATTGGTGTATAATAATAGAGTTAAGAGGTTTCGGATAATTTTCCACACGGAAAAAGGACATGTGTGGTGTCCGATTATCGGGCAGGGCAGCCCGAACCTTATCCCACTTTAACAAGGGGATGTGGGGTCGTTTGAATTAGCTTCTATTGCCCTTGCCCCCACCAAGATACCGCGTTTGCTTTTGGAGGCCGTGTCCGTTAATATAATGCAAGGTTGGGCTTTCCCAAGGGGATATAAGTTGGACGGATTTGGCCCAAAAGTGCAATTAAATCTAGAGCATTTTGAAAAAGTGCAACCATTTTTAAATATTTTGTATCCATTAAGTTTCTCCCTTCCGATGACCGTTCACACATTAATGCTGAGATGGCACGCCAGAAAATCAAAAAGTTGTTTTTTTTATTTTTTTATTTTTAACAAACATGATGCGCGCGCCGTGTCAAAAAAATGGAGACAACAATTTAAAAGAGAAAAAAAATGATAAGAAAATCTTAAAAAGCCAAAAAAGTTTAAAGAATTAAAAGCAGGGATAAGGTCGGGTTCTATTGAAGCTTAAAGGTGGTGCCACTACCCCCACTACTTTGACCACAAGAAAAGGTTAACCAGGCAATCGCAAAGAGTCACTAATGACATGGATATGGGTATCAATGGTTTAGTTCGGTTAGGATTTTCAAAAAATCTGAACTCATAAGGTGCAAATCCGACCCAAATCGAATACAAATCCAATTCGGTTCGGTTCAATTTTTTTGTTTATTAAAATTGAACTGAGTAAGAGGTGAGAAAGAAGAGAGATTTTATATTGAGCATTTAATTTTTATTGAGAAATTTGATTTAGTTCGATTAACCAAATCGGAAAAAAAAAGAACAATTATTTTCGATTATCCAAATTGAAAACAAAACAAATCGAAAATGATCGAAATTTCAATTCGATTTTAACACCTTAGACATGGGGAAATTGAAACCGATATGCTGGAAATAACTGATCTGATAAGCACTCCTACAGATCAAGTTCGCTGGGAAGTTCACACACATATCAGCAAAGCCCAAGCCCACCTACAACTCATGTGGGCCACGAAAATAGTCCATTGCAAAAGAGAGGCCAACAAGGTAGTAGATTGGGTGGTAAAAGCCCAACGTAACCAAGTTCTACCGGCTAATTGGGTCCGTTATCCTCCAGCAAGTCTTCGAAATTTACTATGCTCTGATATGAATTGTCTAAACATTCAGTCATTTACTTAATGAATATCATGAACTTTACGACCAAAAAAAAAAGACATGGACAATCTCACTGCCGCGAACCTTCGACAAATTCCCCTTCTCTCAGTTGCCCCTCTCCCCGAGCATTAGTTTGCTTAAAAAAAAAACTTTTTTGCCTTTGCGGTTCTTCTCCAACCCTTTCTAAATTTCTTTTCATTTTTTCTCCTAACGCGGCATCCCATGATGCCACATCAACAAAATTGGGTGAGAAGTAGCCCACAGGGAAAAAAAAAATGCGAAGTGTAAAATATTTTAAAACTTAATTGCAATTTGAGCTAGACTATTATAATATTTGCTGTAATTTTCTAAGAAAAAGAACAATGAAATTTTAAAGGATAAATAAATGAAAAATCCTACGACTTATTGTAAAAGCACGATTGAGTTTTATAACTTTCAAAAATTCCATTTAAGTTCTTTCATCAACTCCATTAATTTTTCTCACGAAAAATGCTTGCCACCAAAATCGCAAATTATACCATTTTTTGTGACACTAAAATCTTCAAAGTATACCAATTATGACACATTTATTCTAAAATTTCTTTTATGATACAAAAAACCATAAAATTGTACCCATGCAACATATTTACCTTTAAACTCTTTGATCAAAAAGGTATTTTTCATCTTTTTCCTCTCTTTTTTCCATTCTTCTCTCTTCCATCCGCTAGAAATAAAAGAAGAGAAAAGATCAAAATACCCTTCAGTCAAAAAGTTTGGGGGTAAATGTATCATACGAGTACAAATTTATGATTTTTTGTGTCATAAAATTTTTTTTAATGTAAATGTATCACAATAAATATAATTTAGAATTTTTAATATCATAAGAAAAGTTCAGAATAAATCTAATACAAGTGACAATTTAAGGTTTTTAGTGTCACAAAAAAATTCAAGTAAATTTGTCACAAGTGACATAAGTTAAAAAATTTTGTGAGATTTTCCCTTTTTTAATTATTTTGCACCTCCTAAGTGGCATTTTTTGTTATTTTCTTTTTCAAATCTTGCTTAAATTAGATTAAAAGATAAAAGATAGTACAATTTTATTACGAAAGGACCCATGCTTAAAAAAAAAATGGAAACGTAGGGTCTCGTCGATAGGCTGTCACTGCTACTACCACCCACCACCGAAAAGGGGTCGGTGGAGGTTGTTGGGCCTTGCTGCCCTGGTGAGGCCGCAACCGTCACTCAGGTTTGGGGAAGGGCCACCGACCACAGGCTCCAACCCCAAGCAAGGTCCAAGGATTTAGACCTCGATTAAGGTTTTCTTGATTCGCCTCCCTAACATCATCGTCAAATCTGTTTTCAGGATCATTTTGAGTTTCGAACAAGCTCTCCGTCCACCTTCCTCGTAATTTAAATCGTTTCGAGTCCATTCTCTATTACTGATCAGATTTCGGAGGATGAGAAGGACGCAGCATCAAGATTTCGGTGCACGAGGTTGTCCAGGGACGACAGCGAGGGGCTTCCCATGTCCGGAAGACGGCAGTACGCCTTCGGCCTCGAGTTCTTCGCAGCACCATGGACCAGCAGACGCGCGTACGGCGAGCATTTTCTGGGTTCCCGACGAGCCGTCGAAGGTGAAATCGAGCTCCACTGTTCGAGTCGTCGTATGTTCGAGTAGCATGTCGATGCCGGTGAGGCCGTGCACGAGCGTTTTTTATTTTTTTTTATTTTTATTCTTTGGTAATACTGTTCACGAGTGTTTAAATGCGGGGATATGGTGGGCAATCGAGAGATCTTGGGCAACGAATGATCCGAAAGGGGCTTGAGTTCGCGTGTGGGGTTCTATCGTGCGAGCCTGGACCTGTTGTGATTTGGTCTGGCTTCTAATCACATCAAATAAATAAGAAACATCAACTCGACCCATCAATGGAGTCCTTTGAAATGAATTTCTCTCTTTCGACAATTTTGGATCCTGTGGGGGCCAATATCTTAGATTTTTTGTTCGAGTTCTGCAAAATCGATCTAAAATTTTGCCCTGTTTATTTTTTTTAATCTAAAATTTGAGGAAGAAAATAATAAAAATTGCCATGAAGCATAGAATAAAAAAAAATGTCACGCCTGCATTTTTCATCGGACAAATTAACGGAGTTAATAAAATGAGTTAATTGCATAAGTTTAATAAATTTTAGAACTCGACAGTACTTTTTGAAAATTTTAAATTTTAATCGTACTTTTGCGATGATCTTAAAGTTTTTAATACACTTATTCGAAATTCTAACAATCAATCATAGCAATATACAAATTAAGGCATGACTTCTTAACTCATTAGACTCGATATTAGAATTGAAATGTAGGTTTTCCTCGCTGTTAGTCGTATTGATTCCACAGGAGGCCTAATTCTAGGCTCGGACCAACGTACCGGTACATCGAGTTAATCAACAACCTCGCCGAAAGCGAACGCACGGAACGAGAATTGATTGAGCCATGTCCAAACGCCGGAGCATCAATGATTCGTTTGGGATGTCTAGCGTGGCCAATTTTGTCATTGCCCTTTGGCAGTGATTGAATGGGAAGGGCCATAAATACGAGGAACCAAAGGTGAGGGAAATGTACATCCTAGATTGACAACAGGACCGACGGTGGCTTTGGTTCTCGCCCGGCTTAAATTAATTTGTTGGAAAAATCGGTTGGCCCGTAAGGGCTTGCTCATTATGATGCGATGTGACAATCGTCCCTCGTTTTCATCCGCTTAAAAGTCAGACAACGAATCGCCCCCCCACCGGTCGGTATTGAACTTCATCTCCACGTCCATCTGCCATCTCAATGACCTCGCCGGTGGGGACGGAAACGCCTTTGCAATCTCCGGCAGCCCCCTCGAGCGAGATCCATCGTCGATGTTTTGCAGTACACAAAACTTAAATGAAGGCTTCGATTGATCGTTGAAACCTATTTATTTGCAAAGCAGTGATGAACAGTGCATGTCTCTTCTTACGATCTAAACATGTGTGCCCTTAAATCGAGCAAGCCTGGCGAAGAGTGACAATGAGTTAAAGATGTATATATGCTTATCACGCATGTCGCGAAAGTTACATTCTCATTATGGGGGTGTAGTTTATGCTTCCCATTGACAGGAAGGCACGGGATCCCACTTTCTAATGAGTGGGCAAGGTTTTGGATTCCTGCTCTCAAGTCATCATAAAACTTTGATAGTTTGAATCCACTATTTATTGGTAATTTAAACTTAGGCCTATAAATAGCTACTCTCTTTTTTATAATTGAGGGTCGTAATTGATGTATTAATTATAGTGAAATTCTCTGTTAAATCAAGATATTTATCTTTCTCGCATTTACTCTCTATTTCATTATAATTGAGTGCCTAATCCTAATGCTCATGTCCTTTCCAAATGAAAATTTTGGGGGCATGGTTATGTTGAATCGAATCATGCACACAAATGTGTTTTTCGCTTCTCCAACATGGAAAAGGGAGGGAGGGGTACCTCTTGTGTGATTAAGAATGCATATGAGAAAATCGGACATTTTCACATTAGTGTTTCAATAATGTTTCTTTTACTTGGTGTAGTCATTTTCTACTTCGCTTTCGTCCTTTGTCGTAGGTGAAGGCCGGACCGTGAAAATAAGGCATAGCGATAATTGAACGTGTCGGTATGCATAAAAGTATGGTACATTGTGATTTTTGGAGTTTAGTATGAAATTTGTCATTTCCTATTGGTAACTCATGCCAAGAATGTGTCCGTCCAAGTACTACAACTTAATAGGGGAGCCACGAAGAGAGTGTGATCCGTCCAATGCCCGTCTAACCCGAAAAATCAGGAAATTAGTTCACTGGCTCTTTAAATGGAAATCTAACCTGAAAAATCCCGATTAGCGGCACATTTAAATGAATTAATAATTGCTTATAATTTGCTAAATAAGATATAAAAATAAAAAATAAAAATTAGAAATCAGCAGACGGGGCTCTTAATTACGAACGGCAAGATCCCACCGGGAAATTGCAAAGGCCCTTGGTAATCCTTCTCTCTATAAATGCGCGCCTCCCTCCACCAGCACTACCGCCACCGCCGCCACCGCCACCTCCGCCACCACCGCACTGCCTTTACTCCGCCCTGCTAAAACCACCTGTATCAGAAATATATAGAAAAGCAGACGCTTAATAATAAATCCACGCGTTGATGTACGAATCGGGACCGACGACGAGTGACGAGGATCGTGTCTGAGACGGTCGTAACTCTATATATACAACAGAGCCCCATTTATTGCACCCAACGGTCCCTTGCTCCTCGGCTCCCTCACTCCCTCGCTCTCTCTCCCTCTCTCTCTCTCTCTCTCTCTCTCTCTCTCTGGTCTCAGCGAAGAGAGAGAAGGGAAGATAATGGCGGGCGCGCCCGCGAATCTGTATCGCGCGATGCGAGGCTACTGGCGGAGGCGGGGCTACAAGAGGCTGGCCGGGCCGGGCAGCCGGCGCCAGGACCGGGAGGACCGCGGCCCGGCCCCCGGCGGCGCGAGGCGGAGGAGGAGGCGGTCCTCCTGGCGGGTCAAGGTGGCGCCCAGGGTGAAGCTGCTCCGGCTCGCGGCGTCGCCGCGGAGGTTCTTCATCTGGCTCCGGGACGCCTACGTGAAGATGATGCTCGGGTTCGCGAGCTCGGGCATGCTCGGCAGCGGGTTCGGGTACGGGTACGGAGCTGGGTTTTCCATCGGCGACGCCCGGGCCGCGGGGTTCGGCCGGGCCCCGGCGAAGGAGTACGACCAGAAGATGCTGGTGGAGATCTACAAGTCGATGCTGGCGGCGCAGGGCCAGCTCGCGCCGCCGGGTGAAGCCGGGAGGCTCTCGGCTCCGAGGTCGCTCGCCGACGGGTGAATTGAAGAAAATGGGCCCCTCTCCTTATCCTTTTTCTGCCCCCGGCCCCACTTAGAGAAATCAGGCATAAAAATTTGTGGAATTTTCACGCATTTTCTTTTCTTTGGCCTAAGAAGGAAGTGAAAGCATTTGATTTTCACGAGCAAAGATTAACTCGGTGGAATCTGTACAACAACAGCAACATCCGAACACCATCTCTTTAATAAGACTCTTTTACCCCCCGCATTAATTTTCTGTAATTATTCGATCTTTAATGATTTATTTTCTTAAATTGTTTTCGCGCAAGGCATGATAAGTGGAATTCAATCATATCATAATATGGTTAAAATTCTTTCATATTCAATCGATTTAGAAAAACCCATATGGAAACTTAAGTGATGGTGTAACTGCAAGAAAGAGTCATGGACGTGGTTTGGATTGGATTCGGGAACACGGACACAAGTGGTGCATGGTTGTTGTCAACATGTGCCGTAAGGTGTTAAGGTAAAGTTTTGCAACAAGTGCATCCCTCGTGTTTAGTTACCACCATTGAGTTTGGAAATCGAAACAGACTGTCGGTGATAAACTAGAGGAAGGTGAGTATGATGTCAAGTTCTCATGCCCCTTATGCCTTAGGCGATACATGTGCTACAATAACTGGGAAAATGGTCATAATTCTGCAAGGGTGAGCTAAATCTAAAACCCCGTCGTCAATGCAGATTGCAGGCTACAACTTGCCCACATGAAGCCAGAATCGCTAGTAATCACCGGATGAACTTAATATCCATATTATTTTAAGCTTTATCATTCTAAACCCATTTATTAGATATAATTAACTCACGTACTAACTTAGCTTATAAAACATGAGTTGAAAATTGAGTTTACAATCTATTTTGACAAGTTTACAAATGTGTCTGGACCCACTAAAGCCGGCCCATCATCATACGAGCCGCAAGCCCATCAAGTGACCATCACGTCCATCTGTCATGGATCTTGCAAAGAAAAATTTACATCGTCGATATAGAAATACTCCAAGTGTCCAAAAAAAAAAGAACCGAACTAAACAAAACAGAACCGACCCTAACTGAGTATCTCGGGTCTTTTCCAGTCGATTCTCTTCCGGTTCGGGCCGGATACTATTGAACTACCTATGAATGGGGTTCTAAAAGGGGAAGTACCTCATGGTGGGCTTGACCGGCCCGTTCCATCGATTGGGCTTTCCATTTCTAATCAATCGGTTACTTAGAAAGCCATTGGAATCGAATACACCGACTGAACCGAACTTGATTAGATACATTCGGCCTTAGATGCTTGACTCGATTTTCGATCGCCAAGATTTCGTAATTTGTAGCCCAACTTATTCGCCTTTGCTATAAAGTCCTCGACCTCCAGTGTTCTTGTATTTTTTCTATAGGGCGGACTATCCCAATCAATGTTCGATTAGAAATCGCCTACAATTGACTAAGGGTGGCAATTTGTGTTCACAGTCCATACTCGTGTCGCGTCGGCATAAATGCATACTACCAAATAGGTTAAATCAAACACGACATGATTCGATCATGTCAATTCCCTTTTATTTGAAGAAAGATTACTTGATTCGAATACGACCCGAGTATTAATGGGTTGACATGACACAATCTATGTACCACAACTAGATAATGATACAAAGAGTTAATACGATTGCATGATTTGCTATGACAAGAAATCAATCTAAATTTCAATGGCGGCATGGAAAAAGAAAATTATGCCATCACTAACTTATTAATTCAGACGGGTCATATGGATCCATAGCATATTTAACGGGTTGGATATGAACACAACCCAATTATTAACATGACTTGGATTCAACACAAAATCAACCCAAACACAATTAGCTCCAATCCAAACGTGCTAACTTCACCGTTATCATATCACATCACCAACCACCAAATGATCTAATTCACAATGGAGGTAGGAAATTTCATAAAGCAACGGCATGAAGCTAGCAAGCTCGACATTCGGAGATGGTCGGTGTCCGTGCTCGTGCCACGGATTATAATAAAAGCAAAAGCTCAACGCCCGGGCGAACGTCCGGAAAGATTGGTGAATTAAAGAAACGACAGTACCGAAATCCAAAATAGTCGCATCAGTCTTTTCGGTATTAATAATTCTTTTGCAGGTCGGATCCAATTTTGAAGAGACAGACATTACTGAATTTGAAGTTACAGCGAAACATCAATAGCCGCAAGGTACTCGCGCCGTTGCCCGATGTACAACCCTACCCAAGTGGCTCCTTAGTTAATTTGGTTTTGGGTTGGTTTTATATTTTTGGGATTATTATCGGGTCCGCCGTTTATGTAAAATCATCCTTGCTAAAATTATTTTTCGGTATTATTCACCGTCGAATGATTGGCGTGTGTATCTGAAATCAATTTTATAATGTTAATTATCGAACGATGAATGGGTAAATTATTGTTCACGCGGACAATGGCCGTGTTTCATATTGTGCTTGGTTTATTACCTAATTATTCTTTTTTTGCAAAGAAGACAAGGGACATGGAATCCGGCAAAGGTTGCTTTAGAAGAGAAGGCATGAATGAAGTCCGAGTGACGGAAAAGAAAAGAATAAGAACGAGTAGAAGATTACATTGAAGTGCGTATATCTTTGCTTAGCAGCAAAGGCGATATGCCGGTTCAATATTCACAATTGCCCCCCTCCAAATTCAATGAAAGGCAAGCCATCTATGTCGCAAACGGGAATTTCATGAAAACAATAATAATAAAAAAATCATTTTTTTTATGACCCACCTCGGAAAATTATATTTAGTTAGAGTGGAAATTGAGTGAGCGAGCTAGATCCCGATCGTTTTAGCTATTCGACGCTCTAATTTAAAGAAGAAGAAAGGATTTTAGATGATTAAATTATTTGTATTAATATTATTGAGACGTGTGAGTACGCCGTTGACCCATTAATAATAGCAAAATGAATATTGAAGCTGCTGGCGCGATAATTTATCAATTATGAGCATTAATAAATAATAATCTGGAAAGCTTACGGGGGGCTGTTCTTGACCAGACTTTGTCAATGGATATGACGTGAGCAACAAGCCTGGCGCAGCCCAGGGCGAGGGACGCACTTGAATTTTTTCTCTTTTTTTTAAAAGCTTTCCCTTCGCTTAGAAGAATCGCACGATTAGTTTACCCCAATGATTGAGACAAAACCTTTTTCTTTAATTTTTTTCGAATTTCAAGTTATATAAAAAAGTTGTACTTCACCGTGTCCGAACATTACATATGACCCGATTACTTCTCTTCACGTATAAATTGCATTTGACGCGAAAAATATAAGATATAGACGAGCGGATGAGCATGACAACGAGAGTGACGTGCGAAAACAAATCCCTTGTTATCGTCGGAACCATGCCCCTTTTTTTTTCCAAAACGCGTGAACAATTCGTGTATGCCAACATGTCACAAACCTCATAATATTCTAGCAGAGATGGCTATGCTCGATGGATATAACAAGTTTGGAAATAAAGGGTTATTAGTCACTTGTGAATAATAATTAGGGTTGAGCATAATTTTAGGATAGAAATGAGAATTTGAGAATTGAACCCATGGAAATCAGTCCAATTCCAGGTTCTATGATATCATGATAGATTCCAAGTTCCAAAAATTAGAGAATCCGTTTCAATCCATATATTCTAGGATTCTAACGGAATCAAAACCTGATAACAAGTTTGCATTTTTATTGTTACGTATCTTCGCGTTATTTTATGATATTACATGGCGTCAATGATATATGTATAATTTGCAACCACTTATCTGAGCTTCCATTTTCGACGATATTCATAATAGAGATTTTTACTTTGTTAATATTTCTTAATCTCCATATATTTAAACATGAATTGTGATTAATGAATTGCAGTAAATGACAATTATTAGGGATGATGATTCACTGATATCATTCAATTAAAAGTACAAATAAGACTAGAATAGATCTTAAATAGGTTCCAAATTTCAGACCGATTCTGAACGGAACCTAAAAGAAACTCTCCAGCTTCAATGCTAAGATTTTCTCGGCCCTCCTAAGTCTGACACCAGGCATCGCATTAAGACATTATTAATACACGACAGCCGTAAAGCAGCATTAGCCGGAATACGACGTCAGCCACCGCGCACGCCCAACGGCTAGCGAAGCAAGTGGGGGTGGGGGACGAAACGTCAACTCGACCCTCACTTTTTTTTTCCCTGGATCGCTTGCCCGTCGCGCAGGCCACGCCGCACGCTTCTCCCGTTCCTCCGAGTCAAACGGCGACCGACGATGGAAAGCCAACGGCTACCTTTCGGTGCCCGCCAAACGTTCCTCTCCTCCATCTTTATGTAAGAATACGGCGTCCGGCCCCGCGCCAACTCCGAGATGGAGGAGCACGGACGTCGTCTCCATCCACCAATTACTCGCCGCGCCCGGTACACACCCGACGCATCGGGTTCGCATGCATCTAGGTACCTCGAATGACGGGTGCAATCGGCAGGTTTCGATCGAGAGCGGCCCGCCATCTTTCGACGGCTTTTACTTTCAACCCGATTCACTGCTCACTTGCCCTTTCAATGGCGAGGAGAAATGTTGTTTTGGCTCGGTCTTGCTATGGTGGCTACTACCAAGCCACATCTCTGGAAAGCTCTTCCGCGGTGCTTAGAGAGGAAGGCCGATGTTTAATACGCTGTCAACGTTCGACTGAATTTAATAACATGCTTCTGGCTAAATAATTGAAAAGTCAATTTATCCATGCGCCATGTTAAATTCGTTCCGTATCAGAAGAAACTTTCCCTAAATGATGTCGATAGAAATTCTATTTTGTACCGTAGGGAAAGCCGACTATCTAAGTTAGAATGCCATAGAGAATTCCAAATATCAGTCGTCACCCTTCCTTTAAGAAGCATTTAAGTGAATACCCGTGTGCGTCCGTGTTCACACCAGCCACGACAGAGTCAAATCCAATTGTCGAGCAGGATTTGATAGGTAATAGTTCTTTATTTTTGGTCGGTAGATTGGTAATAGTTAAGAAATCAGAATTCATTTTTCAATAGATTTTTATTATTTCATTTGAACCCGTTTCCATAATTCTTTTACTTACTTTAATAGACGTAATTGTTGGTTGCTTGTCAACGATAAATTTTTACAACTATTAATAGTAATTAAAATTCAAACTTTGTTTTGTAATTGTTATATTATAATCGATTGAATACGTTGAATTCTTGTTTATATTGAAACGGTAAGTGCGCACTTGTACCCAATACGTCATCTCCTGACGGCATAAAGCTCTTACAAGTGAAAGAGACCCTTTCACGCTAAACTTCTTCGAAAACGCGTATAGTATAATATGAACTCCTTATTCGTAAATAAAAAAGAGCGAGCCGAACATTTTTAACTCCACCAAAGTACCCTAAACATCAATCGAGCAGGCAAGAAGCACATTTCTTTTATGTCCTATCTATCTACGACACCATCTTCGAGTATGTGTACACGGACTAGCTTCTTCGTGTCACTTTCTCTTCTCAAACTTCGATAAATTCGAAGTCTTTGTCTTGGAAATTGACTCGATGCAATGGAGCGTGTTGGTTTCTCTTGTTTGTTTCAATGGAACACGCTACGCTTAGCTGTTAGAACAAACCATCAGCCTTCCTATCGCCATCCCTTGCAGGAAGGCTGATGTGAAGGTCAGAGGTTGCGGGATTTAATATAATGGAATTAGCGAAAAGAGGCGGAATACGATGGATTGAAACCAGGACAGGGGCGTGGAGGAAAGATTCTGAAAACAGGATTGTTCTTCGCCTGTATAAATTTGTGATCCAAAGTATAAATTATGTGAGTAGAAGAGGAGGGAATTTAAATTTTTTAAAAAAATTTCAAAAATTCTCTCTCCTAATTTTATTCTCATGCCATTCCTGAACATAGCCTTAAGGTACAATATTCGATTCTAAGTATAACAATCTTCTTATATTTGGCCTGCTAATCAAGAAGATAATCGATTAAATTGAATTGATTCGATGGTTGTTGAGCGATAGAGATAAAGATAAAAATAAAATTTTTTGTTGGAAAAAAGGTAGAAAGAAAAGAGAGGAACGTAGTTTTGTTTTCAGCGTCTGTCATGTATAGAGTATGTTAACTTTTCTAGATAACTTCAGATCTGTAGTGATCTCATTGGAGATGAATATGGCGACTTGGGGGAACTTCTATATTCTCCACTGCACATGCAGCAGAAGAAGATTAGGAATGAAGCAAGGATTCAATTCCAATAATCTAAAATTCAATTGACTGATTGAACCCATCAAGTTGCATTGCCTTCGAGTATAATTACTCCCTTTGAACAAAATAAGTCAAAATAATTAGTCTCTGAACCCATTCTCAAATAACCCTCTAGTCTTGAAAGAAGTCAGGTTTCTTAGAAGAGTCTCTTCCATGAAATTACCTTAACACGAGCTTCTTTTCTCAATCTCCGTCTTTTGATGAACACGAGACATTGTTGTTTAGGAGGAAATTTTAAATATTGCTTTGCAGAGAAATCTCTTAAGTGATTTCGAAGCATAATATTCTATTCATTCAAGTCACATATCGATTGTCATCAATTTCCTTGGAAGAAGGTCATAACTAATCCCTAGTGATTGACTTAAATAGAATAATAAAAGTGTTGACCCGTGAAAGCACTCGAAAACACACACTTGGCACAAGGTCCCATGGTAAGGGAATTGGGAGGGATGAAGACGTTTAGTTTTAAATATATTTCGATTCCCACCCTAAGAGGAAAAGTCAGATAAAGATATAGAAGAGTTAGAGTAGGTCAGAGAAAAAAAACATTTGAAAACCCCTAATTTAGATGTTGTCCTTCGAAATCATTTCTTAGAAAAAAAGAGTAAAAACCATTTCTCTACAACAATTGAGGTGTTAATGAGGTGGGCCCTAGCATACCGTGACATTGTGATCTAGCCTAATCTGTTGTACCTATTAAATTCATAGAAAAAAAATATTTATAAATCATCTAAAGAATGATCGGGTCTATGTAATAATAAAGTATTTAGATTTACTACTTTCATGGGTTAATTTAAAACTTTCTACAGCCTCGCACATCTTAAATAGCAAAAACCAAAAGGTCGCATGTATACCTTAGACTAACATTCAGAATTTTCTACGGAACGATGGAAATACTAGATGGCGCAAATAAAGGTAATTAGCCTCGATCGAAAGACTGCAACCAGCCGTACGAGAAGTTTCCACAAGTAAATGCTCCGACAAAGAGAAAAACAACAAAAGAAAAAGAAAAATCTCTGTTTTTTTTTTTTTTTTTTTTTTCTGTTCACTTTGTTTCGGGAGCTTGCTTGTAATTATCCGGAAATAAAAGGTTCGGACAGCGCATGCCAGGCTGGAAGGCTAGAGCCCAGAGGCGTACGGACGAGAGAGCAGCGATCTCCTGCAGCGTCGCCTCGGGGGAGTAAAGCCCACCTCAGCGAATTCAACACCAGCTGTTCCGCGCGCAGGTGCAGCGTACGCCTGCTGCAAAAGGGGCTCGTCCCGTTGGGATCACGAGGCTCGCCAGAACACCTGCCAGCTGGCGCAATCATACTGGTCTGACCCCGACCCTGGTCTCCCCCCTCGCTCGCCCGTCTGTGGCTCTGATGCGTTCTGATGAAGTGCTTTCTTTTCGGTGCGCAGAATCACCTTTTTCTCTGCCCTTTCTGAAGCACATAGTTTTCCCATTCAGTCCGTATCTTTGCGTGATTACCGATTAAGGCCCCGTCCGGATTGGTTTCTTTTCTATTTTTTTTTATAAATAAATTTTACTCTTCCAATTCAGGCACTTCATTTTAATCAAAGTCGAAACTCCATGAACTTCTTAAATAATTACACAAATAGTTGATGAATTTTGATCTAATACATAATATAACCCCTTAAAATTTAATCTAATATATATTATCGTCCTTCAATTTTTTAAGATAAAAATTATGAGATAATATTAAGCATTTTTATATGATTTTGAGACTATATTAAATATTTGACAAAATGACATAAATCACATTGAATCAAATAAAAATTTAGAGATAATGCATATTGAATTTAAATTCAGGAATCACAGTACATAAATTAAAAATTCAAAAATAATATTGTATATTAAGTTAATATTCAAAGAATATTTGTGTCGTTTTTCTTAAACTTTTCTATAATATATAAAATTTCGAGAATCTTTTTTAGAAATTTGGAATAATACTCTGAATTTTGACTGGTACAATTGATCTGTGCAAATTGTCCCAGATTTCAAGGTAAAAATCTTTTACTTGACTAACGTGGAATATTTGTTTTTAAAATGAAAGGAATTACGAGTGATGAGTCGATAATTACCAAATTAACTTTTATATTCGACTTTTAACCATTTTCCATGACAAAAATAAATTGCTAAGCAATGACACGCTTTTTTTTTTTTTTTTTGTTTTTTTTTTTTGGTGAAGGTGTTGTGCGAAAGGGTCCACAACATGACAAGATGGGAAGCACTGATGGGGTCCATAGATTCTGTGGGTCCTATCACGACGGGACAGACGAGTCTAGACAATGAGTGGGGTTCCATTTGAGCCCTGTGAAACTGAAAAATCAACTTTGTATTTATTCCGCTTTTAACTCTGAAAATTAATATTTAATTTATTTTCACCAAAGGAAATTTTAGCAAATCTTTTTATGGTACAATTATAGTACAAATATGTACTATTTTACCCATTTTTCAATCAAGGGCTTTTCTAATTAAATACTTGATTGAACAAAAAGAAAAAAAAGAGTAATATTGCATCGAAAGTCCTAACTTTTGTTTTTTTAAGATTCGTGATTCATACCACATGATTAGATTCAATTCAATAACTTAGTGCTATGTTTAATCAATTCACTAACCTTATATATACGCATTTAATCGATTCAATTGTATATTATATATCAAATGACGTAATTTTTTTTAATTTTTTTACAGTATAGTTACTAAAAGTAAATCTTGCATGCAAGAGATAAATGAGATGATATATAAAGATTTGTAATTTATACCTCAATGTATCTTTATTTTACTGCAACAACAAAAGTTACACCTTTTATGCAAAGAAATCATCACGTGTACTTGTAAATAAAGAAATAAGTAAATTCACTGAGCTTGTCTCATCACCTGGTCTAATCTAATCAAATATGTATTACACTTAAAAGTGACTTTTGCACAGTAAATGCATTCCATTTCGATGAAGGAAGTTTTTGCTTTTTCAAATGAAATTTTAAAGATTCATTTATCTCGCGGAAAATAAATGATTTAAAAAATATTATTTTTAAAATAATTATTTATATTGCTTACAAAGATAAATAAATGAAAAATATTTTTATTGCCCATAAAAATATTTAAACGTAAATCATTGTTAACAATGAGAATAATTTTCATTAATTAATTATTTCAAGAGTTATAAATATTTATTTTTAAGAAAATATTTTATAAAATATTATTTTTTGCGAAACAAAATGAGCCTAAATCATCTAAGGGAAAGTGAAAGTTTAGTAGAAAACGTATTTACAAGTGACCTATGAGAATGATAAAATATTTTTTTTAAATCAAGAGATATATATTTTTAAAAATTCAAGATATTAAACCTATTTAGTAATATGTTAAGTGATAAGTGGCATCATATTAATATTATACCAAAATTGAATTTTGTGCATTTAAATGGATTTATAGGTAATGAAATTATTCTTTTCTTTTGCAAATTAAATTTTAAGAGCTTTGTCGAGAGAAAAAGAAAAGTATAGTAGGAAACTCTCTTGATAATAGACACAAAAAGGGATTTTTTGAACATTAATGCATTCAGTTTTAATGACTTTAGAGAAAAAGCTATGAGAAATAAGTAGTATTGGCTATTTGAATGAGAAAAATTCAATAAATTTTATTTAAGAATATTAATTTACTTATATATATATCACATCTAATAGGATCGAAATATAAAGTTACAAATAGTTAAATTAACTATATGAGAATGAGAAAACATTGATGCTTGTAAATTCAAGTAAAATTAGCTGCATTTTGCACAATATGAGTAAAATTACTCTGATTCTATCTAATAAAATGTTCTGTAAAATACAAAATTAGAGTTAATGTTGCTTAAAGTAAATTACTTACATAGAAGAAAATCAATAATTGAGTTGACCCGAAAAATAATTCACCAGAAACTTAATTTTGTGAACCGGATAGCCAAAAAGTATACATAGCTTAATATTTTCTCGTGTTTATTACTTTCATAATTATTGTCACTGTCACATATATATGCCCATAAATAAGAGCTATGTTTGGAGGAAATAACTCTAAAAATACTATTAAAACTGATGCGCAAGAGTAGGGAGAGGTTAGCAAATATAGTTTTCCAATACATCTTTTAATATAAAACTCATAGCAAACGTGAACGCATATGCTAGGATTAGGATAGCGATAGGATAAGGGAATTACTGACATGTACAATATATATCACTGGCATAAATCTAAATATAGAAAGTACCTTCAATTGCCTATTAGGGCAACATTAATTTCCTTTTTTAACTTAAAAAATCAGAAAAGGTCCACTGTGGCTAGACAATGAATTACGGCGATTTTTTTTTTTAAAGCATATTATTTTGAACTTTTTTTTTTTGTCTTCGAACATTACAAAGCCCAAGAAATAGTGATTTTATTTCTTTTCAAATTGCACTCTCTCAGTCTCAATCACAATCTCACTAAGTGGGAAATTAACAGCCGGGGAATGGAATACCCAATCAAAGATCGTTTCATACAACTCAAACTCTAACTATCTTTGACAAAAAAAAAAAAAAACTCTAATTATTGCCCCCTGAATTCCCAAGAAGATGGGGAATTGAACTTTCTACATTTCCCTTCCCAAGTAGGAAAAATGGCTATTGCAGCAACCTATGCACAAATGTACAATACACATTGTGGCTTGTAAAATAAGTATAGGATAGTACCCAACAAAAAAAAAAACTCTATCTATCTAATTATCTAAAAAGGAAATAATTCATATTTATTTAGAATCTACTTCTCCTTTTTTTTTTATGAGAAATTTATCCATAAGCATTTTATTCCCAATAAATGTTTTTCTAGAGAAAAGTCGATAAGCTCTAAAAAAATAATATGTGAATTTATGTGTCGATATTTGCATTTTGTGAAAGTTTCAAGTTTTCTGGATTTTTGAATAATCAAATTGCACGTGCTAGCAAAATTTTGATAGCACAACTTGTATAAATACGTGTTGATTGAAAGAAAATAAAATTGCACCTCGAGAGAGAGAGAGAGATGTTTCTAAAAAAAAAAAAAAAAATTTGGAATAAATCTTCAATCCCTCGAGCTCGATGATCATCATGAGAAAGAATATATATCTCACCAATTGATTATAAAGCCTTTTGAGTTTTACATGGTACGGTATTTTGTATATGGATCACGAAATAAATGTAAGGAAATATGACTTGTTACAAGATTAGAATCGTTCTCTGATGGATCATAGAACTAGAGCAACTTACCAGGGCTTGTGTGGGTGTAAGAGAGGTCTTCCATGCATTTCTATTGCCGTGATTGGCCATTTAGCTTAAAGGAAAAAGGTCTGTACTGATAATGGTAATCCTAGAACGGAGACACCTATGCTTTTCTTGCATCCCACGTGTACCATAACATAACTTAATGTCCGACAAGAAACATTTTCTCTCGGATATAGAATGATGGAGACAAATGATCAGCGTCGGCGACCTCTCTAAACGTTACTATAAAATTCTCTCGTGCAGTTAGGAAGGGGACAGCAGCCGGAGTTCTTACATGAGGGAAAGCACTTCCCAAGACAAACTTATACGATCCAAAGCACGTCGAATTCACTCTCGAACGAGATCACAACCAAGCACGACATATACGATGACCCTCGAAATGCATTGCCTTTAGCAAACCTTGTTTGTCGAGTGTGCTTTTTACCGAGTTCATTGGAAGAATTTCATGAAACTACTACTTGTTTGTATTTTGGAAAATGAAATATTTGGAACGTATATTCTTAAATATAACAATCTGTATTGCTTAAAATAAATAATTGAGGAAAAATATGTTTGTTATCAATAAAAATTTATATTTAAATATTTTTATGGGCCGTAAAAATATTTTTCATTTATTCATATTTATAAACAATGTAAGTAATCATTTTTAAGAAAAAATTGCAAAACAAAAAGAGCCAACATAAATTTCTCAATCATTTTGCTCTCAATCAACGGGGTCTTTTGGACTTTTTGGAAGTTGTTAATCGTCTTTACCTCTTGGATCGTCTAATTTCAAGCGGCTGCTTTTCCATTGATGTTGTTATGTCTTCACTCTCCCTCAATTAAACTTAAAATAGACAAAGAAAAATAGTGATGGTTAAGAAATTTTTATAATTTAAAACGCTAATTCAAGATGTTCCTTCGAATCCTATTCTTCAAATCGTTCTTAAACATAATAACAATGCATTTCAATTGTTAGAGTGTAGATTTTTCAACATTAACAATTACTCGATGTGGATGACAAAGAGATTGTCTAGTCCCGTGACGAATAATCCCATATTTGAATGGTTCTTTCTACAAGTACATATGATTTTGGGAGAATAATACATTGAAATAATTTGGGGTAATTTGCTCAAAAGTAACTCACCATTTTCATCTTCCGCGGGTGAAAATTTTTCACTTGCGGTAGTCATTATGTTCACAATAGCAAATTGTCGTATGTAAAGTATAGAAATGGTCGGTCAAAAACAAAATAGTATAGAAATGGTCGGTCAAAAACAAAATAGTATAGAAATGGTCGCATGAGAAAAAAAATGAAAAGTAAAGAAAGACCCAATTGAAGATGGGATTCCCAAAGAGTAAAACTAAACTGGAGATTTTCTTGTATTTGGTCTTCCAAATAATTATGAAATCGAATATTGCCATAAAAATTCGTTTTGTTTTGATGATATGCATAGCATAAACAAACCGTTAAAGATCTTGCTTTATTAAAAACAATGGCAAGCAATCAGGCCAATTCAACTTAGAAATCGAACCAAACCAGTCTTACTCGACAAGTCCCACAACAACTTTGATAGGGACTAGTTTGATTTTGGAATTGGTCTTGAGCTGGTCAAATCGATTTCAGGATTTGGTTCAGTTCTTACTTTCAATAACGAATAATTGACTTTTCAATTCTTACTCTTAATAACAGATAATTGACTTTCACATTATAAGTTTTGGAATTTTTTCTTTTTGTTTAGAACCTATCCATATTAAAACCGTTCCCTCCTAATTTAGAAAGCAATGAGACGTTTCATGGAGTAAATCCTCATTACCCCACCGCGTCAAGTTATCACTAAAACGGAAAACTTATTGTCGGGATTGGATCACATGACATTGGACACACTTGCTGGATGTTTCCCACTTCAGAATAAATAATGAAGATGCACTTTACCATATATTATAGGCCTGCTCTACCCACTTCATCCTAGTATACCTAGAAAAAGGCACCTATTTCCGAACCAAAAAATAAATAGAGCACGCTTCTAGTATTTTTGCTTTATCAATTTCGTTCAACAAAATTTCTAAAAAGAAAAATCATTTCGACGAGGATTAATATTCTGAAAAATCCAAAACAATATACATACGATAAATTTATGCTAAACTAATTTTTGGGTTATCAAAAACCTCAAATCAATACATTTGTAATATATTTACCTTAAAATTGTTAAAATAGATGACGTGTGACAATAACTCAATTGACATAACAAGACTATACAAAAAGTCGTATCCATTTGAGGTAAATTTATTATATGTATATTATCTTGGGGTTTAAAATAGTTTCAAATAAATTTATCACAAGTGTACTGATTTAAGATTTTTGATTATTAAAATATTAATTTGATATAAATTTGTCATAAATATACTAATTTTTATGGTTTATTATGGTAGTAAGCCTTTCTATAATTTCTTTTCTTAACTTTGAAATGTTTGTCTTCTCCATAATTATTTTAATACTCGAATCGTTATTTCGTTTTAGTGGGAAACTAAGAGGCAATTGTCATGGTTTGCAAATCCTCCAGTATTCATGACCCTCGTGAGTGAAGCTTGGGGTTATCAGGTGAAGAGTGAGCAATGCAAAGGAGATGAATACAACTAATTTGTGGAAGTGATGTTAGGACAACTAGTGCTAGGAGTTATGGGATAAAAATATTATATTACTTAGGAGTTTTGAATGTGGGGTTAATCTCCCATGTATAAACTGATCGAGAGTTTACGTGCTCTCCTCGCGAGACTATGATAAGTCGAAATCAGTTGGTGTGCCTAGATGATATGTAGTCTTGCTCAATAGACTAGATACCAAAATTGAGTTGGGTATAGTATGATATTATATAATGAAGTTATTTGCAGAATTATTTTTTGGAATAATTATAGAAGGCAAGCTAGCTTGATAAACTCCACTCGTGGGGTGCCACACAAGTTATTGTGCAGCCAAAGAACTGTTGACCCCTTAACACAATCATCCCAACTAGAGTTTTGGGTTTTTTTTATAATGACCTAATCCCCTAAATAAAAATTCAATTATAGGTTCAATTCTAATTTTGGCTCGGCCTTTTTTTTTATCCCCAAGTTTCACTTTAATTACAACAAAATTCACTACAATCATAACATGGTCATGGGTTGATTCCATCTAGAAAATCCAAATTTTAGGCCAAATCTCAATCCTATAATGAATTCTTTTATCCTCAATTTTCACTTTATTCCTAAATATGCAAGCACATCCAAAAATCTCTTCCAATTTTTTTCAAGATTATCAATATCAGGAGGATCTTATTGTTTTATGCGAAGGCGATTATGTTAATGAAGATGCAATTTCTATCAATGAATCTCTAATTGGCAAATTAGTGATTAAAATTCGAGGGGTATACGGACACGGGATTATAATGAAATTTATGCATTTTTCCGAACAAAAATGATTTTAAGACCGAATTGAGATCCGACGAAAAATCCAAATTCTTTTTTAGGGAATTGGCCCACAGCAATATTATGATTATTAGAAAAATTGCACATATTCCTATCTTGCTTGTACACGCAGCCTATGTAGGCACAGTCCACATACGTCATTATGACACCAGACAAGAAACAGCTGGTCCTTCCTACAATGCTCTGCCAAACGGGATGCACATACGCACCTACACAAACAACAAAAACGATATTATTCATTATCCCCACATGCTCTTTTAATTTCCCTTTTTCCGGATTTATTTCCATTTTTCATTTTCATATCTGCCATACTTTGCATCCATATTTAACCGAAGAGAAAAAAAAAAAAACAATAATCAGCAATAGAATCCACAATTTTATGAAATAGGGCCGGGGAGATTTCTATGGTGGAAAAGGGAAAACAAGAGAGAGAGAGAGAGAGAGAAAGACTTCGTCCCTCCTTCCTTCTCTCTCCGCCTCTCTGTCTGTCACCACCACTGAGCCCCCCCCTCTCTCTCTCTCCACTGTTTTCCTCTGCGCTCTCTTGGGCTTAGATAGAGAGAGAAAGTGATAGAGAGAGAGAGCGAGCGAGCATTGCGAGGCCCCGGCGCAGTCGCCGCCGTGATGGATTCCATTCCGCCGCGGCTCCGCCCCCACGCGCCGCCCCCAGGTCGCTTTGTTCGCACGGCAATGGATTCGCGGGCGCCCCGGCCTTGATTGTGCGGCGAGCGGAAGCAAGAGATCGATTCTCCTTCTTCTTCTCCTTCTCCTTCTCCTCCTCTCGCTCTCCCTCCCGATTCGGCATTAGGTCTTTTCGGGTTTCGGTTCCGGCCCGTGGTCGCCTGGTCGGAGCTCTGGCAGACCTCAAGGCGACCCTGTCCTTCCTGCGCTCGTCTCTCTCGTCGATTCTGGCCGATCGATTCGATTTCAAGTCGAAGAAGAGGAAGCGGCGGGGGAATTTCACCGCCAAGATGCTCTGGATTCTGCGGTTCTCCGGCTTCTTCTCCGCCGCGATGGTCATGGTCGTCCTCTCCCCTTCTTTCCAGTCGTTCCCCCCCGCCGTCGCCACTCGCTCCTCCCGCCTCGACGGCGGCGGCCTCCAGTTCCCCGCGGACGTTGCCGCCGCCGCCGCCCTCGGCCCGCCCGAGCGGTTCTCGTTCCGGAGGGCCTCCGCATTCCGCAATGCTGATGAATGCAGCTCCGTCGACGGCTCGGGATTGGGCGGGACCAGCGTCTGCGATCCTAACCTGGTCCACGTCGCGATTACTCTCGATCTGGAGTACCTGCGCGGGTCAATCGCGGCGGTGCATTCGATTCTGCAGCACTCCAGGTGTCCAGAGAGCATTTTCTTTCACTTCCTGGTGTCGGAGACCAGCCTCGAAACCCTAGTGCGGTCTACCTTCCCTCAGTTGAAGTTCCAAGTGTATTACTTCGATCCGGAGATCGTGCGAGACTTGATCTCGACCTCCGTGAGGCAAGCGCTCGAGCAGCCTCTCAATTACGCGAGGAATTACTTGGCTGATCTGCTCGAGCCCTGCGTCAGCAGGGTGATTTACTTGGATTCCGATTTGGTCGTCGTCGACGACATCTCGAAGCTGTGGTCGACCGGCCTGGGCTCGAGGACTATCGGCGCGCCGGAGTACTGCCACGCGAACTTCACCAAGTACTTCACCGAGGGCTTCTGGTCGAACTCGCGCCTCGCCAGCGCGTTCGCCGGCCGGACGCCGTGCTACTTCAACACAGGGGTGATGGTGATAGACCTGACCAAGTGGAGGCGCGTGGGGTACACGAGGAGGATCGAGCGGTGGATGGAGATCCAGAAGCGGGATCGCATCTATGAGCTCGGCTCGCTGCCGCCGTTCCTCCTGGTCTTCGCTGGGCACGTGGCGCCAATCGAGCACCGGTGGAACCAGCACGGTTTAGGTGGTGACAACGTCAGGGGCAGCTGTCGGGACCTGCATCCCGGCCCGGTCAGCCTCCTGCATTGGTCCGGCTCCGGCAAGCCGTGGCTCCGGCTCGACTCGAGACAGGCTTGCCCGTTGGACTCGCTCTGGGCACCCTACGACTTGTACGGACACTCCCATTGATCTAGAAAATTTGGGCGACCCAGAAACATACGACAGGGGCACTTGGAGGCGGGGCTGAAATCACCGGGTAAATTAAAATTGCCATTCGAAGGACTGCTGCTACTGTTAAGTCCCTTGTTTTGTCCTTAATCATGCGATTGCGATCGATCGTCGGTTCTTTCTTTCTTATTTTTTGTTCTTTTTACTTTGTTGTTTCCTCCCCCTTCATTTGTTGGTAATTTTTTGATGTATGTTTAATTGTGCTTTTGGGGCTACAGAATTTTTAGTTAGACTATCCTGAACTTCACATTGTTGTTAATGGATCTCTCTGGCCACTTGTATTCGATTCTCCCGTTGCCGTTCTGGAAATAAAAGGGAAGACGAGAAAGATATTCATGTTGCGCATTCTATAATTCTGTGCCCCTGTTTATTTGGTCAAAAGACTAGAGAGTCTCCATTCATTTCGTTTGTTCAATCTGACGCCTTAGCTAATAGACCCAAGAGACCCACTGAGGTTGAAAAGACCTGAGCTCTGTTTCACTGGAGCGGGACTGAGATACAACTCTGATGTTAGGTGTGTCCATGGCTTCACATTTTCTGCAAATTCTTCCAGTACTCTTAAATCTGCCTTGAGAAAGCTGTTGATTGACTTGGGTTTATGGGGGAATAAGGTGATGCCCAATCTTGTATCTATGTTGCTCTTTTCCTTAATTGTATGCAAAGCTCCTTTTGACTTTGTGGTTCAAGCTATGTAATGGAGCCCATCTTTAACTGTTTACATGGCTTGGAAGGCAAGTCTTCTGTTGCTTTCTGAGTGATAGAATATCAAGCTGATGAAGCGTCTTCAGTCGATGATTTCCGGACGATGGTGTTCACTGAACTTGAGCATAGAGTGGCTAAGGAAAAGGACAGATTTTCTTGAGGGCTGTTGGATGATTGTTATGCGAGTGGATTGGGATTGGTCTCATGCGTGTCCAATCTGCCAATCTGGCCTATGGTTTCTCCTTGAGCTCTCAACAATTATCTGAGATTTCCCAAGTTTTTGTTTTGTCTCAAAAGCGGGCGCGTGAAGCCGGCTTCTAGTTTCAATTCAATGCATTGGAAGAATCTCAGGAAAGGCTGTTATCTTTGAGGAAGTGCTTTGGTGGCAGCGGCGGGATACTTGTGAACAACCTCCCAGTCTGTCCCCTTTTACGCTCTCCTCATTTGGGTGACCTTTGGAGATGCTTCTGTGTTGGATGACATAACCACGGCAATGATTATATATTAATAAACTAATATTTTTCAACTTCGTTGCATCTTCTATGGCGTTGCTTTCTATATTCCCCCAGAAGTAGAACTCCATTATTTAAAAAGCCTAAATAGTGTCAAGTCAATAATTGTGCGTAGGGAATTAAATTATTTGTCGGTTGTTGTTTTCCTTCTTTTGTAAGGAAATTTCCGAAAATGGGGACAGCCGTTAATATCTTATTAGCCAAGTGGTATTCTCTGTTTCGTTGTTAATCTTGAGAGGCCTTTTGTCATTTCGTATTAAGACGTATGCGATACTTCATTTGATTGATTCCTTTTGTTTCCCGTCTCATTTATATATTTATTTATTCTGATAATTTTCCTCTGGGAGAGCGCGATCGATGCTCTCCACTCCCCGAACAGCTAATATCTCATGTGGCAACTTGCTTGGAGCATCATGGAATTAAAGGCATTACCATGTGGCCAGTCAGCGCCAGAGCTGGTTTGTTCACGAAACCAGTGGCTGGAAAATCATTTATTTTATTGGAGTTCGAAATACCTGCTTTTGAGTTTTGACCTCGCTAATGCCTTTGGATCAGAGGGGAGGGCATATGCTGGTTCTTGTTGGGCTGTGATCATTTCGATCTGGGTTTCTCCCTTTGGTTGTCTGATGTACTTGGTATTATTCATGCATCCATAATTATTGACTAAGACAAGGCAACTGACGCCGCGGGCCCGCACAGTTTTTGCCCTTTTGTTATTTTTTTTCCTTTTCGGCTTCGGAATCAGGAAATGAAGATTTTATCTTATAATGACAGCTTTGTTGTTATCTTCAGCATTATATGTTCGTAAAGCCTCTGTTTTGGTACTAATCATTTGGTGTTTGGCTAGACTTGTTCTGGAAACGTGAGCTTCTCAGGTGGGGAGGTCTCATGGAAGCTTTTGGCAATAGTCTCACCGCCCCCAGCCAAATCTAATGGCCTCGTTTGCTCGCTCAATCCCTTGGTTTCTTTTAAGTTCTGTCGAACTGCTTGTCGAGGGTTGTGTGGTGGCTTACCGATTGGAAGATTGGGGGGGAGATGACGTAATCTGGAATTGGAGTTGGCAACCCACAGAGAGAGAGAGAGGTCATTCTCTCTTTTATTTTTAGTCCTGTTTTCTTCGGACATGACGAATAGGCTTATTAATGCGTAATGAAACTTGATGGGTTTTGCGTTGTTTGTCGGGTTGTTGGCTTTGGTTCTCGATGTTGTTTTGTCGTACGCACGAGCCGGGGCAAATTCGAGGGCGCAAGAGGCCAAACTGTCCTTTAATTGGCTCGCTTAAGCGCTCGAGAGTCACAGGAGGAGTCGCGACGATGGCAGGATTCTTTTTTCCCGGGAAAGAGTACTTGTGCGTAGCACGGTTCCTAGTTGGGACAGAAATAAAACGTGCTTCAATTAACCGACCAGCTCCCAACGTCATTAACTGGTCAGGCCCTTCACGACGGAGATGCTATTCGCTGGAGAAAAATTGAGGCCACAGCACACGGAGCAACAGTCCAGAAACTTCCCACTCCGCTCGATTTGACGGTTGCCCGTCGTTTCTTTAGCACGTCGGTATAGAGTTATTGAAAGGCACGAGCCGACTAGGGAGGATCTTTTCCGAATGGAGCCCATGGCCAAACTTCCACATCGTTCCTTGGACCACCAATCCCAACGTGCTCCTTCGACGACTCTTGGGTACCATACTTTTATAACCATTTAGCATAAGATTGAATTGCAAATTATCACAACCGTTTAGATTGAGATATGCTTCATCTCAATCCAACGTGGAGGATTATAAAGAATACGGTGTCTCCCGTGAACTATAGAATCACACGGGTTTCTTCTCTCCATGTCGACCGACAGATTTCTTCTCTCCATGTCGACCGATAGAATCATGCTTACAGCCAGATGACGCGGTGTTCTGATCGGGCAAGTAGTTCACGGCTGAGGTCGTGTCTAGAAAATAAAGACGAGGGGTTGATTGGAGACAACACGTCAATCAAGGAACATGCGACGATGTCCTCCGCGGAAACCAAGATTGATGGGCTTTTGCTATGCTCCGTTTTCTTTTCGTGGATTTCGACTGATGTGCCGATGGCCCGAAGTTGCCCAACGTTGGGCTGATTCTTTTTTTGTTTTATTGACAGGTGCTGAACATTAAGTGGACCATTAGTTTACAGCGAGGCCGGGAATCGTTAAAATTGGATGGGCTAGTGGACTGATCTCGCTTCAAGTCCAATTTCATGAGACGGAATCCAGCCCAATGTCTCTCATTTACTCGTCACAAGCTTTGCATCTTGAATTTTTTTAATGTGGACTAAAAATCCCAAATTATGTCCATTGTGATATATTTACTCCAAAATTTTCTTTCGTGACACAAAAAACCTTAAATATGTACTTGTGTGACACATTTATTCTTAAACTCTTTAGCTGAAGCGCATTTTCATCTTTTTCCTTTTTAGTGTCACAAAAAAGTTCAAGGTAAATCTATCACAAATGGCATAATTTGGGATTTTTAATATTGCAAAAACAAGTTATGGGCAAGTTTGTTACAAATGGCATGATTTGGGTTTTTGATGGGATTTTCATTTATCACGTGGATTCCAACTTTTTGACCTTGAATATACTCAATTCCAACCGTGATAAACATTATCTTCTTTTATTTTTTTTTATTTTTTTCTCTTAGAAACAAGTTTGGAACAAAAATCTGTATAGTAATGCAATTTCATTTTTCTATTTTTGGGGCAAATTTTTAGCCTAAAAATAAGTTTGGAATATAAATGAGAAGTCGATTTTTTTTTCTACTAATCTATAACTAGAATAGAAATGAAAAATAAAAACTTTTATCATCCCTCACTCTCACAGCTAACTAGCCACCACTGCTGTTCCCCATCCTTGTTAGCTACCCTAGAGGGAGATATTTAAGAAGGTCTATCAAATGAATTTCTGTTCAGGAAATATAAATTTTGTATCGTTATCAAATGTGTATGTTTGCTCAAAAACTTATTTGGAGAATATAAATAGAATAAAAAAAAATACTTTTAGCTTGAAATGGGAGAAGAACAATGCCACAACTTTTGTATAGCACTTATTTTGGTGTTAAAACTTTTTTTTTTGCTTATTTAAGTGCCACAAGTTTAAAAAAACGTTCACTTGAGTGTCACTTTCGATTTTTCTGCCAGAAAAGTTGACATGGCTGCCAGTGAATAATATTTTAATATATTTTTATTTTTTTTCTAGGGCTAGTGAGGGCCGCCGTTGACCCTTGCCGACCGTCGAAGGGCGAGGGTTCCTCACCGTTGGCCATGAAGGCCCTAGGTGAGGCTGTCGCAAGGTGAGGCCGTTGCGGCCTTGCTTAAGGCCTTTGCAGCCAGATCTGGGCGAGGGCCCCTTGGCCCTCTCTGTAGCTGCCGTGGATGAGGCCTTTGGTTCCTTGTTGACTGCTGAAGAGGCCGCAGCAGCCCTCACCAACTCTGGGTGGTGGGTCGTGAAGGTCATCATGGCCTCATTAGTAGTCAAGGAGGACCTAAAGTTGGCGAGGACCCGATGGCCTCACCTGCGGTGGCAATGGCAAGGGCCAGGTGGCCTCTACCCAGATTTGGCCTGCAAAGGCCCTGGACAAGGCCACAACGGCCCTCACTAGTTGTGGGGGAGGCGGCGACGGTTTCACCCAAGGCCTTCACGGCCGACGGCGAGGGTTCCGTGGCCAGTAAGGGTCAACAGTGGACTTCGCCAGCCCAAAAAAAAAAAGCAAATTTTTTTAAAAAAAATCAAAAAATTAATAAAAATATTAAAATATTGTTCACCAATGGCCACGTAGTTTTTCTGGCGGACAAATCGGAAGTGGCACTCAAGCGGATGTTTTTTTAAACTTGTGGCATTTAAATAAGCAATTCTTTTTTTAACACCAAAGTGAGTGCCGTACGAAAGTTATGACACTTCCAATGTTCTTCACTAACTTGAAATAGGGCCCGTGAATACAATGGCTATTATCCGTACCATTTAGTTTTGTAAACAATTATCTATCCACTTTTCCATCATCTTTATTATGACATACGTACACTCATATACTAGTATTAGCGAAACCAAGTGAAAGGAAAACAAGTATTCTAA
Source organism: Corymbia maculata (assembly GCA_014182735.1). Classification (NCBI taxonomy): domain Eukaryota; kingdom Viridiplantae; phylum Streptophyta; class Magnoliopsida; order Myrtales; family Myrtaceae; genus Corymbia; species Corymbia maculata. Next base: position 28,626,541 of record CM024692.1, on the reverse strand, counting down.
ACAATTTTTATTAATTCGTTCCCTTTTAATCTTTCCTTCGCCCTTTATCCCCAAATGTCACCTCATAAAACAATTTCCCACGGACCCACCTACCCCCCCCCCCCCTCCCTCTCTCTCTCTCTCTCTCTCTCTCTCTCTCTGTGCTGAAGGACCTGGCCAACTCCTTGACTGACTCCAGACGAACACAAAATCCTCGTAGAACCAATCCAAGTCCAACCATGTGGAGTTAACAAAGAAGAAACATTAAAAAAAGAACAGAAAAAAGAACGAGTCATCCTCAGCCTCTTCCCAACAACGCTCGTTCCCTTCGCATGCAACGCAACGATTGCTCCATCGCACGACAAAATCAAAGGGACTGATTCCAAGCCGGCACGTCAAATACCGACTCAACCACACCCAGCCACATCGACTTATTATTTCCCACATTATGTTAATCACATGCCGCCAAAAAATCCCTATCTTTAACCTCCCTATCCATCTTCGTTTCCTTCGAACCTTTAAGAGAGAGTGCCTCCCACCAAATACCCACTTCGTTTCACCAGGTCACCCCCGATGGCCTCCAGTCACTTCGCCTTCGTCTTCGTCTCCGTCGTCGTCGCCTTCCTTGCCTCGCCCGACGCTTCGTTCTCGCAGAACCTCGGACCCCCGGCCGCCAGCGGGTGCAACGACATATTCTTGTCCTACAACTACACCGGCGGTTTCCCGATCCCTCCCAACGACACTGCCAACCAGCCCTACCGGTTCCAATCCACCTTGACCGTGGTCAACAACGGCCTCGACGAGCTCAAGTCGTGGCAGGTCCGCACCGGGATTATCGAGTCTCGACTTAAATCATTAAACTCTTCGATCACTTTCTAATCTTGACGAACCTCCTTTCATAGTAGCATCTTGGGATAACCAGTGTTCGTCCTATATTTTATGAGGTCCTAGTGACATTTTCCTTGTATCGTTTGATGAATTTCGAGCTTTTCACATAGATATCATCTTGTTGCAAACTTGCTGTAATTATTGTGAAGAAATTGAAAAAATCTGTCGGCCTCTATGAACTAAATATGATGATTTAGTATTGATTGAAGTTATGATGTTTCTCAATGATTCTACTATGTTTGTTTCTTACCTATATTAATGCCTAGACTAAACATATAAAACAGGTATTCGTTGGGTTTCGACATGGCGAGATTTTGGTCTCGTCTGACCAAGCCATCTTAGCCGATGGCACTACCTTGCCGGCCAAAGTGGGGAACAACGGGACCATTCTGGCTGGCTTTCCGAAGACCGATCTGAAGACGGCGGTCGAGACGGCGGGCGACCTGACCCAGACGACAGTCCAGGTGCAGTTGGTTGGCACCGAGTTCGGCGTCGGGGCTCCGGGAGTCCCTCTGCCGGCGAGCCTCTATCTCGCTAACGATGGATACTCGTGTCCCAATTATACCATGGAAGGTAGGTTTGAGTTTTCTCATGGTCGTTTATTTTTGTTTGCTCTAGCTTGATGGCCCTTCCTATGGAAGCACTGCATGTTATGGAATTATCGCAAACGATCCTAGTGCATTGCAGATGCTAATAACCTTTGAAATCTGATTTTCCCAGGTAACACTACCATGAACCTGTGCTGCACCAGAAATCTATCGTCGACCTCCAACTCGACGCTTGGCGATGGCTTCCAGCCACGCCAGGAAGGCGATCTCATCATAATGTACGACGTAATCCAGTCCTTCAGCTCCGATTACTGGGCGCAGGTCACGATTTCGAACCACAATCCTCTCGGCCGTCTTGATAATTGGCAATTGAGCTGGGATTGGGCGAGGGACGAGTTCATCTTCGCCATGAGAGGAGCTTATCCGACTTTGGTCGATACAACAGATTGTCTCTTCGGCAAGCAGGGCCAGCACTACCAGGAGCTCGACTTCTCGTCAGCATTGAACTGCGAAAGGCGGCCCACGATCATGGACCTCCCACCTTCTCGAGCGAACGACACCAATCTCGGGTTGGTTCCGTTCTGCTGTCGAAACGGTACGATCCTATCCGCATTGACAGACCCGGACAAGTCCAAATCGACGTTCCAAATGCACGTGTACAAGATGCCGCCAGACCTGAACAGGACGACATTGGCCCCGCCTGTGAACTGGCAAATCAACGGCACGATGAGCTCGAAGTACCAATGCGAGCAGCCAGTCCCCGTCAGCCCTAGCGAGTTCCCGGACCCCACTGGGCTGCCCTCCGAGACTATGGCGATCTCGAGCTGGCAAGTGGTGTGCAACCTCACCAGGCCTAGAGAGAGTCCTAAGTGCTGCGTGTCCTTCTCTGCTTTTTACAATGATTCAGCGGTTCCCTGCAACACTTGTGCTTGCGGATGCAACAATGTCCCTAGCAACACTTGCAGCGCCACGGCACCGGCGCTCCTACTGCGGCCCGATACGCTCCTCCTTCCTTTCGAGAACCGGACAAAGGAAGCCCTGGATTGGACCAAGCTGAGCCGGCGGCCGGTGCCCAACCCTTTGCCGTGTGGGGACAACTGTGGGGTCAGCATCAACTGGCACTTGTTCTCGGATTACCGGAACGGGTGGACGGCAAGGATCAGCGTCTTCAACTGGGGTGACGAGAACTTCGCCGACTGGTCCATAGCTGCGGAGCTTGACAAGTCAGGGGCCGGGTTCGAACAGGCCTACTCATTCAACGGGACGCTCTTGGGCGACTACAACAACACCATATATCTAAAAGGCCTCCAATATTTCAATTTTCTCCTCGCGGAGAAGAACGGGTCGAACCCGAGGAAGGATCCGCGGGTCCCCGGGTCGCAGCAGTCGGTGATCCTGTTCTCAAAGAAGAAGACGCCCGGCGTGAATCTGGTCGGCGGCGACGGGTTCCCAACGAGAGTGTTGTTCAACGGGGAGGAATGTGCGATCCCGACGACCCTTCCCTCCAGCGGTCACAAGACGAGTTCAAGTGCAAGTCAAGCCGCTGTTGTTTTTATCCTGGTGACATTGCTAGTTCTCTCGTTCTGGCAGTGACCGCACCCTTTTGATTTCGCCTGTATTTCCTTCTTTGACGACAGATGTCCATGTGGTTTCTTTTCCCCTAATTAAATTGATTTATTCGTGGATCGTTTCTTGAGCCCCCCTGAAAAGTTTCATTTGGTCGATTCTAGTTTTGTGAAAGTTCAAAAACCATGCATGAATCCGACAGCTAATTTGGAACTTGTTTGGGATTCGATCTTCCTCTCGTTTGACTTGTCTGTCAGCCGAAGAAGTAAAGAGTCCGAAAGCTGACTCGTTCTTGCAGGCGACATTTCTTGCGATGTCACGCCACGCGCCTTCGCAGAGTCACGCAACGACCGGAACGTTCAGCCTCAACCGATCTTTACAAAGAAAATGCGTACCATATGAAAGCATAGTTGTAACTAACACCAGAGAATAACCAAATTGAATAGGTTCTCTCACTATAGAAGAATCCTCTGTTCTTTATTCTGCTTTTGATTTTCTTTCTTGGGTTTTTTGAGGAAGTGGACAAGTCATCTGATCTTACCCTTGAAAAAATCAAACAAGAATTGGAGTCATGCTCAAGATTGCTTTTTGAATTGGGTCGTTTCAAATTAGGGATGAACGGTTCTAAATTTTATATAGATTTCATTTAGAATCTAGAATCCACAAGTTGCTCATTTTTTAGAACCTAGAGCCTACCCTACATTCTCTAAAACCTACCCTATCACAGGTTTTAGAGTGGATTCCAAGATCTATTTAGGTTCTACCTGTATTATTAATTAAATGATTCCAATGAATGATCACTATTTGTTATTACAATTCATTGACCATAATTTATATTTAGATACATAAAAAATATGAGACATTACTCAGCCATAAAATGAAAATTTAGATTAATAATTCCAGATTATACACTCATCATCAAACGTCATAAAATATCGCAAGATCATGCGAAGATATAGACTAAAAAAAATACAAAAACTTTGGTCTAGGTTCTAAGTTACAAGTTTGAAATTCCATTTAGAACCTAGAACTTATCAATCAAAATAGATTTCTCAATTTTTGAAACTTGAAACTTACTCTATGTACTTTGGAATTATGCTCACCCCCGTTTCAAACCCATCTCAAAAAAAAGTTTGGTATACTCCTTTGTTTTTCTTTTCCTCACTTATCAATATAGTTAAAAAAAATTCAACCAAATGAGAAGATATTTGGTGGTTTCAAAGTGTCAGATTAGCATATAATGTGGCGCACATTCATCCATTAACATCCACTTAAAGCTTGACACATGTAGAATTAAACAAAAAAAATTGATGTGGAATCAAAGCTAATGAGGTGGAATTCAAACCAATTATTTGTGTTCGGGGTTTAGGTTAGATCTGCACAACGGTGGTCAGCCATCAATCCGGACAGCAGTGGCGGTGGTCGGTTATGTTCGGTGGCTCGATAGTGGGTGCCCTCGTCTACGTATTGAGGCCTCGATGACCGCGGACCGTGAGGTTTAGAGAAAAAGGGAGTAAAAAAGTGAACACAAAAGTAGAGGCCAAATTTGGAGGTATGAACCCTGAGCTAAATCTGGATGAGCAACAGGTGAAAGATCGATTCTTTGGAATCTTTCCTTTCTTTAAACGAAACCATCGTACCAGTGGAGGGTTAGCACAAGATGTTGGCTCCATGTGCACCACTAAGATCGAGAGCCAGATTTGAAACGAATAAAGTACGATAACTCTTCAAAACCGAATGAGTTAAAACTCAAAACAGCATTTTTGAGTCAAATCATTCACGGCAGTGGTCGGACTGGATAAACGCGGAGCTACGAGAGTCCTCCACGTCCACCCCCTCAGCGTCGTGAGGGAACGAGCCATCGCCACTCGGGGCCAGGGCTCTAGATCTATGTGTCCGGACGGACAAGTGCAGAGCAGTGTCAGGCCATTAATGCTGCGCCGACGACTCCGCCAGTTGCGACAAGACTAAGACGGGAGGAGGCACGGAGGCCGGGCGTCCGTGCCGAGGGGTGAGTCCTTGCTGGGGGCTGCAGATGGGAGAGGAGGAAGACAGAACGTAGGTGACTTTGACAGAGTTTCAACTTTTTATCGGATTCCAGGTCAATAATGTGTCGCTTTGTAATTGACTCAGAATGCCAAAAAGCCCGTCAATCAGCCGCTGACGTGGTATTGTCAAACCACTGAATTTTTTCTCCAACCACAAATTGACCTCACCCTCTCACCCGTTCAACATGGAATTACATTCTTTCCTGCAGCGGAGCAATTAGACCAGAGCAATGAAAGCCCTTTCTCTAGATCCTAAGCCTTCGCATATGCATTAGAAATTCATAAGTAATTATGGAAAACTTTCAACTTGGAAAAGTAAGATATGAAATCAATTGGTTCAAGCAATAGGACCTATCTGAACCAACTCTGTGGCCCAAAGAACGCTTCAATAGACACAATGAACCAAACTGCTGGAGTTTGATCTTAACAATGCCAGCAACATGATTGTACAGTAGCAGGTTGAAAACAATTGATTATCATATGGAAAACCAACGGTTAATCATGTAGAAATCTATGCAACTTGCACATTTCAACTTTACATACATGAAGTAATTCTTTGCCTTCCAATATTCCCAACTGACTGCAATTCTTTCATGGAATTCAAAAGTCAGAGCTACCTAAGCTGAATCTGAATCAATAAAGTATTTTTTTTCCCTGTCCCCCTCTAGACTACTAAATTTCCAGGGGGAGATGCACATAATTACAAAGTTATGAAGGCACATAAAACAATCTGTTTAGCGGGGAATAGCGGAAAACAGATGCCTTTTACTCTAAAACACATTCTTTCTATCTCATATACCATTATCAAAAATTGACACCTTAAAATCATATGCCTATAGAGCAAAGCACTTTAGAGAAGGGATAAAGGGATCGTCATCCTTCTGTTATCTCCACTGTGTGTTGTGGGAGACAAAGAACTGGTAATCAGGAAGAGAAACTTGCCACCGCCGAAGCCAATCATCAGCAGCTTGCAAGAGAGAGTTGGCCTGATGGGATTCATGTGGTCCATTAGGAGTTAAAATTGAGCCTCCTAGTTTATAGGAAGCAAGACCGAAAACAGGAAGAGAAAACTTAGAGGGTGCGCTAACGCCACGGGACCTTCTGCCACTCGAAACATGAAGCTGTGGGTCGAATTTGCCTGTGTTGCAAAATATACATTTAAACACAGCAGAATAGAGAAAAATATGTGCACACGAGAGAGAGAGAGAGAGAGAGAGAGAGAGAGATACTTCTTGAGTGTGTCGACAAACGATGAAACGATAGAAAGGATGCATCAAAATTCTGCAGAGTGGGGCCAACGGGTATTCTGTATATTGGATACCTGTTCCCAAGACCAATCCATCATAAATGCAAGCAGTGAAAGAATCAAGCAAGACAGCAATATTCCATGTTTCATATTGCAATAGCAACAGAATATATTACCATGCCACGCAAATCCAACTTGAAGGCAATATATCGCAGCTTCTGTATCTTTTTAGGTCAGGAAACTGAGATGCGAGAATTGAAACCTGAGGAACAGAGATGGAATTAAGTGAGGCAAGATGATGCCATGAAATTAGCTCATCCAATGGTATACAAACTTGCCTTGTCATAAAAAGGTTTGCGATGATGAGGCTGCTCTTGCTCCATATACTCAAATAATAGCGTCCCAGAGGAATTGCCGACATCCGCTTCATCACTCGATGAACTGACGAGAGGCTTCTCCCGCAATGTCAGTCTATTCATCTTCTGCGAGTTTGAATTAATAAGATTGTGTTGATTCCATGATGCATCAACAATACCTTTCCCTCTTCTTTCCACTTCACAGTCACTGCTGCCGGCACTGCTTGTCTCTCTTGATGTCTCGGCATCACTGTCCTCACCCGTTCTCCTGTACATACAAAAACACCACTAAATGAATATGCAGAATAGGAAAGAACAGCAACAGAAGGGGAATTTCTCCATTACATTTCCCATAGAATAAGCCTCCACAAATGTACCCTTTTTCAACCATTTTGTACATCAAAGAAATCGACTGTGCACAGCCAAGTCATGAAACCCAGCCCATTGGATATCTAAAGGACACATTTGCAAGGATTACGCCATCCATGTTTGCCCCAAAGACTCGCACTAATATTTTGTGAATAAGTGGCACTTTACAAACAATGCATTTGAACTACAAAAGAATGAGCTCATCCACATTACTGCTAACAATACATTAATAATAACTACTCAAAAGGAAAATTCTGCTTATGTAAACAACATATATTAATGGACATATTAATCACTGTAACAAAAACTATATCAAACTTGTTTTTCACATCTTGGTCACCCCAGAAAAAAACATGCTTTTGTCACGTGACAAAGGCAACTACAACCTACCAACGGTCCGCAAGCAGTTAAGCAAATAGCAAAAGAAAGCTCATTAGGAAATGTTTTAGCGATGCAGGGATGATTTTCATCAATTACTTCCAGAGGCAAGAGGTTCAACTGGAAGTCAAGTGCGTGTGTGCCCACACACGTGTCCAGCATTCATTTGTTCAAATCTGTTAAAAAAGGAGAAGCAATGCCAGCTCATTCAATCATTTTAAGCAGCAGGAATCCTACACTCCAATGAAGAAAAGAAATTTCTAGTTTAAACATGAATTTTGATTTCTCAACTTTGAATCTGCAATATTGCTAGGAAACCCGAAGCAAAAACTAGGACATCCATGTTTACCATGCATAAATTGAGGACAACAGTTAATTATCCAGAGATGATAAGGACAACAATAAGCAAGTATACAGGGGGGAGCTCAATGGAAGTTGGGCATTAAGGAGAATGTGGTAGAGATTGGCTCTATTCTCAGCCCTCATAAGTTTCTCTGCCAGTGCTGCAAATAGAAAATTAGGGCCTCTAAGAATGTTCCAATGACTAATATCCATCATTAATAGGATTGGAAATTATTCAGTTAGAGAAGACGCAAAGACATGTGTCCAACTATAGAGCATTGCATATAAATTATGAGTCCTAAACCTCAATTTAAGCAAAAAAGCTAGAAGTCCTCCTTCCCAACACCAAGTATAAGGAAATAGGAATTTTTCTTTTGTCTGGTCCTATCCTATATCTACTTTACAAGCCATTGCATGTGCTATGTGCTGTAAGCAGGTTGTGAAATCATACTCCCTCCCCCACGCCCCCCACCCCAGCGCCCCCTCTCTCCCTAACTCCCCCTTCCCACTTGGGAAGGGTGGCCACTAGGGCAACCCACCCTAGTGGTTTAAGGAAATAGGAAATTAAGCAAACAGTATTTCGGTTTTTCTGTGTGCAAAATTGCTACTCATAAAAAAAAACTTCAATATCTATGCCACCTACTCTTCTGTGGTACCATAATGTTAAATCTTCCATTTCCTTATTTCATTCTTTGCTATACAATCACCATTTAGTACAGTAGTTCCATCTTTCTGCTTAAAAAAAAAACCAAATAAAACAAATGCAGCCACAAAGTAAATGCTGAAGCATTCCATGCTGAAAATGTGAGGCAGAGAATGCCAAGTGAGGTGGTGAAGATGAAATGGGCAGACTGTTGGTAGCTTTTATTCTTGCAGCTATCTAATAATTGTTTGAATTGAGGGTCATGCTGTAAGACTTATCCAATTTTATCCATTGTTCAATTTTTTTTTTCAGTCTTAAAGATCTCATCAAAAACTTACAACAGCTTGCCAAGCTAAGAGAAAGTGGCATAAATCTACGATCGGATTCAAAAAAGTGTAGGCCTCCAGCACTTTGGCTAAGAAAAAACTACTTGAATAAAGGGTGGAATGAAGACATATACAGATCAAACTAAAGATATTAAGCATTACAAAGATAACTAGAAGGTCCAACTAAGACGAATCCTAGTAAACCTGAAAAAAGGATAGACCCAGTAGAAATTACTTATTTTTTGAGACCCCACTATAAGTTCTATATCTTGCTAGAAAAGGTTTTCTTTCACTAGACTAAAGCTTGAAGGCTGGAAGCATGTGCAAATAGACAGAAGACTTGAACACTGCACAAGGGATGCATGCAGGTCCTTTGAATTTAACGGGCCCATGTAGACAGTGTCAACTGAGTCTTTATTTTTGTAGGCTGAATAGATCTACTGACCTGCCCAAAAACTGATCAGGAATCTTTCAGCTTGGTGTGAGAATTTTGGTTCAATATTTTGGGTCTATCAGGCTTTCTGGACACCCCTAGAAGGAGCACACGAGCATGTGAGCCAGAGAAACCACAACTTACCAAATGCTCCAGCTTTATCATGCATGCATCTATACAAAACCATCCCACTACTTAGTTCAAGGAACATGAAAAGAACTTAACATGTCGTCCCTTTAGATTCAGGATGCATATAAAGCCAATTTTTGCAATAATCTTACAGCAAAGTGACCATTACAGTGAAAACCCCAAAAAGAATCAACGGCCACCAAACCCAAAAAGAGGTACCTACACCATCTTAACAGAAACAGGCCCAACAATACGAACAGCAAACTTATATCACCATATAACACACTAGAAAGCAGTGTCTGCCCTGCCTAATGAGGCATCAATCAATCAAGAACTCTAGATGCCATTGCACATAGGATTTTTCTCCTTGCACCCAAAAAACTAAGGCCAATGATAACCAGCTTTTCGACCAGATTCCCTCTTACAATGGTTTAATCTATCTGCATATAATGCATCATCATTATGTTTCAATTAAATTGTTATGAGCGCCCCACATGTCTTTGCATTTACTGGTGTTAGATTGCTTTTCGTATCAATCAGAGCTCCTTATATTTCTGAAAGATATCACTTGAAAATTGACCTGAAGTTTAAGTAAAGAAATGTTCCATCTTCAATTGGGGCTCAGTGGCAGGACTTACATATATCTAACTCTTGGAAGAGCCTAAGGTGCAAGAGTGAGGTGCACCAGACATGCTTCAAATAAGAGCAAAAATGCATATATGTGGGCATATGTTAACATAAAGCAATCACTACTACTCCTAAGATTCCAACAGCAAGAAATTGAAGTCATTGTAGTACAACTTTTCAGTTTGCAAGAACCAGATAAAAGGAGCTCCAACATGTACAGTAAATTCCATATAATGGAGCTTAGGAGTTAGCTCCGAAGATCCCTTGTGCAAAATAATGATCTAGCTTTATAAGCGTGGATGCATGAAACAACAGAACGAATGCAAGAAAGGTAGCATAAACCATGAAAGAGAAGAGCATAAAAACATAATTGTAGATACCACCAATGAAAACACAAGAAAGAACTTGTTCGCGTGCAAGTAATGGCAGAGAAAATAGCAGGACCATGAAGGCAGACAAGTCTGATTGGCATGAAATTCTTTTTGCCCAAATTAAGGTACAAGAGTCATGTTTCTTTAGCCAAAAGAAAACCAGATGGCTCAAGAAGTGATAACTCTTCCGAAATTGTAGTGACACCTTTTCTTTCCCAACAGACGCATGGTAGAAGAGCTTCAAGATGCCATCTTGTATACCAATTACATTTGAAAGGGCCATATAAAGATGGAAAACCCATAATTCATCAATTTTTGTAGTATCATCTTTTGCCCAAGGACTCGGTCAAAAGAAGAATTTGTTCAAAGACTGGACTTTTAGTTGATAATATTATAACACCTATGTGGCAAAGCATGCCACATTTTTTGTGAAGCTTATCAAGATGCTCCACTGCAGAAGTGAACAAGAAGAGACAAAAGCCAAAATGAATTTGGTAACTTGATTCATAGAGTACAATGTCTCTCTTTCCAGATAATTGCTGAGCGAAAATAACTGATACACAAAAAAACGCTGAAAACCAAGAAGAGAATGGCAAAGAGTTTATTTAATACTAATGGACATATAGTTCCCACCATATTTACATAGTAAAGACACGAGATACAACGGAGCAAAGGACTGGATAATCCAGAGATATAATAATCCAGGAACTGGATTGAACATTTACCAAAAGTTTTAATACCACATTGAACAAATTAAAACTTTAGGGACAACTTTGCATATTGAGCTAAAGTTCAAGGACCTCATTGAATATTGGGCCAAAGTTCAGGGATCATTTGTGTAATTATCCTTACATCATTCTAAAGCAAGGCAACCACCAGTCTCAGTACTCTATTGGACACTGAAATCAAGTTCTTTGGTTCATCGCAAAAGCCTCCCTCATTTGCATGCCACCTATTTTCAAGGTCACCAAGCAAACATTAAAACACTTGGCCGGTGCTTACATCTAGTTTTAAAATTGAAAGACTGATTATAGATCTGACACAAGTTTTTGGGTAAGCAAAAAAGATGCTACAGTTGGGTGGAGGCAGTGGCATAGCTGCGAGTTCCTAGAAGATTATTATGACCTGGCGACATATTAGAAGCACGCATTTATGCAAAGATGTATGGACATTAATGGCACTGTGTTAAACCACCACCAACTGAAGCAAAAAGTATGAACACTATCATTAAAGCCTTATGCAGGCAATATAAAACAAACCAAACAGAAGACATGACCTTACCTTGGTCTAAGGGGATCTATGTACAACTGAATACCAGATAATGATGGAACATAATACTGCTTCACAGGCTCACCCCCAGTCAACAGTAGAGGCACTCCAACTCCAAAGACGCTCCACTCTCTAAAAGATTCCCATAAATCCTCAAGAAAATAATAAGGAAGTGGATCAGCTTCCCGTGTTCGCCGACGCCTCAATCTCAACTGTAGAGTATCAGTCTACAAGACAAATAATGCCCTTAATATTAACACACTATAAAAGTCAAGATACTGCAATAACAAGTATACAGGGTTACCAGATGGTGCACATTTGAATAAAGCAAATTGACATGCAATGGCAAGATCAAAGCTTACTCATATGTCGACATGGAAGACAACTCTCAGATAAAATTCGTAAAAATGTAGAACATGAGAACATCGGGCATGGTCCCATCAATCGGGGAAAAGATAAGAATGAAAAATCCAAGATTCTGAACCTGAACTAGGTTCAGAAACAACAAAAGCGAATCATAACAACTTATGTTCAACCCAGCATATGGTCTATGAGGAGAGCTTCGAAATTGAAGCTGCTATCCTCGTTATTATACTAAAAAATTTCACCGTCTCAACCCAAGAAAACAAGATGAGTAATAAAACAGCAAATCCCTACTCCGGTAAAATCAAATTTCAGTGTCATCAGAACACCCTCGACAAGCAACATTCTCTAGTTTTATCAGCAACCTAACAGAACACACCAATAAACTCCACAGTCACAACGCGTCTCCAACAAGCGCCTGCAACGATCGAATTTAGAACAGCTACCAGAAATGCCCCCCAAAACTCCCGTACCTCAGCCAAGTACTGAGCCCGGACCGAGGGCGTGACGGAATTCACGAGACGATCTAAATTGGTCAAATTCGCAGTCCCGGGGGGCGAGGACGAGCAGACCGAGTTCGGCCGCGACAATGCCGAGTCATCCGAGGCGGAGTCGGGGCAGGCCTGGGCCTGGGCCTCCGCCTCGGCCGACGAGTCGATCCGGGACTGCTTCTGGAGCTGCTTCTGCTGCTGCTGCTGCTGCTGCTGCTGCTGCTGCTGCTGCTGCTGCTGCTGCTGGAGGAGCTGCTGCTGGTGGCGCCGGACCGGCGGCGGGTTGTAGAACCGACTATCCGGGTCGCGCCGGGTCACCGCGAAACGGCCGGAGTTGGACATTATGCACAGGCAATCGCGGCGCGCGAATCGGGATGGGGACCGCCGACGATGGGAGCCGGTGGGAGCGGATTGCGCGTGAGAATCGAAGCAATTAGGGTTTAACGCGAAGGCAAAATTGGGGGTTTAGGGGTTTGGGATTCAGCGCGAGCGAGAAGGGGGCATTCACCAAACTTATCAAAGTTCCGATTTTGATGAGAGAGTAGAGGGAGAGAAAGAGTTCAATGAGAGAGAGAGAAAGAGAGAGAGAGAAAGCGAGGGAGCGTGCGTCAGAGAGAGAGAGAGAGGCGAGGCCTGCGTGCTGCTTAGGTAGGCTGCTGCTGCTTCGACTGAGCGCGAGTTTTCGAGGGGATTTGGAGGAGAGAGAGAGAAAGTGGAGAAGACTCAGGGAAGAGAGAGAAAGAGGAAGGAAGAGGAAGGGGCGCTTTGTTGCTTTCGTCGCTCCGTTTTATGTTTTTCTCCTCTTTCTTTTTCTCTTTTTTTCTCTTTCGATTTTTTCTTTTTCGAGGATTTAGGAAAATTCAATTTTGACGAATTTCGCCTGCGCTCGCGACTCGACGACTTTCGTGTGCAATTCGGGGCTCCAATTTTTGGCTTCGGGGACACGACAGCCTGCGAGCCGTCCGCGAGAGCTGGTGGGTGGGTTCGAATCGGCGAGAAGCCATCGGGCTTCCATCTCGTTTCCAAACGGAGGCGTGCGGCCTTGACTCCGCATCCCGATTCCTCTCTTGACCTCCTCCTGTCCTATCCGCGAATGCTTTTCGAATTGGTATCGACATCTTGTCCTGTCGTTCCAAGCCATCCGTGCCGTGTCCAGAGCTGGTGACGTTAGCTACGGCATTTTTCTCAAGTCAAAAGGCCCGGTCTCGACAGTCAAGGACTTGCACATGCGTCGCCCGGGCCGAACGGGCGGACGCTGATTCGGTGGGCACGTGAAGTTATGGCCGAGACCGGTCCGCCGCTTCCTCTCCCTCCGCATGGCTTTGCGATTCGTTCGACGTCGGAGCGGTTTTGTTCCTTGGGAAGATAGCCATCGGAGAAACCAGTTCTCCGCCAGAGGATGATTTCAGTGAAAGAAACGATCCTTACATGCAAAGTAACTTTCCCCTTTCCCCCCTCGGTCGGGAAAGCAAGCCGACTCTTTTTTCTCTTTTACAGTTGAGAATTTTCATAAGTAGTTGGGCCTCACGCCTAATCCCTAAATGTAGGATGGGTCATGCTTTCCTCCTATCGCTTTTTTTTTTTTTTTTTCGGTTAATGAGAAATACGGTTAGGGATCTCGTTCGATTCGTCTTCATTTTATTTTGTATGTGAATGATATCCATGACTTATAGTCTATCACTCAGAAAGATAGGTTGTAGAACAATATTCACCTTGTATGAGATAATTGTTTGTCTTCGATGTAAGTTAATTTGTCTAAGATGAATTGCCATTGGGTTTGAAATAGTCATTATAGGAATAATTATCTAGTTTATGGATGAAACAGATCATGGTATGTCTTTTGGGGGCTGATTTAAGTCCTATTCTTGGAACTCGGATCCTATCGGCAATGACCCAAATCAATTGCCAGTGATTGGATCCAAGTGTCGAGGATACTAATCCAATTGCTAATGGCAACCTAGATCAATCGGTTGTGATGGGTGATGGCAGTGATTTGATCTATATAGGTGGTGATAGTTTGATCAATAGATGTGGTGACAATGCTGAACCTAGGGGAAAATTTAATTTGATTAATTGGTACTAATCTTATTCGACCATTTCTCTCATCGTTTTTACAATAGACATGTCATCATTGTTGCCCCATAATTATATATGATATTCTTATTTCAACCATTTCCCTTCCTAATCTATGCTCTTGCATATTGCTATCCACACTCAAAATTCTAATGAGAATGCTGCATCATTAGATGGTAATTTCATTGAAAAGATCCCGATCATTTCATTACGCAGCAATGTGTTGGGGGAGAACCCGGGGTGACAATTTCACCGATGGCTAAATTCAATTTAAGAATAATTGTTTTTCAGAAATTAAATGGACCAAAATCAATTTAGTCTCGACAACAACTAGCCAATATATCCTTAAAATATGCAAATATAACATGGAAATGATAAGAAAACAAAACCAACAAGAACACCAAGAATTTAATGTGGAAAACTCGATATAGGAAAAACCATAGACCGCCCAAAAACTTTCACTAATCATCAAGAATAATTATATAGTCATGCACTAGAGGCTCAATATCAACATTACAAATACATTTTCTCCATCTCATTGGCTCTTTTCATTTCAACTTTTTGATATTTTTTTTAGTGTTAGGTGGGCTGGATCCAACCAACACAATGCATTACTTGATAAGTTTTTTCGAGAAAATGAGTTGCACATGCAAATAAAGATTATGAAGATCGAAATAATTATGATAACAATTTTGCAATGCATCTCGATATAGTAAGACATTTAAGAGATTGATATTTTTGGCTCAACTACGAATCTCTTATCCAGTAATGTGAAGGCTTGATGGGCATCTTAATGAGATTCGTGTTGTTTTAGGGAACTTCTATTCAAGACCTCATCACAAGTGCTAAAGTAGGAAACTTCTATCTTAGGAAACAACTAAAGTCAATGTGATCTATAAAGGTCACGATTTGTAGTCATGTGTAATCCGTCTCATCGGAACATATTGAGAGTTGTTTATAATTGTTTGAAACACAAGTCCATGATAATACCATCCCGGCATGTAGATTATCACGATGAAACTTTAACATAGTCTAAGGAATTGTAGCCAATCGGTAATGACAATAGTTCGAGAAATTGCATTAAGTCGAGTTCAAATTCCTATCCTGCAAAAAAAAAAAAAAGTACAAAAAAAATAGAAAAAAGAAAATGTAGAAGTTCACAAAACCCCAATTGGGCCGACAACACCTGAAGTCAGATTCTCTATTGGGCCGGGCTAGCCCAAAATAAGATCTCAGTCTAAGATTAAACGTGCTAATTACTCTTTTTAAGTATGGATCGGGCCTCGGTTTGGGTCAAATTTAGGCCCGACAGGGAGCTGAAGGAAGGATTGTTACTCTTATTAAAATTCTAGAGCATGTACTTTCTTTTTAAAAAACTACACGTGAATCTACGTGCAAGTACTTATAAATTGTATATTTCCTGTATTTTGGGTAAAAAAAAATGAAAATGCAAGCTCGCCAAGCTATCGAGTCTAACAATGTAGTGGCAATAGAAATTAATATAAAAAGACAAATTCATCGCGATAAAAGGCCGTGATTTCACAATAAAATCATTGATATCCAATTGGACATAAAGGATGGCATGAGGTCCAAGACCTTTGTCACATAATATCCAAGTGGTGGGAGTTGTCGACGATGGCTAAAGCGCGCTCTCTCTCTCTCTCTAAAAGTTGTCCACAATAATTTTATAATGCTCCTTAACAATAATGCCCTGTCGTGGCATTGCAACTGATGTTGAACCCCCGTGTACAATGATATCCTAATCCGCACAAAATCACACGAAATACATATCCAATGAAACATCAAGATCGACTTAAAAAAATTACGTGCAATGTACATTCATTTACTTGAACCGCAAGTTTTTTGGGTTCAACGTTGGCCATGATGTCATGCATTACCGACATATTTTGAAATGAGAACACATATTGCTCTCGATATGGACATATTATAATGATTTAATATAACTCAAAGTACATGTCACGTGTCACATCTGAAGATGTGGAGATAATTGATTAGACATATCTTTTGTTTTTTTTTCTTTGTTGTGTCACGCATTCATTGAGTAGTTTGCAAGACTTAAGAGCCTGGTCAGCTCGACTGAAATCGACCGAGTCAATGCCTTCTCGTTTCTCGAAATTGATTGGCATATCGATACGCCGTGCGGCTAATCAAAAGTCGAGACAATAAGAGACACGGGAGCAGTCAATCAGGATATGTCATTTTATGCTTATATTTCATATTCGGAATCCTCAAATCACATGGGCTAAATGGAAGATGATGCTTCCCTAGAAAACTAACATAATGTAGGACCATGGCGAATGAATTTCTTTATTAGGTAAGTAACAAAGTTAACTTTGAAAAAACGATGAAGTTGACACCGTAAGCGAAGCCCATATATATATATATATATATGATATGTCCATCCCAATCAGCGCACGCAAGCATGGACCCCAATGCCCCCACGATCGCATTCTCTTCGGGAGCAATGCACCCGGACATGGTTCCTCTTTTTCTTTTTTATTTATGAAAAATAATAATTTGACAAGTGGGGTCTGAAGTGTCAAAGTCAGAATCATACTTGAAATCAATTCCATCCATGGCCTTTTGCCCCGTAGTTTTCAGATCAGCTCTAAATCCATTAGATAAATATCGATTTAATTCTAAAATTTTCAATTTTTTTTTGGATAAGCGCGAAATTACAACATAATCTTTCTAACTAATTTTTGTCAGAAATTGCTAACACAGTAATGTGTTATATAGGATGGCCGATGATGACGCGGTAAAAATTGAACGGACTGACTATATTAAGATTTTATAAAGAAATATTTAGGAAAAAAGTGATAAAACTAAAATGTTTAAAATTGAATTCGCATATGTATAATAAGTTTAGAATTAATTGGGTAATTTTTCGTGGTATTGATTCTTGACATTTCTAAGTTTATGCTTGTTCAAAAAACAAGGTGATTTAAGTTTCTTTGATCTTGTCGAATCAATGAACTTATCCTTCTCGTCTTATATCGTGCAACACATGTCAAGGACTGTGCAGGTCATGGCCTGAGATTCACTTTTCGAGAAATAGGAGTCGAAGCAATAACAAGAACATCTCGAGGAAAATGCGTTTTCACAATTTCTACAGAGAGAAAGTTCCCTAAATAGACCAAGAGAACATGATGAGATTCGACATTTTTGAACCACGAAGTGTCCAAGTTATGGAGCAAGCAACCATTAGCCTTTCGATTTTGTTATGTTTGATTGCATTCGACTTGACTCGCATGCAATTTAGCAATACTCCGGAATGAAGATTCCGACATGTGTTGCACTAAACCTCGGACGTTAAACCTTAAACATCTCTACGATCGGGCGTACCGGATGGAACGAGAGGTCCACATCGCTCGACGAGTACCGATCCGACGCATAAAACCCCTCCTGGAACGATGCGCATCGTGCGATCACACTTGCCAGGAAATGGCTAGGAACACCATCTACCCCAATTATGCTTTCGACCGTAGCAAGCTGTTCGGCTTTCCAGGATTCAGACCACGTTCCATGAACTTCCATGCACCATCCTTTCTGGCTCACCAGGCACATTCTGCGAACCTGAGAGACGTGGGTCCTCCTCGTCCCGTCACCCTTAATTAGTGCCGAGTCACGTCGGACTATTCTTGGTCCTCCCACCACAGTCCCCGTCACTTAAATTCTCTTCTGATATTTACACGAACAACTCAAAACATTTTTGACCTCTAAACCTAATTTTTTAATTGTTCTCCCCCACTTAGGAAAGGGACAAATCCCTCGCCCTCTTTTCGTACGACTAGATAGTCGTCGATTAATGGATTACATGGCCAGAATTATGGTCCGAGGGTCTTTTTGAAAATTACGGTCGATGTTTCTGATCCTCCGATTAAAAACGAGCAATCCATCATTTCATCCGAGGAATTTTCCAAAGAACTGTTCGCACAAGTACGACCTCAATAGAGGACGTGCTGAATTTTCTCTATCCTTGTGTGTGGATTATATTCGGAAGACCACCCCGGTTAAAGATCCAAGCATTGCGAGCGACGACGTTATTCACGTGATCACGCGAACGCGCGCGAGTTACGCTTCCCAATTCCAACACGGATCATGTAAAAAAAAAGCATGGCTGGTTTTTCTTATTCCTAGCCCCCCTAAAAATGAAAAGGGGAAAACCCCAGGATAGGGTTTACTAAGACGACCGTCTGAATAACCAATTAGTAAAATAGGGATCAATAAAAAAAGAAAAAGAAATAGTATCGATCCGAATACCATATCCGAGATTGCAAAATCCGAGGCAC
Organism: Corymbia maculata; assembly: GCA_014182735.1. NCBI lineage: Eukaryota > Viridiplantae > Streptophyta > Magnoliopsida > Myrtales > Myrtaceae > Corymbia > Corymbia maculata. Next base: position 28,607,783 of record CM024692.1, on the reverse strand, counting down.
GCCTTGAGTTTTTTTTTTTTTTTTAATCCCCACCACCTAATTTGGGACGAGAGTGGGACCCTCAACGGGCCCAAAATGTCCTCAGGATCCTCGTATGGACCATCGCACGTAGAAAGTACTCCGTTACATCGACCTGCTGCTCTGTTGCCCTGTTGCCGGTTGAGGTAGATGGATCCACGGACAAGAAGCACGAGAGTCACGCAACGACGAATGATGCATTTGCAATTTTTTTTTTTTCTCGCGGTGCGCTCTATAGTCAATACGCTTACCAACCCCTCAATTGGGTAAGACCGATTTTCTAATGGAATTTCGACTCTAGTTAGGAGAGGGAGGCGAACCGACTTCCCACTTGAGCTATTTGTATGGTTTTAGAATTGGTTTTGTTATGTAGGTGGAGGGACTATAGAAGAGTATAAGATATATGCACTTTTCATATCCTTCTGAAAAGGTCGAGATGATTTTTCTGGTAAAACCTTTATGTTATTGCTCGATTTCATTGAGTTATTTCGTATTTTGAACGAGTTTCTAAATTTGCATGAAGGTACTCCTTAAGGGTAAGTTTCGGTGCTTTGCCTTCTTCATGTACCTTGTGAAAAAGAGACTTTGATTATGCCCTCGAATTTTGAAAGAGCTCAATTATTATCAAAGTATCGCATATCGTTGATGCAGTTTAATCTTGAAGGAACTCGATTATTGTCAAAGTATTGCATATGCTGATATAGTCTAATTTTGAAAGAGCTCGATTATTATTAAAGTATCGCATATTGCTAATGCAGTCTTCGTTTGCTGGCCAATTTGAGTTTTTGGGTTGAAATTTCATAAAATTACGCCTATTTCATGAATGGGAATGGGAGTCTGTATTTTGTGGCGTATGTGTTTTGATTCTTTCTAATGAAAATGCTGCAAACCCTTTAAAATGTGCTTTTGACACGTTGAATTTGCAGGTAATTCTCCCAAAAATTTCGAAAATTTGGATAAAAATATCGACTTTTGACGAAAATGAAAAGAAATTGCTTTCTTGACTTTTAATTTTAACGCCGTCTCTGTCCATATTCTTTCCCTCCGAAACATGTCTGCCAAACAAAACAAAAAAGTTAAAAACAAAAAAAAAAAATAAGGAAGAAGAAGTGCCACCTTGTCCGTGACGCCGGAGCTTTACTCAGTTCCCATTCCTTCTTCTGTTTATCAGCTCTCTGCTCTCTCTCTCTCGGTCGATGGGAATTGCAGATTCGGCAGCTGATCTCACTTCCTCTTCTCCTTGTCTGGTACCCATTTCTCGTTGCTTTCTTTCTTTCTTGTCTGTTGAATTTCTTGCATGTTTTCTTTCCTCGTTTTTAACTTCATTCGAACTCTTCGGTACGAGCAAGACCATGCTAAGAATAATCCATTTCTGGGGTAGCTAAAGTGCTTCATTTGCGCGGAAGAAAAAGAAGAAGAGGGAGGCTACTTCCCATCTGCTTGGTCTTCCTCTCTGTCTCTCACTCATAGAATGCATTTCACGGCTGTGGGATACTTGGGATAGATTTTTTAGTTGTTTTTTTTCTTTTGGGTTGATCAGTGGGTGTAGTATGATGCTTTTCCCTTTGGTCTGGATCATGTGCTTGCCTTTTCTGTTGGAAAAATTTCTGTATAGTTTATCTTCAGACATCAAAGCTCGCTCTTTTTCTCCCTCTCTTTCACACACACACACTGACAATGAAGGAATCACTTGGAAGGTCCATTAATTTATTTATTTTTCAATTCAGCTGAACTCAAACAGAACAGAGTTCCCCATATTAGATCATTAGTTTTTCCTTAACCAATCAAGCATCATGATTTTGTTGTCCGATGTGCTCAGTCTCTGCTTCAACCGTTCTGAGTTTGGGGTAGAAGTTGTTGGTTGTTCATAACCCACAACAGAATTTGGACCAGATCCATCTTTGAGGGCATGGCAAGGACTGGTTTAAAGCAATTGATAGGAGCCTTGCACGTACACCAAATTTTTGTATGCTTTTTGGTAGGTTATAGTGGGTGGTGATGTTAATCCCTTTTTTCTTGAATACTCAGGTTTAGAGAGGGGTTTACTATATGATGGACGCATGCGATTGCATCGACACCCAATGGCCTCCTGGAGAACTGCTTGTGAAGTATCAGTACATATCAGATTTCTTGATTGCTTTGGCATATTTTTCGATTCCCCTCGAGCTCATATACTTTGTGCAAAAATCTGCGTTCTTCCCATATAGATGGGTGCTGATGCAGTTTGGTGCTTTCATCGTTCTTTGTGGAGCGACTCACTTTATAAATCTGTGGACGATGAATATGCATTCAAAAGCTGTTGCTGTGGTGATGACAATTGCAAAACTTTCCTGTGCCATTGTGTCATGTGCAACGGCTTTGATGCTTGTCCACATAATTCCTGACTTGCTGAGCGTAAAAACTAGGGAAATGTTTTTGAAGAATAAAGCTGAAGAGCTTGACAGAGAGATGGGCCTCATTCTTACACAAGAGGAAACTGGACGGCACGTTAGGATGTTAACGCATGAGATTAGAAGTACTCTCGACCGCCATACTATACTGAAAACAACTCTTGTAGAATTGGGGAGGACATTATCGCTTGAGGAATGTGCCTTGTGGATGCCGTCACGAACGGGCATGATCTTGCAACTCACTCATACTCTGCACCATCAGCCATCAATTGGATCTACCATTCCAATAAACCTTCCCGCAGTCAATGAAGTTTTCAGTAGTGGACGAGCAATGCGTATTCCCTATACATGTCCTCTGGCTAGGATCAGACCGCTGGTGGGCAGATATATGCCACCAGAAGTCGTTGCAGTTCGAGTGCCTCTCTTGCACCTATCAAATTTTCCGATTAATGATTGGCCTGAACTTTCAGCGAAAAGCTATGCAGTGATGGTTCTGATTCTCCCTACAAACTGTGGTAGACAATGGCGAGAGCATGAGCTGGAACTTGTTGAAGTTGTTGCAGACCAGGTTTGTCCTGTCTTACTTGATTGAAAATTTCCTGGGTACCTTCTCTTCTATATACGTGGATACAATGCCTTTCACGAGTTTGCCACTGGGCATACCTTCTCATGGTTGCTGGTCTAGCTTTAAATCTTTAGAACTTAAGCATGGTTGTCCACAAAGCAGTGGCTGAAAGAAGGATTAAAACAAATAATAAAGACCACCATGGGAGCAATTGGAAGGGCTTTACTGTAAGGTGGCCAAGGCAATGCACAGCTATGAATAAGTTTCAAGGAATGCGAATCCCATTTCTAGGAGTTTGTTCCCCCTATATCCCCATTTGGTGGATATATGATAACATGGAACATTATTGAACTGAGAATAACAGCAAGCTTTGCATAATCACAAGCTAGAAGCTATTCTGGCCATTACCTTGCACAGGTCCCTCTCAATGGATTTTGATATCATGCTAATGTAGCTGTGAAGTGGTCCTTTTACATCTTTCTCTCAGAAATTTATTATTTGTTATACTCTTTCTTGATGCCATTAGTTTTGATTTTGTCATATCCTCCAATAAAGAACAATTTCTGTTTCAACATTCATGATGGAAAGTCTGCTGCTACAGTGTGGGCTGCATGCAAGTTCATTAAGATGCATGTTCCTATTGTTATGATTTCCAACTGAGAGTAGATGCTAAATCACTAACATGCTCTTCATGAATTCAATATGTCGGCTTGTCTCCTGCTTCCAGTTCTTTCCTTATTCTGCTTTTCACTTCATTTTTCTGCCCCACCTGATCCATCTCTACCATTGCGGCTATCTCGAATTCACTGCTGCTATTTGCAATATTGCGGTGGTTGGTTGCAAGAAATATCTCCAAAACTCAAGAAAAAAATTCTTTCCAAATCTTGGATCCTTTCCCAAAATCTGACTCAAATTAAGAAAAAGAACAAAAAAAGAAAAACAAAAATAAGATCATGAGGGAATAAGATTGGTAATTTTTTTTATATTTTTTATGCAGGTTTAATTTATGTGCTGTGGTGATAAACCATAATTGTTGTTGTTTTCATGTGTGTCTGCAATATTCGAATTCCAGGGATATTAGTGTTTAGGTATATCATGCAATTTCTTTTTGTTTAAAGATAAACATGCCATGTATTAGTGTCTTTGTGACTTCCTAGTTTTTTTCATAAGTTATAGCCATATATGAGAGTAATTAATCAATACAAATGATATCTCCTATCCTTTTTGTCAAATCTATCCATAAATTTACATGACTCATCTTTTTCACACCCTTAAAATACTTGAACTGCTCTGTAACATTGATATAATATAAAAAAATTAACCTTATACACTTCACACAAGTTGATTTAGTACTTTAGCTTGTTTTTGCGAATTTTATGAAGTTTCACAACTGCAAGGATCTTAGAGAGGCCATATGTCAGCATCTGTGACACCTGCAGTGTGATGACTTCCGTGACCACAACTTAAAACCTTGACTGTCCTTATTCAAAGTCTGGGCCTTTGGGGTTTAGTCTAGCAATTGCTACATGAAACCTTTCACGGAGTCTGAAAATTAAAAACCTAGAATGTGCAGGTGATACTGGTGGATATATCCGCTGCTACTATAGGATCAGAGTCTACTGGAAGTAAGGAGAGGGTACAAATTTGAAGATTGATTGTAACCAATTTTGAAACTCTACCCGCTTATTAGTTACTTCATTAAGATAGTCTCTCTGAGAGAGATCTTATGGTCTGGAACATCAGTCAAACAGGAAAAAGAAAGGAGAAAAGAAAGAATGTGGAGTTTTCCTCGCTTTATGTCTACTTTGTCCTGGTGGCATTCTTTGGATGATAGTTTTGTGTTACATTGAGGAATATGTCGTCTTCATCATCTTAAAGCTTCCCATCAATCATTCACAGCTTTGATTATTCTGTCCACAAGCGCCGTTCTATAGGTTTTTTCCCCTTAGGTTCCTCATTTTATTGCCTCAAGAATCATGAAACTGGTTCCATGATTTCCATGTTATCTGACTGTTGAATTTCCATCTCAATTTCATATTTAGGTAGCTGTGGCTCTCTCACATGCTGCTATTCTTGAAGAATCCATGCGAGCTCGGGATAAGCTTATGGAGCAGAATATTGCTTTAGATTTGGCTCGCCGCGAGGCAGAGACGGCAATTCATGCTCGCAATGATTTCCTGGCAGTAATGAATCATGAAATGAGGACACCATTTCATGCAATTATCGCGCTTTCTTCACTGCTTCTAGATACTGATTTGACTCCTGAACAAAGGGTAATGATTGAAACCATACTGAAGAGCAGCAACCTCTTGGCGACGCTTATTAATGATGTTCTTGACCTTTCTAAACTTGAGGATGGCAGCCTCAAGCTAGACATTGGAACCTTCAACCTTCATGATATCGTCAAAGAGGTAAACATAGCAACTTTTAGCAAAATTTTTTTCTAGAAGATTACTATAATCTTCATTTTGTCCATGAATTTGCTTTATCTGAGAAGCAACATGATTAATTGGTTATCTTATGAGCCCAGGTTATTAATTTGATAAGGCCCATTGCTTCTGCAAAAAAACTATCCATGACTGCATTTCTGGCTCCTGACCTGCCTACCCATGCTGTTGGTGATGAGAAACGCCTTATGCAAACTATGCTAAATATAATCGGGAATGCCGTGAAGTTCACAAAGCAAGGCTACGTATCAGTTGTAGCTTCGATTGCAAAACCAGAGTCTTTAGCGGAGTGGCGACCTGAATTCCATCCAGTCTTTAGCAATGCCCACTTCTACCTGAGAGTCCAGGTTGATGGCTTTTCTAGTCTAGCTTCATTTAGTGTATATAGATTGTCCTTTTGAGGAAAACTCCTTATTGTCAGCTCTCTCTCTCTCTCTCTCTCTCTCTCTCTCTCTCTCTATACATATAGGCTTGCTAATATAATGCTTTGCTTCATGTTCTTTTGCACTGATAAATTTGAATTACAATGCATTTCATATCAGAAAACACGCTTTTTTTTTTTTAATAATAAAAATCATGCTGGGTTATGGTTGTCTTAATGATGCAACTGACTTGGATTCTCATAACAGGTTAAGGACTCTGGCTGTGGCATACAGCCTCAAGATATTTCTCAAATATTTAACAGATCTATTCATCCTCGAAGTGGATGTAATCGAGGTAGTGGTCGAGTTGGACTTGGACTTGCCATTTGCAAAAGGTAAATTGCACATTCCTCAACGCTTTTGCTCAAATTGCAACTTTCTTTTCTGTTATAAGCATCTATGCTCCTTGGACACTTTACTGATTGCTAGTCCCGAGCATATGAAGCCATCGTCTCATGCACGCTGACAAACTGTGAGCCAGTCCAACCTTGGGAGGGCTTCTAGTGAGTTCAGTCAAGTCAGAAAAGACCCATGGATCTTTGAACCTTAAATTTGATGCTTCTCGAGGCATAATATCAAGTAGCGACCCTCGAGGTTGCGGATTGATTTATTTGCACCAGTTACTATTTTAGTTTTCTGACCCCTTTTGGACACTTGGATGATATCTCAGAGATAATAGACTCAACCATTTTTTCTCCTAAATTTGCAAGCCACCGGATGAAATTGCATTATTGGTTTTGTGATCTGAGATCTTGCCTACTCTTCTTTTCATGATTTCAGATTTATAAATCTCATGGGAGGTCATATATCCATTGAGAGTGAAGGCCACGACAAGGGGACCAATGTCACTTTCATCGTCAAACTACAGAGATGCAGCAATGCGAATGACTCGGTAGTCCACAAGATCACACCTAGAGCTCAGTCTAGTCATGGAAGTGCCGATTTTGCTCGGCATAAACCTCTCAGAGATACTGACAGAATGGTCCCCTCCAGCTCCAAGTATCAAAGAAGTTTTTGAAGTCTCAAATGCAAGTGCTTTATTCTAGTGGCGTATCCCAATGAGGTCTCGCCAAGATATATTGTTCAGGTGAAAAATGGGTATTGACTGCGTAATCCCTCTTCATCATGGAGGCCTGCACATCTGAAACTTAACTTATACTTCAAAGCATCAACTTTATGTTTCGATTAGAGGAGAGGTCTCGAGGTTGCGAGTAAAAAGTCTTGCAGGGAGGCCCTTTCAATTTTCTTTTCATAAGTCTAGAGTTTTTGTATGGTCCAGCAATTTTGATATACTACTGTAGGTGGATTCGGATGAATTCGCTAGAATGCGAGGGAACCAAGGCAAGTGTCCAACCAGTCTCGTGAGTATGACTTTCGACTGTTGCAGTAGAATAACCGTTGATCCCTTTACCAGTTTTCTTGCGTCTGCACTTGCCCTACATAGTCCTAGGAACCAGGTCCATAATGCACTCTTGTATAGTTTGGTATGATTTGCAGTGATGGAAACTCACATTCTCTTATATGCGGAGCAATGACTAAAATGTGCTTTAAGATGGTTATTAGCAAAGTCAATTATCAAATCACTCTCCTTCTGCAACTTTATTAGCATTATAATAGCAATAACTACTATTATTGTTGCTGTTGTTTGCCTTTTTCTTTCTGGGCGGGGGATTGGGGGACGTCCGAATTGATTTTTGCTTATTCGCACCTGCCTGATGATTATGCTGAGGAAAAGAACATCCGCGGTATTAAAGGCGGCTCGAGCAGCTCTCTGATTCACTCGGATTTACGTGCCATTGCAGCTCTGTCTAGAGGAACTCTCCATTTTCTGGGCAAAATATGAATCCGATGGAGCCTCTGAGTTTTCCTCCGCAAGAAATGTGGATCGATTAACACGAGTTGGTATCTGCGAGAAGCTTTCTTTGCGCAAGAAAGCATTTGAGACAGAAAACCTTTGTTCAAGCGACCTGATAGAAACTGATATTTCACTTACGCCAAAGATTAAGCGAGATGGTGCTCCAACTCATGGAAACAGACCTTGTCAACCGAGCAGGATACTAAATTTTCGTCCAGTAGGTAATTATGTAGTCCCGACGAGGGAATTTCCCATCTTCCACTCACGATGCGGACCTTAATTCAAAACATAGACGTTTTAGCATGTTTTTGGGTCAATCTTCTTGATGAGACACGAATAACACACGGTACTTGCTGCTCATTTGACATCATTCTGGCTCTAGGATACTCTATTGCCGATTTTAAGCAAAAATAAAGCTTTTAACCTTAAGCATGCCGAACAATATCAACTTGCTTATTCTGACGCTAGATAAACATCCCCACATCGTCATGGAACACCACGAATCGCGATCATTTCCAACTCTGGTCATTCGGGTACACAATACCAGGGCATATGCAATTCTACACCATCACCAATAGTCACAACATATGTAACAGATACCTGTGAGGTAACCTGCTGCATCCACAAGGTACATGCATACCAGCATGCTGCCACTCTTTTTCATGCATACAAATTTATAAAGCGCATAGATGGATCTAATGAAATGAGTAAGGATGAATCAGAAAAAAAACAGCCACACCCACGTATTTGAAATAAGTGTAACACTAAAAGAATGAAACCCACTGTAATACTAGGAAAGACAAGGATCTAAATAGAACTTTGAAAATCATCAGACTCCGTCTTTCTACCACATGAAAGAGTAAGTTCCAGAACAGACAGAAACAAGTAGGCAAAATTAATCTAGCATAGTTACTAAAGACATCAGGAACACCAAAATTTGTGTACTCTTCAGTGTTCTTCATAATGGGTTTCACTTCTTTGCCTTCTTTGGTACCCTGAAAGCCAAAAGAAATCTCTCAGATAAATGCAACTGTGGATAAAGAGAAATATGTCCATTTTGTTGCATATACTTACTCGGCTGCTGGTGCTGTGGCTGGTGCGGCTGCTACTGGCCTCTCACCAGGTCCCTGTTCAATTTTAGACATGGGAGGGAATTGATTTAGAATCTACCTATGATAAATGAATACATTTTCTTTCATCTTTTCTCAGAGCTTGTTTTATTTCATTTGGCTCTCTGAACACAAGATAATTACCTATTGACTTAACAACCTACAAAATTCCACTTAATTGATTCCCTCATCTAGTCATTTTTTATTATCTAGCTGGTAATAAGACTCACCTGGGCCAAACGCTCCTCCCTCCTAGCAAATTTCCTTTCTCTGCTTGCCTTGTTCTTTGCCCTCTTAGCCTCGAATTGGTCAGACAATGTCTTTTCTCTGGCCTTCTCTGCTTTAGACTTGTGAATACTCTCCATCAGCACACGCTTATTCTTGAATACGTTACCCTTCACCTTCATGTACATGTCATGGTACATGTGCTTGTCAATCTTCTTCGATTCCCTATATTTGCGGAGCAAACGCCTAAGGACACGCATCCTCCTCATCCACAAGATCTTGGTGGGCAGCCTTGCCTCCCTTGTACCCTTGCGCTTACCTGAAATCAGGTAGAGTTACTGCTCACAGCCTACTATGGTTTTACTAGTTTCCCAAGAGCAATAATTACGTCATAGAGACAAAAAAAAATACAATACACGTACATAGTACATTGGAAAAAAGCTCTTCCTTTCAGTAGAGTCGTGCCAACTTCAGATAAAAAAATATACATACTGTGTTCATTCTGAACTTAAGCTCTAATTATGGAAGATCTCTCAGTTCAGAGGAAACTTACCATATCCTGAGTGACGGCCCTTTCTCTTGGCCTCCTTCATGCGCCGTGCCCTAGATCTTGAGTGGATCTTAGTGGGCTTCCTGATAATGAAACCATCTTTAACCAACTTCCTGATGTTCTGGCCTGTGTAAACATCCAAACCGATATCAATTGATGAAGGCAAGGGAAACTCGACTACTGAGCCACTTCTGGCTGACAAAAAGAATGCAACCGGTACTCCAAAGAAGTGCCACCATTTCATGAGGGGTGATGGTGAAGCAAGCGGGTACAGGGCTAGAGATATTACTCATGAAACCACATCAACAGTTCCAAATTGCGTCACACTGTGCAGAATAAATTAGACAAGCAAGCCACAATGGAGATGTTGATTATTTTGATTGCGATGCAAAGCCCGATAGAGTAAAGGAGAGCAAGTTAGCGGCAACTCGGCAAGCAAGTTCAAACGACAGAACCAAACGTACACACAGTCTTAATTCCTCCATATGCTCATTCCCTTCCTACGAAGGACACGGGAATCGAAGGCCAGGCATGGAAAAACCAAAACAGTTGCTTGTCGCTAAATTCTCACATTAACAGCAACGGAATACCAATCGATCCCGCCTCAGCAAGCACACCAAGCACAAAGCACAAGAAAGCAAACCCCACACAAGAAAGCAACAACCGCCAGCAAATTCGCATCGTAGCCAACCAAAGAAATATTTTCACCTCCTCATCCTCCATACGAACAGCACCAGAAACTTGACCTCCAAGTACTGAAACCCACCAGTCAACACGAATGCTTAAAACCGTTGCCCAATCTCTCATTTTTTCCCCTACCCATCATTTGCTGCCGCGAAAACAGCTCAGAGCCGACATCGAGGAGCCACGACACGCAGAGCAAGTACGCGAACGAGACTTACAGCAGCACGAACAAAACGAATAGAGAGATGGAGAGAGAGAGAGGGAGGCGTTACGACTTACGGGAGTTGGCCATGGAGATTTCATTGACCTCATTTGGATCGAGCCAGACCTTGCCTCTGCCGCACTTGAGGACGCTAGCGGCGAGCCGCTTCTGAAGCTTCAGCGAGACCATCCTTCTCTCGCCTCTCTCCCTCACGCTGGTCGATGCTTGGGAAAAGCAGAAGAGAAGATGGCGAGCGATAAGGTCGAGTTATTATATACCACACCTTCGCTCGCCTAGGGTTTTCAGAGCTTCCTCCTTGATGGGCTGGCGCTACCGCCTAGGGTTTCAGAGCTTCCTTTGTGGGGCTGGGCTTTTCACTGTGTTCTGCACTCGTCACCTCAGCTTTGCCGACCTCGGTCGGCCCAGTTCGGAGGATATCCAAGCAAGGTGGATCTTTGTGGTACATCCAGTTCTCTCTCTCTCTCTCTCTCTCTCTCTCTCTCTCTCTCTCTCTCAAATTTAAATATCACGAAAAATCCCAATATGATACGTCCATATCATATTTACCTTAATTTTTGTGTCCCAAAAAATTTTAAACCAATACATCATAAATGTGGGTGCCCATTTAATTTTTTATTGTGATGATAAAATTAAATTTGGATAATTGTGCAAGAGACGTTCTTGTTTTGATATTTTTGGTGAGTCAGAAACTAGTTCTAGTGTGGCATGAGGGTTCATGTGAAATGAGTGGATTGGTTTAGAATTTTTAGTGGTACGACTATATATTTTATATATGGAAAGATTGATTATTTCGGTCCCCGCGAAAAAGCATTGCTGATTGAAATTGCAATGTTGCCTCCCACCAAGATCAACATACCAACGTGCAGACATGTAAAGCATTCCAGCGGCGAGCTGTTAGCCACTAAAAATGGACACTTTCGATACGTATAAGATGCAGGCAGAGAGGGTTTGGTGCCCTTAGCCAAAACTTGTTGACTATCCAACATTTCCCGCTTCAAACGAGAATGGCTCTTCTTGCTCATCTCTGTCTTGCAAATTGCCTGCTTCTCTTGCCCCTGTTTGCAGCTGTTTCCGGCGCCGACATCAATGCTTATGGATCCGGATCTGGCCTCAAGAAGCCGAAACTACAAGGTGACCAAGGCCTCCTCTCCACAGACATTGGGATTCAGGGAGTCATTTACTGTAAGTCGGGCTCAAAGCTCGTCCCGCTCCAAGGTACCTAATCCGTTCCTGTTCTGTCCATGCTGGTTTCTGATCTTCTACAGCCATCGTCTGTTTCTGCTCACTTGTCTTCCCTTGCTCACAATCATTTATAACGAGATGATTCGAACTTCGACCTGCTGATCGGTGAATGGAAGAGTGATTAGCACGTATATATTTTGGCTAACACTATTTTAACAAAGAATAACTATTAGAGCGACTTTATCATGTCGAAGATTTGATTAACTTCATGTCACGCCCTGTAAAAAGCGAGCGGCGTGAGGATGAGTTCGGTTATTCTCCGTGTTGGATCTTATACAGCAAATCTCTACACCAGCGTCTTCAATTTTGATGGCTATAGACAGTTAGTTCCAGTAAGGAAAATAGATCAGTTGTTGAAATGCCTAAACATGGTACATCCTCACAGCTTCATTTCTCTTCTCTCTCGAATTCACAAAAGCAAATGAGTTGAATATCATATGTGTTGGTGATAGATAAAATCATGGGGAAGTCGCAACATACGTGACAATCACTCTTCCGCGGAGCGAATAGACATTGAATTCAATAATACTGTGATTCCAGGGGCTCGTGTGAGGGTAACGTGTTTGGCCGTGGACAAGCGAGGGTATGAAACTGCTCCCTTCTGCATCTTGAGCAAACCGACAGATGCAAACGGCTATTTCTTGGCGATGCTGTCGCCGTCGGAGGTCGAAGACGATTGGAAGCTCACGCATTGCAAGGCTTTCCTGGAGCCCTCTCCCTCAGAGAAATGCAAAGTCCCAACGGACGTGAACAGAGGGGTCACCGGTGCTCTCCTCTCGTCCTATCGTCTCTCAAAGAACAAGAGAATGAAATGGTTCTCGACGGGGCCTTTTGTCTACACCTCGTGATGAAGAAGTCTCCATTCTTAATAGAGGGGAACTTGCGAGCTGATAATGTGGCGGAATATGGAGATATGAAGCTTACTGTTTATCTGATTAAAGTGGATTAGCGCGATGCAGTCCTTTGGCTCTTTGCCAATAGCTTGAGTTTCGATATTGGCTTGTGATCAGAAAAGTGTTGCCCATCTCTATAATATCACTAAACAGCTATTCAAACCATAGAGGCCAGATGAAACTATCGGGTTCTTCTCTTGCTTAATAAAATAACCAAGCATTGGAGGGTCGGACTTCGACCCGTATTAGCCTGCTTCATATGAGCCCATGATCTAACGGTTCATGCGGAGTGGACTGTTGTGGATTGAGAGTACCCGAAAATAGCTAGATGAGTCGGGTAAGGGCTAGCAAAACAGAGAAGACATAAATAAATAAACGAGAAATTAAGAAAAGAAAATTCAGGGGTTCGTGCGTTTCTCTGTCTGCTAATTCTGTGCCAGAAATAACATAAATCCGTTATGACCATTACCAAGTCCAAAGCTTTAATTGGCGATTCACGAGAACGTTACCTTCATATGGACAGAATCAAGAACTCTGCACAGCCATGGAGACACGGGATGCTCGAGTTAACGTGACCAAAAAGTAACCAAATTATCTGATCTGATGCGCCAAGCAGAACCCTTTGCAGGTGACAAGTACAGCAAAACAAGAACGTTAAGCATTCTAGTCAGCCGAAACCATAAGCATGTTGGCAAACTAACAGTCTCATGCAAATTATAAGAAGTGCAGTTCAAAGGAGAGATAAAAACACCAGCAAATTCTGGCCAAAAAATACATTAAACAAGCACGGCCACTGACAAATAAAAAAGCCATGACTAATTCAGACTGTTGCTGAACTACTAGTCAGGAATGCAGTTGGTTTCCAGTTCCCGCTAGGAAGAGCTCTCTGCTTCCGTGTTGCTCTTACACAGGCCATTTTCTTTCAATGTTTTTTTGTATCCGAGCTTGACATCGCACTTTGCACACTTGTTATCTTCATCAACAATGTCATGTATGAACTTGATCAAAGAACAGAGGCCACCCAAGAAGTTGTGATCAATCACGCCACAGCCATCCATCACATGTGCAAAGTCCACCAGTTTAACTCTCGGGTGTGCACGGCCGTCCAAAGCTGACTCCCTGTCATAAAAGAAAAGGATTGAACACGAATAGAAGTGATAACTCGTCTGAACCTCAAACCACTCCTTCAGCTGAAGCAATTGTGCCAAAATTCCACCCTGGTGAGCATAAACTGTTGATGCATATGAACAATCCGCATCCGCATTTGGATCCAGAGACAAGTTGGAAGAAACGAACTTCCTCAGAGCCGACCTGACACCATCCGCATTAAAGCTATAAACAACCTTCTTGTCAGGTTGCCAAAACCCGGCTTCGTTATTCTGATATACCTTTAGCCCAGAAATCCTGAAACCCAGCGAAATGCTTGTGCTATTTCGATCTTTCCCTAAGCACTTCTCGATGTACTTCTCACCGGCCTCGGGATCCCATGTTCTGGATCCCATCTTGATGTCCATCACAGATGGGTTCACATGACCCGCAACGAGATCCTCCATAACTAGGTGAGGTTGAGGACCCGATCCATCAGACGCCTCTATAGTCCGAGTTCCGTAAAACACGGGAAAGAACTGGCGAATGTGAGCTGGGATCTCGGGATTGGAAGAGAATGACTTGTAAAAGGCCACCTCCGTGTCTCCGCGCTCCCCACTCTGGAGAGGCTTATAGAAGCGGCCCGAATCATCCACCAGTGGCCCAAGCTGCCCGCCGACTGCTCGGTGACCGGCGACTTGATGATCCGGGACCTTGAGCATGGTGCGTCCGATGCGCGAAAGATTCTACAATCTTCCTCAGATTCGATTATATATCTGTTCAGAGCAATAAAAGCCAATCTTGATTGATCACAGCCAGAATAACTCAATTGAAAAATCAACGTTAATGGGTAACTACTCCAAGAAGGATTCTACGCAGGACGCTTCCTCGCAAGCGATCAAACGAAAGCGATTAAAAACAGGGTCCTGACCGAGATTTCATGCGCAAGAGCAGAGAGATGAAAAGGACAAGCTTTTAAAGGTCGACCGTAGAACTAAAAGTAACAATTTTTAAGATAAACAAACAAAATGCAAAAGGCGACAATCTAATAAATAAACCGATAAGATACGACTCTTCTCACTCTGCATAAACAATCAAAGGCCACGCCATCGTTTACTCGGTCAACAGGTATGGACGACGATTCAATAACCCCTCTTTCTGCGAACTCATCCGACGACCAAAGGCACCCGAAATTTTCACCCAATGCCGTCGATTCGCCAACCCGATCATCGCAACGACTCGATGCGAACGCGCCTGCAGTAATTAAAGATTCACGTACCGTGGATCGGGCGACGCCAGGGACGAATCCTGCAGGGCCGGAGGTGAAGGAAGCTCTTTGCATGCGAAAAGTCCTCCCTGACGATGAAGGCCCAGACGAGAAGAAGGAGAGAGAGAGAGAAAGAGAGAGAGAGAGAGAGAGAGAGAGAGAGAGAGAGAGATGGAGCGAGATCGAGAGACAGAGCCACCGGAGATGCCGCCGCTGCCGCCGCGGATGTCAGGTGGGGGAGGAGTAGCGTCTCTTTGCCTCTTGCCCGCCGAGAGGCCTTTTTTATTCGTTAAAAACGATATTTCTTTTTCCCGAGGAATAATTCAGCACCGACTACGCGAATTTCCGAATTTCGAATTTCGGGATATCCAATAAAAAAAAAAGTAGGAAAAAGGACAACGACGAGACAGAAGCCAGAAGGGAAAAAAGAAAAAGAAGTAAGAGGCTCTTGCGACCTACGCAGGGTCCACTTTAGATTTCTTGAGGTCGGCAGGCCCACTAGATTTATTTTTATTTTTATTTTTATTTTTATGGGAAATATAGGGCCCACTCTTGATTAGTGGCGAGAATCCATAACGTAAATTCAAATGTAGTCTTTCTTCGACTTTTGTTAGTATTTTCCCTCCCATTTCACTTCCCCAAAATGCCCATTTAATAAAATTGAGATTCTAAAGAATCGCGTGCAAATTAAGATAATTGCGCCTATCGAATATTAAGACAGGACTAATGATTAGAGTGAAATCGTACTAAGGTAGAGATATTGAGGGTTGAGATTGAATCGGTTTTTCTTTTTTGTGTATTTAAAGATAAATTACATGTATTATGACGAAAAAACCTACTGATCATTAAATAATTGCGAGAGATGACCATCACTTAGGATGCATATATGACAGACCGAGTGAACTATATTTTTTGATTTGATACATGGAATAATGTGTTTATTTTCATTGTTCACCTTTTTCATTTGTATTTGATTGATGTTGTTTTCTCTATCACTTTTTCGTTTATCAATCCAAAGGTTAATATTCTCAATCACACACGATTTGACGTGTGAAACAATTATGATGATTCTGTTGATCAAAAAAGAATCGCTAGGGATTACTGTCGCTTGGGGTGCATATATGACAGGATAAGTGAAATATGTTATTTGATTTGATACTTGGAAAAATGTATTTATTTTCATTGCTACCCTTTTTCCTTTTTATTAGGTCAATGTCGTTTTCTTTTTTCCTTTTTTGTCTATAAGTCGAAAGGTTAATACTCTTCACATGCCACTTGACATGTGAAACTATGTTAATAATTCTATAGTTAGGGCGTGTTTGGTAACCGGTCAAATAGTAAAAATTTCTGTTATTTTATTCCTGGTATTAAATTTGGAATAGAAATTTATTTGTTAAATTTTTTGTTCCTGGGAACAAATTCGAACAACTTTGTTCTTGGGAATAGATTTGGAATGGAATTAAGAATAAAAAGAAAGTTATTTCTTTATTTTCGGGAACAATTCCAGAATCAACCCAATTTTTTTAATTTCTCTCCTCCTTTTCTTTTCTTCTTCTTCCTTTTGACCGGTCGCTGGCAATCGGCCAGACGAGGGTCGGCGCCCTCACCAGCCCCCGGTGACATTGAGCATGGTGTGGCGCGAGCCTCGCCATGGATGGGTGAGGCTCTAGTTGAGGCCAAGCTCGCCCAACTAAGTTGACACCGCCCTGGCGGTGGGCCAGCGAGGGTCTTACCGGTGGTTGGGCGAGCTTGGCCTTGCCAGATCCGGGCGAGGTTGCCTTGCCCAGCTCACGATGAGGCTTGTGACCTAGCCTCGCTGTGGCTTGGTGTCGTCGGGGGCCGGTGACACTCCAGTGAGGGCGCTGACCCTCGTCTGGCCAGTCGTCGGCCGTTGGCAATTAAGGAAGAAGAAGACGAAAAGGGAAAGAAAAAAAATTTAAATCATTAAAAAATTAAAAGAAAATATTTTAGACTAGAAATTTTTAAGTTTTACCAAATATATTTCTATTCTAGAAATAAAAAATTTGGCTAGTTACCAAATGTCTTCAAATGCTCAGAAATTATTTTCAAGAACAGAATAAAAAATAATCATTTCTAAGCAGAAATTGTTCCCGAGTACAAAATCGTTGCCATGCACATCCTTAGTTGTAAAATATCTACATTATATATATATATATAAAATTCTGCAAGAGCCATCATCATTTTGCTCAATCGCCCTTCATTTGGTGCGAGAAACGGCACACGAAACTTTCGTACTTCATCCACGGCGACCTTACGTTTGCTGAGATTAGGGGCTAATTGAGACGAACTCGTGGAGTTTAGGGGAGCAAATTGGAAAAAATCGACGTTTAGGGGGCACCTCGAATATTGATGTACAAATACAGGAGGAAATCTGGAAACTTGTGGAATTTAATTTAGTAGATTGAGTCGCACCATATCGTTGAATGTGGGAGGGGTGGATCGACTAATAAAATATCAATTTATATGAGTTCAAGGTTAATGAGACAATTCTACACTTTCTTTTTTATTTTTTAATCTATTTATTTTTTATTTTTTAAATATTTTCTGCCCATGAATATAAACTACGAGAATTTGACTCGGGCAAATGCGTTCGCGCGCGCAACGCAAGATGAGAGCGCAAGGGAAGACACCTGTCAGCGATTCTCCATAGGCCGATTACCACCACCACCACCACCACCACCACCATCACCTCCTTCCTCCTTCCTCCTTCAATTCATCTCACTTCTCTTTGTTTTTCTTCCCTTCTTTTCGGCGAACGTTTTAGAGTTTCCATAGCCAGAAAGACGGCAAGCTTCGAGGAGTGAACCAAGTCATGCCCACTGCCAAGTTAGATCGCGTGCCGAGCATGAAGGAGCGAGTTGAGGACGGTGTCAGGGCTCACTGCAACGATCTGTTCTCGCTTCTCTCCAGGTCCATTTGCACGTCGCCCTTCGTATCATCCTCCGCCATTTATTCCTCGATGAGGTCTTGCCTGCTGGAGGTGTTCGGTCTGTGGTTTGTCCAGGAGATGTCGAGGGAGGTTTCTGGAAGAGGAAGAGAATTAGTCATTCCCAATCAGTTGTGGTTTGGTTTAGGAGGGAATTGAGATGGTCATGTTTCGGAATCTACATTGGCTTATTTGTTTCTTCCATGATCATCATCGTCAATAGAGGAGACGGTTTGCATGCCCTAACGACGTTTACTGAAATGGTTGTGCTGGATAGAAGGCAAACTCGGTTATATTTTGTCGGATCTTGTTTGCGGTTTATCTTTGAATCATTGTGTAACTATGCTTGTACTTTGTTTAATTTGCCCTGAGATGGTATCTAGTATCTGACATCAGGGTTCCATCATTTGTTCGTTCATTTAGTGATGATTTGTCTCAGGTATAAATGTGTTAAGGAGACAGAAAATTATACCCAAATATGCATCGTATTCAGATATTTTACCAGCTCAACTTTCACATAGGCGGGTTACCATCTAACAAGAAACTTCAATCAAGAAAAACGAAATACAACCTTTTTAGTTTACAAAAACAAAGATATGGGGTTCAGGTGGTTTTCTTTCGTGTAAATCTCTATTCTTTTCATGGGCATTCAAAGGGCTTGGCGAGAGCTTGTGGAGTGGGGGTGTTAATCATTTGGGAGGAGCATGTCACCGTCACTATAGTCTGGCTGTTTGAAACGACTGGCTTGTATCGACTTTTTCCCTGTGTGATTTTATTTCCAATTTTAAGGTATGTGACACAGGGAAAACAGATATTGCAACCACATCACTTGCTGGATGAGCTTGACATCACCATGGATGATGAGCAATCAAGACCAAAACTTAGCATTTATCCCTTCAGCGAGGTCCTAAAGACGGCACAGGTGTATGTTCATTTTAGTTACTTTTTCCTTGCATAAGATGCAACTTCCAGTGAATAGGAAAAGAAAAGGACAGAAAAAGAGCCAAAATGAAGTTCTTTTCAATCTTTTGAATGTTGAGTTGATTTAAATGGCTAAAGAGATTTGAACTATCAGTAGTAAGCAACTTCACTGCAGCTAGGACTGTGGAGCTCGACAGAATATTATGGTTGTTATTTTTTTCCAACCTCAAGGTGAGATCACAGCTGAGACGGCTTTTGCTACCTAGTTATAAGAGGATATCATTTTGCTTCTGCATTGCTTGTGACTTTATATTTTGTACATTCATAGTAGCTATATGGTGCAGACGCAAGTTGGCTTTTGTCATGACTTCTGCTGTCAGCCTTTTGGGAGCTATGATTTTGAATAGGTTTATGTGAAATGCTGAATGTCAAGGCCAAACCATGTGATTGTTCTCAGGCATAGGTTTTCCTTGCAATTTTCCACATTTACTTCTTTTCAATTCCATCACTTTGGTTTGTGTAAGAGTAGGGTAGACTTGAAATACAACTGGGCAAATATTAAGTCTATATATACACTTGAGTTACAGTTTCTTCCCACTGCATACATTTTTTATAAATGTTTTTGCTTTATTTTAAGGAAATTCTTGGTTGAGTTCTTATCATCCGTTAATCTGTCCTAACTGGGTTGACCGAAAGATATATATTTTTTATTTCAGAAAATTCATACCTGACTGTGTGTTTGGGCTCTTTTCATTCATCTTTTAGTTTGCAAAGTGCTAATGTTGGATTTTGCCGGAAGCGTGTGTGTGAGTGTGTATGTGGAATATAGCAAGGGAATATTGAAAAAATGGTTATTTTATTAGTTGGTGTTACAAAAGGAAGAGAGGAGGTTAAGGACCTGTTTGGTAACCGACCAAATAGTGAAAATTTTTGTTCTTTTGTTTTCAGGAATAGATTTGGAATATAAATCCGTTTGTTAAAATTTTTGTTCCCGGGAACAAATTTGTTCATGGGAATAGATTTGAAACGGAATAAGAACAAAAAAAAAGTCACTTCTTGTTCCCAAGAACAATTTCAAGAATCGATTTTTTTTCCCTTTCTTTTTCTCCTCTTCTTTTTCTCTTTCCTTTTCTTCTCCCTTCCTCAGACTATTGCCACCCATCGACCACCGTCGCTGGCGCCGGCGAGTGGCTGGGCAAGGTCTGGTGAGCTCGGCTGGGCGAGGCCGAGCCTTGTCGGTGGCCAGATGAGCCTAGCCCAGCCTGGTGAGCCTCGCCGGGCCATCGGCAAACCTTGCCCAGGCGACGCGAGCCTTGTCGTGGATGGGCGAGGCTTGGCCTTGCCTTGGCTGGGCGAGGTCGAGCTTGCCCAGCCATCAATGAGGCTTGGCCCAGTCGGTGGTTGGGCGTGCTCGGCCTCGGCCAAAGCCTCGCCAAATTTGGCTGAGGCCAACTCTCCTAGCCACAGTGAGGCCGAGCTCACCTAGCCATCGTTGAGGTTGGGTGTTGCCGGCCCATTGCTAGACCGGCGTCGCCTAGCCAAGCCAACGCTGCCCTAGCGATGGGCTAGCTCGGCCTCACTGGTGGCTGGGCGAGCTTGGCCTCGCCAAATTTAGGCAAGGTCGCCTCGCCTAGCTCACGACGAGGCT
Source organism: Corymbia maculata (assembly GCA_014182735.1). Taxonomy (NCBI): domain Eukaryota; kingdom Viridiplantae; phylum Streptophyta; class Magnoliopsida; order Myrtales; family Myrtaceae; genus Corymbia; species Corymbia maculata. The sequence goes on along the minus strand of CM024692.1, from coordinate 28,587,291 downwards.
GGGCGTCATTGGCCCTTGGCGAGGGTGTCAGCCCTCATCTGGCCGGTCGCCAGCCGCCGGCGATCTATTAAGGAAAAAGAAGGTGAAAATGGAAAGGAAAAAAAAGAAAATTGTATTTAAATCATTAAAAAATTAAAAGAAATTATTTTGAATTAGAAATTTTTAGGTTTTACCAAACGCATTTATGTTTCGGGAATAAAAATTTTGGACAGCTACCAAACACTTTCAAATGCTTAGAAATTGTTCCCGAGAGCAGAATAAAAAAGAATAATTTCTAAGCAGAAACTGTTCCCGAATACGGAATCGTTATCATGCGCACCCTAATCGGCTGGTCTACGCTTTTAGAATGGACGTCCTCCTCTCTATTTACAGGAGAGTTCACCAACTCAATATCACCATCATTACCCAAAATACAGCTGGACATTAACAACCTAGACTCTAGATAATTCTTTAACTTTGACTTGGCCTTGCTTTTTGTCTTGCATCCCACATCCAAATTCTTCTTCATTCTTCAGCCCACTTCCTCAGCCACTATTTTTGACTTTTTCAAAGGTCTCTTTTGTTGCTGCTTGCTTGCATTCCCATTAGGGGTGATCATGGTCTGGGTTGGGCTGGGCCACCCCTAACCCTAGGACCAACCTGCACAGTGTTGATCCTCAAATTTTAGGACCGATGATTGACTCTATTGAGCCTAGGACCAAGGATCGGACTGACCCAATGAGTTTGGTCCGGTTCCAGGGTCAACCCAGGATCAACTAATAATTTTTTTTGTTTCATTCTTTGCAATCCTTGAAAAGACAAATTTACTATTTCAAATTACATATCCATTAAAAGTGCAACGTTGGGCAACCAAATTATAAATACCACTACATATTCAACAAATTTAAAATAAGATAACAATAGAAATTTTACATTTGTTAAAAGCAAGAAACCATAAAAATGATTAAGACTACTCATAAAGATGTGAGACAAGATGGGAAGTTCCTATTATCATTTATCAATAATACTTGTAACACCATATGCAAAAGCATTTCCTACATTCGATCAAGCAAAGTCCAATCAACCAAAAAATGAGATTCCTACCATTTCATTAGCAAATTACAATACTATGTTTCAAAAATTTCTACCATTTGACACAAATTGAAAAGCAAAGTGCAATTGAAACTTACTAGTGAAATACAATTAAACTCAAGGAAGTTCAAAATACTTAATATAAACCATGGATATACAGCTTTACGTCTTGTTAATTCACTTCAACTTCTGAACACTTGGAAACAAAATAAACTCGAAAACAAAACAAACGACGCACATAATTAACACTTAACAAAAGTTCTAAATTGAAATCACTATTAGTGCTGTGAATTTTGTGGTCAATACTATTGAACTCATCTGATTTTTATTTTCACTTTTGATTTAAAAAGATTATAAATAATATTTTAGATATGATATATATATATATATATGTATATATCTATGTATATCGATGGGTTGGTGCAGGTTGGATCGACTCTAAACTTCCAAGACCGAGGACCAACCCGCATAGTATTGGTCCCGGAATTTTAGGACCAAAGACTAACCCAGTCCCCCTAAGAACCGGATCGGGACCAGCAAGGTTGGGCCAGTCCAGGGTTGGTCCAAGGTTGACCTTGGATCGATGCTCACCCCTAATTCCCATGTACAATTTCTTCTCCAACTTGTCTTCTAATTTTCTTGCACCCTCTTTGCCGACTTGGACAATTGTTGCCGCCAAGTCTTTCATTCTTAATTAAGTATACTTCATTCCTAAGCATGTGCAGGCTAGTTGGTTCTAGGGCTTTCCAAAAATGGATCACTATTCAACAGTTTCTTTTTGCCTATGGTAACAGGAAGCCATAGTTTTACCTCCATTTGTAGCATTAGCAGTCCGTCCAACACTTGGTGTTTGGGATTATGTCCGTATCAACGTGAATGAGCTTAGTGTGGATCAATCGACTGTATCTGAATATCTTCGATTCAAAGAAGAGCTTGTTGATGGGCTGTAAGCAACTTTTTTTCCCTAACAATGCAATGATCACTCTAAATTTTCTTGATGAATCATGTAATTTCGAATGTTTCCAGTTTCATTGCCTTTTGAATGTGAATCAGGTCAAATCCCCCTTTTGGGTTTGAGCTTGACTTTGAGCCATTTAATGCAACCTTTCCTCGCTCAAGTCAATCGTCATATATTGGCAATGGCGTTCAATTTCTCAACCGCCACCTTTCTTCCATGATGTTCCATAATAAAGATTGCTTGGAGCCATTACTTGATTTTCTTCGTATGCACAAACATAAAGGTCATGTAAGTCTCCGAAGTAGATTCCTTTAGAGAGAAAATTGTTAGCGCAATTATTATGACATGATAATGCGCGTGTGCGTCACCCTTATGTTTGTCTCTCCAACATTCTTGTGAGCTACTTCAATATCATGTGTCTCTGGCTGATGATCTTGCACATTCTGATGAGCATCCTTTGCAGACGTTGATGTTCAATGACCAAATACAAAATATTTCGAAACTCGAGTCTGCTTTGGCTAAGGCAGAGGATTATCTTTCCAGGCTTCCATCTGACGCACCCTACTCAGATTTTGAATACGAGTAAGCTTGTTTTCATGAAGTTTTTGGACAGAGATAAAATTTTCATGCATTTTAAATCTTCTGCTCCTGACATGTTCATTCTATACTCACAATTTCATTTAGGTTACAAGGTATGGGGTTTGAGAGAGGCTGGGGCGATAGTGCAACCAAGGTATTAGGGATGATGCATCTCCTGTTGGATATCCTACAGGCTCCCGATCCCTCCACTCTAGAGGCATTCCTTGGCAAGATGCCGATGGTATTTAATGTCGTCATATTGTCCCCCCATGGATATTTTGGGCAAGCTAATGTGTTGGGGTTACCGGATACTGGAGGGCAGGTAAGTATGACTTTGATCTTTTTTGTAACACTAGTAACAAAATAAATGAAAGTAATCTTTTATGTATTGCCTCTTCTTTATTGATGTGGTCTCTGGAAGTGACCATACCTAGTATTTACGTTGGCTTCTGCATGCAGATCGTCTACATACTCGATCAGGTTCTGGCACTGGAGAATGAAATGCTCCTCAGAATACAGAAGCAAGGACTGGATGTGAAACCTAGAATTCTCATTGTTACTTTACTTGAGCATGCTATCGTTGCTTTCTCTGTACTGCCATTTGTTCTTGGTTCTCCCTTTTTTCTTCTTCTTAATTGATTTTTGTTCTTTCAGGTTACTAGGTTGATACCTGATGCAAAAGGAAGTACATGCAACCAACGGCTGGAAACGGTTAGTGGAACACATCATTCATATATTCTGCGAGCTCCTTTCAGATCCAAGAAAGGAATTCTTCATGAATGGATTTCAAGATTTGACGTATGGCCTTTTTTGGAAACTTTTGCTGAGGTAAACTATTTCGTTGTTCAAATAGCTATGTATATCCCCTAAACTTCATCCATTCCTGATCCAATGATGATACATTACATCCTAAATTTTGTTTCTTTGTGATCGATGAATGGCTTGACTTTACCTCCAAAGACATACGCAAAGTTACTGGTCCTCATTATCTTAAAGAAAGAATGCGCTGTCCAGATGTTACTAATTTTGGCCCTTCAAATAGAGGAAGCAATTTTTTTTCTTAATTGGCACTCTTCCTGGCTTTCTCTTTCATTTTTCTTTCTTTTATTGGAGTGAGACTCTGGAAGAAAACTCAGTTCAGGAACTTCTACAATCTCTTTCCTGCTGCCTAGTCCCAATTAGTGTTGTTGCTTATTGTGTTTCTTCTGGGGTTGATTGATACGACTTGCTTTCAGCAGAACTGTCAACTTCTCTGACACCATTTTGGGAAAAATCTGGACATGCGGACCTCTGGAGTGCCAAAAGTTGGCACAAAGGGACACTTAAGTGCCAAAAGTTACAAAAGGTACACTTAAGTGCCAAAATCGGAGCAAAATGGATCACTTAAGTGCCAACGGCGAAAATTCCGGCCAAATTGCCACGTGTCCATTTTCCGGCGACTTCATTTGCCGACGTGGCATTTTTCAAAATAAAAAATCCACGTGGCAATTTTTTAAAAAAAAATTGTCCACGTCAGATTTTTGAAAGATTAAAATCGAATTTATTAAAAAAAAAGAAAAAAGAAAAAGAAAAGGGAGAGGTATCGGTGAGGGCTGTGCAGCCCTCGCCGATACCTCACCCTTTTTTTTTTTTTTTTTTAAATAAATTCGATTTTATAATAATATATTTTTAATTATTTAATATTATTTAATTAATAATTTTTAAATCCACGTCAGCCAAAACGACGTCAGCCAAAACGACGTCGTTTTGGTTGATTTTTGGCCGATTCAGTTTCCGGCGAGCCACGTAGGCAAGAAAAGTAATAAAAAATTGCCACGTCGGATTTTTGGCAGGGTTCCGGCGACTTGGCACTTAAGTGATCCAATTTTTTTTAAAAGTGACACTTAAGTGTACCTTTTGTAACTTTTGGCACTTAAGTGTCCCTTTGTGCCAAGTTTTGGCACTTGTGCTGTACTTTCCCCGAAAAATCTGTGTTGTGATCTTGTTTTCTTGAATCGTAGATGAATTATCAACACTGAATCTGGACCACGTGTGCAATTCTCTGTCCTTTTTCCTGATGCAACATTCAGTTCTCCCAGTTTGCTGGGTTATTTAGTTTTAGTAGATCTGTACATGCTTTCTCCTGTCTGGGATGGATATGGATGTCCTTTCTTATACCTTGCAGTACCTATACTCATCTACCATCATTTTGCCATATCATTGCCCATCAGGATGTGGCACATGAAATTGCCATAGAGTTGCAAGGCTATCCAGATTTTATTATTGGGAACTACAATGATGGTAATCTTGTTGCATCATTATTGGCTCATAAGAAGGGAGTTACACAGGTTTGCCGCTGTTTTTGGATCTGAGTGGGTAGAAACTAAACTGTTTAGCTAGTCTTTCTTTCATGTATTGTTTTAGTTATACAATGTCTGTTCTGCTAGTGCACCATAGCACATGCCCTGGAGAAGATGAAGTACCCAGATTCTGACATGTACTGGAAGGATTTTGAGGATAAGTATCACTTCTCCTGTCAATTCACTGCTGATCTAATTGCGATGAATCATGCTGACTTTATCATCACCAGCACATATCAAGAAATAGCAGGAGTGTAAGTTTCTCCATTGGGCAATTAGCAGTATGCCCCCTCTATGCTAGATGCTTTGATCGGATGTGACCAATCAACTTACAGATTGGAAAAAAACTGAGCCATGTGGTAATGCTTAAAAATCTTTGTTCAAATTCTGGTATGCTATGTATAACAGATTGATAATGCTTGCACAACTCTGCACTTGAATAATTTTTCGTAGGCAACTATGTAGCTCAATTGTGCTCTTTGTGACTGTAATAACGTGCAACTCAGCTTGTTTGTCCCCTTTTTCCTTCTGAGACCCTTGTGCATTGTGGAATGAACCATCTACCAATTTGACTCAATCTTCACCATTCATTTCAGGAAGAATACTGTTGGGCAGTATGAGAGCTACACTGCCTTTACGCTTCCAGGGTTGTATCATTCATGGAATTGATGTTTTTGATCCGAAGTTCAATATTGTCTCTCCTGGGGCAGAATGGAGCATTTATTTTCCATACTTTGAAAAGCATAGGCGACTTACAGCTTTACATGATTCGATAGAGAAATTGCTCTTTCATACCGAGCTAAATGAAAAGCACATGTGAGTCCCATCTAAATTGTGGATCTTCCTTGCCTCATAACTATTTTCTTATACCTACATATGAAACACTGCAGTGGCAAATTGAGAGATAAATCCAAGCCTATTATCTTTTCCATGGCAAGGTTGGACCGAGTTAAAAACGTCACTGGCTTGGTGGAATGCTATGGTAAGAGTTCTGAACTGAGGGAATTGGCTAATCTTGTTGTCATAGCTGGTAACAATGATGTGAAGAAGTCCAAATATAGGGAAGAAGCGGAAGAAATTGAGAAGATGCACGACTTGATTAAGACGTACAACTTAGATGGGCAGTTTTGATGGATGTCTATGCAAACAAATCGAGCTTGTAATGGTGAGCTATATCGATGCATAGCAGACACAAAAGGTGTTTTTGTTCAGGTGAGCAATTTTTGCACGTTATGTTCATTGGCGAGTCTTCATTTTCAAGGCCTTCCCTAAACACGTGCTCATTTTGTTCATTTTGGATTGCAGCCAGCTCTGTATGAAGCCTTTGGACTCACCGTTGTAGAGGCCATGACTTGTGGCTTGCCAACATTTGCCACTTGCCATGGAGGTCCTGCAGAGATCATCGAGCACGGCGTGTCAGGTTTCCATATCGATCCTTATCACCCAGACCAGGCTTCAGCACTCATGGTTGATTTCTTACGACGGTGCAAGGAGGACTCGAGTTGTTGGAAGAAAATATCTGACGCAGGGCTCTGGAGGATTTATGATCGGTGAGCGGGAGACAGTGCCAGTATGACGCATCGTCAGCTTGTACACACGTGACTTAATGGGACTTTTGCTGATCTGCAGGTATATATCACGGAGGAGAGGTTTCCCTCGTCAATGGGGCCTTCGTGATCGAGGAGGAACGACCCAAAGACCCCTCGAAGAATACCAATGCTTCCGCAACATTCTCAAGGACGGACGATCCGGTAATTGCGCCGTGGTCTAGAGTCTTCTTATCTTAAATGTAGTTAGTTGGGATGATATCATAAATGTCGGTGGTTGTCGCCGTATTAAGTATTGGTAGGTGACGTCATAAGTACTGTTAGATGGTAGTTGAGGTGGTGCGATCTCGTCCGCTAGATCGAATGTCAATCTACGGTTGTAATCAGAGGACCTCAAGTATAAAAAGGGGTGCCCTCCCTCACTTGTAATCATCCAACAATTAGCAATCCAAGTTCTCTTTCTTTCTTCAGAGCTTCTCTCTCTACGATCCGGGTGAAGTGAAGTGATCCATCGATCCAAAGAAGGCTTGGCTTAGGAGCGACGATCCCCTGCGATCCGAAATAGCCTAAGTCACCGCACGGTCGAGATCCTGAACGATCGGCCCGTGACAAGTGGTATCAGAGCTAAGAGAGAAGTAAGAAGAGCAGCACCAACTGTTTGAAGGAATGTCGAGCCAGGAAGCTGTTTTGGATGGAGAAGCCGCTCCAGTCAGAGAGACTCGAGGCCGAAGCAAGAAGAGAGCAACCTCACCGGAAGCCCTTGCTGCGCTTGATGAGAAGTTTGGGAAGATGCGAAATGCCATGGCCGACATGATTGAAGGACTCGACGATGTTCGAGAACGGATCATGGAGGTTGAAAGCTCCCTTCGCAAAGATTTCACGGATGCCATCAACGATGCGACGGTCCCTCTTCAGGCAAGGGATGATGCCCTCAATGAATCGATCGACGACTTGAGGGAGCGCGTCCGAACCATGGAAGAGGAGAACCCCCGGTGGGAAGAAATGGATGTCATGAAGGTGGAGATCCAAGAACTCAAGACGGAGCTCGCCTTGTGCAAATTAAGCATCGCGAACGAGCGATGCCTACCCAAGCGGTGTCCAAGTTGGAGATGCCGAAGCCCAAAGAGTTCAAGGGTGATCGATCCGCCAAGGAGGTGGACAACTTCATCTGGAGTATGGAGCAATACTTCGGAGCCGCCAACATCCAACAAGAGAATGTTAAGGTACGAACTGCTGCCATGTACCTTACTGATACTACGATGTTGTGGTGGCGCAACATGTGTGATGAGACGAAGCGCGGTGCCCATCCTGTGGAAACATGGGATAGCTTCATGAAGGAATTTCGGGAGTACTTCTTCCCCGAGTTCGCTCAACAGGAAGCTTGTTGCAAACTCCATCGCCTCGAACAACGAGGAACAGTTCGAGAGTACGTGAAGGAATTCACTGAACTCAAGCTCCAGATCAACAATCTTGGAGATGATGAGGCTTTCGGAGCGTTCATGGATGGACTAAAGCCATGGGCCAAACAAGAGTTGATGCGGCGAGATGTGAGGAGTCTCTCGAAGGCTCTAACTGTGGTTGAGTCGCTCATTGACCTCAACAAGTTCGATGCGACAAAGTATCGGACAAAGGAATGTAGGTCGGATCGGCCCTCCGAGGATGAAGGTGGTGACAACTCCCGTGGCCCCAAATATCAAGGTGGCCAAACAAGGAAATGGGGAGAAGGTTCATCCAGACAACACATCTAAGGGAGCCGACCCAATATGAACTACTCAAGTAAGTTCGAACAACCTCCGCCCTCACCTTGCTTCATTTGCAAGGGGAATCACTGGACGCAAAAGTGTCCACAAAAGCACCGGGTGAATGCCATCCTTTCCGTCGAAGAAGAAGAACGGCCAAAGGAGGAGAAGCGGCAAATCCGACTCGGTGGAATGAATCTCAATGCCATGCAAACACAACCTCTGCCCAAGAAGAATATGGAGCAAGTGGACATGTTCTTCGTTGAACTCGAGGTACGTGGAATAACTCTCTACGCCTTAGTTGATACAGGGGCGTCCAATGTGTTTATGGCAATCAAAGTGGCGAAGAAGTTGGGCTTGGAAGTACGGCCGAACGGAAGGCGCTTCAAAACCGTCAACTCGGAAGATCTCGCAAGCGGAGGAACAACTTCGGAAGTCGAAGTCCAAATTGGCGGATGGAAGGGTAAGATTCCGTTCGAAGTTGTTCCGCTCGACGACTATGATCTCATCTTGAGGATGCAGTTCTTCGACCAAGCCAGGGCCATGATCGACCTAGGATCCAAGTGCATCATGTTGCTTGATCTGAAGTGCCCGTCCATGGTGCCAATGCTCAAAGGAGAGATGAACACCAAGATGATCACCGCGGTCCATCTTCTTGACAAGAACTTGAAGGCGGCCAAGCGTATGGCCGGTCAACCAAAGACACCATCAACTCGAGACATGTCGGTCGAAGTCCTATTCCCCGAAGTGGAGTCCATGCCTCATGCCAAGTACGAACCAAAGAAAGGTATGTGCGCCTACATGTTCATAAAGCCGTTCGAGGTGCCATTCGACTCGGTCAGGACCAAACGGAATAGGAAGAAGAGAGAAAAAGCCCGCGCCAAGAAGAAATCCCTCCATGCTGTGAGCGCCGAGGACGTCGCTCGATTGAGTGGGGGAGAATGTCACGGAGGAGAGGTTTCCCTCGTCAATGGGGCATTCGTGATCGAGGAGGAACGACCCAAAGACCCCTCGAAGAATACCAACGCCCCAAAGACCCCTCGAAGAATACCAACGCTTCCGCAACATTCTCAAGGACGGACGATCCGGTAATTGCGTCGTGGTCTAGAGTCTTCTTATCTTAAATGTAGTTAGTTGGGATGACGTCATAAATGTCGGTGGTTGTCGCCGTATTAAGTATTGGTAGGTGACGTCATAAGTACTGTTAGATGGTAGTTGAGGCGATGCGATCTCGTTCGCTAGATCGAATGTTAATCTACGGTTGTAATCAGAGGGCCTCAAGTATAAGAAGGGGTGCCCTCCCTCACTTGTAATCATCTAATAATTAGCAATCCAAGTTCTCTTTCTTTCTTCAGAGCTTCTCTCTCTACGATCCGGGTGAAGTGAAGTGATCCATCAATCCAAAGAAGGCTTGGCTTAGGAGCGACGATCCCCTGCGATCCGAAATAGCCTAAGTTGCCGCACGGTCGAGATCCTGAACGATCAGCCCGTGACATATACGTGGAAGATCTATTCTGAAAGGTTGATGACACTGGCTAGGGTTTATGGCTTCTGGAAGCATGTTTCCAAGATAGAGAGGCGGGAAACGCGACGTTATGTGGAGATGTTTTACATTCTTAAATTTCGAGAACTGGTAAGAAGAGTTCAAATTGATAGGCTGTTTCCAGGTGCTTGGTTTCTCTCCTTTCACTACCATTTTAGTGTTCTAGCAGGAGGATCTTGGCTTGACCTCAATAATCAGGATATTGTGATTTACAGATATGCATATTACTGGAATATCAATAGAAAATCCTGAGAGTACCTTTTAACAAATAAGATAAGGATTTTGAGCAGGCGCGCATTGGAGAATCTTTTCTCCAGTCACAAACACTATTGAACACCCTAGACTCAGAGATTCCACAACATTAACTTACTCATTCTCCACTATCTATGCAACCAATGGTGCTTGTGGAGAAGTTTTCTCCAATGTTAGTGGATTTGATATAAAGCCATAATTAGGGAATACATAGAGTTGAACATAGTAAAATAAAAAATTGAAAGATTAAAATTTTAGCCTCTTGTAGTTGTAAGTTTGAAAATTCTTGTGCTTCACCTACTTGTTACTTTGGAATTACACATCTTACTTTCTCGATTGGATACTTCAGCAGATATATCAACTGAAGCATTACAAATCCATGAAAGATTTACAATTGAAATTTTAAGTGTGCCGGTTTACGATGCTTCACCTACTTGTGCCTTCTTGTATAACAGGCCCTAGTAGTCGTGCTTTCCAGCCGTGTAGACTGCATAAAGAGACAAATCTGTGAGTGTTATTATAATTCCCATGATAAGGTTGTCGTTATGACCATACTTTTGCAAGAAATTTGATTTTGGACCATACTCTTGCAAGAAATTTGATTTTGACCAAATTCTTAGAGCAAGAAAAATGAAGCTGTAGTTTGTTCTTGTATTTTTCTTAAAGGATCCTTTTTGCTGATTTACTATCATCATTTTGCTGGAATTTTTTTCCATCTGTATCTTCATAGGAAGTGCATTCTGTGACCAGTTAGCACATTGGCCAGAACAACTGTATAGGCGGGTTTCTTATGGATGTGACCCAATAAGAGAATGGCTGAGGCTTATTAGCTTACTGGGAAATCATCAATTATACATGCACCAGTAATCTAAACAAGATTTATCAGGAAACAGAATTTTGGATATGCCAAAGTGTTGCACTAACCCTGCATCATGTCTTTTATTACTTTTACCTCAATGTTGTCATCACTTAGCTGTTCAATAACCATACATCCAGAGATATCATAATCACGTCGAGTCTACCTTTTCCAATTTTGTCTGGGCAAAACGTATGAGGGTACTTCAGTATGCGACTACCGAATTAAAGTCCTGATTTTCTCAGGAAATTGTTTTGTGCTGATTTGTTCATTCTTGCCATGTCTAGCTGAAGTCGGTCCCACTGGCGGTTGATAATCCCAGCTAAGCTGTCGGTTGGAGGATCTACAGCCCGCAAAGAAGTTATCCCAATGGGCGATCAGGTATGCTGAAACCAGAAAGTGGCGGCTTGATTGTCGACAACAGATCAGTGCATGCTTCAAGGGAAAGAAAATGGATGAAGTACGCTTTCATCCATAAAAGGATGACGCTTACTCCTACTATTCCGTTCATGTTGAGGAGGCTGGTCATGCTGGAATGCCCTCGCAAATTGTAGTTGCGCTTGCCTCCAAGTTGAGTTCTATGATAGTGCAAGGACTGCTCAGGCAAAAGTAGTCATTACATCTCCTCAATTTATACCAAGCATATCAACCGAATTTTGCTATCATAAGGTTACCAAAAATCAGCTAAATTGTATGTCCGTGTCCAGTTTTTGTATCTCTAATTCGTTCTTATCATATTATTCTTTTGGGAACCATAGAGCAGTTCAATTTTTATCCGCTTATTTAACAAATTCAGCAAATACTTTCCGACAAGAGCTATGCTGTTTATATTAAATTGGCCCGAGAAGTAATAAAGATAAATAATTTGATAAAATCACAACCTTGAAAAGATTCTGCAAACATCCTTATTAAGAAGTTGACATTAATTCATACAGGTTTTACGAGCGTAGATCAATGTGAATAAAATTTGCAGCAACCCGTTCGACTCTTGTTTAACAAGGACCAAGGTCGGAGGCAGTGTCGTGCGGTGTCTACTATCTATCGAACTAGAAGCACGTGAGCATCATCGTGGTACAGAAAGCCTGAAAGGTTACGAAACTGTAAACGAGTGAAAACAAGCGCAATGACGGTAAAAACATTTCCATATATTTCTGAAAAAGCAATTTTGGGGAATAAAAGTAAAGTAAATGTTCTTTTACAGTTGTCACAATTCTGCAGAAGAAAGAGCTCAGTCCTACGCTCCTTTATTTTCCACATTTTCGCGCTCTCTCTTCATTACTGCGACGATTCACCAACCAAAAAAAAAAAAAAATTACTCTGACGATTTTCATTTCCACAATCTCTCTCCCTCCCTCCCTCACGGTCGCTATTTCGTTTCGTTCCGTTACCTTCGACGGCGAACGCATCCTCCATCCGTCGCCTCCGTCAGTCGAGCACCAGCAGCTCCACGATCCTCAGCGCCGTGTCGCACAGCAGCCTGAACACCTTGTTCCGGCGCGACATCACCATCTGGTCCGCCCGGGCCTCCATCCTGAACCCTTCCTCGCACGACTCCGCGTCCGCAATCGCCGCCCTCACCCACGGCCTCAGGCCGCCGTAGTCCCGGCCGCCCGCGGCGGCGATCGACGCCTCTATCTGATCCACCGCGTCCGCGTACTGGTCGGCGCAGTCGCTGAGGCACTGCTCCACCGCCGGGTCCAGGCTCGGCCCCCCGCCTCCCAGCATCCGGCCGATGAAGGCGGCATTGTCCGTCGCGTTCGAGGCGGCGAGCCCCAGCGCGACCGCCGCGAGCCCGGCCGTGTCCGCCCCCTCGCTCCTCGGATCGGACCGGAGCGTGGATTCGCAGAATCCCTTGCGAGGTGCGTGCGCGCAGACTTGTGAAATCAAATCGGACCCACTCGATTCCGCATTTGTCGAGAGAGCTAGAGTTATTAAGATGGAGAGCATCGTGATCATTGACCGCTGCATTGTTGCTATCTTCTTCTTCGATCGGATTAATTCTGTCGCCGTCGATCGTCGCTTGCGTCGATCCCTGGATTTTAACGGATTGCTCGGTGGTTAATCTGTTTTGAACTGGGGCTTCATTTTGCGGAGTAGGTTTAAGCGGCCAGTTCAACAAGAAAGAGAACCGTCTGCGGCCATACAAAGCTCCGCTTCGCCATTCTGTTCCTCTGCGTGCATGCGTTTGTTGAGAAGCTTCTGAAACCTGCAAACCGACTGCAATTCACATCGCAAAAACACGAACGAATTCTCTGGAATCTCCGTACCATTTGACTCCCTCGCAAAACGATTATAGATACCTAATTTCTTTCGTATATAAACACGACTAAACCTACTCATTATCTAAATTCATTTGATCAAAAGTTATTACATCTCGCGGTTGTTTTGCGGAAAACCTTTTTTGGGAAACAGTTTCCTTATTTTTCGACATTTGGTTGGCTTAGAAAACGAACTAACAGAAAATCTTTTAGGTCTTTGGTTGAAAAGTTTATTTTTATAAAATAATTTTTCTAAAAAAAACGAATTTTAATTTTTAATTATTTCTTTTCTTTTCTCTTTTTTCTTTCTTTGCCTGTGGCCGTAAACCGCCTAGCCTTCCTTCCGTCTCTCCTTCTCCTTCGCCCCCTCCCCATCGCCACAGCCTCCAATCCTAGCTCCTTCCCCGCCCCGTCGGCTTCGCTCCCCTTCTTCCTCTTCGTTGGCGTCCTCTGCTCCTTCATTCTCCTACGGATTCGGCCGCCGGCGCTCTTAGGTACACCGTCGTCGGCCGCGTCCGGAGGATCGTCGCCCTTCGGAATGGCTCAGCCGTCGTTCGCATCGAGTTCCCCTTCGCCATTTTTTGCCTCGTCGGGGAGCTCTGCTGCTTCTCTGTTCTGTACGCCTGGGCCTTCTTCCAGTGCGAGCGCAGGTTCGTCCTTGTTTGGGACGCGTGCGCTTGCGCCGTGGGCGCGGTTGAGACCCGCCGGCCCGTGCCTGTGCTTCGAACTCGGCCGAGCTTCGGTGGACGGAGTCGGCGCAGAAGGAGGCGAGGTCGTCGGAGATGGCGACGGTGGCGGTGGACGGGAGGAAGGAGCGATGGGGGAGGTGGAGAGGCGGTTGGAACATAAGGAAAAAAAAAAAATAATAATAAAATATATTTAAAATTTTATTTTTTCCCAGAGATAAAGTATTTTCTAATGAAATTCAAACACTAAAAAATATTTTCAATCATATATAAAAAAAAAAAACTAATCTTATTCTTGAGAAATAAAAAAAATGTTTATATTTTCTTTTTATTAAATTTTTCGCGAAACAATCGCACCTTAAAATAAAGAGGAAAATAAAGAGGTTGATGGATAACAATATGCACTTCAAAGATTGCATGTTCATTTACAAATCAATAGTGCTAAATTATATAAGCAAGTTATACTCAAGTGTCCAATAAGAGTATACGTCTAATATATATATATTACACATTTTTTTTTATCACCTCAAATTGATATATACTTTTGAAAATCATTCTATTTATTCATAAGCCATGTTAGAATTTCAGAGATGTATATGGATTATATCTAGATTTAACACAAGAACAAGAAGATAATGGCACTATACAATTTTGAAGCGGCAGCTCGAATTACTATAAAATGATCTTATGTACATCTCTTTCATCAAAGCACTGCGAAAAGAAATGAGAGAAAGTCATTGATATTTTGCTTTGGTGAGAGATTGTAGAAAAGGAATGCTCAGATTTGACACCATGTCCCACCGACAGAGGATCTCCACCTTTATTTGGTGGAGAAGGTGAAAAGAATGCTGATACCGTCCGATCTTTATTCCCGAGCACGATGTCTACAAAGAGGAGCCATGGGAGATGTTCGAACCATCTTCCGACAAATTCTTTTGCGTTTTCACGACAGTCGCCAAAAAAGATCAAATCGAGGGTTTAGTGGACGGCTGGCTCGGGGACGTGGGAAGGCCAAAATAAGGTGGAGATAAAATAAAAAATAAAAATTCACAAGACAACCGAGTTGGTTCTGGGCGACTCTTTTCGTTTGAAACGAAGAGGAGTTTGAGCAAAAAGGAATAAGCAGTATGGGTCATTCATCCTCGTTCCCACCTTCACCACGATACTGATGAACATGTAATCGCAGTGCCTTTCGCCGACGACGACAACAACTCGGTCACTATGGACGAGTCAACCTCATTGACGCCTTGTACAATGTTTACCAGGAAATTCAACGAGCAAATGGGAAGTAGCCCTTCATCAGCAGCTATGGCGGATTTTTTCCTCGTACTGATCGCTAGCTGGCTTCTAATGGGGACACCAACCTGCCCCGAGTCTGCCGGAATCACTCGAGCGAATGACGATGGCGATTTCCAAGATTGGATCAAGTGGACGATCGGCATTGAAGATAGGCTGCTACTCCCTAATGATGACCTCTTCTTTCCAGCGACATCGCCTTCACATTTGAAGATTCAGATCCCGTGCTGCACTCCA
Organism: Corymbia maculata; assembly: GCA_014182735.1. NCBI lineage: Eukaryota > Viridiplantae > Streptophyta > Magnoliopsida > Myrtales > Myrtaceae > Corymbia > Corymbia maculata. The sequence continues at coordinate 28,571,930 of CM024692.1, read as the reverse complement.
TGCTCCAAGTCGACCGGAGTACTTTTTCCCTACCTGCAAATATGACGTCGAAACTAATGTTCATTCGATCCTTGTGAATAGTTGACCATTGTACATATAGTCATTACCGGTCCATCGGTTGCATATATCTTAAGGATGAGTTTTATATGAGCCATGAATTATTCACTTTTCCGATGCAAAACCTCCAGGACTGTATTGTTCACTTTTCACGAAATGAACTATGAATTTCAGTGGCCAAAAAATTAAACACAAGAAGTTGAAGGAATGTGCAAATGTGACTCCATGTCTCAACTTTCGGATGTGCAAAGTATAACTAATTCTGCTTTTTTTTATCATAAGAAATGATAAAAATGCTTGTTTATCTAGCGGGGTTGCCCATTGAATGGATTTCCCACTTAAGAACCGGAGCCAAACATACCCGATTCATGATACTTGCAGGGATGACTCTCCAGACAGTTGAGTTTCCATGTCCGAACCCCCAGATAAAAGAGCAAACTAATTCATCAAGAGGCTTTTCTCCCATAAAGCATAGGACCCTTGATACTTTAATGCTAATGGTGTTCTCTGATAATGAGTTATCAGATACAGGTGGGCACAATCAGTGCATTTATTTGCAAATTAATTAGAAGGAAGATATTCGTACCCCATGTTTTCCTTTGAAACTAACTCTTGTTTTTCGCAATGTTTTGACAAATGGGAAAAAAGAGCATTCCTCCGTACTGAATAAAAGGCCATAGTATGGATATTATTCCAACACACACCTCATTCTTCCACCGTGCCAAATCTTTGAAATTCAAGCATGACAGTAATATCTCAATGGTTTGATAAGATGCTCAACGTCATATGCAACCGACATTCTTAAATTCTCCACCAGGATTGATGTAATAATTATGTAATTGAGTTGTTTCATAAATATGGCGTTTCGAATTTCTGTTTAATTTGAATGTATCACATTCATCCATCACAAACATGACATGTTTATCCAACTGGTTCGATAAACATGTTAGTATTAAGATGTAAACTCTCTTAAATACAAATATGTAAAAATTATCTACACATATATTAACATCTCTAATTGTATCTAAATTTATCATGTCAATATGATTAAAAGGGTAAAACTCACGAATAATACGTTTATTATTCATAAATAAAATCGGTAGAGCCATTTTACACTTTAAACACTGTTAAGCCCAATCCAAATACGGTTAACTGTATGTATTTTATAATATAGAAGGATCTAAAATTGCCATCCTTACAAACGATCTATACGAGCTTTGTTGATTTTGGTGAGAGTATTACATGATATACATACTGCTTACATAGACAAAAACAGCCACAGGCCTTTCCTATAAACATCATCTCCTAGAAACAGAAAGAAAAGAAATAAGATTAAAACGTAAATTATACAAAAGAAAAAAAAAAGAGAAAAAGAAATTAAAAGAAAGAAAGAGCAATATTTGTCCGACTAGATGCTCCAGATCCTTTTCAAGGATAGGATCCGATAACCCGGGGACTTGGTCCGATTGAGTTCGGGCAAACCCATTTTCTCCAACTCCTTATATCTCTCCTCCATCGCCGGCGGCGGCTCTTCCACCGTTATTTCTTCTAACTCAACCACCTTCCTCGGCGGTGGCGGAGAAGAGCAGGAACCACAACAAGATGACAACGGCAATGGTGACAGAGACAAAGACGAACTCGTACTCGTCTCGTTCTCGGAGACCTGGATCGACCAAACCACCCCCTGTGCCACCGCAGCGCCGCTGACGTCCTCCGGTGGAGCCACCTCCGCAGCTGCCTGAAAGTCCGCCTGAACCGGCGCTCTGCAGAGCGGGCAGCTTGAGCGGGACTCGAACCACGTGTCGATGCAGTCTGCGTGGAAGACGTGCTCGCACTTGGGCAAACGACGGCCCGTCTCGCCGTCCTCGAAGTCCGACAGGCAAACGGCGCACTCGATGAACTGGCCAACGTCGCCGTTCCTGGAGCCCGCATGAGTGAAGACGGGGAGGGACATGAGGACGGACACGTCGAGGCCGCCACCGCTGCAGCCGGAGGATGGTTCAGCGGCCGCCGGAGCGGAGTCGCGGTTGAGGCGGCGGTGGTGGGTAGGGCGGCGGCGGCGGCGGCAGCGGTTGAACCAGCGGGCATGGCTGTGGAAGCCGAGGATGGCGAAGACTGCAACGAAGAGGACGACGACGGTGCAGAGCATTATCTTGCCATTAAGGGCGTAGCGCCCGGCGCGAGCGGCGGCGGCAGAGGGGCTCGCCGTTGGGGCGGCGAAGTCGTCGAAGTTGTCCATACGAGAGAGAGAGAGAGAGGTGAAGGTGACGGTGAAGGTGGAGTTTTGAGGAGGGACGGGTTAAATGGAGGGGAGGGAGGGAGGGAAAAAGGAGAGGAAGGTTCCTTCTGTGCGCTGCTGTCAGATAGTGTTCAATCTCTGAGTCTTGCGCATGTGGCGCGCACTTTTTCTAGTTTTTTACTAGCTTCCTTCCTCTTGCAGCTAATCGTCCTCCCTTAACCATAAGTAAATGCATGGTGGTTTTATTTTATTTTATTTTATATATATACATTAAAAGAAATGTAATGCAAGAGAACTGACTCTGTGACAACCTTGATCTATTGTAAAAATAATAATTTATTCTAAATCATAAAAAATCAAATAATTAATAATTAATAATAATTATTATTTTCTTAATAAGTTGTTATTTTCATGGTAGGTTTTAAAATTGGAATTTAAAACCTACCTTATTATAGTCCGTTCTCAATTTTTTGGACTTTGGAATCTACTTTGTTTGCTTAGAACCAATTTTGGAACTTATCTTGTTTTTTCGGTCCAGTTTCAAGGTTTACATGATAACTTATTTTATTTTATTTATTTGTTCTTTAGTTCATTTTTTACAACAAAATCATTTGAGACTATAAGTAATGAGACGGTTCAAAGTAAAAGATTAACAACATAAATCCTAATCCGTCAAAAATAAGATAAATATATAGTTACGTATAATTATAAACGTTCAAACATGTAACATAAAACATAAATTGGCGCGTAGGCGTTAACAGAGACAAAACCATGGGAAGATAGACCTGCTCCGTTTCGTCTCTGGTTTTGTTCAACATGGCTTCCGCTGGAGAGAAAAAAAGTGTCTTTTCTTTCTAGGGCAGAAATTGATGGGAACGATCGATGGACGCATCTCACGAAGGCTGCATATATGGTCAAGTCATTCATGGACTAACCATCGAACGAAACTAGGGGGAATATATAAGCGAACATGGTGCTTGGTTCGGCCTGTGTGGTAGTACCGTGGGAATTAGATGCAGAGAACATCACCCGTCTGGTAATCCTATCCCTGCTGCCGAGCAGATGGTTCCTACCGTTCAAGGACACCGGACACGGAGGAGCTCCATTAAGGAAAGCACCGGATTGCGTACAGAAAGAGGGGGGAGATAAAAGACGAGCCGCCTCTCGGCTGTATGTGGTTGCAGAAAATGCCCCAGTTGACACTACTCGCCAGCTTTCCCCCACTTGCGCATGAACTCTTTGCATGTTGCTTCCCTCCGTTATTATTAAACTCAAGATTCAGCCATGTTTGAATGTTATAACACCGTAGGATTGACTTCTCTTGCCATGAACAAATATATTTTCTAACTCTTCGTACGGGATAGAATACACCAAAACCTTATTCATTAGCGAGTGTTTTCAAAGCACTTGTTGAGCATATTAAATGATGAATATTTCACTTTTCAAAGCATCGACTATATGCAAAGTACGAGATGGTTGGTGCATTGAAAATCATTGTGATTTTTTAATTAGCTATCTAATTTTCTCATTGGGCATGATTAATAAGCACGTGGTGGCTTGACAATTTTACAATGAGCTTTTTAACGAGGTATGATGACTCGTGAAGTCAAGTAAGACAATACTAGGCTTTCTAACTACAGGAGCTACTCATGGGCCATCTTGAATGAGCTGGGCAATTGTATCCGATTAAAAAGTCCTTTATCCAAAACTCATTTATGATGTTAAAAACAACCATTATTTCTCATAAAGATATCAAATCTAATAAATAAAAAAGGATATTAAAAGTGTCATAATTTTAATATAGCATTTATGCTAGTGTCAAAACATTTTTAGCAATATTTTTAGTGTCATATCGTAAAAAAGAAAAAACCACTTGAATGCCTCCGACAAGAAATTCTATGTAACCTTTTCAACAAAACGTTAATTCAAATTTTAATCTCTCTTCATAACAAAAACAATATTGCACCCTTCAAATTTAATGTTACTCTCAAAATAGTCGAATCTCTCTCTATCGTTGTCTCTATTGACTTGGACTTTCTCTCATTCGCTATTCGTTGCTTGCTGTTAGGTTGTGTGCATAGGATTCCAGTGAGAATCGGCATGGCGACGAACGGCCTAATCGCCATCAGAGTTTCAAGCTGGAAGTTCGATTTTGATAAGGAGTCAGTCAATTAGGTTGTACTTTGCTCATCTGCTAAGTGAAGGAACTTTGGATAGAGATGATGGAGGTTGAGTTTTTGTCTGCATATGTCGGATCTGGGGAAGAAGACAGAGAAAATGTAGTTCGCAGTAGAGCTTGCTTGCTTGTTTGTATCTGCTCTCCACTTTTGCAGTAGATTCAGACGTGTTGAATGACACGAACTGAGCCGCGTGTGTTTGTTCTCTTCTCCATCACAAGATTCGGCTCTTACTTTTGCCTCAAAATGCCTCTTCCGAATTGGGTTCGAAGAAGATGAGAAAATTAAGCCGATTTATCCCCAATTCTGTTAAATTTAGGGCAAACATCGACGTCATTTTTGGGCATTTTAACCTATAAAAAGATGTTAAAATATCAAAAAATTGGATTTTTACCATCACAAATTGGCGATGATATTTAAATGTAGGGTTTTTTCTTTGGATTAATACCACTAAAAGCCTTAAATTAATATACCTTTGACAAATTTACATCAAATCGATGTATTTGTAACAAATTTACCACTTGTTAATTTTCGTTAAATTTTACTATTAAATTGCTAAATTGAATGACATGTGACACTTGAATGTGATATCAATTTGGAATTTTATTATCCGTTTGTCATAGTTGTACTAGTTATGTGGCTTTTTGTGATAAAAATCTAATTTAATGAATGATATATTTATCATAAATGTACCCGTTTAGGGTATTTGGTGATCAATAAATTAGTTTAGGAGTAAATTTAATTTGTCACAAGTGTACTGAACTGAGGTTTTCGTGATCATTTGAGGTAAATTTGTCATATGTATATTAGTTTGGGGTTTTTTCGTGATAAAAAAATAAATTTGTCACATGCGTACCGATTTGAGGTTTATAGTGGTATTAACCTCCTTTCTTTTAACAAATTAGCACTGAAATAATTTATCGAGAAGTTTTGACGTTAAAGCAAACGCTACACAAATATTATGGTTCGTTTTAGTGTCATTTTCCATCGGAGCAACCTAGGCGAAAGTGCCTGATTAAAATGATCTGTTCGCGGGTCTGCTAAATAAACTGGTGGAGGACGAGTGAGTCAGTGGTCAATATGCAACAGAAGAAAAAGTTCAGCTAATCGCGGAACAAATTATCAGTACTGTTCTCTTTTCCACGCTACTAGTACAAACAGGCACTTACCATCTTTCTTTTGGAGCATTGCTTGAGGCGGCACTCGAGGCTTTTGGGGATGACAGACGATGAGAAAAAGGTGACGAGGTGAGGTTGATGCAGAAAGAAATCGCAACTTTTTCCTGTGTCTGGATTGATCCGAACATCCAAGAGCCGAACAGGCATCCTTTGCCACCTAATAAAGTGCATTTTCCCGGACGACCGACCGCTATTACATCATCCACAGTCATAAAATGTACTGTCTCAAGCAAATCAATACACCCCTGTCGACATTTGAATTACATGGACTAAAATGCGAGCACAACACACGTTTCAATTCTTTCCCGTGAAGTATATCTAAACCGTCCATTTGAATTTATTGTATTGTCAAGAACATCATAAGTAATCACACCTGATTAGGGACCGAGCGGCGGGATCGATCAAAGAATGATAGATTCAGCATCAAAACTTGATCGGAGAATCATCGGTTCTGCATTAAACGCTTCAAGCCCATCAAGCTGAAAGGGAGAGATGATGGGATGGTGAGAATGTTGGACAGACTTTAGAGAGCATATGGGACCAAGAACTCTCTCTCAAAAGGAGTGCTTAATGCTTGGACATCCAAATCCAAGTGGGCTCCCATATTCTCTCCAATCCAAAAAACACACGCACTCACATATTATATATCTAAATAAAATGGATAAAGGGGAAAAAAAGGTCAAAGAATAGAAAAGAACACAGGGGAGGGCGCTACATATTTCTTTGTTAGTCCCACCCGAGACGATGCTTCCCAAAATTTTCCAACTTTCGATGTGATTTGCTTCATTCTTTTTCCCTTGCTTTGGCTTTGGGACAAGATCTTTTTTTGGGGGCTTGAGAAAGGGACTTGAGGTTCGAGTAAGAATCACTTTAAATGCCTCTTTCGTGGGTTATTTCAGAAAGGGCCGCGAAAGAGCCATAATTAGCGGCTATCTTATGTTCCCAAGAAGTGTCGTGCCCTTATGTTTTTTCACCGTTAGACTAAGGTGTAGTGTTCGACAGCGGTTCGAGCAATTTCATTTTTCAGTTCAATGGTGAAAGATTCGGGAAGGATGGCGTCCGTTGGAGACCCCAGACTCGCCCCATATTTGGTACGCTGTCTAAGCACCAGCATGACCAAGAGCAGGGAGGATAAAATCGAGGCAAAGAATTAAAACTATGGGTACCCCATGATTTTCTGAACTGTTTTGTCTTGTTTTGAATCGAAACTGCGGGCGAAGCAGTTTGAAATTAGACGGTATAATCTTGATGAATCTTTGTAGTTTTTGGCGAGCACTGCTACGGTCATGGTCCACTAAAAAGAAATATTCCTTCACGTTCATGATAAAGCCTATGAACAGTGTCTTCAGTCCTGGCCGTCTTTATCGAATGGAACATTGGAGCTTTAGGTAATTCTATCTGGATGGACTCGAACGGGTCCTATTAGAAGTTTCTAACTGAAATGCCAGGAGGCTTCTTTTTTTTTTTTTTTTTGTCAATTAGATATAGGAAGAATCTCATATTAGCTTAATGAGAAATTATAACATGAGCGACCAAATAATCATTGGATAATAAGAAATTGAATAATATGCTCATCTTATTCGATAAAAGAGTCTGGATGATCAAATGCAGTCTTTGAAATTAAGTCAAGTGTGATCGAAACCAAAATCTCACACTTTATGTACATACAGTAAGTGTCGATAATATTACTATATATCAAACCAACATGTCGGAGTTGTCTGTAGTTGTTCATCTTCTTTTATAAGATAGAGATTTTTTTTTTGAATAAAAGGAGAGCGTGAAGCTTTGGGCTCATCCTCTGCCAACACTGCAAGCCATCGCTTAAGCTCAGCCGGAGTTTCCGCTCCCTTGGTCATTATGCTCCATTATTACCAGCCTAACTTATGTCACTTTGACCCCAAAAAAAAAAAAAATGAACTCAATAACCACATACATGTAGACCAGCCAAACAATAATTCGATGAACAAAATTGGTCATGATAAAACAATTTATGTGTGCGAAGTTCAATTTCAATATCTCACCGTTTGTTAACACATGATTCACTTGATAAGTGAACACTAGCCTACCAAACTATTATCAAAATCAGCAAGCATACTTTTAAATCCATTTGCATATCACGAATCGGATTTTCAAAATACTAAATCATAAATCAAGAATTGAATGGAATCGAATGGTATCATTCGGTTTGATCGGTTCATTCCTAAAATTGATATTTCATGTCATTGGCATCCATGTCGACACCCATGTTCGGATTAGTAATAAAGATAAAAGGATGAAATGCACGATTCTTGTTGGCTACTCTGCTCGTCTTCTTCTATCGAACATTCATTGCGTTGTATGATCACGGGATGCCCATTCTCCCCCTATTCGCGTATTGCCAAGCAAATGACATAAATAGTTTACATCCCTACATGAGACTCGAGTGGCAGGACGTGGATCAAAGGATCGGAGATTCTGCAGCAAACGTTTCGAGCGCATCAAAAGCTGAAAGCGAAAGATGGCGGATGACGAGAGGGACCATGCGCGACCCACAAAAGTATCTCCCAATAGGATCGCCGCGATCGTTGCTTAATGATTGTGCATCAAAATCCAAGTGGGGTCCCGTATTCTCTCCTATCCAAAGCATATATTTTCTGTGAAAATGATCGGATTGTTCCACGAAAAAGTATTGATCGAAAAGAATATTTTTCAAAAAATGATAATTTATATGTATAAAAATATTAGTCAACAAAAGTTTTTCACATCATTAACGATATGTTGAGGCATAGATTATTATTACTATTGACTAATTTTTTACATAATATAAATAATCACTTTAAGAAAAATGTTCTCAAATTTTCATTTTTCTGTGAAATAACGCACCTTTAATAAAAAAAGTTAATAGGAGAAACGAATAAAAGAAAAAAAACAACAAAAAAACAAAAGAGAGTGAGGAAACATATTTCTCCACCCGCCCCTGGTCCCCTCACATGTGCTGCTTCCCAAAAACAAGAAAGAAGATGCATTTGTTTCTTATATATGATTTTCTTCATTCTTTTTGCCATCTTTAGTTTGGGACAAAAGACCTGGTTTTAAGTTTGGGGGGGCGGGGGTGAAAGTGACATGGGATCGATGTCACTTTCATGGCCTCCTTTGTGGGTTATTTCGTATAAGGGTTACGAAAGAACCATAATGGGGACGATTAAATGGTCTTCGAGAAGTACCATACAATATACAAGAGCCAATCAAACAGATCCAATAATTCTTGATTAATCATTGTAATTGGTGTTGAGTAACATGATTCCGTCCACCTTAAAAGTTTTAACCTCTTCCTAAACTAGGTATCGTTGTGTGTGACGCGGTGTATTAAAAAAAGTTTGATGAACAAGATATTCTCTAGATTTTATTAAAAATTATCCTATCGAATATGTTTATAGCTTTTGGTATGGATAAATTATCTAGCCACAAAAAGATGAAAATGACTAAAATCTCACATTTTGTTGTAAATACCATAAGTGTCGATATAATTACTATATATTACTATATATTAAACCGACATCTTGAAGTTGTCTATAATTGTTAATCTTATTTTATAAGGTAGAGATTTGGGCTCATTATCTGCCAACACCATAAGCCATCGCTAGAGCCCAGCCCGACAAGGATGAGTGAGCTCCAGCCCAAGTTCCGTTCATGATTCTATGATTGTACGAGTCCACCGAATTAAATGTATATATAACGATTGCAGCGGGAATAGTGAAAAGAGTGATTTGGCCTGTACGATAGATTTTTCAATCTCTCTCTCTCTCTCTCTCTCTCTCTCACGGTTCAATCTATTATTCATACTTTTTAGTGAAAATTCCAACAAGGCCCTAAAATGCCTTTATTTTTTTAAATAACGGCATAAAATGAATATTATGTCAAATAAAGATATAAAGTGGCCATATATATATCAAATAAGGGTATGAAATGACCATTACTGTTTCAAATAAGGGCTTAACTTTGCTAATAGCCGGTCGGCTAAATATTCTGGTCTATCAAGAGTATTTTTGTCAAAAGATAACATTAATTTTGAATTAATTTTTTTTCTTTTTTGTTTTCTCCTTTCTGGCGAGCGCTAGTAAGGGCTTGGTGACCCTTGCTGAGATGAGGCCATTCCTTGCCAGCCATTAGCTAGGTAGGCAAGGGCTAGCCACAAGTGAGGGATCGCCTTGCCTAGGCAATGCACCTATTCTAAATCGTTCTTTGGACATTGATTCAAATTGAACTTGTTACCCTTCACAATAAATACTATACTTGGTAAATAATCTTTCATTTGAAATTTCTCTCAAAACTTTATTGATATAGGTTTCTTGAAATAATTTTAAAATTCCTCAAGGTCTATCTCTATAGATCTTAATACCAATCATATAAGATGCCTTACAATGTCCTTATATCAAAACTCTTAAAGAGAAATTATTTTACTTTATGTATCGACCATTTTTCATTGGTTGCAAGTAAAATATCATCTATATTTAGGATAAGAAAATAAATTTTGTTCTCACTAACTTCTAGTATATATTCTCTATAAAATAGAATGAAGATATGGCATTATAAAACGTCAAGTACCATTGATGGGATATTTGTTTCATGTCATATATAGATTTTTTAAGCTTGTATACCAAATGCTCACCATTATTAGAAAACTCAATTGGTATTAAGTTAAAATGTTTAAAATTAAATTGGCACCAATACAAAATGTTTTAGGATTTTTTTACACTTTTTCCTACCCTATCTATGTATTCTCAAAAAGCCTCTGTATAATGATTAAAAAAATTAAAGTCAAAGTGTTTCTCCATACGATTAAAATTGTTAATTTCATTATTAATTTATTATGAGGTTAGAGAAAGAATGAATAATAATCGAGCACGCACATATAATTAATTTTCATTACACGATCTCGGAAATCTTTCCATCCTGTTAAAGTTCCACGTTTTCTTTTTCAGCCACACTCCATATGTGCTGAACATTTATATTGGAGACGTAGACACATGCATGTCATTTGTGTAATGATTATGACCTTATTCATATCCGACCTCGATAGAATCATCAAGTTTTTAAGAGAAATAAACTAGCATTTTTGGATAATCTATTATATAAAGTAATTAAGATATGAAGATAAAGTTTGGATGTTCACATGATTTTGTCTTCATGCCCATTGGCATCAAGAATATTCACAGGTCTCATCCAATGTTCCATTAACCCCAATTAAATAAAGATAGTGCACAGACTTCGGCCAAAATGAAAAAAGTAATGTACTTCTACCGAGGAAAAGAAAAAGGAATACTATATTCCTCTCATATTTTCTCCCCGACCAAGAAAATTATGAGTTTGATTAGCTTACTCGATTTCTTGCAATAATAAATTAATGCAGAGATTCGTGGCCTCTCAGCTTAGTATAGAACTAGGATAATGACATGCATGGATGGGTTGAACACTTAAAAATAGTATAAACGATTATTATAGATAATTAAAGCTCCGTTTATTTCACGGAAAATGTTACTTTTCTGGAAAATACTTTTCAAGAAACTATTTTCCAGAAAAATGTAATTATTTTCCGGTGTTCAGGTGAAACTTAATTTTGAAGTAGAAAATATTTTTTGTTGTTCGCTTGGAAAAATATTTTACTTTATAAACTCTTTTCAATAGTTTTTTATTATTTTATTTTTTAAAATCGTTATTTATTATTTTTTAAAATTGACTATTAATTTTTTTTTTTTTTTTTTTTTGTGTTCTCTCCTTCCTTGGCCAGTCGTCGGTCGGTGGCTGGCCACGCTTGAAGCTCGCTTGATCAGCTCACCGACGACGCGAGCTCGAGGTGGCGAAGCTTGGGCCTCGTAGATCGGTGACGCCCGAGCCTCATCGTCACTTAGTGAGGCTAGATCGGCGAGTTTGGCTCGCCTGTCACTAATCATTGGCCATGCTGTGGCCGGTGATCGACCGAAAAGAAAAATAGCAAAAAGAAAGACAGAAAAAAAAAAAGAAAAAGAAAATAAAAAATAAAAAATCGATTTTATTAAAAAATAACAAAATTTATGAATTTATGAAAAAATAAAAAATTGATTTAAAAAAATAAAAAGAAGAAGTGAAGACTAATAGGGGATTTGAGATAGGAGAGAGTGAGTGTGGAAAATGTTTTCCCCAATTTTTGAAAAACATTTTCCCTTATTGAGTATGCATAATCAAGCAAGATATGGAAAATCTACAAGATATATGTATAATCACGAGAGATATGCAAAATTAAGGAAAATTCCTAATTATCTCTAACAAAGATCTTATTATAATCACAAAATATAAAATAGAAAATGTAAAAGTTATCTAAAATATTAAGAAAGATGTCTTTTGATTTTTTGTAACAACTTTATCACAATAGATCATCTATCTATCTATCATCACTATAATTTCGATTATTATTGCTACGATAAAGTTAAAAATGTGTGTGTAAGAGAGAAGAAAAAAAGGAACAAGGGCACAATGAATGTTAATCTCAAAATGGTACATTTGAGATAGTAATTCGTTCCATATAATTTTTCAAGATCGAAACCCTAACTAGAATAACTAGCCTTTTTTGTTTGTATTATATGGGCCATTTTTTTCCTTCATTTTTTGTTAAAATAATTTTTCTTTAATCATTCTTCTAATTGTTGTGTTCCAAACATGGACAATACACGATGTTTGGAAGCAAAAAAATAGGAGGTGGAGAAAATTGAAGTGGAGAAAAAAGAGGCGAAACAAATCGATTTTCCTTTTCATTGTTAGGAAGAGTGGAAAGTGAAGACGAAAAAAAGATGAATAAAAATATAATTTTTAGAGAGAAGTTCAGGTACGTAATACGAATCTGCAATACGAATCTGTCATTTTGGACAGGTATTAAATGTCCGTCCTTAATAAAATTATTATTTTATTCGACCAAAAAATTTAACCAGGAAATATCATTTTGTCTTCTTCCTCTCTGATTGCCTTGCTGAGGTTCAACGAAGAGGACCAAACTCTCGATCCATTCCATCCTCTCATTTTCATCTCTTCATCTTCTTCGCCGCACTCGCAAAACTCGCTCAGCAGAGAACGGAAACAAAACAGGGAAACATCGGACGAATGGGGAAGATCGAGCACGCAACCGTTCGCACCAACGGCATCAACATGCACGTGGCGTCGGTCGGCGACGGCCCCGACACGGTCCTCTTCATCCACGGCTTCCCGGAGCTCTGGTACTCGTGGCGCCACCAGATGGTGTCCCTCGCCGCCCTCGGCTACCGCGCCGTCGCGCCCGACCTCCGGGGCTACGGCGGCACCGACGCGCCGCCGCGCGTGGAGTCGTACACGGCGTTCCACGCGGTGGGGGACCTGGTGGGGATGCTGGATGCGCTGGGGATCGGGCAGGCGTTCGTGGTGGGGCACGACTGGGGGGCGATAATCGCGTGGTACTTGTGCCTGCTCAGGCCCGACCGGGTGAAGGCGCTGGTGAACACGAGCGTCGCGTGGTTGCCGAGGAATCCGGGGAGGAAGCCCATCGAGTCGATGAGGGCGACGTTCGGAGATGATTACTACGTCTGTAGGTTTCAGGTGAGGACCCATCTTAAAATTAGTCGAGATCTGACCATGGCTCGGGGCTCGAATTTTCAAAAGATTTGCGACTCGACCCGTTTCCCACCTTTCTTTTGCGGTCAGCTTTTGCTGTTAGAAGTGTGCATGTCAACCTTAATTTACTTTCCTGGCTCTGAATGTGATCTCTAATGCTTGGTAGGAACCTGGAGAGGCTGAAGAGGACTTTGCAAAAGCCGATGCGGCCAAGCTCTTGAAGCTATTCCTCACAGGCCGGGACCCGAGGCCACCTATCGTGCCTAAAAATCAAGGGTTCTCAGGATTGGTCAAACGCTCCGACGCCCACCAGGCCGATTTGCCCTCTTGGCTCACCGAGGACGACATCAACTACTACGCCACCCAATTTAGCCGGACCGGCTTCACTGGAGGATTCAACTATTACCGTTGTGTAGACTTGTAAGACCCTCTCTCTAAGTTTATGCACTCTTACGGTATGAATGATGGAGATGATGCTGATAAAAATTAAATGAGGCTTGATCAGAGTAGCATCTGGCTTTGAGTTATGGCGGAAGTTTATAAGGTAGAAATTTGAACCATAAATACAGTTGGTTTTCGAGTCATGTTCCTCATGGATGCGTTCCCTTCACATTTTCCTAGTGTTTAAGTTGATGGATTTAGGAGGAGGAGAACACTAGAACGTTTAGCCTAAATAGTGCTTGCAACGTAAGAGGAAGGCTGTTTATCTAATTCAGTCTGTTATATTATAGTGAGAGTGACTTTTGAACGCAAAGTGCATTCAATTTGATGGGAAAAGATTATTATCTTTTCAAAATAAAATTTTAAGATTTTTTTGAAAAAGTAAAAGTTATAGAAAAACCTGGGGCTATGCGAAACATCATATGGGGATTTGAAAAAAATAAAATATAACGGTAAAATAATCGTATTATAAATAACATATCTTTTGTGGTAGAGGAAATATAGACAATTGTTAACATGAATCGATATCAAGAGATAGAAGCTTAATAGGGCATCCTTTCGTTCATTTCCATGCAAAAAGAAGTAAAATATAAGATGAAAGCAAATCCTGCTTAATTAAAGAATGATGGTTGCATAAAAAAATGAAGGAAATAGTGTTGAATAAAAAAAAATGTTGAATTAGAAAGGAAATAGGACATCTAAGATGTCTGACAGTAATAAATTTTGAATGATAGAATCTATTCGAGGCGTGGGCAAGTGTACTAGCTGATTTCTTTTCCTGTTCAACAATTTAAGTAGATGTGTCCTCAAATTGATACGGATCTGTAGTGTTTCTTGTAAATGACGATGGACACCGAGTAAAATTACATATTACTACAATCTTTTGCTTCTTTGTTTATTACCATAGCAATCAAAGCGATATCTTGAGTCCATTTAGATTGATAATGAACTCCTTTCTGGATGCAGAAACTGGGAGCTATCGGCACCGTGGACTGGAAAGCGGATCGAAGTGCCGGTGAAGTTCATAGTGGGGGACCTGGACCTCACCTATCACATGCCTGGTGCGAAGGAGTACATCCATGGTGGCGGGTTCAAGCGAGCAGTGCCCAACCTGGAAGAGGTGGTGGTGATGGAAGGAGTGGCTCATTTCATCCAGCAAGAGAAGCCCCAGGAGGTCACTGCTCACATTCATGGCTTCATCAAGAAATTCTCCATGAAATTCTCGTCCCCGTGAGCTAGTAGTGTCCTCATGTCGTGCCTCATGATGGTGTCCATCATTGTTGTCCGCGTGGATACCCACCATGGATGGTAAAAAGGCACCAGAATAATAGAATAAATAAAAACTTCAATCCCTTCATCATCCATTCTCTAATTTCGAACTAAACATTATCAAAATGAACACTGAAAATAAAAATTGAATAAATCGCTTTTAGAAGCGTTATTTCTAATTTTTGTGAGAGCATGGGCACACTAATGGTTGATACTGTTTGGATTTACTTTGTTATGAAATTTATATACTTCTTATATATCTCCATATCATTAAAATCATTAATTCATCATGATATTGTTTGAAGAATGGAGCATAGTCCCACGCATGCGCACAAGTCGCCTCATGATAATTAGTTTTTATTGGATGTTCTCACAGTTTTTTATTTTGCTTTTCCTGCTGAAGTTCCACGTTTCTATTTTAAATTCCCGCGTCATTTGTACTCAACAATTATTATGGAGACACAAACGTGTGAATATCATTTTTGTAATGAGCTTGACTTTATTCACATCCTACCTCGATGAAAATCACCAAGTTTTTAAGGGATGAACTAGCATGTTGATAATATATGATATAAAGTAATTAAAAAAATTTGTAGACTAAGTTCGGATGTGCACATGATTTTGTCTTCATGCCCCTCGGCATCAAGAATAATCAGAGCTCGCATCCAGTGTTCTAGTAACCGCGATTAAAGAAAGAATTGCGCGCAGACTTCGGCCAAAAATAAAATTAGTGCACTCCTTTGGAGGAAATTAAAAAGTGATAGTATTGAAGTATTTCTTTCTTATTTTCCCCTGACCCCAAAAGTTATAGGTTCAATCAGTTCAAATCGATTTCTTATAACAGAAAATAAGTATAGAGATTCGTGACCTCTCTGCTTAGTACGGAACTAGGTGAAATGAATCGTAATTCACTTGTATTACTTAAGATATAGTACATATATTTATACAATATATTGCTTAATAGAAAAGAGAAAAAAAGATCTACCAAATACCTCTACCTAATTATAAGGGATATACCAAATATTATGCTAACTAAAAAACAAAAATAGCAAATCCTACCCAATAAGAAGAGATATATTAAATATTAGGAAAGCATAATGTAAATCTTTAGCAAATCTTCTGTAATATTCCCCTCAAGTTGGCGCATGGAGGTCACAAATGCTCAACTTGCCAACAAGAAATGCAAACCAATGTCAACTCAATGTCTTGGTAAAAATGTAAGTTTAGTGGGCCCATGTTCAATTCTAATGGTACCTGATTGTACATGTTTGCAAACAAAGTGACAATCAATCTTTATGTACTTTGTTCACATGTGAAACATTGGGTTTGACGAGATGTGTAAGGCAGCTTGCTGTTGCAATAAATACCCATCGGTTCGTCGTGCAATACCACAAGGGAGGTGGGTAAAGTGTCCAACCAAATCAGTTCACCAATGGTAGTTGCCATAGTGCAATATTCAGCCTTAGCAAAGGATCGATAAACTATGGTTTGTTTCTTGGTTCTCCAAGATAGGGGACAACCATTGAGCATAACAAGGTAATCAGTAACTGATCGCCAAGTAATTGGGCAACTTGCCCAATCGGAGTCACAAAAGGCAATCAAGTTGAGCAAAGTTGGCATTGATAATAAAATCCATGGTGCTAGGTTTTCTTGAGATATGAAAGAACTTGTATAGTTGCTTCCCAGTGCTGTTCCTTTAGTTGCAAAGTACGCGAACGGAATAATATAATTCATGCCGAGTGATAGTTAGATAAAGTAGACGTCCCACTAATCGACGATAACGACTTGGGTCTATCATGGTAGGTCTAGTTGCTGTAGTTAGCCAATGTTGTTGCTCCATCGGAAAAGTCGCTAGTTTAGTTGTTAGCATGCCGAGTTCCGATAGGATGTCAAGTGTATACTTTCTCTGGCATAGAAATAATCCTGAGTTCGTTCTTGTTACTTCGATTCCCAAAAAATATTATAATTGGCCAAGGTTCTTGATATGAAAACGCTCATCGAGGTACCCTTTGAATGCTACACATTGTTTTAAATTATTGCCTACCAAGATGAGATTATCGACATATATTAAAATGGTTAGAAAAGTACCATTGTGAGAATAAGTGAACAATGAGTAATTTGCTGATGATTGATCAAAACCATACTCCCTCAATGCATTTGAGAATTTTGAAAACCAATTTAGAGATCCCTGTCGAAGAAAATATAAGGACTTTTGTAATCAATGTACTCGATTTGACCCTATTGTTGTCAAACTTGGTAGAAGCTTCATACAAAATTCCTCATCCAAGTTGCCATGTAGAAATGCATTGTTAACATCCATTAGATGCAACTCCCAATTATGAGCCAATGCAACTGCGAGAAGACATCGTACAGTGACTAGTTTAGCCATCGGCACGAAGGTTTCTTGGAAATCTATGCCTTCTATCTAGGTGAATCCCTTGGCAACAAGACAAGCTTTATATCGCTCAATGCTACCGTCAACTCGACGTTTGCTTTTGTAAACCCACTTGCACCCTATGGGTTTCTTACACTCCGGTAAAGTTGCCTGAGTCCAAGTCTTATAATCTCCGATGGCTTTAATTTTTGTTGCCATCGCTTCTGTCCATAGAGTATTTTTAATAGCTTCAGTGTAATTCTTAGGCTCAATATCAGAATCCACAGCTGCGTAAAAGGCAATGTGAGGTTTAGTAAATTGCTCATAGAAATAAATTTCTTGATTGGATAAACCGTACCTAAAGATATCGATGAAGTGGGCTGTGGAGTTGGGGTCGTCGTTTGGACTGCATGGCACACATAATCTCGCAAATGGGCTGGCTATCTTGTCTGTTGTGTAAGGCGATTTGGGATTAGAATTTGGTCATTGGACTGCTTGTTGGGTTATTCTTCAACTTGGGCTATACTATTATAATCTTGCTTTGCTGGCTGCTCTTTTTCTTTACGAACTTGGCTTGATAAGATCCAACTCATGAGCCAGTGTCAAAAGAGGAAGAGTGTCTTGTTTCTCATGTGTAGTTTGTTGAGCAAATGGGAAATTCTGTTCGTAGAAAACAATATCGCAAGATACCAATAATTCTTCAGTTTCCAAATCAAAAACCTTCTAACCCTTTATACCGTATGGATATCCCAAAAATACACATTTTCTTGTTTGCCCTTGGACATTTTGTGGGCATAGCATAATGCCCCAAAAACTCGCAAATGACTATAACCTATGGGTTTCCCAAACAAAAGCTCAAAAGGCATTTTTCTAGATAAATAACAGAGTTGCAGTATAATTAATTAAATAAGCAGTCGTTGATATGCATTCACCCCAAAAATGAATTGGTAAATTTGCTTGAAAACGAAGTGCCCATGCTATGTTGAGGATGTGGCGATGGTTTTTTTTCAACTCGCCCATTTTGCTGTGGCTTGTAGGTGCATGACATCTAATGTATGACTCCACACTTAGAGAAAAAATCCTTTATGGAATTAGAAAGAAATTCACGGCCATTATCATTCCGCACTATTTTAACTACTCGACCAAATTGGATTTTTACCATGTGATAAAAATTAATAAAGATTTTATGTGTCTTTGATTTTTCCTTCATCAAATAAACCCAAATTGCTCGACTATAATCATTGACGATTGTAAAAAAATAATGTGCACCGGTAGAGATGCTATCTTATATTGCTCCAAAACATCACAATGCAACAAATCAAAACATCCAAGGACTTTATTTTTACTTAAAGGAAACGAGAAATAGGTTTGTTTTGTACGACAGCATACATTAGATAAATCAACTCTTCCTTTATTTATTCAAATACCGGTAATCAAATTCAAAGCTTGCTGTGATGGGTGCCCCAATCATTGATGCCAGATATCAAATATTATATCCTTTGACTGCTGGAAAAGTTGTATGTTTGCCCATGCATCCACGATAATAAATCCCTCCTTGAAGATCACCCACTTCAATCGACCTCTTTGAGGGTAGGTCCTGTATGACACATTAAGAGAAGAACGTTATTGAGCATTGCAAATCTGAACCCAATTTTCCGATAGAAATAAGATTGCACATAAAGTTTGGAACACCCCCTCTCTTAGGGCTTAAAGGAACATCCCCTCTCTTGATGGCATGAGTCACTTTTCCATCAGGAGTTCGAATAGGAAATCCACCCGTGATGTTCCTCGATTGATTTAGAAGAAAAAGCTGCCCCATCATATGTTCGGAGGCGCCATTATCGATAATCTATTTTGTGAAGATATCATTGGGCCAATTAAACTTACTTGTGAATTGATCATTTGAAGTGGGCAGTTTCATCGCTGTGAGTAGATTGACCAAATGCTGATATTGATCACTACTAATTGTTATTTTTGTTAGGGTTCCTTTCAGAGCTCCTTGATTGGTATCTACAATATTGTTGGAACCGCCACTGCTAGCTTGTGTGGAATGTACCACCGCTATGGAAGGATTCCCTTTTCATGCCTCTCCACCTCGCCTTAACTCCCAATTTGGAGGATATCAAATCAATTCTCGTGCCCAATCTTCCCACAATGATCACATTTAGATTTCTTGAATGGTATTTTCCTTGGGCTTGCTCTTCCAACCGAGAAAGCAGCACCTTCGATCTTCTCTTCCCTCTCCCGAACAATTGATCATTGGCGCTCCTCTTGCATGATCATAGAATAAACCTTACCGAGGGATAGGAGTGGCTTGAGGATGAGAATTTGAGAATGAACATTCCCCTAGGTCTCATCATTAAGGTCCTTGAGAAACTGTTAGATCTTCTCCACCTCCTTCTTCTTCACGTATCTTAGGGCCGCAGCACATGTATATTCTAGGACATCATCATAATCATCGAGTTCATCCCATAATACCTTCAATTTGTTGTAGTATTCCACCACCGAGAGTCCTCCTTACTATAGAAGCCCGATCATGGTTTTGATCTCATGGATGCGAGGTCCATTACCTTGAGCGAATCTCTCCTTCAACTCGTCCCATAGTACTTTTGCATCTTTTGCATATGCCATGCTTCTTTGTAGACTCTTGTCAAGGGAATTGAAGATCCATGAAATTATCATGGAATTACAAATGTCCTAAACATTGAATTCGGGTGCCTCTAGATCTGGCTTCTCTAGCGATCCATCAATAAAAGCTTAAGCTAATTCGAGTGCCTTTGGATTTATGTGCTTTGATACCATATGAGATTTTGTGACTATTATTCAACTGTTTTAAAAGTTTAAATTATTAGATGAATTTATGATATAATATTTAATTATTTTAACACGTCTTCTCATGCTTAGTACTATTGTGAAAATTTAATTGAGGAAGTAAATGAGGCCTAAAAAAATTCAAACTTAGGACTTTCAGCTTTGATAGCATGAAATGAATTGTAATTTACTTGTATTTCTTAAGGTATGTACAAATATTTATACAACATATTGCTTAATAGAAAAGAGAAAAAAAAGGTCTATCCAATATCCCTACCTAATTATAAGAGATACATCAAATATTATGCTAACTAAAAAACAAAAATAGCAAATCCTAATCGATAAGAAGAGATATACTAAATATTAGAAAAGCAGAATGTAAATCTTTAGCAAATCTTCCGTAATACTAGGACAATGTGATTCGCGAATTGGTTGAATACTTAAAAATAATATAACTATGTTAGAGATAATTAGGGCATTTTTTTAATTGTCTAGTTCTGATATGAAAAGTCCAAATTGAATTTTGTTTCATCATTGCAAAGGTCATGACCTAACTAAAATCTTTCAACCAGAGGGTGCACAATAAAAATCATCATCTTTGTCTTCTCCAGAGGTATTCCAATTATTATTATAGTGTCATATTAATGAATATCATCTGTACATTACAGTAAAAAAATGAATTTTATCTCACTTTTAACTTTTCTGTTTAACCCTCATTTACAAATCATTTTGCATTTTAATTCATTTTATGTTTAAAGAGAAACTAATAAAACTGACCAAAGGGAAAAAGGGTAAGAGGCAAAAGAACAAGTCAATCGCTATTTTTCATTGAAAATTACACTTTGTGAAATTCCTCAGTTGTCTCAATAACCAGCTTCATCATTCTCTCTCTTTTTTCCCCCTAAATTTCGAATTAAGTTTGCTTTTAGTTATTGAAAGAATAAAAAAAATACCCATTCACTGTTTGCATTATAGAAAAGACTCCGCATTATGATTAGGAAACTATGCTAAATATATTGTTTCTCAATACAATTAAAGTTAGTCATTTAACTATTAATTCACTATGACGTTGTACGGAAAATATAAGACAATTGCTTATACACATGATTAATTCATTTACCATTAGACGATCTTAGCAACCTTTTTATCCCGCTGAAATTCCACGTTCTCTTTCTTAAATCACACACCAATTGTACCGAACATTTGTTATGGAGACACAAACCCATGCACATCATTCGTGTAATGAGTTTGACCTTATTCAGATTCTATCTCGATAGAATCATCAAGTTTTTAAGTAATAAACTGGCATTTTGATAGTATATGATATGAAGTAATTGAAAAATTGAAGACAAAATTTGGACGTTGACATGATTTTGTCTTCATCCCTCTCAGTATATGGAATAATCACAGCTCGCATCTCTTTCGACAGTTCTTGGCATCTAGTGACTGTCTAACCCCAATTAAATATGTCTATCTTATTTTCCCCTGACCCAGAAATTCAAGAGTTTGATTATTTTGCTTGTTTTCTTCCATCGAGAAATCAGTGCAGAGATTGGCAGCCTCTCAGCTTAGTGTCGAACTAAAATAACGCGATGCATTGGTTGAACACTTTAGAATAGCACAATGATCTTGTTGTTGCTGCAAATGCAAAAGAGAAATTGCAAAAATGACCCCAAGGGCCAAAAAGGAAGATAATAAATTACCAAAACCTATTATATCTTTCAATTTTTATCATAACTTTATCAAGATAGACCATCTATATCTATCCATCTTCTATTGTTACTTTCTCCCTCACTTGAGCACAATTAAATGATACCATGTTATCTAGGATTTAAATTGAAAAAAAAGAAAAAGCAAATCCACAATGCTAATAAGAATCCATCATCCAACTCATTACCTTATTTTGCTTTGGTTTTTCCAAACAAGGAAATTGGCTCTTCCCATCTATGTCTTTCTATAATCATTGGGTTTTGTTTCCGTGACCACCCTTTTTACATGGGAAGGGAAATGTAAGGGGTTTGAATCCCCATCTTCTGAGAGGTTGAGATGAGATACGGGTTTCGACTCTCACACTTTATGTGAGAGTAAGTTGAGAGTTAAATTAAGACAGACCAAAACAAAAAATACTCTTTTTTTTTTCTATACAAAGTTCTTCACACATTTACATGCTCCCTAGCAAAAGTCTTGATCTTAGTTAAAGATTCACATGGGTTACATCCATCATTTGCAGCTTATTTATAAAAAGGTACGAATTGAGGAAAACATTATCCATCCTAAATTACCAGGTATGCGAAGAGCCTCCACATACTCAAATTATGAATGGATGACAAGGTTCTAGAGATACGTTCAAACACAGAAATACGAATCCGTCATTTCTGTACGGTATCAAGAGCCCTTCTTGGAAATGCCATTTTGTCTTCTTCCTATCCGTCTGCTTGTTGTGGTTCCACGTAAGAGACCGCAACTCTATATTGATTATATATTCTCATTTCGTCTCTTCATCTCCTTCGCTTGACCCACATAACTCGTTCCACAGAGAACGGAAACAAAACAGAAAAACTTCGAAAAAATGGAGAAGATCGAGCACGCGACTGTTCGCACCAACGGCATAAACATGCACGTGGCGTCGGTTGGCAACGGCCCTGCTTTTTTTTTTTTTTGGCCTTTTCTTTAGTAAGACAGGGTCTACATCAATTTTTTTTGTTTGATTATATGGAATGATTACCGGAAAGCAGTATGGATTTTATTAGGTTGAATAATAGGTTCTATTTGATTATATACGTGCAAAAGAAAATGCAGCAATCTCGCTTGTTCTTCCTTTCTTTCCCATGATCTCTTCACTTGTGGTTAATTGCAATGTCATGGCTAGGACATTGAGTCCATCATTGTTTTAAATATTAGTTGTTGAACCCAACGATGCAAATGCAGAGCCTCTAGATGGGGTGAAATTAGAGATACTGCTTTTCAATTGTATATGATTTTTGAGGTTTAGAGGTTCTAGTATTATGTATTATTGTTTGATTTTTTGAAGATGAGTAGCAGTAGATTGAAGCTACAAGACAACGATAATAATTTCTTGAAGCTTGGATATGGACGATTTAGTTCGTTTTTTCTTTTATTTTCTTTTATTCGATTAATTTATCTTGGATTTTGATTGGATGCAAGATTGTCTTAATTATACGTGAATTCACTTTCTTGATTTTGTTAAACTCACGGTCAAGAGAAGGGAAAGTCCAAGTCGGACTTGTTCACCAAATTATACGTTTTCCTATTCCAAGTTGTAGTAGGTCTTAGCAAGTATTATTTTGGGCAATTTTGGCTTAATCTAGTGTGATGATTTCTAAATTATTGGTACTTAAGTTGGCTAAAACTGTTTCCTATAATTTGATAAAGGAAATTTTGCAATCTAATTAGAGCTATGGATTTGCTATTGGGAGATGTATCCTTTGTGCTTGTGTTTCGAATACTAGTAGTTGATATAAATGCTTCTGAACTTACACAAGATGTAATTAATGTACTAATTAAATGTACTAATTAGTCCTGGCATGTTTGAGGAGTGGGGAAATCTGCTTTTCTCTCTTTGTGGTTATTGTCTAATTGATTTTTTTTTTTTTTGACATCAATGACGGAATGTTTTTGGTGTATTAAGCATATATGCGATGAAATCCTCAAGGTTTGGATTTTGTGTTGTAATTGAGACTTGTTCATTTAGTCTCACTGTTGATGTTTTGTGATGAGCTTGTAGCAAATTTGTTGACCTACTTTGTGGTTTTGCTATGATTAAAATATAAACTATTTAATAAAAAGGATAATCTTCATGAATGATTGGTAACATTGTTGCTATTTGAACACATATCGACTTCATTAATTTCTTGGGTTGCATCAGTGGGGAGGGCTTACTTTTCACTTGGCTTTTGTCTATGCCTAATATAAAGCCACTTATGAGAAGTGGTCAATTGCCCACTATTTCCTAAAACATTAGTATTGCATAATACCGTAAAGAAAATAGTGTTATGTAGTGCTAATAAAGTATTATATTATCGATAAATTTATTTATGTGCATTGACGAGCTCAGCTCCTTTATCTTCCATTGTTATCGTCATCTCTCTGTCGGGCTATCAAATTAGTTTGGTTTTGAGTCTCTCTATTGATTGGTGTTAATGAGATTCAGCTAATTTAAATAAGCACCTGAGATAACGGATTTTGAGTTGTCCTCACTTCTCCTTTGGACACTATAAATTTTAGTTGTCATACTCATGTGCCTAAAGCCAGTGCAGGATTGCGTTCCTCCATGTGTTTGCCTCCATCATGTGCGAAGTGTGAGGTCTTAAATGAATTATAACACTCTACAATAGTTTGTCTTGATATTAGTAAGGCTTATTGATGCAGTGCAACCAAGCTATTAGCCCCACGTGCACGGAATGGCGCGTGGGGTGAGTGTAGGGTCCTCTAAGGCTTATTTCAATTTTTTTTAATATGCCTAATTTTTTAATTTATGATTTTTTTTGGTATGGTAAATTTTAATTTTGGCATATTAAAATTTATTTGGATTATTTATTGATATCCATATTTAATTCCATAACAAAAAATTTGAGCCTATTATTGCCTATTTTCAATTTTTAATTTATAAATTTTTATTATAGGTATGAGGGATAAGATGACAATATTCATTTTCCCTAATTTAGCATAGATTATCTATCTACTTTCTTGCTTGAGTTTAACTAGATAATCTTATATGCTTAATTGAAATAGGCATATAAAATTGTGGCAAAAATTGTTGATTGATAAATGCAATATAATCTTGGGAAGCACATGTAAAGTGCTTCAGTAAGAGTGCTTCTTTTGATGAATTTTTGGGCATTGATTAAATGGAATATTATTTACAAATTGTTAAAGTTTGTAAATTATTGAAGTTCCCTTATTGATAAAAATTAGTATATACAATCACCTGCCCCAAGGGGTTATTGTGTATATTAATTTCAAAAAATTGCATGAAAATTGTATTCCAAAGCAAGGTAAAATAGCAGAATGTATGAGTTTCAAAAAGATTTATCTATTACGAAAGGGGATAAATTTTTTTAAAATTATGTATAATTCCCCTCTATATTGTTATATTAGAGATAATTGATGGGATGTATGACTCAAAAAGTTTATCAACCCAAAGGGGATAAGCTTTGAGTTATATGTGATTTCCCTTTGTATTAAGATAATGTGGATGTATAATTTAAAAGATTTGTCTGCCCAAAGGGGATTGATCCTTGAAGATTATATGTAATTCTTCTTATTTATCTCTATATATTGATATCATGGAGATGTATAATTTAAATGATTTATCTGCCCAAAGGGGATGGATCATTGACAATTATATGTAATTCTCTTTGTTGTTATTTTACACACTTCATGCTGTGGAAAATAATAGTGCATTATCTCTAGCTCTGCCCGAGGTTTTATAATGTACAAATTATTTTGTGGAATTACTTATTGCCCATAATTGATCATATTATATTATATGTGTCAAACTTTTTTTTGCTGTGAACAACTTAACAATGCCATGATTGAGATATTGCTTGGATATAATATTATTAAGACTTAGTCAAAAGGAGACATGTGATTGAAAATATTGAATTAGTCCATGTTAGCCTATCCTCTAACAAAGGTTTTACGATCCATTATGTTTAAAAAGATCATGTGAGGAATATGGGTGTTTTAGAAGTCTTTTTGATCTCTTTTTGTTATTGAGAAGCTATATAGTTATTTCAAGCTATTATAGTTATATGGAAACTTATAATGCTTTTATAATATTTGTTAAAGCATTTACTTTTGATTATCATCACTGTTAATTTGTGACATAGTTGTGCTTTAAATGATTTTTATTTCATGTTGTTTAGAAATCGCACCGAGACAATTTCATGTTGTTTTAATTTGCGCTAATGCGGTTTCATGTTGTTTAGAAATTGCATTGAGGACCGATAAGAAATAGTGTATATTTTTTGATCACATGTTGGCACTATTTATTACTACACTACTAGGCCTATGATTCATGAAAATATAATGTTTATTATATGTGATTATGAAAGGTCATGTGTTGCGGTATTTTCTTAACACATTGATCGCCATAGTCCTATAATAAGGTTATATAGGATAGGATTGGTTTTGAGATGCTATTATTGGAATATTATTTTTCAAAATTGTGGCCACATAAAACAAATTTTTAGTTATTAACCCGAAAGTGTCGTTTTCAAAATAAAAATCGTTTTTAAAAATAAAACAAATTAATTAATGTAGCCCAAGTGAGAGAATGTTGGAAATTTTCCGATAATGGGCTTACATTAATTAATTAATTTTCTATTTTATATAATCGAGTTAATTGATTTCAATATATTTTAAACCCTAAAGTGATCTTATTGAGTTGACACGGTCCTCTTCATCCACGGCTTCCCGGACCTCTGGTACTCGTGGCGCCACCAGATGCTGTCTCTCGCCGCCCTCGGGTACTGCACCGTCGCACCCGACCTCCGGGGCTACGGCAGCACTGACGCACCACCGCGCGTGGAGTCGTACACGGTGTTCCACGTGGTGGGGGACCTGGTAGGGATGCTGGACGCGCTGGGGATCGGCCGGGCGTTCGTGGTGGGGCACGACTGGGGGGCGATGATCGCGTGGTACTTGTGCCTGTTCAGGCCCGACCGAGTGAAGGCGCTTGTCAACACGAGCGTTCCGTGGTGCCCCGGCGGCACGTGGTTCCCGAGTGATCCGGAGAAGAAGCCCGTTGCGTCGATAAGGGCGATGTACGGAGATGATTACTATGTTTGCAGGTTTCAGGTGTGAGAGCCAATGTTGTATAGTCGAGATCTGACTTGACTTGGGTTTATGGTTATGCCACTGGCGAAACGTAGATCACAGGCCATGCCCGGCTTGAGTTGAAGCTCGAAATTTGAATTCTACAAGTACTGACTATGTATGTATGTAATCTTTGTACTTGGTAGGAACCTGGAGAGATGGAAGAGGACTTTGCAAAAGCCGATATCGCCAAACTCATGAAGCTAATCCTCACAGGCCATGACCCGAGCCCACCCGTCGTGCCTAAGGATCTAGGGTTCTCAGGATTGGTCAAACTCTCTGAGGACCGCCAGGCCGAGTTGCCCTCTTGGTTGACTGAGGACGACATCGACTACTACGCCACCCAATTTGGCCGAACAAGCTTCACAGGAGGATTCAACTATTACCGTTGTATAGACTTGTAAGCTCTCTCTCTAAGCTTACGCACTGTTTCAGTTTGAATGTTGAAGATGGTGCTGATAGAAATTTGAATGAGGAATGGTGGAAGTTTATAAGGTAGAAATCTGAACCGTAAATACAGATCGTGTTCGGATCGTGTTCCTCTGTACCATTTGCCCCTAGATGCATTCCCATCACATTTTCCCAATGTTTAAGTTGATGGAGTATTTAGGAGGAGGAGAACACTAGAATGTTTAGCCTATGTAGTGCTCGCAACATAAGACGATGGCTAATTTATCTAATTTAGTATCTAATGTATTATAGTGAAAGTGACCTTTGACCGTGAAGTGCATTCAATATGATGGGGAAAGATTATTATCTTTTCAAAATAAAATTTTAAGATTTTTTTAATGAAAAAGTAAAAGTTAGAGGAAAACCTGAGGCTATGCAAAACACCACATAGGGAACTGAAAAATAAAGTATGAAGGTAAAATATCGATTGTCCATACCATATCTTTTGTGGCAGACTAAATATAGACAATTATTAACATGAATCCATATCATGAGATAGAGGTTAATAGGGCATCCTTTGGTTCATTTCCATACGAAATGTAGTAAAATATAAGATGAAAATAAATCCCACTTAATTAAAGAATGACGGTTACATAAAAAAATAATGAAGGAAATAGTCGTGTTGAATTAAAAAAATGCTGAATTAAAAAGGAAATAGGACATCTAGGATGTTTGATACTAGCAAAATTTTGAATGATAAAATCCATTCAAAGCGTGGGCAAGTGTACTAGTTGATTTGTTTTCCTTTTCAACAATTCAAATAGATGTGTCCTCATATTGATTCGGACCAGTAGTGCTTCATGTGAATGATGATGGACACCGAGTAAATATTACATATTTCTACTTCAATACTTTGCTTCATCTTTTATTAGCATAGCAATCAAAGTGATATGTTAAGTCCATTTAGATCGCTAATAAACTCCATTATGGATGCAGAAATTGGGAGCTATCGGCACCATGGACCGGAGCGCGAATTGCAGTGCCGGTGAAGTTCATGGTGGGGGACTTGGACCTCACCTATCACATGCCTGGTGTGAAGGAGTACATCCACGGCGGTGGCTTCAAGCGTGCGGTAGACCTGTTAAACGGGTAGGTTGGGTTGGGTTTGGGTCGAGTCATAAATGGTCCGACCCAAATTGACCCATTAACCCATTTATGACCCATTTAAGCATAGTATAAAATTTTTGACTCATACCCAACCCAACCCATACCCAACCCATACCCGACCCAACCCATATTGTTAAAACATTTCTTTATATAACTAAATTTAGGAAAACTTATTCTTATAATCTTTTTTAAAGATTTTAAACTTATTCAAGTTCATTAACAACTCATGTATTTTAGTCTTTTTAATTTTTAAACCCATTATATATACACTTGTCAAAATTGGTGTATAACCCATTTATGACCCATTTAATATTAAATGGGTTATAAATGGGTCAGGTTTTCTTTAAATGGGTTATATATGGGTTATACTAAAAAGAAACCTGACCCATTTATAACCCATTTAATATTTAAATGGGTCATAAATGGGTTATACACCCATTTTGACAGGTGTAGCGGGCGGTGCCCAACCTAGACGAGGTGGTGGTGATGGAAGGAGTGGCTCATTTCCTCCAGCAAGAGAAGCCCCAGGAGGTCACTGCTCACATTCATGACTTCATCAAGAAATTCTCGCCCTCGTGATCTAGCAATGTCTCATGTTGTCCCTCACGATGGTGTCCATCATTAGTGTCCACGTGGATACCAACCGTGGATAGTAAAAGGGCACGAGAATAATAGAATAAATAAAAAGTTCAATCCATTCATTATCCATTCTGTAATTACGAACTAAAAACGACCAAAATGAGAACTAAAAATAGAAACTGGAAAAGTGCCTTTCAGGAGCTTTTGTTTTTGATTTGTGTGAAAGCATGTGCACACAAATGATCGACACCATTTGGATTTATTTTGCTATGAAATTCATCTACTTCTCCAAATGATCGACTGCATGATGATTTGCTTTCATTAGACGACCTCAGAATTTCTTTCTTTTTTCTTTTCCTGCTAATGTTCCTCGTTTTCTATTTTAAAATTCCACGTCATATGTACTCAGCAATTATTATGGGGACACAAACGCATGAATATCAATTTTGTAATGAGCTTGACCTTATTCCTACCCTACCTCAATAAAATCATCAAGTTTTTGAGGGACAAACTAGCGTTTGATAATATATTATATGAAGTAATTAAAAATTTGAAGACCAAGTTCGGATGTTCACATGATTTTTTCTTCATGCTCCTTGGCACCAAGAATATTCGCAGGTCGCGTCCGATGTTCTAGTGACTTCGATTATATAATGAATTGCGCACCTACTTCAACCAAAAAGAAAATTAGTGCACTCCTTCCGAGGAATTTAAAAAGTGATATATTGAAGTATTTTTTTCTTATCTCCCCCTTACCCCAAAAGTTATGAGTTCAGTTAGTTCACATCGATTTCTTATAACAGAAAATGAGTACAGAGATTCGTGACCTCTAAGCTTAGTGCAAAATTAGGATAATGCGATTCACGGATTGGTTAAGCACTTAAAAATAACATAACGATATTAGAGATAATTATGGTGTTCCCTTTAATTGTCTATCTTTGATCCATGATAAGATATGTGCGAAAGAGGGAATTGTGTAATTTCTAATATAATTCTGTGTATCTCATAGTGAAGAGTGCATATAGACTTCACTAAATTACTTAACAAAAAATTAATTAGCATCAATCGAGGATATTCATTGACCTTATTGGAAAGTAAAAATCGAATTTTCTTTCTTCACCGGAAAGATCATGACCTAATTAAAATCTTTGAAACGGAGGGTGTAGAATAAAAATCATCAGTCTTTGTCTTCTCCAAAAGAATTCCAATAATTGTTCTAGTATCATAATAGTGTATATCATCTGTACATTAAAGTTAAAAAATAAATATTATCTCACATTTAACTTTTCTATTTAACCCTCATTTACAAATAATTTTCGCATTTTAATTCATTTTAAGTTTAAAGAGAAAATAACAAAAATGACCAAAGGAAAAAAAGGGTAAAAGGCAGAAGAATAAGTCAATCGCAATTTTTCACTAAAAATTACACTTTATGAAATTACTTAGTTATTTCAGAGCGTGCATGATAACTATTATATTTCTATTCTATAACTATTTTTCTATTTTAAATTTTTTTTAGAACAGAAATCCGTTTGGTAAAATAATTTCATTTTTTCTATTTTTTAAACAGATTTATATTCTAGAAATAGGTTTGAAATAGAAATCATAAAATATTTTTTTAAATTTTTGAATAGAAATTAGAAATTATTTTTCTTTTTTTATTTCTCATTTAAATGAGTTTCTCCTTAATCCTTAGCCTTTCATCCCCCTCGGTTGTCGCCACCCACCACCGTCACCGCCGCCACCTGCTCCCCCTATTAGCCACCAGTCGTCACCATCGCCACCGTCATCGCCGTCTCCCCCTTCCCCCCATTGGTTGCCCACACCGTTGTTGCCGCCATCCTCCCCCTATCACCACTAGTTGCTAGCCACTCGCTGGCACTACCCCTTCCCCTGCCAGCTTCCGCTATCCCCATTGTCACCGCCCCTCCCCCTGCCATTGGTTGTCAATTGCGATTGCTACCACCCACTCCTCCCGTCATCGACCGTTGCCCGCCCACCATCGCCAGCCCCTCGTTGGCCACCGCCACTGTCGCCGTCACCCCCTTGCCCCACCTTCGATCACCAACCGCCATTGCCGCTGCCTCCCCCGTCGGTTGACCGCCACTATTGCCGCTGCCCCCTCCCCCACCGTCGCAAGTCATGGGCCACTTTGTTGCCCCCTCCCCTCCCACTGCCGCTTAAGAGAGAAATTTTGCATCGTTATCAAACAAATTCTATTTTAGAAATAGAAATTTTATGTCGTTATCAAACACGTTTTTTTGTTAAAAAAACTCATCCAATAATAGAAATAGAAAAATCAATTTCTATTTTAGAAATCAATTTCTAGCTAGAAATTTTATCATTCATGTCCTCAATGACCAACTTCATCATTCTATTTTTTTCCCCTAAATTTTGAATAAATATTTGCTTTTAGTTATTGAAAGAATAAAAAAAAATCCATTCACTGTTTGCATTATAGAAAAGAATCCGTATGATGATTATGAAGCGATGCTAAATAATTTGTTTCTCATACAATTAAAGTTAGTCATTTAACTAATAATTAATATGACTGTTGTATGAAGAATCAAAGACAATCGCTTACACATATGATAAAAAAAATATTATCGTTAGACGATCTTAGAATCCTTTTTTTATCCCGCTAAAATTCCTTGTTCTCTTACTTAAATCATACATCAATAATACCAAACATTTATTATGGAGACACAAACACATGCGCATCATTTTTGCAATGAATTTGACCTTATTCAGATCCTATCTTTATAGAACCTTCGAGTTTTTAAGAGATAAACTAGCATTTTGATAGTATATGATGAGAAGTAACTAAAAAAATTGAAGACAAACACATGCGCATCATTTATTATGCGATAAACTAGAACCTTCAAGTTTTTAAGAGATAAACAAACACATGCGCATTGACTCCTTTTATTGGCTGGCACATCCAACTGGGAATTTTTCTATTGCCTTGGCTTGGTCAGCCATTAGACGGAAAGCAGGCCCGGCTCTTTGGTCAGACTTTGTATGGGACAAAGCCATAGCCCCTAGACATCAATTTCTATTGTGGCTTATTCAGCGCAATCGACTCCCTACACAGGCGCTCCTCTTGTCTTATGGCAGAATTTTCTCTCCCTTTTGTGTATTTTGTAGAACCAAACCTGATTCTATAGACCACCTATGTTTTGAATGCCCTTCTTCCAATGCCTTGGCATCTTTTTGGGCGGCTAAGTGCAACATCTCTTGGAGGAATAGCACTTGGTTGGACAACTGTCGATGGGCCATCAACACATTCTCGGGGGGTTGGTTTCTTTCAGGATATCTTGAAATTTTCTTTTGGGACCCTTTGTTATGTTATTTGGAAGACAAGAAATCACTGTCTCTTCAGGGGTAAAAAGTTCTTCATCTCGGCAATGAAGCAACACTTAGCTAAGGCGATCAAAGATAAAGCTCTATCCTTCAAGTCTGTCAAAGACTCCCCAAGAAACAGAAGGTTGCAGTGATGTTGGGGGATCCACCCTCGAATTTTTGGAGAGATCCCACATGTAGGCCCACCATCTGCTTCAGAAGTGGCCACCTAGCTTCTTTATAGCTTCTTATTTGCATTTTCCTGCTTTGTTGGAATTGGTACCCCCCTCACTCCAATGACATGTCGTCCCGTTGAGTGAAGTCTGGTACCGATCTCCATTTCTTTTGTACAGTTTGCTGGTTTGAAAAGTCAATATAACTTACCATTACCAAAAAAAAAAAAAAAAACAAACACATGCGCATCATTTATTATGGAGACACAAACAGTTTCAATAAAAGTATTTTTTTGGAAAGTGTTTTTCAAACTTTCCGCTGTTTGTTTCTCCAAAAATAATTTGGTTAATGGAAAATACTTTCCGGTCAACGGAAATATTATGTTTTATTTTAGGAAAATGAATTCCCGTGCGTGAGAAGGGGAAAACACTTTCCTTCTTTATTAGGTCTTTAGGTCCTTCCTTTTTATTAGTTCAAATGTTATTCAATCATTTTTCAAATACCATTCAAACGCCTGAAAATATTTTCAATCACATCACCAAATACAAAAAAACTAATTCCTAAAAAATATTTTCCAAAAATGGTACGATTTTCGCGAAACAAAGGTACCCAAAGTTTGGATCTTCACGAGATTTTGTCTTCATCCCTCTTGGTATAAAGAATAATCACAGCTCGCATCTCTTTCGACGTTTCTCGGCATCTA
Organism: Corymbia maculata; assembly: GCA_014182735.1. Taxonomy (NCBI): domain Eukaryota; kingdom Viridiplantae; phylum Streptophyta; class Magnoliopsida; order Myrtales; family Myrtaceae; genus Corymbia; species Corymbia maculata. Next base: position 28,538,596 of record CM024692.1, on the reverse strand, counting down.
GTGACTGTCTAATCGCAGTTGAGTATCAAATATCTTGTTGTCATTGCAAATGCAAATGCAAAGGAGAAATTGAGAAAACGACCTCAAAGGTCTAAAGGAAAGATAATTAATTTCCAAAACCTATTATATCTTTCAATTTTTATTTTAACTTTATCGTGATAAATTATATATCGTCATTGTCGTCGTCATTATTATTACTACTATCATGAAATTAAATTTTTTGCATGCTGCGTGATTGGAGAAAAACACTAAAGAGTTCACTATTTTAGTTGTCGAAGTACTATAAAAAGACATGATATTTTTCCTCATCTTTGATTACTCCCCCTCTCACTTTAACACACACATACATACATACTTACGTATATATATCTCGAGAGGACCGCATCATCCAACTCATTACCTTATTTTGCTTTAGTCCTTCCGAACAAGGAAATTGGCTATCCCCACCCATTTCTTTCTATACAAAGTTCTCTACACATTTCCATGCTTGTCTAAATGGTCATCCTTCTCACATAAGAAGGAGGAAGTTGAGAATTTGAATTCTCATTTTCTCAGGAGACTTGAGATTGGGATATTTAGTTTTAAATGTAAGTTTTGCCGTGCAAATAGAAAAGTAAAAGTTTGAGAGTGAATCGATACTTAGAGTGAGACAAAAAAAAAAAATAGAAGACTTAATCTTAGTTAAAGATTCACATTGGTTATATTCATAATCTGCAGCTTATTAATAAAAAGGTACGATTCGAGGAAAAATTTATCCATCCTAAATTACCAGGTACGCGAAGAGCCTCCATATGCTCAACTTACAAGGGGACGGCAAGGTCCTAAAGAACACAGAAATGCGAATCCGACATTTCGGTTCAAGTATCAAACGGCCTTCTTGGAAATGTTATTGTGTCTTCTTCCTCTCCGGCTGCTTGTCGGGGTTCCCGATGAGAGACCAAATTGATTATAAACTCTCATTTCGTCTCTTCGTCTCCTTCACTACACTCACAAAACTCGTTCCCCAGAGAACGGAAACAGAACAGGAACACGTCGAAAAAATGGAGAAGATCGAGCACACAACTGTTCGCACCAACGGCATAAACATGCACGTGGCGTCGGTCGGCGACGGCCCCGACACGGTCCTCTTCATCCACGGCTTCCCGGAGCTCTGGTACTCATGGCGCCACCAGATGCTGTCCCTCGCGGCCCTCGGCTACCGTGCCGTCGCGCCCGACCTCCGGGGCTACGGCGGCACCGACGCACCACCGCGCGTGGAGTCGTACACGGCGTTCCACGTGGTGGGGGACCTGGTGGGGATGCTGGACGCGCTGGGGATCGAGCGGGCGTTCGTGGTGGGGCACGACTGGGGGGCGATGATCGCGTGGCACTTGTGCCTGTTCAGGCCCGAACGAGTGAAGGCGCTGGTCAACACTAGCGTTTCGTGGTACCCTGGCGGCACGTGGTTCCCATGTTATCCGGAGAAGAAGCCCGTCGAGTCGATAAGGGCGACGTACGGAGATGATTACTATGTTTGCAGGTTTCAGGTGAGAGTCAATGTCGCATAGTCGAGATCTGACTTGACTTGGGTTTTCATCTTTTAATGATTCGGAACTTTGAGTCGTCGCCGCTGGGAAAACGTAGATCACAGGCCATGCCCGGCTTGAGTTGAAGCTCGAGATTGAATTCTACAAGTCCTGACTCTGTACGTATATATGCAATCTTTATACTTGGTAGGAACCTGGAGAGATGGAAGAGGACTTTGCAAAAGCTGATACTGCCAAACTCATTCAGCTTTTCCTCACTAGCCGTGACCCAGGCCCACCTTGCGTGCCTAAGGATCTAGGATTCTCAGGAATGATCAAACTATTCGAGCAACACCAGGTCGACTTGCCCTCTTGGCTGACCAACGACGACATCAACTACTACGCCACCCAATTCGGCCGGACTGGTTTCACCGGAGGATTGAACTATTACCGTTGTTTGGACTTGTATGATCCTCCTCTCTCTAAGCTTATGCTCTCTTACAAGTCGAATGTCATATATGGTATTGATAAATATTTGAATATTACATCTTGCGGTTGTGGGATCTGGTTTGAGTTACTGTGAAAGTTGATAGAGTAGAAATGAGAGTGATGCACGAAAATGGTTCATCACATATGAATGAACAACGCCAGTTCGTGACATGTCAATACATCGCCATGCCATTTTTTTCAACTGGATTGAAAAAAAGCATTTATTACTAGTAAAAACCTTCCAAGCAAAGTTGGTTTCGAGCTAATTGGGCGAGTGCAACGGATTTTGATTTCTCCCGATAAATTCATATTATGTTCTTTTGTTGTCTCTGAAATTGCCACATTCGAATACGTAGACATTGCCTCAATGTTCAAGCAGATGGAATATTGAGGAGGAACCCGCTAGAAGGTTAGCCTAAATAGTTCTGGTAGCATAAGCCTGGCTATTTCATCTAATCTAATGTCTAGGATTGTATAATAAATGTGACTTGATTGTATTCAATTTAATTAACAAGATTATTTTCTTTTCTCGATAAAATTATGAACTTTCTAATGAAAAGTAAAAGTTTTTAAGGAACCTCTTAAATCTTATCCTTTTTTATCAATTTCTTTTTGGAAATCGACAATAACTCCTTCGTGAGCGCAGAAACGGGGAGCTATTGGCACCATGGGCCGGAGTGCGAATTGAAGTGCCGGTGAAGTTCATAGTGGGGGACCTGGACCTCACCTATCAGATCCCCGGCGTGAAGGAGTACATCCACGGTGGTGGATTCAAGCAGGCAGTTCCCAACCTAGAAGAGGTAGTGGTGATGGAAGGAGTCGCTCATTTCCTCCAGCAAGAGAAGCCCCAGGAGGTCACTGCTCACATTCATGACTTCATCAAGAAATTCTCGTCCCCATGATCTATACCACTCTCTCCAAAAAATCAAGGATGAAGCTGCTCATTAATAAAGGGCGAAATTGTTGCTTTTTTAATGGTCCTTTTTCTTATTTTTCTGCTGTTTGGTATTACGATGGAAACGATATATGAAGTGATTTAACGTAATAAAACTGAGTATTTAAATGACTATTCATGTCCATTTTGAATATACTAGTTTCATTGACTTGGCATTTCTCTTTAGGATATTTAGTTGTCACCTCTCAAGTTGCAACAGTTTGACCCAAAAAAAAGGTGCAACAGAAAAAAAAAAAATCTCAGTTTATCTTTGTGAGAGTTACAGCAGTCCTAACACTTGCCACAATATTCTAAAACCTTTACTTCATGCCTTATAATCCTAAGACTCATTATAGTCGTTCCCGGTTATCACTCCGTCGATTTTGTTGGCTGTCCTTAAATAAATATCAATGTGTCATTCTTTCAGTAAAATTCACTTTTCTTTCGCACAAGTGACATTAGTGTGGCGATAAATGGGCATCACGTCAAAATTCATTGAAAATTTTAAAAAAGAAACAGACTAAGATAAGAAAAGAAGGGAAAGAGTCACCAAAAATTCTAAACTATATCTACTATGATATATTTATCCCTAACTTTTTTTTTTTTGTGACGCTAACAACTCCAAACTTGTATATGTATGACATATTTACTCTAAACTTTTTTTGTGAGACAAAAAATCCCAAACAATTTACACAATTATTTTTTTGACACCTAAAATAAAATCCAAAACTTATTTACCACAAATTTAAGGTAATTGTGTCATATTGATATAAGTTTAGGGTAAATATGTCACATCAATGGAAATAATTCAGAATTTTTGGTGTTTTTTCTCAAAAAATAATAGATTAAAAAATAGAGATAGAAGGGGGAAAGGCACAGCCTGTGCCGCACGGATAGATGGTGGTGTTGTCGCCCCTTTTGTCGTAGACGAGGGTTCCCTCGTCAACGACAGAGGGGACATCCTATTAAGTGCAATCCATCTTTTTTTTAAAAAAATTATACTCTTTTGTAAATAGAAAATTTTGAATGGTTATGTCGTGAAAATTAAAGAGAAAATTTGAATTTTGGGCGTCCAACATACCTATTGTCACTGCACTGAGTTCAATGTCACAGGTCATGTATCTTGAGCGTTGAATCCGTTAGGTAAATATATTTCGAATGACCGATCATTGAAAATAAATTAAATGAAAATAGGGAAATGTTCATCCAAAGGTTAACTAAGTATTTTCATTAAAAATTTAAATCAAAGTTTTATAAGAAGGTGGATAAATCAGGAAAAAGAAAAGAAAAATGGAAATAAATATGAGCCATTTAATGGGCGATAAAAAAAGGAAAAGAGAAAAAGGAAATAAACCTAAGCCACACGATGACTAACCTAGGATACATTTAAGATGTTTATTTACTCCGTAACTTTACAGGATCGAAGTCATAACGAGAATTGCCAATCTTTCATGTTTATATCAAAAGAGCCATATTTCCCTTGGCCTAATATCCGATCCAATTTAATTCTTGTTTCAATTCTACCTTTTATCTCATATAAAACTTTCATGTTCCAATTCTACACTAAACTTTTTTTGTCCCATAAAGAAAATTATGCACTCAAGAAAATTATAGGTTAATATCATGAAAACCTTAAATTGATATGTCTATGATAAATTTACCCAAATCTAATTTTTTTTATCATAAAAAATCCCAAATCGATAAATTCATGATGAATTTACCATCTATTAGTTTTTGTTATATTGAATTAATACTATAAAAACTATAAATTGGTATACTTATGAGGGTTAATGCCACGAAAAACCCTAAACTTTACCCCATATGACAAATTTACCCTAAACTTTTTTTTGTGACACAAAAAACCCCAAACTTTGCCCCGTGTGACACATTTACCCTAAAAAAAAAATTCTGCCACCAAAAACCCTAAACTATGCCACTTGTGATAATTTTACCATGAACTATATTACTTATGACAAATTTACCCCAAAGTTTTTTGAGTTGAAGGGCATTTTTGTCATTTTCTATTTTTTTCTTTTTTCTTTTTTCTTTTTTATTGAAGAGGAAGTCGGCGAGGGTCGCTGGGCAGCCCTCGCCGGCGTCGGGCCCAAGCCTGGGCGACCCTCGCTGCGTCGAGCCGGGCGGCCCGATCTGGGCGACCCTCGCCGGCGTCGGGGGAGGGCCACCCTCGCCCTCGCCCAGCAAGGCTCGGGCGGCCCTCGACGGCGTCGGGCGAGGGCCGCCCTGTGCCGATCGGGCGAGGGCGACCCGAGCCGGCGTCGGGTGAGGGCCACTCGAGCCGGATCGGCACAGGCGGCCCTCGCCGACGCCGGCGAGGGTCGCCTGTGCGCCGGGCCGCCCGGCGAGGGCCCGCCGCCGCCTCGCCCGACACCGGCGAGGGCTGCCTAGGTGACCCTCGCTGGACTCCGGCGCCGGCGAGGATGGCCTCGCCGGCTTCCACTTCAATAAAAAAAAGAGGAAAAAAATAGAAAATGACGAAAATGCCCTTCAGCCCAAAAAACTTTGGGGTAAATTTGTCATAAGTAATATAGTTCAAGGTAAAATTGTCACAAGTGGCATAGTTTAGGGTTTTTGGTGGCAAAAAAAAAAGTTTAGGGTAAATGTGTCACACGGGGCAAAGTTTAGGGTTTTTTGTGTCACAAAAAAAAGTTTAGGGTAAATCTGTCACATGGGGTAAAGTTTAGGGTTTTTCGTGACATTATCCCTACTTATGATAAATTGAGGATAAAATTATCACAAATGAATCAGCGTGGGTTACTGGTGGTCCAAAAATCCATTTAGGTTTTTTCGCAATATTAACTCAAAATTTAAATTGTGACAATATTGAAGTATTTCTTTCATATTTTCCCCTTACCCCAAAAATTATGAGTTTAATTAGTTCACGTTGATTTCTTATAATGGAAAATAAGTACGGAGATATGTGGCCTCTCAATTTAGTACATAATTAGGATGAAGCGGTTCCTGAATTGGTTGAACATTTAAAAATAACATAACGGTTATTGCAAATAATTAGGGTATTTACTTTAATTGTGTAGCTTTGATACAAGGATGAGATATTTGCAGAAGAGGGAATTGTGTAATTACTACATAATTTTGTGTATCTAAAAGTTAAGACTGCTTCGAAAAATAATATTAAAAAAAAAACAGTGAAGAGGGCATATAGACTTTTATTAGATGACTTAACCAAGAAAATCAATTAGGTTCAATTGATGAAATTCATTCCCCTTATTGAAAAGTAAAAATTGAATTTTATTTCTTCACTAGAAAGATAATGACCTAACTAAAATCTTTTAACCATTTGTCTCAGTGGCCACCCTTCTCACATGAGAATGGGGAGGTGGGGGGCTCAAATCTCCATCTTCTCAGGAGGTTAAGGTGGAGACGATTTAGTTTCAAGAATGGGTTTCGATTTCCATGTCCTGTAATGAGGCAGGGCAAAAGTCTAAGCGCTAACGTAAGAGTAGAGTAGGGCGTAGAGTAAAATTGATAAAAGAAAGAACTAAAATCTTTCAAATAGAGGGCATAGAATAAAAATTGTCATATTTGTCTTTTCCCAAAGGGCCTATGTAACACCCTCAAAATCTAACTATGGGAATTGTTCATGAATCGATGCCTATGGATCGAGGGTCAATTATAGACAAGGCTTAGTGCTTTGATCAGTGCCTATGACCACAAGTGTCGCCCTTTGCTTTGTACCAAACCGTGCTGTGCCATATCCTCGATCGGTCACTTGACCATAAAAATTGCTCGTGGGACGATTACACATCAGCATGAATTAAGGGATAATCATGGATTGAGCCTACACGATCACGTTCCAATCGCGGGTGCTTCCACTTGGTTATGTATCAGTCATAGTCAATTATGAATTGATCCCATTCAATCATGTATCGATTGTAGATTGATCCCGTGACATAGGGAGTTCTATAGAAATCCCGTGACAGACTATGAACATTGATTTTTGCCTGGTGCTACAGTAAAAGTAGACTGAATGAACAGTGAACAGTATATAGTGACCAGTGAACGGTGATTTGTAGCGGCTATTCATAGTTCGAATCATCAAAGTTATGATGAGCTAGCTGTTCTTTGAAGAGGGCGTCTTTATCGATGTCTAATGGACTGGAGCCTCCGTCTTTTTCTCTTTTGAAAGCACGGATGAGATTCTCAATTTCTTCTATCGACAGGTCGGGTGGACGGGAGGAGCTAGTACTGAAAGAGCCAGAAAAAGGAGCGTAATTTTGGGTGTCTCCCCAAGGGTCTTGTGAAAGTGGCCCTCCCCATGGATCATAGGGGGTGGAGGAGCCTGGATTGTTTTATCGAAAGATATGGAGGGCTTCTTGAATCTATTCTCTTGTGGAATCCCAAGCGTCGAGGTGGTCCCAGATTCTGAGAATGATGTGTTTACCTTCTTCCCCGATTCTCCTGATGAGATTCACATCACTGAATCAGTACATCATCCATATATTCTCATTCATATCCTCTTGTCCAAATACCACAAACCAATCCATTTGGTGGCACTCATCGATACTGGAGCAAGTTCTTCCATTTTAGACACAAAGATTCTTCCAGAAGAATTCTGGAAACCCTACACCGGGTATTTCAATTCCATGACAGTCGAGGATTGACAAAGGAACGCACGAGACTGATCATGGGCAAATTGATATTTGGCCAAGGCAAGGCAGGACAAGCCTTGTGCCTAGCCTTGCGCCCAGTCCAGGACCAAGTAGTTAGGCTGTGCTCGGCCATGAGCTAGATGGATCGTACCTAGCCATGTGCCTAGCCAATTGCTTGACCAAAATCGGCCTGAGAATCAACCAGGCTAATGGATGAGCCAATCCACGTCAACCATAGAACTAATACAAGGGCCGCCAATCATGAAAAATGGATAAAAATGTTCTAGTCCCAAAATGGTAATTTTGAGATCGATAGGGTATTTTGGTCAATTTTCACCCAATTAGAATTCTAGAATTTTCCTTAGATGTGATATTTTTGGATTATCATTGCTTGAAAGTGAGAATAGATGATCCATAATTTTCTTGCAAAAGATATTCTAGAATCTTCCTACATGATTAAATTGGATCATTAATGAACAAGAAGCTGAACAACATAAATGCAATAATCATTTCCCAACTTAGTGTCCCTAAACAATCTAGGGCATCATTGCCCACAAGTGAGCATTGAGAGTGAAGTAAAAATACTTTTGATTTGCTTGGAAATCTTGACTTTTATGTACAAGAATCCAAGCTTAGGCATCACCTGAATGAGAGATTGCCACCTTGTCGTTTAGGCCCATTATTACCTACTTAGGCTCTTAAATGGTCACAATGATGATCAAGAAGAGTCACACACCCAAGAGAATGTTCTAGATCAATTTTTAAGCTTAGTAAGCAAGTAACATTACTGAAAATTGGCTTGTAGTCCATTAATGCAAGTGCATAAATCACCTTAGCATCAATTGCTCTATTAATTGAAAAGGGTGAATCACTATTCTAGAAATTTTGGTAATGATGGCCTAGATTGAGACTTGTCAATTAAGTTTAGCCTTTAAAGTTGCCTCTTGAAATCAAGACAAAAGTAAATTTTAAAGAACTTAGCTTGGGGAGCAAGTTCTTGAATTTAGGCACATGATAAATATCTAAACCTCACAATTGCCCAAATCTAAGCCATTAATGAGGATGGTGAGTCATAGGCTTAGGTGGCCTCTAAAGATTCAGTCATTATTGCACCTAAGATCTTGCTTGGAAAGCAAGTTGGCCAAGTAATGATGAAATGGTGACTCACAAGCTTAGGTGGACCAATTAAGAGTGGCTTGGAGAACAAGTAGGTTTAGCCTATAAATAGGGTACCATCCTCTTCATTCTCACCATCCCTTGGTCACTTCTCCTTCTTCTTTCCCTTGCATGTCTCTCTCACTCTTAGCCACATCTTGCTATGCTGCTCGTCCGCACATCACGTAGTCACCATCCTTAAAGTGTAGGTAAGCAGGATTCCTAACTCTTAACTAGGGCGATAAGCTACTGCATCGAGTTTTAATTGTGTGATCACCCATGTAAGCCATGCATAGGAAATGATGTGCTTTTATATGGTTTGCTCATGGTTCATGGTCAAGCATGCCTTAGGCGACAAAAAAGGAGGTTTCGTTGGACTTGGATGTGAAGTGGAGGCATGCCAAACCGGGCCTCTCTTGGTCTTGGACAATATTAAGGCCTATTGATCCAAGCCAAGTTTGATTTTAGGTTGATGCTCAAGCATAGTTGTTTAAGCTGCGGGCTTTGATTTGAGCTCGGCATGAGTTGTTTTGGTGTTTGAGATAAGTGAGTAAATTCATTAAGTCTTGTTTAGGGCGATATGTTGCATGCTTGAAGGTGTTTCCAAATTTTGTTTGTCTTGTTTGTTTGATGCTTATGCATGAGTTTATATGGTTTGCTCATGATGCATTATTAATAGTCGTGTTTGACCCAGTGATGGAAATAGAAGTTTCGTTGGACTTAGATGTGAAGTGGAAGCATGTCCGAATTGAGCCTCTCTTATTCTTGGTCAATATTAAGGCGTATTGCTTTGAAACAAAATTGAGGTCTAGATTGGTGCTTAAGCATAGTTATCCAAGCTGTGGTTTTTGATTCTCGTTTAGCATGAGTTATTTTAATGCATGAGACAAGTGAGTAAATTCCTTTAAGTCTTGTTTAGGGTAATGTGTTGCATACTTGAAAGCGATTCAAAGTTTGCTTATTTGGTTCTTGATGTTTATGCATGTTTTTAGTTATGATGATTTTGTTCTTGTCTTTGCAAAGGAAACTCTACTTTTCTTTAGCTTTTTGCTAATAGTCAAGTTTATGTCAAATACTGAAAATAGGTGCCATCAACATTGAATGTACGACAAAGGCATGTCGAATTGAACATTCTTAAGTATTGAACAATATTGAAGTGTATTGTTGCAACATTAAGTTTAGTAGGTTGATGTTACATATACGATTTACGTCTCACCTTGAATTCATATTGACATAAAACTTCTCGAGACTAAAATGTTTTCTCAAAGTCACGAGCACTTGTGCACACCTTTGGGCTTATTTTTGAGTTGACTAAGAGAAAATATAATAAACTGGTTTGTGTAATGTGTGATCACTAAATGAAAGAAGAGGACCATCTCACATAGCATTGACTGCGATGCCTTGATCAAGTCGGGATGCCTTGGTTAAGCTAGGATGCCTAAATTGAGCTCGAATGCCTTGGTTAAGCTAGCCTCGGGATGCCTCAATTGAGCCAAGATGCCTTGGTTGAGTCAGGAATGCCTAGCATGAAGCTAGATGTCTTGGTTGAGCCGAGATGTTCTGGTTGTGGTAGGATGATGATAAATGAACCTTTTATGTATGTTAGTATGTGTACATATATGTTATATGGATTTATCAATAAGTCAAAGGTAAGTATGCATTGAAAGTATGCCAAAGTAGACACATGAGTGTATTATAGCAAGGAATTTGCTATTGGTCTACCATCAATATTATGTTGTGAGTACTGTCCCTATTAGATTTGATGATGAGATGTCATTCTAGTAGAGAATTAGATTTTACGTACTGAGTTTTCCCTAAACTCACTCCTTTATTCTCTTAGATGTGTAGGTATGGATGTCTTTCCTTCTTGGAGACAAGGCAACTTTAGAGGAGATAGGATTTTCCCAACCTTTAAGAAAGAAACATGTAATGAATGTAAAAATGGAATGGCCAGTAGAGAATGGCTTGTAAAATATACTAATGTAATGGATGATGACAACAGTGTATTTTGCTTATTATGCTTTCCCTAATTTCCAATTGTTATTTTGTTTAGGAGTTTGCCTGTACACATTTTCGCATGTGCTTATTAAAAAGATAAAAGAAACAAGACAGTGACAAGCCTAGGACATCACAACAAAAGTAACCTCGACAGCCACAATCTCAAGACAGGTCTAAGGATTCAGGTCGTGACAACCTAATACCCTAAAAATCCTCCAACTTTAGTTTTTGTCATAATTCTACCTTTTATCTCATAAAAAACCTTCAACTTTAGGTCCGGTCCAAATTCTATCCTAAATTTTTTTTTTGTTCCATTAAAAAACCCTCAACTTTTGATCATGTCTCAATTCTACACTAAAATTCTTTTTTGCACTATTAAGAACCTACAACTTTAGGTCTTGTCCCAAGTTTATCGTCTGATCCCAATATCACCCTAAAACTTTTATAGTTTCGTAAAAAATTACAAACTCTTAGTTGAGTCATATATCTACCCCCGTTAACCCTCCATCCAAAAATTCTCCTTGACAATTGAGAGATAGAAAACCCTCCATCCAAAAAATTGCAAGAAATGGAACATTCCCAAACACGACAAATAGAAAACCAAACACAAAATCACGAAGGGCAATTTTGATGGAGGGTTTTTATGTTATTTGTACCAGTAACTGGTTTATGGATAAGTGCACTATTGTGGGGTAAATTTATTTGTGTTGGGGTTAATAGAGGCAAATCTAAGACTCAAATAAAATTTTGTGATCTTTTATGAGACAAAAAATAATAGTGAAATTGAAATTATAATTTTTTTACGAGATAAAAAAAATTTGTGGTAGAATTGATACTCGATTTAAAGTTGAGGGTTTTTATGAGACAAAAAAAAAGTTTGTGATAAAATTGGGACTCAACCTAAAGTTGATGATTTTTTTATGGGACAAAAAAATTTAGGGTGAATTGGGACTAGACTTAAAATTGAAGATTTTTCATGAGACAAAAAGTAGAATTGAGACAAAAGTTAAAATTGGAGAGTTTTTAGGAGGAAAAAGCTAAAGTTGTCATCATGTCGTAATAGTCTATATCATTTGTAAATTAAAATCAAAAAATAAATTTTGTCTCACTTTTAAATTTTCTATTTAACACTCATTTATAAATTTATATTTGCGTTATTAATTTTATTTAATTTCAAAGAGAAAAAAGTAAAACTGACCAAAGAAAAAAATGGTAAAAGGCAAAAGAATAAGTCAATAGCTATATTTACTGGAAATTACACTTCGTGAAATTTCTTAATCGACACAATAACCAACTTGATCATTCACTCTTTTTTCCACTAAATTTCATGTAAATGCTTTTAGTTATCGAAAAATAGCGAAACATTCATTCATTGTTTGCATTCTAGAAAAGAATCTGTATAATGATTAAAAAATGATCCTAAATATTTTTTTCTTGATACAATTAAAACTAGTCATATAACTAGTAGTTCACTGTGACGTTGCACGAATAATAAAAAATAATCACTTATGTGTACGATAATCAATTATCATTAGACAATTTCAGAAATGTTTTTATCCTACTAAGGTTCAACGTTTTCTTTCTTAAGTCACGCATCAATTGTACCGAACACTTCTTATGGATGGCACATCATTTTTGCAATGAGTTTGACCTTTATTCAGATCCTACCTCGATAGAATCATCAAGTCTTTAAGAGATAAAGTAGCATTTTGATAGTATATGATATGAAGTAATTGAAAAATTGAAGATAAAGTTTGGATGTTCACAAGATTTTGTCTTCATCCCCTTTGGTATATAGTTTTATCACAGATCGCATCTCTTTCAACAGTTCTTGGCATCTAGTAACTGTCTAACCTCAATTAAATATATCTATCTTATTTTCCCCTGACCCAGAAAATCAAGAGTTTGATTATTTTGCTCGATTTCTTCCATTGAAAAATCAGTGCAGAGATTGGTGGCCCCAAAGCTTAGTACGGAGCTGAAATAACGCGATGCATTGGTTGAACACTTTGAAGTAGAACAATGATCTTAATGTCATTGCAAATGCAAGAGAGAAATTGTAAAAATGACCGCAAAGGTTGAAAAGAAAGATAATAAATTACCAAAACCTATCATATCTTTCAATTTTCATTATAACTTCATCTTGATGGATTCATCCGCCTGTTGTCATCATTGCCGCCGGTTGTCATATCATTATTGTTACTATCACAAAGTTAAATTATTTGTATACTGTCTGATTGGGGGAAAAAACACTTAAGAGTTCACTATTGAAATTGTCAAAGTACTATAAAATGACATGACATTTTCTTTCTCAATATCTTTCTCTCTCACTTAAACACTATTAAATGATAATACGTTATCTAAGTTTTAAATTGATAAAAGAAAAAGAAAATCCACAATGCTAAGACACCCCATCATCCAAACATCATGATGCAAATATATATAGTAGACTGCATCACCCAACTCATTACCTTATATTGCTTTAGTCCTTCCGAACAAGGAGATTCTCTCTTTCCACCCATTTCTTTCTATACAAAGTTCTATGCACATTTGCATCTTATAAATACAAAAGTACGAACTCAAGGAAAATAAGGAAAATTGTCTAAAAAATTCTAAACCTATTGCATTTTTATTAATTTAGTCCTAAATATTTTAATTTTTTCTTTAAGTCATAAATATTTTCACGTTTTGTTAATTAAATTATAAACATTTTCACATTTTATCAATTGAGTTCATCTAGCCAATTTTACTTAGAAATTGCTGACGTGAATATTAACTACCCTACACTACATAATCAACATTGACGTTGATAATTTTTATAATTTAATATTTTTCAAATAGTTAATTTTTTAATTTTTTTTCTTTCCTTCTTTCTCTAATTGATAGCTACACGCTGACGATGGCTAACGATTGACTAGAGGTAAGGGCTAGCAAGGTCAACCTTGCTGGCCTCTGGCGAGGCTCAACCTCACCTAGCAATGGCGAGGTTGGCCTCACTAATGGTTGGGCGGGGCTCACCCTCACTAGATTTAGTAAGGGTTGAGCCTTGTTAGTTGCGAGGCGAGGTTGACCTCACCAAGGGTGAGCGAGGCTCACTGTTGCTTGTGCTTGGTGGGGATGAGCTTCACTAAAGGCCAGCAAGATCAACCTCAAAGGCTCTCGCCTCTAATTGGTCACCAAGGCTTGGCAGGACAGCAAGAGAAAGAAGGGAAGACAAATAAAAAGGAAAAGTATAAATAAATTGGAAAAAATAAAATATTTTAAAAAATTATCAACATCAGCATTGGTTTGATTATATTATATAAAATGACTGGCATCCACGTCAACGTTATTTAGTCAAAATTAGTCGGATAGACTTAACTGATAAAATGTGAAAAAATTCAAAATTCAATTGGCAAAATGAAAAGTTTGAAGATTACATTTTGGACAATTTCATTGAGAAAACATTATTCATATTAAATTACCACGCATGCGATGCTCGACTTATAAAGTGGTGACAAAGTTCCAAAGGTACGTTCAAACACAGAAATATGCATCTGTCGATTTCTGCGCAAGTATTAAATGCCCTTCTTAAACCGGTAAACGACGACCAAAGTGAGAAATGATAATTAATTCTCCTTTTTTTATGAAAGGGAAATATCATTTTGTGTTCTTCCTCTTCGGCCGCTCGTTGTGGATCCACTGAACGAGACCGTAACTCTGGGATTCATTGTTTATACTCTCATCTCGTCTCCTTGTTCCCCGCAGAACGGAAACCGAACGGGAAAACGTCGGAAAAAATGGAGAAGATCGAGCACGCAACTGTGCAAACCAACGGCATAAACATGCACGTGGCGTCAGTCGGTGACGGCCCCGACACAATCCTCTTCCTCCACGGCTTCCCAGAGCTCTGGTACTCGTGGCGCCACCAGATGGTGTCCCTTGCAGCCCTCGGCTACCGCACCGTCGCGCCCGACCTTCGGGGCTTTGGCGGCACCGACGCACCGCCGGGCGTGGAGTCGTACACAGCGCTCCACGTAGTGGGGGACCTGGTGGGGATGCTGGACGCGCTGGGGATCGGGCGGGCGTTCGTGGTGGGTCACGACTGGGGGGCGATCATGGCGTGGTGCTTGTGCCTGTTCAGGCCCGACCGAGTGAAGGCGCTGGTCAATACGAGCGTCACGTGGTGCCCCGGCGGCACGTGTTTCCCGAGTGAGCCGGAGAAGAAGCCCATGGAGTCGATAAGGGCGATGTACGGAGATGATTACTACGTTTGCAGGTTTCAGGTGAGAGTCCATGCTGTATAGTCGAGATCTGACTTGACTTGGGTTACAACTTTTTAAAGATTCGGAACTGAACTTTGAATCGTCGTCGCCGGCGAAACGTAGATCACAGACCATGCCCCGCTTGAGTTGAATCTCGAAATTGAATTCTACAACTCCTGACTGTGTACGTATGTACGTAATCTTTGTACTTGGTAGGAACCTGGCGAGATGGAAGAGGACTTTGCAAAAGCCGATACTGCCAAACTCATTCAGCTATTCCTCACAAGCCGTAACCCAGGCCCACCTTGCGTGCCTAAGGATGTAGGATTCTCAGGAAGGATCAAACTATTTGGGGACCGCCAGGTTGACTTGCCCTCTTGGCTGACCGAGGACGACATCAACTATTACGCCACCCAATTCAACCGGACCGGCTTCACCGGAGGGTTCAACTATTACCGTTGTTTGGATTTGTACATCTCTCTCTCTCTCTCTCTCTCTCTCTCTGAGCTTATGGTCTCTTCCAAGTTGAATGTTCGAGATGGTATTGATAAATGTCTGAATATCGCATCTTGCGGTTGTGCGACCTAGCTTGAGTTATGGTGACAGTTATTAGGATAGAAATCCGAGTGATGCGCATAAAATGGTTGTCACGTGCGGATGAACGGCGTCACTTCATGACATGTCAATACATTGCTAATCTAATTTTTGTTTCAACAGGATTACAAAAAGTTAATATTACCAGTGAAAACCTTTATGAGCGATGTTGGCTTCGAGCTAATTGTGCAAGTGTGACGGATTTTGATTTCTCTCGATAAATTCATATCATGTTTGAGTCATGTTCTTCGGTCATGTCTGAAATTTCCACATTTAAATCCATTGAAATTCCGCTAATGTTCAAGTTCATGGAATTATGAGGAGGAAAATGCTAGAATATTAGCCTAAATAGTTCTGGTAGCATAAGACAGTGGCTATTTTATCTAATCTAATGTCCAAGGTTGTATAATAAATGTGACTTAATTGTATTCAATTGAATTAACAAGATTATTTTTGTTTCTGAATAAAATTATAAAAATATAGTATTAACTAAAAGTTTTAAAAACAACCTCTTAATCTTTTCCTTCTCGTTCAATTTTTTTTTTTTGTGATCAATATTAACTCCTTTATGAACATAGGAATTGGGAGCTTTTGGCTCCGTGGGCCGGAGCGCGAATTGAAGTGCCGGCGAAGTTCATAGTGGGGGACCTGGACCTCATCTATCACATCCCTGGGGTGAAAGAGTACATCCACGGCGGTGGGTTCAAGCAGGTGGTGCCCCACTTGGAAGAGGTGGTGGTGATGGAAGGAGTGGCTCATTTCCTCCAGCAAGAGAAGCCTGAGGAGGTCACTTCTCACATTCATGACTTTATCAAAAAATTCTCATCCCCATGATCAATATTACTCTCGCCGAAAAATGAAGGATGAAGCTGCTCGTCAATAAAGGATTAAACTGTTGCCTTTTTTTAACTATCCTTTTTCTTATTTTTCTGCCATTTGGTATTACAATGGAAACAATGTGTGATGTGATCTAACTTAATGTAACTGAGTATTTAAATGTTAATTATACTTATTTGAATATACTAGTTTCTTTGACTTGGCATTTCTCTTTAGGGTATACAGTTGTCACCTCTCAAAGTGCAACAGTTTGACCCAAAAATAAGGTGCAACAGAAAAAAAATTCCTTTTATCTTTGGGATTAGAGTAGGGCTCCTAACACTTGCCACAATATGCTAAAACCTTTTACTTCATGACTTTAAATCCCATAACTTGTTACATTTGTCCACAGTTATCATTCCATTAACTCCGTTGCCTTTCCTTAGAATGAATATCATTGTGGTGCTAAATGGGCATCACATGAGAATAGACTGAAATTAAAAGACGGAGCAAAATAAAAGAAGGGAAAATGCCACAAAAAAATACTAAGCTGTGTCAATTGTGACATATTTATATCAAAATTATTTTTGTTGGTGAACACAACCCCAAACTTTGTACCCATTAGGCACATTTATCCCAAATTTTTTTGTGTCATAAAAAATCTTAAATTTCTACCCATATATCACATTTACACTAAATTATTTATTTGTGACATCCCAAAATCTCAAATTTCTATTTGTGTAATACATTTACCATTTTGACATAAACATATCACATGAGTACAAATTTAGGGTTTCGGATGTCACGAGAAAAAGTTTATGGTAAGTATGTCATATTGATACAAGTTTGGAGTAAATGTGTTACAGTGATCATATTTTAAGATTTTTTGTTTTTTTAGATAGATTGAAAAATGGGAAGGGGGGGATAGAGGGTGGTGCCATTGCCCCTTGTTATCATAGACAACGGTGCCCTCGTTAGTGACAGAGGGGGCATCCTATTATGTGCAATCCCATCATTAAAAAAAAAACTATACTCTTTTGTAAATAGAAAATTTTGAATAATTAAGGAGTGAAAAAATAAAGGGAGAATTTGAATTTTGGGCCTCCAACATGCCAATTCTCAATGTACTGAGCTCGATGCTATGGTATTCCAAAGTACAAAGAATGTCACAAGTCATGTGTCTTGGGAAAAATTTTAAATTAGGGCCTAAAGTGCGCTCAAATTCTCAAATATTGGCTTGAAGTGAACCATGTCTCAAATAAAGGTCGAAGTGTCATCATTTAAAAAAAATAAGGATATGAAGTGAACGTTATTTCAAATAAAGGTCTGAATTAATCATATCAGTATGAAAGAAGGACTTGACCTCACCGACTAGTCAAGGGCATTTCGTCATTTACATTTTCTTAATTTTCTTAATTTTTTTCACTTTTTTTCCCTTTTTTTTTTGCCATCAAAAGACAAACAATAATAATAATAATAATAAAACATAACTTTTTTTAAAAAAAAAGGCCTTGCCTATGGCTGTCGCCCCATCTTCGTGGGGCATTAGCAATGGCTAGCCCTCTCACTTGTATTTCTTTTCTTTTCTTTTCTTTTCTTTTTTAAGTTTTAGCTTCTTCTTTTTTGGAAAGAAAAAATTAGAAAAGGAAAAATTGAGGGAAAATAAGGAAATTCGACCAAAAAAATAAGGAAAATAAAGGACGAAAATGCCATTGACTAACTAGTGAGGTCAGATCCTTTTTTAAGGCTAACATAGTCACTTGAGACCCTTATTTCAAATAACGTCAATTTCAGGTTTTTATTTGAGAAAATAAGGATATTTCATACCTCTATTTGAGACAACGTTCACTTGAAACTCTTATTTGAGAATTTGAGGGCACTTTGAGCTTTTATTTTAAATTTTCCCTATATCTTGGGCGTAGAATCCTTCATGTAAGTATATTCCAAATGACCGGTTATTGGAAGTAAATTGAATGAAGATGGGAAATGTTCGTCCAAAGGTTAACTAAGTATTTCAATTAAAATTTTAAGTCAAAGTTTTCTTTATCTTTTACTCAGTTATAAGAGTATTTTAGGATCTAGATTGGACTTTGCCTGAGTTTGTGACCTTAAAACTCCCGTTGTGAGCTTATCTGAGAGAGAGAGAGAGAGAATGAGAGGGTGGATAAAAGAGGAAAAAGAAAAGAAAAATGGGAATAAATCTTAGCCATTTAATGGGGGATAAAAAAAGGAATGTTGAGGAGGAACTCGCTAGAAGGTTAGCCTAAATAGTTCTGGTAGCATAAGACAATGGCTATTCTATCTAATCTAATGTCTAAGATTGTATGATAGATGTGACTTTATAGTATTCAATTTAATTAACAATATTATTTTATTTTCTCAATAAAATTATAAGATTTATAATTAAAGGTATTAGTTTTGAAGCAACCTTTAAATATTTTCCTTCTCGTTCATTTTTTTTTTTTGACGACCGATAATAACTCCTTTATGAGTGTCGAAATCGGGAGCTATTGGTACCTGGGCTGGAGCACGAATCAAAGTGCCGGTAAAGTTCATAGTGGGGGACCTAGGCCTCAACCATCACATCCCTAGCGTGAAGGATTACATCCACGGCGGCGCGTTCTAGCTGGCGGTGCCCAACCTAGAAGAGGTGGTGTGGTGGTGATGGAAGGAGTGGCTCATTTCCTCCAGCAAGAGAAGCCTCAGGTGGTCGCTTCTCACATTCATGACTTCATCAAGAAATTCTCGTCCCCCATGATTTATATCACTCTCTTCGAAAAATCAAGGATGAAGCTGCTCATTAATAAAAGAGGAAACTGTTGCTTTTTTCAGCTGTCCTTTTTCTTAAATTTCTGCCGTTTGGTATTACGATGGAAGCGATATATAAAGTGATTTAACATAATGTAACTGAGTGCTTAAATGAATAATTATATCCATACGGAATATACTCGTTTGATTTACTTGGCATTTCTCTGTAGGATATACGGTTGTCACACAACAATTTGACCCATAAAAAGGTGCAACAGAAAAAAATAATAGTCTCCTTTTATCTTCGGGAAAATTGCGGCAGGACTCCTGACACTTGCCGCAGTCATCCAATGTTATCATTCCGTTAATTCTATAGGCTTTCTTTAAAATGAATATCAATGTGTCATTTTTTTTTATTAAAATTCCCTTTGCTTTCGCACAAGTGACATTGCTATGGCACTAAATGGGCATCACATCATAATAGACTGAAAATTTTAAAAACAGACCTAAATAAAAAGAGAAAGAAAGAAAAAAAGAAGCCATAAAAAATACTATATTATATCTATTGTGACATATTTATCCTAAATTTTTATTTGTGACACATAAAATCCCAAACCTACATGGGTATAACGCAGTTATTCAAAGCTATTTTTGTGACTCAAAAAATTCTTAAAATTCTACATGTATAACACATTATCCTAAATTTCTATTACAAATTTTGAGATAAATATATCATATGTATGCAAGTTATGAGTATACAAGAAAAATTTTAGGGCAAATGCATCACTGATATATATTTACGATAAATGTGTCATAACGAGTAAAGTTTAGAATTTATGGTGTTTTTTGTTTTTGAAAAGAATAGATTAAAAAATGGGGATAGAAGGGGAAAGGGGCAGGATGGTGGGCGGTGCTTTTGCACCTTTTGTCGTGGACGAGGATGCCCTCGTCGGCGGCAGAGGGAGCATCCTATCAATTGCAATCCCATCACTTTTTTGAAAATATTGTTCTCTTTTGTAAGTAGAAATTTTTTAATAGTTTTGGCGTGAAAAAATAAAAAGAATTTGAATTTTGGGCCTCCAACATGCCTATTTCGCTGCACTGGGATCAATGTTATAGCATTCCATAGTAATTAAAAAAAAAAGTCACAGGTCATATACCTTAAGAGTAGAATCCTTAGGGTAAGTATATTCCAAATGACCGGTCATTCAAAGTAAATTGAATGAAAATGGGGGAAATGTACACCCAAAGGTTAACTAAGTATTTTAATTAAATTTTAAATCAAAGTTTTATAGGAGAGTTGTAGGATCTAGAGTTGATATGTCTAAGGTTGCAACCTTAAATCTCATGTTGTCAGCTTAAATTTGGGAGGGAGAAAAAGAGCGCGTGGATAAAAGAGGAAAAAGAAAAGAAAGAAAAAGGGAAATGAATCTAAGCCATTTAAATGGGGATAGAAAAAGGAAGTAGATCTAAGCCGCATGATGACTAACCTAGGATACATTTAAGATGTTAATTTACCCCGTAATTTTACGGGATCAAAGTCATAACCAGAATTGCTAGTCTTTTATGTTTGTATCAAAGGAGTCATATCTTCTTGGCCTAATATCCTAAAAAACTTCCAACTGAGTTCTTGTTCCAATTCCACCTTATCTCATATAAAACTTTCAATTTTAAGTCATGTTCCAATTTTACCTTAAATTTTTTTTGTTATGTAAAAATTCCTTAACTTTAGATCTAATATCAATTCTATCCTATACATAATCTTAAAAATCTCTCAAATTTAGGTCTAGTACCAATTTTACTATAAACTTTGTTTTGTTTCATAAAAAAATCTCTCCTTTAGGTCTAGTTGCAATTTCACTCTAAATTTTTTTGTCTCATAAAATAACATCAACTTTTATTTGAGTCCCAAATCTACTCTCCCATTAACCTTTTGTCAAAATTGCCCTTAGGGATTTTGCAGTCATTGACCTCTCATGCATGGAAATGTTTTATTTCTTGTGGTCGGAGAGCTTGTGTTAAGGATGCTCAAATAGCTCATACTCGGGAGTTTTCTATATCTTGGTTATCTGCAAGAAATTTAGACAAATGGTAGATGTAGGTAGATTTGTGATTCAAGTAAAAGTTTGTGATTTTAATAAGACTATAAAAATTTTGGGTTAAAATTGGGACAAGAACTTTTTTTCATAGGATAAAAAAGAGAGTTTATGATAGTATTGGATAGGACCTAAAATTGAGGATTTTTCATGAAATAAAAAAAATTATGGTAGAATTGGAATTGGACTAAAGTTGAAGGTTTTATGAAACAAGAGACCTATTTTCCTTCCTTCCTTCCTAATTAAAAAGAAATTCCCATAAATCATGCCTTTGGTTGTTGACTTATAAATATGGACGTCATCCACTTTTAAGGTATGTTTGGAAGCAAAACTAGGTAATGGAGAAAATGTAGGCAAAGAAAATTGAAGTGAAGTAGTAATTTGTTCCCCGAATTAGCGAGATTTCTTCTCATCTTTAACCGCGATAAAAGGGAAAAATTACACTTATGGAAATTTTAGATCAATTCTCCCTTCTGGTGGTTCCACGAAAGATACCAAATTCTATTCATTATAGAGAGAGCTTCAAATGAGAACTTGAAATTGAGTCATTTTCTCAAATAAAGGCTCAAGACTATACATTTTCTCAACTAAAAGTATGAGATAGCAAGTGCATTTGGTACGGCATTTCCAAGGGGCTTTCAAGCCTGAAAGCTCGTTGAGGAAATGGTGAATAGTTTGGTTCAATTTTTGAAGTGGCTTTTGGCTTTCAAGTGGCCTTCAAAATACTGAAAGCTCAAAGCTAGTAGAGACTAGCTTTGAGCTTTCAACATTCAACGGAATACGGAAACTATTTTTTCCTTCCAAAACTACCCTCACTAGTTTTTCATATTTCCGATTTTGCCTTTGCTTTTTTATTTTTAAATTGAGAAAAGGCAGCCCTTCGCTAGTCCGGCGAAGGGTTTGTCCAAGTTTCCAAAAAGAAATAAAAATATATATGTATATACATATGTATATATACCTATAATACCTCTCAAAGCCTATTACGAAAGTTTTTTTTACCAAATATGCGTTCAACTCAAAGTCCATTTGCAAAGAAATTTTACTAAATACAATTGTATTTCCCCAAGTAGTTTTGGGCTTTCAGCATTTGCATTGAACTCAAAGCCCTTTGCAAATGCTAAACCAAACGCACCATTAATCTCAAACAAGGGCCAAAATTCATCGGCCGTCCAAATTTTCACCAGAGGGCGGGTTGCATGACTATTTAGCCCACCAAAGCAGGGGCATTTTTGTCCAGAAAATTATTTCTCTTTTTCTTTCTTGTATAACAATGATTTGGCCCTTCGAAGTAACACAAGCAGAACAAAAAAACAAGAAGTAACACAATCCTCTCTCGTTCGATTGTGCGAGCAAAAATAATCGCACCTTTCCGTTTGCATCCTCAAACGCTCTCAGACTCGAGACCTGAAAGTCACAATTGCGATACCGAGACAATTGCAGAAGACGATGGACCGGAGAGGAAGACCTAAAGGGATGATTCTACTCCCTGCGCTCCACGGTCTGAGCGAGTACAATAGGCTTGAGAAGAAGCCACTGGTCGACGCCGGCCTCCTCGCCACCAACATGCTCAAAATGTGGTCTCGAAATACAATAATTTATTTAATTTATTTAATTTGAAAAAAAATATCATTCATGTTATTTGATGAGGTAGTTTATTATATCCTGATTTGATTTGAATATTTTATGTGAATAATCCACGTTATTTTTAAGTCAATCGTTCAAACTTACCATATTGAAAGCTAAATCAGCAAATTACATTAACTTGAATAGGATATTATTGGATATTTTCATGATATTTACGGATTAGATTGAATATTTATTAAAAGTTCAAAGACCACATAAAACTAATTAAAAGTTTGGGAACGACATTATTAGACTATACTGAATAAATCAAAATATCATGATGATATTGCACAATCAACAAAAGTTCAGGGACCATTCCTATAATTACTCTTTTTATTTTTTAATGGCCCACGCCTCTAGACAAAAATAAATAGCCCTCGCCATACGTGCTGAACAATTATGGAGACGTGAACGCATCCATGTCATTTTTGTAAAGAGTTTGATCTTATCCAGATCCTACCTCGATAGAATCATCAAGTTCTAAAAGATAAACTGGCATTTTGATAATATATTATATGAATAATTAAAAATTTGAAGATGATGTTTGTATGTTGACATGATTTTGTCTTTATGCCTCTTGGCATAAAAAATAATCGCAGCTCGCATCTAATGTTCAATAATGAAAGACCACCAAAAAGGAAAATAATGCACTAAGGAAAAGAAAAAGGGATTGTATCGATTAGTTTACTCGATTTGTTGCAATTAAAAGTAAGTGCAGAGATTCGTGGCTTCTCAGCTTATTATAGAACTAGAATAATGCGATGCACGTATATCATAGTTATGAAAATGTATAACAATATTATTACTAGGGGTGAGTGATTCTCAATTCCCAAAATTGGAAATTGGGGTGAGTGACAAGTCCAATTTCAGTTTGGTCTAATGAAATCAATTACTATTTTTTTTTTAATGTTTTTATTCAGACATCTTGTTGTTGAAAGCATGACTCAGAATAAATTTGGAGCTCAAGACAAATCTCTTGTTTCCATCCAAATATCTTATTGTCCAATTACAAGCTTCTATTTTCTCGGAAACAATAAAATAAACTCACAAATTTTTTTGAAGAAATTAAAATAATAAAACACTATATGTAATCAACTCAGTTTGGTGCAGTTCCTCTTTGCAATCGAGAGTCGCATTGCTCCGACACAGGTTCCACTTTTAGAAACCGAGAATCAAGCCAAACTGTCCGGTCTCTTTTGCACATCCTTACTTGTTGCCATCACATGATAAGAAAGAAAGATCATAAAAGTTATCTCAACAGTTGAAAAGAAGGATGACAAATCATTGAACCCTCTTCCATCTTTCTATTGTTCTTATATCTTTATTATAATAGATTATCTATCTATCATTTCATGGTTAAATGAGATTAATTTTCCACCATGTGATTGGAAAATAAAACCTTAGGAGTTCACTATTTAAGTTGCCAAAGTACTATATAATAATATAACATTTTTGTTCGTATCATAACTACTTCCTCCCTCACATTAACATAATTATTTCAAATTGAAAATATAAAACAATAATCCATAATGCTAAGACAACCACATTATCCAGGCACTAACGCTCACATCTCATCACCATGTATATATTTGTAAATTTTTTCGATATATCTCCAAAGTAGCTACCGCATAAAATGAGCAAAGAGTGAAATGTAAAACATAAACATTGAAAATATTCAAGAAGACACACGTTTCGTGTGATATAAATTTCCATTTTGTTTTAATAATTTTTTTTTTCAAATGTTAGTATTTAATTAGGCGAAAAAGTAGGGATGCTAATATAATGAAGAGAGAGAGTGTGTGTACAGAAAAAAATATTTTTTTTTAAAAGGAGAAAAAATTATCTTGTATATTTATTTATTTTCTGATCGTTGAGGTGTCAATTGTCAAATGGACAACAACCTGGCAAGAATGCGAAAATTCCGTTCGCCCTTCTTTGACCGCTGAACGGGGGCAGTGGGGAGGCATTGCCCGTGCACTGAGATGCGGAAGAGTTGAATTAATTCTCCTTTTCCTAAACATGGAAAAGTCAATTTGTCTACTTCCTCTCTAGCTTCTCGCTTGGTCCCCGAAAACGGCGCAACTCTCGATTCATTACCTGCTCCCATTTCGTCTCCTCATCTTCTTCGCCACACTCGCAGAGCTCATTCAACAGAGAAGGGAAGTAAAAAAACAGGGAGACGTCGGGCGAATGGAGAAGATCCAGCACGCGACGGTTCGCACCAACGGCATCAACATGCACGTGGCGTCGGTCGGCGACGGCCCAGACACGATCCTCTTCCTCCACGGCTTCCCGGAGCTCTGGTACTCGTGGCGCCACCAGATGGTGTCCCTCGCGGCCCTCGGCTACCGCGCCGTCGCGCCCGACCTCCGGGGCTACGGCGGCACCGACGCCCCGCCGGGGTGGACTCGTACACGGCGTTCCACGTGGTCGGGGACGTGGTGGGATTGCTGGACGCTCTGGGGATCGAGCGGGCGTTCGTGGTGGGGCACGACTGGGGGGCGATCATCGCGTGGTGCCTGTGCCTGCTGAGGCCCGACCGGGTGAAGGCGCTGGTGAACACGAGCGTCACCTGGTTCCGGAGGCTCATGTGGTTCCCGAGCGATCCTGAGAGGAAGCCCGTCGAGACGGTGAGGGCAATGTACGGCGATGATTACTACATCTGCCGGTTTCAGGTAAGAACTACTCATGTTATAACAGTCCAGATCTGACGAGGGTTGAGCTTGATCTCGAGTGTTTGGAACTTACTACCAAAATCTTAGTTACTTCCCTGAAATGGTAAATTCTCCTGACTCGGTAGAAACCTGGAGAGATTGAAGAGGACTTTGCAAAAGCCGATACGGCCAAGCTCATGAAACTGATCCTCACCGGCCGTGATCCCGGCCCATTTCGCGTCCCTGAAATAGGATTTTCCGGAGTGATCAAGCTACTCGACCAGCACCCGATGGAGTTGCCCTCTTGGCTGACCGAGGATGACATCAACTACTTCGCCGCCGAATTCAGCCGGACCGGCTTCACCGGCCCTGTGAACTATTACCGTTGCTTGGACTTGTAAGTTTCTCTCTCTAACTCGATAGAAATTTTGGATCACTGTCGCTGGCAGTGGTCGTGAGATCTCACTTGAGTCGTGGCGAAAGCAGATAGGGTAGAAATCTGAAGTATATATAACGATGAACATAATTGGTTATGTGAAAATATATTCTTAGAGATCGTTGCTGCTGTCACTTAAATTATTTTCAATGGGATTACAAAGCATTTTTTTACTGGTGAAAACGTGTGGTTGATAAATAAGGATATCCAGTTTTGAGTGGCGTTCCTTCCCCGCCTCTGAATGCGTTGACATTTCCCCCCCGGTGCAAGCGGCTACTTTTCATGAGCAGGAAAATGCCAGAACGTCTAGCGCTAACAGTGCGTATGACGAGAAGACACTGGCTAATACATCTCATCTACAATATCTGATACATTATAGTGAAATCGACTTTTAAACATCACGTGCTGTCAATTTAATGAAAAATAATAATTTTATTTTCTAAATAAAATTTTAAGATTCTTTATTGATGAGTAACAATTTATAGAAAATCACTTCAAATCTCAATCTAAACATAAATATCACAGTATGATAAGATAGCTTTTGCGCGATATTAAATTTTCATATAAGATGAATGCAAAAAATTAGAGAATGAGTTTTAGTAAACATAAATTTGTCAATAAACTCTGAAATATAAAATCCATTTGAAGCATGACAAGTACACTAGCTAGTTTGTATTTGCGATGGATTGTTCGGTCACACTCATTTCAACATTTTAAGTAGATGTGTCCTCAAGGTGATACAAACCGGCGATGTTCCGTTGGAACGAAGATGGGAGCAAAGTAAATTACACGGCGCTACTTCAATCTTTTCCTTTTCTTAGGTATTCACAAGCAAAGTGATATCTTGAATCCATTTCGATCACTAAGATCTTCTTTGTGTAACGCAGAAGTAGCGAGCTATCGGCGCCGTGGGATGGAGTGCCAATCAAAGTGCCGGTGAAGTTCATAGTGGGGGACCTGGACCTCACCTATCACATCCCCGGCGTGAAGGAGTACATCCACGGTGGTGGATTCAAGCAGGCAGTGCCCAACCTAGAAGAGGTGGTGGTGATGGAAGGAGTGGCTCATTTCCTCCAGCAAGAGAAGCCCCAAGAGGTCACTGCTCACATTCATGACTTCTTCAAGAAATTCTCATCCTCGTGATTTATATCACGCTCTCCTCCGAAAATGAAGGATGAAGCTGTTTATTTTCTTCATTAATAAAGGACCAAGCTGATACTTTTTTTTTTAATTGTCTTGTTTTTTATTTGTTTTTCTGTCGTTGAGTAGCTAAACTGATAAATATTTGACACTTGATTAAAGTATGTTACATTACTAAACGTATCAATTTGCATGAAATGAGTCATATTTTCCTTCATTCCTTATTAAGAAAGAAATTTTCCTAAATCATGCTCTGGTTATTGACTTATAAATATTGTATGTTTTTAAGCAAAAATAGGAAGTGAAGAAAATGTAGGCAAAGAAAATTGAAGTGAAGAAAGTGAAGGTGAAGTAAATTACAAGGCAACAAAATTGTCCGAAAAATATATAATCTATTGCAATTTTACCAATTTAGTTATAAGTCTTTTAATTTTGCCAATTTTGTCATCTGGCCAATTTCAATCAGAAATCACTAAGTGAATGTTTGTCGTTCTACAATGTATGATCGACGCTGGCTTGGACAATTTTTTATAATTAAAAAAATTGTAATTTATTTTCCCTCTCTTCTTCCTTTTGCCAATAGCAAGTCACAAGCAATGGCTAGATGGGTTGGCCTTACTTGAGCAAGGGTCGCCCTTGCCCGCAAAGCCAACCCTCGCTTGGGTGAGGGTGAAGTGAGGTGAGGCGAGGGCGAGGGCGAGTGCCAACAAGGGGAGCCCTCGCAGGGAATTGCCTGGGCAAGGGCCAAGCTACCTTGGCTTTTATGACGGTCGGCAACACCAAATCTAGCTTTGGTGAAGCCGCCCTGGCCTAGGGTGACTTAGCTTTTTTGAAGGCTTGAAGGGAATTGCTTGTGCAAATTACTTGGAGGAAAGTGGCCAACCTCACCGAGATCTAGAGGCTCAGCCATGGCTCGCAAGCTGCTATGATCTCAATGGCCACAAGCTCAACAAGCATGGAAGAGGAGTGTTGAGCTGGCCGGGAGGGGGTTTGACGGTGGCAATGAGTTAGTGTCGTGCAGTGAAGGTTGTGATCAAGAGTAGATTGGTGGTCGACCTTTGCTTGGGCAAAAGGAGCCCTCACTAGCACTCGTGCTCACCTAGGTGATGGTGAGGCCAACCAACCCAGCGATCACTTGTGGCTGGCCATTGACAAAAAGAAGAAGAAAAGGAGAAAAGAAAGAAAAAAAAAAAAATTATTTACATATTATTAAAAATTATTCACATCCGCGTCGATTGGCGACATAAAACAATCAACGTCCATATTAGCAATTTCTCGTCAAAATTTACCAAATGAACTTAACTAGTAAAATGTGAAAATGTTTAGGATTCAATTGGTGAAATTGAAATGATTAAAATTGAATTAGTAAAAATTGAATAGATTCAAAACTTTTTGCACATTCTTCCCCAAAAAAAAAAAAGGGTAATTCGTTCCCCAAATTCCCAACTAAAGTTGAATAATCGAGATCTGACTTGACTTGGGCTTCATCATTTAAACGTTTGCAACTTTAATTCGTCGCCCGTAGCAAAACTCATATCAAAGACCATGCTAGTTCGAGTTGAGGCTCGAAATTTTATTTTAGGAGTCTAATGAAAATTCGAGAATAATACCGTATGAATTTCTGTAAAGACATAGCTTAGATGTAAGAAAAATTTCAACTATTAGGCTCATTATGAATAGAATCTGATTAGTTTATAAGTCTACCTAAATTATGAGAGCTAGATAGCCCACTAATAATTTGAATCATATACACTATTTAGAGAAAATTACCAAAATAGTCATAGATCTATTTTAATTTTTCCAATTTAGTCTTAAACATTTTGTTTTTATATCAATTTAATCCATTCAACTAATTTTAGTCAACTAATGCTGACGTGGACATCGTCCAACCAATGCTAACGCATCAATTTTTTAAATTTTATAATTTTTCCTTCCTTCTTCCTCTAGTTGGTTCGACAACTAGGTAGAGACTACGGCTAGCAAGGTTGACCTTGTCGGCCACTGGGGATGCTTGCCCTTGCTAGCACTAGCGAGGGTGAGCCTTGGCCACCCCTAATGAGGAGGATTTGGGTGAGGGCGAGTCTTGCCATAGTTGGGCAATTTTGATCTCACCCAACACTATGATGGTGAGGGCAAGGGCTAGGCTTGCCATCATTGGCGAGGTTGAGCTCGTCGAGCATCGTGATGGTGAGAGCAAGTGCTAGCCTTGCTATCATTGGTGAGGCCGAGCTTCTCAAGCGTCGCGATGGCAAGCGCAAGGACCAACCTCGTCATCGCTAGGTGAGGTCAAGCTCCCCCAATGCCACAATGTCAAGAGCAAGGCCTCACCCATCTCACCCTCGCCAGTGCTAGCGAGGGTGAGCCTCCCCAATGACTCGTGAGGTTGACCTTGCCAAACTAGCCAAAAGAAGAAGGAAAGGAAAAAAGAGAAAAATAAATATTAAAAAATAAAAAAATTGACACATCAGTGTCGGTCAAATGGCTGACGTCCATGTCAATGCCAACCAGCCAAAATTAGCCTAATGGACTCAATTGACACAAATACAAAAGTTTTAAGACTTAATTGGACAAAAAAATGTTTAAGACTAAATTGGAAAGGTTGTAATAGGTTTAGGTTTTGTTTTGTAACTCTCCCTACTCAACAGTCGTTAACTTAGTTCTTAGTAGTGTACAAGTTTCGATTATGATAATTTTTAGCTCTATTTATTTCATGAAAAATGAATGCTTAAAAACATATTTTCCTATAAATGATGCTTATGAAAATCAATAAATAAGAAATATTTTCATTATTCACAAAAATATTTAGGCATAAATAATTATCGCTCATGAAAATATTTTTCATTAGTTGATTATTTCAAATAATATAACTAATCATTTTTAATGAGATATTTTTTAAAGGGAAATTTTCAAATAAGGAACCAAAGTGAGGGTGTTTTCTCAAAAGAGAACCCAAAGTAGATAATGTCTCAAATAAGGGCATGAAGTAACCAACTTGCTTTCAAATAAGGACTTAATTTTTCAGTCAACCAAATATTCAGTAGCTAGTAAGTATGTGCATCTCACATGCCATTTTTTGAGTTATCTTTAGGGGCATTTTCAACCAAAAGCTCTTTTATTTTTCTTTCTTCTTCTCCATTCATCTTCTTCATTCTTCATCTGAGCCACTTCAATTCATCTTCTCCTTTTTGGAACGCAGACAACCCTTCATCAATGGCACAAACTTGGCAACGATCAATAATGACGGCTATAGGACATGAGCACATTGGCAACCCCAAAAACAAACCCTAAGCCTTGATTTTAGGGTGATTGAAAACCTGGTGGTAACAAGCCGTCCAACGGTGGTGGTGACGATCGGTGATTGGCAATTATGGCCTGAGTGGCTTCCATGACGACAAAACTGGCTATTCTTGGCTTTGTGCAACTTAAATCGTGTCTTTGGGCTCGTTTTTGGCAGTGATTTCGTCACGGCATCTTGGTGAAATCTAATGTGCTCGTTGATAAGTATATTACTTGTGTGTGATGATTTTGGGCAATTTCCAACTTAGGTGCGTGAATTGTGAGATTTTGATTTGATATTTGCTATTTGGGACTTGGTGGGCTTGAAACGACAATGGCCACAACATAGAGTCATGATGTTTGCTTGGATTCATGTTGGTGGTGATCTGAACTACGGCAAGTCAAGGATTAGGATGGCTATGTTTTGGCGTGCGAATGGTGCAATTCGAGTCTATTTCGAGCAATTGAAGCTAGAGGACAGATTCTAGTGAATTAGTCGTTGATGAAACATCAACCATCGGGAAACTCTTTGCGTTGTGAACTCTGTATACTACTAGGGTGAGTGCGTGGAGAGAGAAACGGTTTTTAGAAGCATGGGGATGCAGCAACGACAAAGCAAAGGATGGTGGTCGACCGGCTGGATTATGCTCGGTTAAATTTTCCTAAAGTTATTGGATCAGACAATAGATTAATAAATGGGATAATATGGAAGTGATTTAACTTTGTTAATGAAGAGGATTCATTTTGAATGAACATTTGTTCGCTATTGTCAGCTTCGCCGCCAATATCCTCTACCTGTAAAGCAAACCTCTGAAGAAAAACATAAACAGTGAAAGGAAAGAAAAAGAATGCAAAAGAAAAATAAAAAGAGTCTTTTCGACAAAAATGCTCCTTAAAATGACTTAAAAAATAGCATATGAGATGCATGTGCTCACCGGTCAATAAATTGGCCAACCAGAAAGCTTTCTCATTTGAAACCAAATTAATCATTTCATGTCCTTATTTGAGACATAATTCACTCTAGGTCCTTTTTTGAAAAAACACATTCACTTTGCACTCTTATTTGACATTTTCCCTTTTTAAATTATTTATTTTCATAAAATAAACGAAGGCTATATATTTGGTAAGAGAGAGAGAGAGATGGAGATGGACAGGGCAAAAGCCGCATTCCTCACAAAATATTCGAGGACCACCAAGTTGATTTGCCCTCTCGGCTGACCAAGGATGACCACGCCGCTGAATTCAGCCAGACCGGCTTCGCCGGAACATTCAACCATTATTGTCGTTTGGACTTGTCCGTTCCTCTCTCTAAACTTATCCCCTATTAAAGGTACAAATATGAATTTGAATGACGTTGTTAGCAACTGTGCAATTCTAGCTTGAATTAAGGTGAAAGTTGATGGGGTTAGAAATCCGAACGGGCGCATGAAGATGGTCGTCGCGTTTGGCAAAGGGGAACAGTTCATGATACGTCAAGGAAGATCATTGGTGCCATCGCTAAAATTCCTTGTTTTGTCTTTTCTTCCAATGAGAGTACAAAGCATTTCTTGCTGGAGAAAACTTGTCATGTTGGTCTCGAGCTTACGGGTGCCGTTTGTTGCGGATTTGGATTTCTCCTGATTGATTCATGTCGTGTTTGAATCGTGCTCCTCCGTCGCGTCAGCAGCAGCCGCCGCCGCCGCCTCTAAATAGGTTTGACAATTTCCCTGCCGATTCGTGTATATGGATTTGCGAGGATGAAAACACTGGAAATTCTCATCGCCGTGATTCCGCACCTTCCCAACAATAATGTCGCCGACTGTTGGTTTCTTGAATTTATGTGGCTTGATAATGACATGTTAAGTGATTTGACATATTCTAGGTTGTTGCGAATTTGGATTTCTCCTGATTGATTCATGTCGTGTTTGAATCGTGCTCCTCCGTCGCGTCAGCAGCAGCCGCCGCCTCTAAATAGGTTTGACAATTTCCCTGCTGATTCGTGCATCGGGATTTACGAGGAGGAAAACACTGGAAATTCTCATCCCCGTGATTCCTTACTTTCCCAACAATAAAGTCGCCGACTGATGGTTTCTTGAATTTATGTGGCTTGCTATTGCAATGGAATCACATGTTAAGTGATTTAAAATATTATAGTCAGGTATTTAAATAGATATATTATATTTGACACTTTGTAATAACATGTTGTGGTACTAAATATGACAATTTCACATCATAATTTTGTTGATTTGGCATTTCTCATATATATAATTACTTTCTTGAAAGGTGCACGATAAGAAAAATTTATTTTTACCTCCGAGAAGAACTACATCGTTTCTAAAACTAGCGGCCGTAGGCTGAGGGAGGAAGAAGAAAATGAAAGAGAAAGAAAAAAAAAAAAAAAAGAAAGGAAAAAAAAAAACCAATTCTTAAAGTTGTTCCGGAAACAAGAAGCAACTTTTTTTTATTTTTGAATTCTACTCCAAACTTGTTGGTGAATAAATTTGTTCCCGGGAACAAAAAATTTACCAAACACATTTTTGTTTGCAAAAAAAAAAATCTGCTCAGAAAAAAAAAAAGCTTGATTGATCATTTCTAAAACTTTTAAGATTCGTTCATTTATGGTTTCGCCAACTCTGTTCACTTTGATTAGATGAATAATTTATGCGAAATTTTTTTAATTAAATTTCCCTTTACTTTTGCACTGGTAGCGTGATGTGGCGTTCTTCAGAAAAGACAGAAAATTAAAAGGTAAGATTTAAATTAAGATAATAATAGAGTGAAAAATGGAGATACGAGGGGCGAGGCAGAAGACACGGTGGTGGCATTGTCCCTTTCGTTGTTGGAGTAGGCGCCTCGCCCTCGGCGGCGACAGCGGGGCTGGCAACGCCTTCCCCGTGCCAAGTGCAATCACTTGCCAAGTGCGGTCCCCTCTGTTTTAACGAAAGGCTTTACTCTTCTGGATTTTCGAAATTTTTTTATTTTATTTTCATTCCTTTTAATTCTTCAATCTTTTTCCGAGCTTTCCTTTGTTTTTTTCTTCTGGTAATAGGGTTTAGGGTTTCGCTCCAACAAACAACGTTGTTTCCTATTAATAGCCAAGTGTATGAGAAAGGGGAAAGTACTAAAAAAAAGTCATAGATTTATTGAATTTGTATCAATTTAGTTATAAATATTTTAAATGGGCCAATTGAGTCCTAAACATTTTAATATTTTGCCAAATGAGTTAATCCGACTAGTTTTAGTAGAAAATCGTTAACACGGACGCCAGCCATCCCATCACATGGCCTTAACATGGACATCGGCCATCCCATCACGACCATCCCACGTGGGATGGATGGCGGCACTAACATTATTAATTTTTATAATTTAAAAGAATTCAATTTTTAGTTATTCTTTTTCCTTTCATTATGGCTGGCCGATGGCAAGGGTCATGGTTCACCCAGGCTCTTGCTTGATCTAGGTGAGGGCCATGACCTTGCTGACCAAAATGAAAGAAAAAAAAAAAAGGAAAAATAATAAAAAGAACAGAAAATAAATTATACAAAATTGAAAATATCATTTAAAAATGTTTACATTAGAGCTTGTCATGCCACGTTGGATGGTCAATGTTCACATTAGTGATTTCTAGTTAAAATTAGTCGGATTGAATTAATTGATAAATTTGAAAAAGTTTAGGTTTTAATTAGCCCAATTGAAAATTTAATGACTAAATTAATATCAATGCTATAGGTTTATAACTTTTTTGGTAATTTTTGTCATATTAGAAGAATAACAAAAAAACCCTGCCTTAAACTTTTTCTTCCCCTAAAAGCTAAGAGAGTTGACAAAAGCATTAAAAGAGGACCACTATGACAAATTTTATGACTTAAATACACGAAATTATAAGTTTTAGGACTCGAGTGTATTATTACAATAATTTTTAGAATTACTATTGTAACAGTCTTCTGCCTCATTTTCTTTTACATTTTAGAGGTGTAGCTTTTAAATTAAGACACGTATCATGAATCAAAATTTCAAAATTATGAATCATGAAATCGAGTTGTACTATTCGGTAAAGTACCTAAATTAATAGTTTGTGTTATAAACATTTATACTTATGTAAACAAATTCATAAGACATTAAATGGTGGGCAGATCTAACGTTTAACCAAAAAAAAAATTCTTAATTTCGAATCCATGTGGTGAATTCTATCCATAAGAAGATATGCTTACCCATTGTTTTATTAATGCACGAATCTATTCATATATTAATAAAAATCTTTCTATGACATTTTATTTGTTACTGCAATGCAATGTGAAGTGCAAAATTTACTTTCAATTATTTAGTTACAATCAAAATGTAACATCTATCGTAAAATATGATTAAAGTTGCACATTTCGATAGGTAGACATACAAAATATCGAGTCATTTGGATCGTAAATAGATATTGAATAATAAATTCTAGCCATTCCGTAGACTAGCAATTCACCTCATAGTTATTGCTTAAACCTTGAATCCACCTGTACAATTCGAATAAAAAATCAACAAATTCTAATAACTATGGTTGTAAGATGTTCAATCCAACTAATGATGAAAAATTGACTAGCCTCCTGTCATATGCGACTAGAGGTAAGCATCGATTTAGGGTCAATTTTGGACCGACCCAACCTAGTCAATCTTGGTTTGGTTCTCAAGGGAGCTAGGTCTGTCCTTGGTTTTGGGACCCTAGAATTTTGTACTATGTCGATTGGTTTTCAATCCTGGGAGTTTAGGATTGGTCTAATTCGGACCAATCTATATTATATATCTAATATATTATATATTATATACTTTTATCTACTTTAAATCTTAGTGCCTCCTCATCTATTCTCTTATTTCTTAAGTAATTCAATTGTTGTGTAAATTAAAAGACAGAAAGAAACCCAACCCTAATTCGACTAAAAAAATCAGAAACCCTTTTCACTTGCCTTGGCCTTGCTCACCTCTATTTGCTCACCTTGCCATTTGCCTTTGTTCACTTGCCTCTTACCTCTCCTTGCTAGCCTCACATGTTTTTTTTTTTTCAAATGATTTGTTGCTTTTAGCAAGTGTGGAATTTCTAATTTTACTATATTTTATATTTATTTTCGATATATACTAGTATTCATAATTTGGTTATTCAATGTCGTATCGTTGATGAATATGTAACTTGAAATAGTAACAAAGATCATCTATTGATCTCAGGTTGATCTTGAAACTTCTAATCCTCGATCTCAAGCTCAACATGGTCAACCCTGGCTCCAAAATTTGACTACCCACACTATGCGAGTTGGTCATTGGATTAATTACTAGACTGCCCAATGCAGACCATACTCACCCTTAGATGTGGCCAATACCTGTCCAAGACACATCGGGTAATTCTTTGAGGCATGGTGATCTATATTCCTTAGTTAATATCAAAAGAAAGCACAAAATTGATGATTTAAACTAATATTATTAATTGCTAAATAATTCACCTCAGCGCTTGAGCAACTCATGGATTAGCACATTTAGTTAGTAAGATCATATTAACATTTACACAAAACATATATCACGTGATATAAGTTATGCGATTAAGGAAAAGACAATTTATCAAGCCGATATCAATCAATGAGTTGTGATCACTCGTTTGATTTGCAAAAAACTAAAAATGGATAAAATCCTCCTAATTAGAGGCTAGAGAGATCTTTCCTGTCCAAAATTCTCCAAATCTCAGCATAGCATAGCAGTTAATTTCTTTCTAATCTTTTCCACTGTAGAAATAAATTTTCCCCTCTTCTTTTTTTCTTGCTTTATTCAGCCCTTTCTAGACATCCTTGCCACTTTGAGGGGCACGCCACCCTAGACAGAACTTTTTATGTCATCAAGGGAGATAATTAAGTAAAATAAATCAAACCTTTTTTTTTTTACTTCACTCTTTTTGGGTCGGATTATTGCCTAACTTTAATTACGACAAAAAAAAATCATTACCGTGGCGGCTTTTCGGATATTCAATCCCTTGAAGCGCCTGAACTACAGAACTTAAAATTTGTCGTCTCCTGCAACGGGACAAAGGGAACGTCAACTTTCTCCGTTCAGTCTTCTTCCTGATAAAGACTTAAAATCTTGTTTAATAGATCCATTAATCCAACGACGACCTCCATTTTCTGGCTCAAACCCAAGCTCGGCTCGAAGCGGAGGAGGAGGGACGCCGGAGCTTCCGAGGAATGGAGAAGATACAGCACGCGATGGTCCGCACCAACGGCATCAACATGCACGTCGCCTCTGTTGGTGGTGGCGGCGACACGGTCCTCTTCCTCCATGGCTTCCCCGATCTCTGGTACACCTGGCGCCACCAGATGCTGTCCCTCGCCGCCCTCGGCTACCGGGCCATCGCCCCTGACCTCCGCGGCTACGGCGACACCGACGCGCCCCCCTCCGCCGCGTCGTACACTGTGTTGCACATCGTGGGCGACCTGGTCGGGCTCCTCGACGCGCTCGGGGTGGAGCGCGTGTTCCTGGTAGGGCACGACTGGGGGGCGGTCATGGCGTGGTACTTTTGCCTGCTGAGGCCCGATAGGGTTAAGGCGCTGGTGAACACGAGCGTCGTGTTTCACCCGAGGAATCCGGAGAGGAAGCCCGTCGATACGCTCAGGGCGTTGTTTGGCGATGATTACTACATCTGTCGGTTTCAGGTGAGTGATCTAATTAGAGATGTGATTGTAGGTTGGTTCTGTCATCTTGACTTGATTGGCTGTGTTTATGTGGAGATTTTTGTTGGTTTTGGAATGTTTGAGCGATTCTCTTCTTTGCCTAAATTGATTGCTGTGAATCAATGGAGCTGACTATCTTTGGTTGTTACTGGTGCGTTCAGTAACATAATTTCTTTCGAGAAATATTTCTTTTTCATTTCTACTCCCTAAAATAATTTTTGAATAAAACAAGACATTTGATAATTACAAAAATTTCTTATTTTCGGAATAAAAATGCGTTTGATATTGACAAAAAAATTTTATTAGTTTTTTCTTCAATAGTAGTAGCGGTGGGCGGCAAGCCGCCTGCCATACATTGGTTGGCAGCCGTCGCAAGTGATGTTGACTTCTGTTTTCCGCTATTTAGTGAGTTGAGTTTTACATAGAAGGCTAGAAGAAAATCATCTGGTAGACAAAGTTTGATGTCCTTAGGACTCTTAGCAACAGTAACTCAGTAGACTTTTTGGAACTACAAGGATCTGTGTTCTGGAACTGCACATGTTGTTTAGTGCTCTCCTTGGAAACTTTGCTTAGTGCAGAGAGAGGACATGGAATGTCATTCTCGATAAGATCCTTCCCAAGTCTTCTGTGGCAAGAAGGGTCTCCACTACAGCACCAGTACACATCTTAAGCATGTCTTGCAAGTATCATATTCATGTTCTAACCGAACACACTTAACGGTTGATTCGATTAAATTTTACATTTTTACCTTTATATTTGCCAAGTGCCACTTTTATCTTTTCTGGTGCTCCCCTAATCCCTTTCTTTATAATTTGACCATTATATTTTTAAGGCTCCTGAAAAGACTTACAATCTGTCTAGGAACCCGGAGAAGCTGAAGAAGACTTCGCACGAGCTGATATTAGAAAACTTTTGAAGCTATTTTTCACATGCCGGAGTCCAAAACCGCCTTGTATTCCAAAAGAAATAGGGTGTTCGGGTTTGGCCAACTCTCAAGATAAATTGCCTCCTTGGCTGTCAGAAGAAGACATCAATTATTATGCCAGCAAATTCAGTCAGAAAGGCTTCACAGGAGGATTGAATTATTATCGAGCGATGAACTTGTAAGTTTCGCCATATTCTATTGGATTGGAGGCAGTTGTCTGTCAGATTGATATTCACAATATTATGAAAGAACTGTATCTTCCGAACTTGGGCTAGAAGGTTTGACTGATAAGTAGTGAAAGGTATGATGGTGGGGCTGAAGTCCATTAGCAACCATTAGCAGTCCTGACATGTACCGTTGAACACGGCCCTCTCTTATGCGTAATTTGGATCTGACGTAGTATGTTCTCTTTGGAGGCTCTTTCACTAGTTTTGATATATCATCATACCTGGTTTGC
Source organism: Corymbia maculata (assembly GCA_014182735.1). Classification (NCBI taxonomy): domain Eukaryota; kingdom Viridiplantae; phylum Streptophyta; class Magnoliopsida; order Myrtales; family Myrtaceae; genus Corymbia; species Corymbia maculata. Next base: position 28,500,210 of record CM024692.1, on the reverse strand, counting down.
TGTAGGACTTGAGTTTAGACCTAGTGAAATTTCAATTGCTCAGTAACTAGCGAAGAGATAATTCTTTTCTTGTTGCAGAACCTGGGAGCTGGCCGCGCCATGGACTGGAGTACAAATTAAAGTGCCGGTTAAATTTATTGTTGGGGACCTCGACATCACCTATCATGTACCCGGTGTTAAGGAGCGCATTCACAATGGCAGGCTCAAGAAACATGTGCCATTCTTGCAAGAAGTAGTCGTGATGGAAGGAGTGGCTCATTTTCTCCAGCAAGAAAAGCCAGAGGAAGTTACTACTCACATTTATGACTTCATCAAGAAATTTTGAGTTTTACACCCTTCGAAACTTTTCTCTGAGGACGGAGAGGTGAATAGTTTCATCTCCGTCTCCACAAAATAACTGGAACATTTGCTGAGGATGGGCTTTGGTGTTTCAGATGTTGCTTATTATATATTTATATATTTCTCACCTGTATAATGTCGTTGTTGTTACGAGGATAAGCTAGCTTATTATTAGAGATGGTCAAGAATGGAACTCCTTAGATCCCAAGCACGAACTCAGAGAGTTTTACCTTTCATTGCTTCAACACACTGAAAACACAACACGCTCCAATCACATTAAGTTGAATTGAAGGATATTACTTTTGTATAGCGTTCACTTGAGGATTCTCAAATGAATGTTTTTTAGAAGTCATGACATTAAAATGATCCAAACAAATGTTGTGATACTTAGGTGGGCCGTTGTCCAAAAGTCGTAGTATTTACAGTGTCTTTTTCCCTATTAAGTTGCTTGGATAATGGGAGGTGGTGTTATTTTGAGCCACGACAGTCCCCTGATTCTTGATTGTGGTTCGAGACAAACTGTATTGTATATTAATTTCATATATTCGGGGCAAATGAGCAGCTTTCCAAAACATTAGGAAGCAAATTGAGTCATCATGCTTGTCTGTCCAAATTAATTGAGATAGAGCATTTCTGGGCTGATGAATTGCTGCATGTTCTTTGATTGAGAGGCCGATAACTCGGACAATGCTCCAAGCAATCAAGATTGAAATCTATGTTAAAACAAAGAGGTGTTGGGAGCTGTTCTTGTAAATTGGGTCTCCTCTCCTCAATTTTCCACAAGACCAATTATTAGTAGAATGGCTGACCGATGAAGATTTTGTGAGGTGTGACGTGAGATTAAATTGCTCCACTTCAGGACCTTATATGGAATAAGGTTTCTTGAAAAAACCGTCCGACCACTGCTTTTTCCATGGCTGTCTTTGTCTTGAAAGACATTCTAATGATCGATGTTGAAAGTCAAGAGTGTGCGTCTGAGAAAGAAAGGCCATTCCTACGCGCGCGTACACGTAAGGGGGGAATCAGGTGGGCTTTTTCATTGGACCTCAAGCTACGAGCAATCTAGCAAAGCCGGACGGTGAGCCTTGGACCTAAGTCTGCACTTTGAGCTTTCTATTGGAGATTGTGAGGCCCTACTATGATAGATCAATTACATCTCTCTACTCGAGATCAAGAAGAGTCAGAAGACGATGTGAGCACTCGTGCTCATGCGTTCCTCTGGCAATTGGAAAGAAGACGTGGAAAATCGCCGCACGCAAGTGTCAATGCGATCTCAGACGTGGCACTAGCCCGCGTGCCCTGAGGAAATCCTGCAAAAAACGCATCCGTGACTCGACTGCTCTAACTCAGATCATGCGTCAAAACAATCCAGAGTCTGACTCTAATGCAGTCCATGACAATTGTGTGATCCGCGAAGTGAATGAAACGAGAACCTCCCCGCTCTCCCCGTCGCAGTTCCCGATCAGCGAACTTCCAAAAGCCTTCCCTGTCGATTCGGCCATCGGAATCCATGTCTCCCAGCGAGTCTCCCTGCGCGACGACTTTCTTTTTCTGGGTTGTCATCCTCTCGGCACCGGTCGCCTCCTCCGGTGGCGAGGAGCGGTCACCGTCGGCGTATGAGGTGCTCCAGTCGTACGGGTTCCCGGTCGGCCTCCTCTCCCAAAGGGCATAACGGGATACGAGCTGGACGAGGCCACCGGCGAGTTCACGGCGAGCCTGAACGGGACGTGCAGCTTCACTCTCGAGAACTCGTACCAGCTCAAGTACGAGCGGAGCATCGAGGGGGTGATCCAGAGGGAGAGGCTGAGGAGGCTGAAAGGGGTAAGCGTGAAGGTGACAGTGGTGTGGCTGAACATCGTGGAGGTGGTGCGGCAGGGGGGCCATCTGGAGTTCTCCGTCGGGATTGCGTCGGCTGGGTTCCCGGTGGAGAACTTCGCCGAGTGCCCGCGGTGTGGGTGCGGGCTGGCCTGTAATACCACGGTGAGCGAGTTTAGGGCTTCCTCTTCTTCTTCTTTGTCGTCATCGTAGGAGGTGAGTTCGTGGTTTTAGTCTGGAAGCACACGATGCATGCATGTGCCGCCGTTGGAGTCTCTTCTGTAATTTCAACGCAACAATTTGTTCGGTTTTCGTGATATGCCCTGTGATAGCGGTGCCCATTCAGAGAAGCAGCATTTGAAGCCCAGAAACAGAGGATTTCTTGTAATACAATCAATCATTAATCGATCGAATCATTGGCATATGTCCAATGTTCTGAATTACACTCTCGAAAGCATCGAACAATTCGGGGCAAACGACTGGCGAATGTGACTCTTTCTTCATGCGAATGTAACAGAGCCTCATTCGCACATATCGGCCAAACCCCACTAGTGAAAATCATTCCTTCTTCCTCAGGTGTTTTGCTCGCAGCTCAGCCACGTCGATCTCCTCGATGTAGTTTTCGGGTCTGTAACACCCGGTTCTCGGATCGGGTGCCCATGAGACCTGCCCGTCCGAACTCGGCGTCCTCTGCTCCTCCCCTGTTTTCTTCACCGCCGCAGTGCCGCTTCTCGTGGCTCCACTGGCCCTCCCCACTTGGGCCGTCGCACCTTGTGCCGCTGTCGAATACCCACCTCTGTAATTTCGAGCACATCAAGCGCGTATCAGGTCGGTTGACTGGAATGGGTTTATTCGGGAGATGAAGAGGGACGCATGCGAAGCGTGCGGTTTACCTGGCAATGGTGTTGGACATTGCGTCCGCGGCGAGAGCGGAGAGAAGCTTAGCGCTCGAGAAAGATCGAGCCATGACAGGGCAAAGATCCTGAAAAACCTTCGCTTATTCACTGAAAATCTTCCCTCTCCCGATCCCCTTCTTCTTCTTCTTCTCCTTCTTCTGCTACTTCTTCTTTCCGTGACGATGACAGAAGGGTGGAGTTGGGAGATTTTTATATAGGGCCGAGACAGAGGAGAGAAACGAATCTTCTGCTTCTTCGTCCACGAGGATTAAAGGAGTTCAAAGTGGACCAGGTCAAAAGCAGGCCTTCGCGGCGAACCATCTGCGCCTACAACGAAGGTCGGGTTGCGCTTATGCGTCAACGACGCTTTTCTGGAGCATATTTGTTCTTGACTGGTCAAGCGACTTTCTTCCCGGGGTCTTACTCTTGGACATAGGATCAGTCGAAAGGGCTGATCATGCGGATGAATGATTCCTATTGATTCGTTCTAATGTAAATTCGGGTCCAAACATGTCTAGAGCTGGTTTATTGAAATAGTATTTGATGCGTAAATTCATGTTCCTGCTGATCTCAAATATCCTAAAACTGATCTCATTGTGCTCTCTATCAAAGTTAGTGAAAATGTGCCAATTCACCCGTTCTTCATCAAGGGGCTTGGATTTTCTTGGCACACTCGCATGACATCCATGTATGTCAAGAATTCTCACTTCCATCATAATTTGACTCATGAAAATAGGTCATAAACTTATTTCTTAATCACAGAATTCTCACTTCCATCATAATTTGACTCATGAAAATAGGTCATAAACTTATTTCTTAATCCCATATAGATTTTAAATGGGTTATAAATGAGTTAGTTACATTGAATAAATTGATCATAAATAAGTTTAGATTTATATGAGTGTCAAATGGGCTATAAATATATTATAAGTGGGTTATTAATGAATGGGTTTACAATTTACTTAGAATTAGCTATAACTCTTTCTTTAGTCTCTTTTCCGTCATCGATCTTGCGCTCACTCGCTCCATACTCTTACCTCAATTGAATTCTAAGTTTCATGAATTAGATTGAATATAAAGGTGTTTTAACAATATAAGTTAAGTCGAGTAGGAGTTGAGTATGTGTTAGGTCGAGTATGGATCATTAGTTTTGCATTGTATGAAAATGAGTCAAAACGAATTAAATGGGTCTATTTGAGTTAAATCATTGAGTCTTCACCCAAACCTAATCCAATCCATCTGTTTGACAAGTCTAGTCATTATACATGATGCCAAACTTTTATTTATTTTTTAAAGAAATGGAGGCTTGCGATCTAATTTTAAATTGAATACCTCTTGGTCTGTCCACTAATTTACCTTTGATTTCTTCCTAAAAAGGTATTAATATCATGTATGTGTTACGAGTCAACAATTCCTTGACTATGGAATAACCTGTGCAACACCTAGCAAGCGAAATACATTAGACCAGCCTACTTTCTATAGTTGTTCTAGAGAACAATATCGCAAATAGCTTCTTTATATAAGATCATATCATACCTAGTTTAATTCGGATGTTTAGTCCATTAAGCGAGACAACAAATCATTTTAGGCTTAACAATTGATTTCAATCTATCACGGCCTCATCAAGAGAGTGGCATAAGCTCTTGACCAATTTGTGTACAGGAGGCCAACCTCACCTTTAAATCTCATAAATTATATATTTTTTATATCTTAGAACTCCTACTTACATTCATCCTCTTAGCATTACTCGCTCTTTGCTTAATAACCCCTAGCTCCGCTCAAAAGTTTCATGAATATGGAAGAATCATGGATGGTGCCACATGCATAATAGACTTATTAGGCAAATCTAGCTCTTATGTCGAGGCTCTTCAGTTTATAGCTTATAGATTTAATGCCTTTCAAAGTTGATACATTAGTCTGGCATACAATTCTTTGAGCTTGCCAAGTTCACAGCAGTGTTGAACTTGCAAAACAAGGTGCAACAATGATTTTTAAGCAAAAACAAGAAGACCCTGATCTTATATTTGCTATGAAATGTGCATGCGTGCCTCGGTAATTCTATGGGAAGATGCGGCAGCAATCAGAAAGAAGATGAAACTGAAAAATCGTACGAAAGAAGCCGGTTGTAGCTGGATTCAAGTGAAAAATATGGTTTACAAGTTCAATGTGGGTGACATTTCACACTCGGAGGCACCAGAGATCTATGATGGACTAGACCAATTCGATGAATAAGGAATTGGGGTGTGTTCCGATACTAAATTTATAGTTTGTGTTATAAACATCTATACTTATGTAAACAAATTCATAAGACATTAAATGGTGAGTAGATCTATTATTTAACAAAGCAAAACAAAAATCTTAAGTCTGAATCCATGTGGTGAATTCTATCCATAAGAACATCTGTTTTCCCATTGTTTTATTAATGCACGAATTTATTAATATATAAATAAAAAAATTCCTATGACATTTTATTTATTATTACAATATGAAGGGCAAAATTTACTCTCAATTATTTAGTTACAATCAAAATGTAACATCTATCATAAAATATGATTCAAGTTGCACATTTCAATAGGTAGACCTATAAAATATCAAGTTGTTTGGACCTTAATTATATATTGAATGATAGATTCTTGCCATACCATAGACTACCAATCCACCTTATAGATAGTTATCACTTAAACATTGAATCAAACTATACAATTTGAATAAAAAATCGACCAATTCTAATAACTATGACTGTGAGGTGTGTTCAATCCAACTGACAACGAAAAATTGATTGGCATCCTAATAGAAGCAACTAGGATGAGCATTAGTTTAGGGTCAATTCTAGACCGACCCTAGACTAACCCAATCCGGCCGATCTTGGTTTGGTTCTCAAGGGGCTAGGTTTTTTTTTGGTCCTAAGACCTTGGAATTTGGTACTATGCTGATTGGTTCTTGATCTTGGGAGTTTAGAATTTGTCCATATATTATATATCCAATATATTATTTGTTATATGCTTTTACCTACTCTAAATCTTAGCGCCCCTTGCTCTATTCCCTTATTTCTTATGTAATTCAATTTGCTGTGCAAATTAAAAAGTATAAAGAAACCCATCTCTAATTCGACCAAAAAAATTAGAAACCCCTTTCACTTGTCTTGGCCTTACTCACCCCTATTTGCTCACCTTGTCATTTGTCTTTGTTCACTCACCTCTGCCCTTTCCTTGCTAGCCTCACTTTTTTTTTTCCTAATGATTTGTTACTTTTAGCAAGTGTAAAATTTCTATTGTTACTTTATTTTATATTTATGTTCAATATGTACTAGTATTTATAGTTTGGTTATTCAATGTCATATCGTTGATGAATATGTAATTTGAAATAGTATATTTGTCTATTCAATTAATACAAAAAATGAAATAACAAAAATAATATGTTGGTCCCGAATTGTCCTAAAACTTATAATCCTTGATCTTAGGCTCAATATGGTCGATCCTCGATTCCAAAATTTGGCTATCAACGTTGTGCAAGTTGGTTCTTGAATTAATTACTAGACTACCCAATTCGGACCATACTCACCTTTAGCTGTGGCCAACACCCATCCAATACACATTGGGTAATTCTTTAAGGCATGGTGATTTATATTCCTTGGGTAATATCTAGAGAAAGCACAAAATCGATGATTTAAACCGATATCATTAATTGCTAAATAATTCACCTTAGCGCTTGAGCAACTCATGGATCAGCACATTTAGTTAGTAAGATCATATTAACATTTACACAAAACATATATCATGTGATATAATTTATGCGATTGAGGAAAAAAAATATTTATCAAGCCGATATCAATTAATGAGTTGCAATCACCCGTTTGATTTGCAAAACAACTAAAAATGGATAAAATCCTCCTAATTAGAGGCTAGAGGGACCTTTCCTGTCCATAATTCTCCAAATCTCAGCATAGCATAGTGGTTAATTTCTTTCTCATCTTTTCCATTCTAGAAATAAATTTTCCTCTCTTCTTTTTTTCTTGCTTTTATTCAGCCCTTTCCTTTCTAGACATCCTTTCCGCTTTGAGGGGCCCGCCACCCTAGACAGAACTTTTTACTTCATCAAGGGATATAATTAAGTAAAATAAACCAAACCAAACCTTCTTTTTTTTTTTTTTTCTTTTTTACTTCATTCTTTTTGGGTCGGATCATTGCCTAACTTTAATTACGACAAAAAAGTATTTCCGTGGCGGCTTTTCGGATATTCAATCCCGTGAGGCGCGTGAACTACCGAACTCAAAATTTGTCGTCTCCAGCATCGGGACAAAGGGAACGTCAACTTTCTCCGTTCGTCGTCTTCTTCCTGATAAAGACTTAACATCTTGTTTAATAGATCGATTAATTCAAGGACGACCTCCATTTTCCGGCTCGAAGCGGAGGAGGAGGGACGCCGGAGCACTGCTGGAGCTTCCGAGCGATGGAGAAGATACAGCACGCGACGGTCCGCACCAACGGCATCAACATGCACGTCGCGTCGGTCGGCGGCGGCGGCGGCGGCGGCGAGACGGTCCTCTTCCTCCACGGCTTCCCCGATCTCTGGTACACCTGGCGCCACCAGATGCTGTCCCTCGCCGCCCTCGGCTACCGGGCCATCGCCCCCGACCTCCGCGGCTACGGCGACACCGACGCGCCCCTCTCCGCCGCGTCGTACACGGCGTTCCACATCGTGGGCGACCTGGTCGGGCTCCTCGACGCGCTCGGGGTGGACCGCGTGTTCCTGGTGGGGCACGACTGGGGGGCGTTCATAGCGTGGTACTTTTGCCTGCTGAGGCCCGATAGGGTTAAGGCGCTGGTGAACACGAGCGTCGTGTTTCACCCGAGGAATCCGGAGAGGAAGCCCATCGATTCGCTCAGGGCGTTGTTTGGCGATGATTACTACATCTGTCGGTTTCAGGTGAGTGATAATTAGAGATGTGATTGTGGGTTGGTTCTGTCATCTTGACTTGATTGACTGTGTTTATGTGGAGATTTTTGTTGGTTTTGGAATGTTTGAGCGATTCTCTTTTTTGCCTAAATTGATTGCTGTGAATCAATAGAGCTGACTATCTTTGGTTGCTAATAGTGATCCGACTGTGATGGAGTTGATGGCTCTGGTTTTTGTGGCTTCTAATAAATCTGGAGTAAACAACTTTTCCGTTTAAGGAAGGGGTTGTCTTGGGAACAGAATTGGCTCTTGAATTTGGTCACCTTTAGTTTGCTGCGGCACCATTCGAGTAAATTTAGAGTTGATACTACAAGGAGACCTTTCGTTTGCTGTTCCTACGGATAGCAATTGGGTCCTTCAGAGTATTAGCTGAAACTGTTATGTTGTTTTGATCTCATTTGTTACTGCTTTGGTGGTTTGATTTTGCTTTTTGTTTCTAGTTTGGATGCTTTGAATTTAATGTCCTGCCCGTGAATAAGACATGAGAGAGTTCCCTTTTGTCCTGCCCGTGAATCACAACCAACTGGGTTTATATGACGTGTCAGATGTGAATGCAGAGAACCATTTCGCATAAGATGCTTGGAGTGAAAAGGACCTATATAATGCACCTAGTTGTTTAAGCTTTCGACCCTCCTGGATCTCCCCATTATTAAAGTGTTGGACTTCGATTGCCTCCAGATGAGCACTCTGGCCATTAACTTGTGGACCGCCTAATTATGAAGTTTTTCGCCAGTTTACGGTTGTAGAACCAGAGCAAACGTTGTTCTGAGCAAGTGATGTTGACCTTCTGTTTTCTGCTATTTAGTGAGTTGAGTTTTACATAGAAGGCTAGAAGAAAATCATCTGGTAGACAAAGTTTGATGTCCTTAGGACTCCTAGCAACGGTAACTTACTAGACTTTTTGGAACTACAAGGATCTGTGTTCTGGAACTGCACATGTTGTTTAGTGCTCTCTTTGGAAACTTTGCTTAGTGCAGAGAGAGGACATGGAATATCATTCTTGATAAGATCCTTCCCAGGTCTTCTGCGGTGAGAAGGGTCTCCACTACAATACAATTACACATCTTAAGCGTGTTTTGCAAGTATCATATTCATGTTCTAACCAAACACTGTAATGGTTGATTCGATTAGATTTTATGTTTTACCTTTTTATTGCCCAAGTGCCACTTTTATCCTTTCTGGTGCTTCCTTAATCCCTTTGTTTATGATTTGACCATTATATTTTTAATGCTCCTGAAAGGACTTACAATCTGTCTAGGAACCTGGAGAAGCTGAAGAAGACTTTGCACGAGCTGATATTAGAAAACTTCTGAAGCTATTTTTCACAAGCCGGAGTCCAAAACCGCCTTGTATTCCGAAAGAAATAGGATATTCAGGTTTGGCCAGCTCTCGAGATAAATTGCCCCCTTGGCTGTCAGAAGAAGATATCAATTATTATGCCAGCAAATTCAGTCAGAAAGGCTTCACAGGAGGATTGAATTATTATCGAGCGATGAACTTGTAAGTTTCACCCTATTCTATTGGATTCAAGGCAGTTATCTGTCAGATGGATATTCGCAATATTATGAAAGAACTGTGAGTATCTTCCCAACTTGGGCCAGAAGGTTTGATTGATAAGTAGTGAAAGACGTAATGGTGGGGCTGAAGTCCATTAGTAACCATTAGCAGTCCTGACGTGTACCATTGAACACGGTACTCTCTTGTGCGTAATTTGGATCTGACCTGGCGTAGTATTGTTCTCTTTGGAGGCTCTTTCACGAGTTTTGATATATCATCATATGTGGTTTGCTGTAGGACTTGAGTTTAGACCTAGTGAAATTTCAATTGCTTGGTAACTAGCAAAGAATAATTCCTTTCTCGTTGCAGAACCTGGGAGCTGGCCGCGCCATGGACTGGAATACAAATTAAAGTGCCGGTTAAATTTATTGTTGGGGACCTCGACGTCACCTATCATGTACCCGGTGTTAAGGAGCACATTCACAATGGCGGGCTCAAGAAACTTGTGCCATTCTTGCAAGAAGTAGTCGTGATGGAAGGAGTGGCTCATTTTCTCCAGCAAGAAAAGCCAGAGGAAATTACTACTCACATTTATGACTTCATCAAGAAATTTTGAGTTTTACAACCCTTCGAAACTTTTCTCTGAGGAAGGAGAGGTGAATAGTTTCATCTCCGTCTTCACAAAATGACTAGAACGTTTGCTGAGGATGGGCTTTGGTGTTTCAGATGTTGCTTGTTTTAGCTAATGGTTCAGAGTATATATATATTTCTCACCTGTATAATGTCGTTCTTGTTGCAAGGATAAGCTAGCTTATTATGAACACCCCATGAGTAGAGATGGTCGAGAATTGAACTCCTTAGATCCCAAGCACGAACTCACATGGTTTCACATTTTCATTATTCAACACTTGAAAGACATTCTAATGATCGATGTTGAAAGTCAAGAGTGTGTGTCTGAGAAAGAAAGGCCATTCCTTCGCGCTTTGTCTTGAAAGACACGTAAGTCTGAGAAAGGGGGAATCGGGTGGGCTTTTTCATTGGGCCTCAAGCTACGAGCAATCTAGCAAAGCCGGACGGTGAGCCTTGGACCTAAGTCTGCACTTTGGGCTTTCTATTGGAGATTGTGAGGCCCTACTATGATAGATCAATTACATCTCTCTACTCGATATCAAGAAGAGTCAGAAGACGATGTGAGCTCTCGTGCTCATGCGTTCCTCTGGCAACCGGCGAGTAGACGTGGAAAATCGCCGCATGCAGGTGTCAATGCGATCTCAGACGTGGCGCGAGCCCGCGTGCCCTGAGGAATTCCTGCGAAAAACGCATCCGTGACTCGACTGCTCTGCCTCAAGATCATGCGTCCAAAACAATCCAGGGTCGACCATAATGCGGTCCATGACAATTGTGTGATCCGCGAAGTGAATGAAACGAGAATCTCCGCGCTCTCCCCGTCGCAGTTCCCGTTCTGCGAACTTCCAAAAGCCTTTCTCGTCGATTCTTCCCAAGCCAAGAGTCGTCAATCTTCGGCCATCGGAATCCATGTATCCCACCGAGTCGCTCTGCGCGACGGCTTTCTTCTTTTTCTGGGTTGCCATCCTCTCGGCGCTGGTCGCCTCCTCCAATGGCGAGGAGCAGTCGCCGTCGGCGTACGAGGTGCTCCAGTCGTACGGGTTCCCGGTCGGCCTCCTCCCGAAGGGAATAACGGGGTACGAGCTGGACGAGGCCACCGGCGAGTTCACGGCGAGCCTGAACGGGACGTGCAGTTTCACGCTCGAGAACTCGTACCAGCTCAAGTACGAGCGGAGCGTCGAGGGGGTGATTGAGAGGGAGAGGCTGAGGAGGCTGAAAGGGGTGAGCGTGAAGGTGACGGTGGTGTGGCTGAGCATCGTGGAGGTGGTGCGGCAGGGGGGCCATCTGGAGTTCTCCGTCGGGATCGCGTCGGCAGGGTTCCCGGTGGAGAACTTCGCCGAGTGCCCGCGGTGTGGGTGCGGGCTGGCCTGTAATGACACGGTGAGCGAGTTTAGGGCTTCCTCTTCTTCTTCTTTGTCGTCGTCGTAGGAGGTCAGTTCGTGTTTGAGTCTGGAAGCACACGATGCATGCAAGTGCCGTCGTTGGAGTCTCTTCTGTAATTTCCACGCAACAACTTGTTCAATTTTGTGATATGCCCTGTGACTAAACGAGCTAACGGTGCGTATTCAGAGGAGAGGCATTTGAAGCCCAGAAACAGAGGATTTCTTGTAATATAATCAATCACTAATCGATCGAGTCATTGGCATATGTCCGATGTTCTGTATAAAACTCTAGAAAGGACCGAACAAAAATTCGGGGCAAACGACCGGCGAATGTGACTTTTTCTTCATGCGAATGTAACAGAGCCTCATTCGCACATATCGGCCAAACCCCACTAGTGAAAATCATTCCTTCTTCCTCAAGTGTTTTGCTCGCAGCTCAGCCACATCGATCTCCTCGATGTAGTTTTCGGGTCTGTAACACCCGTTTCTCGGATCGGGTGCCCATGAGACCTGCCTGTCCGAACTCGGCGTCCTCTCCTCCTCCCCTGTTTTCTTCACCGCCGCAGTGCCGCTTCTCGTGGCTCCACCGGCCCTCGCCACTTGGGCCGTCGCACCTTGTGCCGCTGTCGAATACCCACCTCTGTAATTTCGAGCACATCAAGCGCGTATCGGGTCGGTTGACTGGAATGGGTTTATTCGGGAGATGAAGAGGGACGCATGCGAAGCGTGCGGTTTACCTGGCAAAGGTGTTGGACATTGCGTCCGCCGCGAGAGCGGAGAGAAGCTTGGCGCTCGAAAAAGATCGAGCCATGACAGGGCAAAGATCCTGAAAAAATCCTAAAGAAACCTTCGCTTAGTCACTGAAAATCTTCCCTCTTCCGATCCCTTCTTCTTCTCCTTCTTCTGCTTCTTCTTCTTTCCGTGACGATGACAGAAGCTTGGGGGTGGGAGATTTTTATATAGGGCCGAGACAGAAGAAAGAAACGAATCTTCTGCTTCTTCGTCCACGAGGATTGATGGAGTCCAAAGGGGACCAGGTCAAACGCAGGCCTTCGCGGCGAACCATCTGCGCTTACAACGAAGAAGGTCGGCTTGCGTTTATGCGTCAGCGACGCTTTTCCGGAGCATATTTGTTCTTGACTGGTCAAGCGACTTTCTTCCTAGGGTCTTACTCTCGGACATAGGATCAGTCGAAAGGGCTGATCGTGTGGATGAATGATTCCTATTGATTCGTTCTAATGCAAATCCGGGTCCAAACATGTCTAAAGCTGGTTTGTTGGAATAGTATTTGATGCATCAATTCATGTTCCTGCCAATCTCAAATATCCCAAATCTTATCTCATTGTGCTCTCTATCAAAGTTAGTGAAAATGTGCCAATTCACCCGTTCCTAATTAAGGGGCTTCGGGTTTTCTTGGTGCACTTGCATGACATCCATGTATGTCAAGAATTCTCACTTCCATCATAATTTGACATGTGAAAATATGTCATAATTTTTTTTCTAAATCCCATATGGGTGTTAAATGGTTTATAAATAAATTAGTTATATTGAACAAATTGGTCATAAATAAGTTTAGATAAAATATGAGTGTCAAATGGGTCATAAATATATTATAAGTAGATTATTAATGGGTTTACAATTTACTTAGATTCAATCAATTTCTATGACTTTTCTTTAGTCTCTCTTGTCGTCACCGATCTCGCACTAGCTCACTCCACACTCTCACCTCAATTGGATTATGAGTTTTCATGGATTGGATTAAATATAGAGGTGTCATAACGATATAAGTTAGGTTAGATAGGAGTTGAGTATGCATTGGGTTAAATATTGGTTATTAGATTTGTATTATATGAAAATGAGTCAAAATGAATTAAATGAGTCTATTTGGGTTGGATCATTTATGCCTTAACCCAAACCCGATCTAATCCATCTGTCTAACAAGTCTAGTTATTATACATGGTGCCAATTTTTTTTTTAAAAAGAAGTGGAGGCCTATGATCTAATTTTAAACTTAATACCTCCTAGTATGTCACTAATTTACCTTTGATTTCTTCCTAAAATGGTATTAATATCATGTATGTGTCACAAGTCGGCAATTCTTTGGCCATGAAATAACCTATGCGGCACCTAGCAATTGAAATACATTGGACCAACCTACCTTCCATAGTTGTTCTAGAAAATAACATGGCAAATTGCTTCATTATATGATGTCATATCATACCTAACTTAATTCGAATGTTTAGCCCATCAAGCAAGACAACATATCATTTTAGGCTCAACAATTGGTTTTAGTCTATCATAGCCTCATCAAGATAGTGGCATAAGCTCTCAACCAGTTTGTGCATGGAAGGCCAACATCACCTTCAAATCTCATAAATTATATATTTTTTATATCTTAGGACTCCTTGCATCGATCTCCCATGAACTAGCTGCATTCACTCTCTAAGCATTACTTGCTCTTTGCTTGATAAACCCTAGCTCCACTCACAAGTTTTGCGATATATGGGAGAATCATGGACTGCAACACATGCATAATGGGCTTATTAGGTAGATTTGGATCTTGTGTCAAGGCTCTTCAGTTTATAGCTTATAGATTCAATGTCTTTCAAGGTTGATACATTAGTTTGGCATACAATTCTTTGAGCTTGCCAAGTTCACAGTAGTACAATGATCTTTAAGCAAGAACAAGACGACTGTGATGCTTATATTTGCTATGGAATGTGCATGTGTGCCTCGGTAGGTATATGGGAAGATGCAGCGGCAATCAAAAAGAAGATGAAACTGAAAAATCATATGAAAGAAGCCGGCTATAGCTGGATTCAAGTGAAAAATATGGTTCACAAGTTCTATGTGGGTGACATTTCACATTTAGAGGCGCCATAGATCTATGATGGACTAGACCAATTCAACGAATAATGGAACTAGGGGTATGTTCCGATACTTAATTTGTTCTTCAAGATAGGAAGTATAAAAGGAACAATATTTGCTCTAACACAGTGAAAAAGTTGCAGTTGTTTTGGGCCTTATAAGCACTACCAGTCCGACATTAATAAGAGTTTGACCTGTGGCATAGATGAGGGGGTCGTGATTCTTACACGCGAGGTTTGCATAGACAATAAAGACCATGAGAAAGCTAATCGAGAGGGCTTTTGATAGGACAACACACTCAGGACACTATGGGGAGCATCGGATGTGGTGGGTGGAAGACAAAGCAGCTGAGAAATTCTAAATCTCATTTTATCGTATCCTATCCGAATTCAAATACGGATGATTAAACGCGGCTTAAAATGGTCTTTCCATTAGATGGGCTTCTCATTTGGGCAGTGAATGGGGTTCTAACTAACGAAGGCCGATTGGATGAGGATCCGGGGTTCGCAGGCCCATATCCATGGCCCAAATCGAAACCTCTGGACTCGTCTCGTCGACATCTCTCCTCGGACCAGGCAAGAGCCATAAACCCTCGACAATTCTGAAGCTCAGGTCAGTATGGCTTCACCCTGCGTTCACTGATCTCGCTCTTCCCCTCTTCGGTCCGAGCTCGAAAATCCGATACAGGTTCGCCCCGACATCTCTCTCTTCACTCAGAAAGCAGCCGGAGTTCAGAACCAGAATCGGCGAGGGAAGGAACGATGGCGGAGGCCAACAGCAACAGCGAAATCTCTCCCAACATGACCATTTACATCAACAACCTCAACGAGAAGATCAAAATCGACGGTGCGTGCGGGCGAGCAGAGCCTCGGGATGGCTGACTTGGGCTCTCGTTTATTCGGCATTTCGCTATGTTGGATTGAGCCGGTTTTTGTTTTCGTGGGTTCTTTTTGCAGAGCTGAAGAAGTCGCTGAGGGCGGTGTTCTCGCAATTCGGGGAGATACTGGACGTCTTGGCGTTCAAGACCCTGAAGCACAAGGGTCAAGCTTGGGTCATTTTCAAGGAAGTCCAATCCGCCACCAGTGCCCTGAGGCAAATGCAGGACTTCCCCTTTTATGATAAGCCCATGGTAGGCCTTTGCTTTTGAGGAAAGACTTTGACAAAGATATGTTCTTGTCACTGCGCGTCCCTCCGATCCTCTTGTCTTATGGTGTGATATGCTGTGTTGTTATTGTGTTTGCCATTATGAGGAGTAGCAAATTTGTTTTGATTCGTGGGGTAACATATCATGCAATTGCTTTAATCTTTGCTGGATCAAATTTTGGGCTTATTTGAATCCGGGTTGTTGTTGCCAAAGATGATGGATGTGTCAATGCAGAGAAAGTACTAGAATGGGGATCGTCTCTTTGGATTGAGATCCTCCTCAGGAGTAGCAAATTTATTTTGATTTGCGGGGGAAACATATCATACGATTGCTTTAATCCTTGCTGGATCAAATTTTGGGCTTATTTGAATCCGGGTTGTTGTTGCCAAAGATGATGGATGTGTCAATGCAGAGAAAGTAGTAGGATTGGGATCGTCTCTTTGGATTGAGATCCTACTCATGTTTTGTCATCCAAAGGAACTCAGTGTTTCTGTCTAAAACCCTAGTAAAAAACTCTGGATGAGTCTAATTGCCGTTTTCCCTGACAAAGATGTTACACTCTGGAGCATGTTCTGAAATCAGTGGCAGAGGTGGTTGCTATTGGTGATAATCAAGGACATCCATGGGAACTTGTTGTTTTGCTGCTTGTGTGCATGAAGCATGCAACTAAGCTACACCATGAGGGCTTGACATGATATCAGATAAATAGGCACATAGGCCTAATTGCAATTCTCTGAACTTTCTTGGCCCTCGGATGGATCGAGTGCAGTTGCAAATCCGAAGTTTTGGTTCTCTTTGAAGTTCAATGTGATTTTTGAGAGTCAGTTTTGCTGTATGTCACCTTTGTTGCAGTGGTTGCACTAGTAGCAACTTGCTGTCTGTATTTGTTCATTGACAAGGACATCATAGTACTTTACTGGTGGAATCCATTTTGCTTCTCTTATAGAAATTATGGACAAGAAGAAAAAGGTGGCTTTATGTGTAAAAGTTATTAATTGCTGCCACTGCAGAACTCTAATGTGCTGCTTAACTTCCACATAATGCAGTTCTTACTGCATGTGAACCTTTCATGTATTTCAAGAATGCTGAAATATGACTGATGACTAGTTCTTGTACTTTTCTGCAATAGTACAGCTGTAATTGCATACTAAAATTAAGAACAACAGGGGAGAGGAGAAAAACAAACTTCGTCTCTTGATCAGATACAAAACCTAATAGCTTTGATCCTTTAATTTGGCTATTGCTTATACTTTTGCCCAAAGAGATCCTACATGTATCTTCAGTATTGTAGACAGCCATTTTAGTTGTTTAAGGGTGTGTTAAAATATAATTTTATTCTTTGCTTTTTGCTTAATCTACTGAATCTTGTGGCAGAGGTTTGACTTTATCTTAGCTCAAAGCTTAAAACTTTAACAGTACACAAATGTTGATATGGACATTAACATATCATCTTTCATAATTTTTTTTTTTTAAACTTGTATAATGTCTTAGGTTTTTGCTTGAAAGTAAAAAGTTGCTACAAAGAGGCCATAAGTCTAAAGATCATCCTTTTCCGTGATTACTGTTCTTAATGAGCTATATCCATTTCCCCTTTAATATACTATCTAGTTACTTTCCACACTAATTTGTTCCTTCCCCATTTTGGACATTATTGGCAATCACCATGGTACGAATTGTGTTGCTCTCATGGAAAACCATTGACAGTGGTCACTGTTTGGTTTGTGGTTTTCTATTATTCTGATTTTGTCTTGTACTTTCAATTTTGAGTTTGTCGACGTTAGTTGCTTCTATGATGTGGAAGTTGTCTTAATATATGGAACTTCTATGTGTTGGTTTAAGTCTACAGTGATGAATGTATTTCAATTGAACAGAGAATACAATACGCAAAGACGAAATCAGACATAGTTGCAAAGGCTGATGGTACTTTTGTTCCTCGTGAAAAGCGAAAGAGACACGAGGAGAAAGGTATGTAACTTTTGCATGTATGCATGATGTAATCTGAAGGCAATTGAGATTTTGGAGTGCAACTTACCATGCCTTGTTTGTTGCTAGCTGTACGGTGCCTGCTAGATCTTATGTTTGGGATTTGATTTCTTTCCTCTGTCCTGAAACTTTGATACAGGTAAAAAACGGAAGGATCAACATGATGCTAACCAAGCTGGAGTGGGTGTGAATCCTGCTTATGCTGGTGCTTATGGTGCTATGCCTCCTGTAAGCAATTTTTCTGTTTCATGAGGATCTTATGCTTCTTTTTCTGTGGAATTTATTTGAGCAGGATGATTAAAACGGTGAAGTGTGCAGTTTTTTTCCCTGGAACTTGCTTTCATTGTACATAAATTTTCAAACCAGAACAGGATGAGCAATAGGACAAAGTTGGGAATTCTGCTGGTTTTCTAAACTCTAGTCAGCTGAGATGACGTTGGCCCTCTTTCAGTTGTGTTAGTTCTAGTTGATCAGCATAAGTGCATATCTAATTTTATTTGGAAATCAGTGGAAAACTTTTTCTTCTGCATAATCCTCTATTATGGGAAACTTTAATGCTAACACTACCATTAATTTCTCAAGCTTCATGTCCATGTTTTCCTTTGTAAATTTCTAAGTTAAAGACATGAAATGAAAATCTACTTCAGAAATCATCACATTTATCTTCCACTCGGTGGGAGTTACATTCTTCCCCTTCAAGTACCGCACTGTCCAATATAGCTCATGGTTCTACTTCTAGCCTTATGCTAATTTATGGATTATGCTTTGTTTATGGTTGTAATGCTTCTCTGCGATAACTGGAGTATTTGAGCTCTGTGCTGCTTGTTATTTTGGCTCAAAATGCTCTCTTAATGCTATTTTTCTACCATGCAAGAACAACTAAATGGGCAGTCATCTTTCATAAACCTGTTGAGTAGTGGCAGGAAAATACTCAACTTTTGTTATTACTTTTTCTTGGTACAATGCTGAACCTTTGGAAGTAAAATCACACTTCCTTTATCATATCAAAATTAGCTAAAAGTCAACTTTAATGAGATTTCTTACTACTTCAGCTGTTTAGATTATCATTTATTTATTAATGGAATTTGTCTTGAAAGCTAAAATCAGGTGGCTCCCATTCAGTTGCTTACCCTCCAGTAGAGTCTTAACCAACAATTCTATCTGTTCAATGATGCAGCTATCACAAGTACCATATCCGGGAGGTGCGAAAGTTCCAGAAGCTCCAGCTCCGCCAAATAACATACTTTTTGTTCAGAATCTTCCTCACGAGACAACTCCGATGATGTTGCAAATGCTCTTTCTTCAATACCCTGGTTTTAAGGAAGTAAGGATGGTGGAAACAAAGCCTGGGATTGCATTTGTCGAGTATGGTGACGAGATGCAATCAACGGTCGCAATGCAGGCGCTTCAAGGTTTCAAGTTAACCCAGCAAAACCCAATGACAATCACTTATGCTAAGAAATAGAGGGCCGACTTCTCACTGCTTCTTTTCACGATAATGCATCTTGTAAGAAGAACCCACAATGTAGTTCGGCTAATCTATCTTTAGAGTTTTGTGAAATACTGTCTGATAGGATGTCTAGCATTCTTGTACCATTGTAGTTTTTCTCTTTCTCTTCTTCTCTTTCCATTAGTGCATGATCATTATGAGGGAAATTGGATTCAAGTTATTCAGATCAATCGTTTTGAGCTGCTCTGAATTGTCTAGATTGCATTTGAAGTATATCACGTTGCCAATGCTGCCTTACTTGTCTTAGTGGAAGATCAAGAAGCCACCTTGTGCCCGAGAAAAGAACATAGGCAGGTTGGCTTCGTCTGTCTGCCCAAGCCTTTGTCTGTGCTTGCATATTTCTAAATGTGAGAAGCCTTGCGAGGATTTAGATACGTGAAACGCCTCATGTGTTAAGGGTCTGATCTGATTACATAACTTCACCGGGACGAGAAAAATGTGCGTGAGGCTTATGATTTTAGGCCCTTCTACAATGCAAGTAAATCTTGGGATGCACAGCAATTGCCAATTTCTTGATATCTCCGGGCTGTCGGGATTTAGAAATTTTGCCCACATGACGCAGAGGATCGAAATATATGCACAACGAATGGAATTTGAGGATCGAAACATATGCAAAGATGAACATATGTAGTGACGCCTGAAGTCGGCCATGCCACTAACTAATTCGTAATGGTGGATGCATTCAAGATAAAAATCTAAAGTTCGCATGAAGCTTATTTTATCTGAAACCCTTTAGCAATTGATCTTAAGGTTACCCGTTTGAGAGTTTTTTTTTAAAGAAAGAAATTCAGCCGGAAAATGGAAAAATCTTGTTAACGGGTGTTTTAGGACCTAATGACAATGGAATTGGCATTAAAAAGATGGAACTAAACAAATTTTCACAATTTTCAATAAGTAACTAACTATAAATTAGTCTTATGAAAAATCAAATAACTTATGCAAAGAAATGGTAGGTGGGTTGATAAGATCTTGTTCATTGGATGAAAACTTAATCAATGATTATAATTTGATGGCTTAAATATAAAAATGGGTACACTTCTCCTAATTTGTATCTATCTAACCATTTAGCAATTTAAAGTTTCATTTTTTTTTCCAGAGCTTCTCTCTAGACTTTTTCTCTATAATCCGTTAGATTTGAGTGATTGATAGATCTAGAAAAAAGCTTGGTCTAGGAAGCATAATCAAACCGATTGGCTTTTTATATAAGCCTATTTATTCATCTTTACAAATTTGTTTTCTAAAGGGAAAAGTACACCAAAAATCCCAAACTATACCCATTGGGACAATTTTACCCTGAACTTTTTTTTTTGTCATAAAAAATCCTAAACTATGCCACTTGGGACAATTTTACCTTAAACTTTTTTTTGTGCCACCAAAAACTCTAAACTATGCTACTTAGGACAATTTTACCCTGAACTTTTTCTTATACCACGAAAAACCCTGAATTATGTCACTTGAGACACATTTACCCCATACTTTTTAACTGAAGGGCATTTTCGTCTTTTCACTTCTTTTTTTTTTCCTCTTCCTCTTCCCGGCAAGGGAAGCGAGGGCCACTCCCTGGCGCTGGGCGAGGGCGGCTCTCCCCGATGTCAGGGGAGGGACGCCCTCACCGGATCGCACGAGGGCTGCCCTTGCCCGGCTTAGGCGGGGCAAGGGTCGCCCCTGCCGGATCGGGGAGGGCCACCCTTGCCCTTGGCAGATTTGGTGAGGGCAACCCTCCCCAGCGTTGGGCGAGGGTTGCTCCCGCCTGATTTAGTGGAGGCAACCCTCGGGTGAGGGCCGCCCCGGCCAAAAGGCACTGGCGAGGGCCACCCTCACCGGCTTCCCTCTACCATGGCCGGTAGAGGGGAAAAAAGAAAGATAGAAAAAAAAAAAGAAAAAAAAAAAAAAAAAGTGAAAATACGAAAATGCCCTTGGTTAAAAAGTTGGGGTAAATGTGTCTCAAGCGGCATAGTTCGGGGTTTTCATGGTATAAAAAAAGTTCAGGGTAAAATTGTCCCAAGTGGTATAATTTAGGGATTTTGGTAACACAAAAAAAAGTTTAGGGTAAAATTGTCCTAAGTGGTATAGTTTGGGATTTTTTATGACCTAAAAAAAAGTTCAGGGTAAAATTATCTCAAAGGGCATAGTTTGGGATTTTTTGTATCATTTTCCCTTTTCTAAAAGAGGTCCTAATAGAATTTTAGGGGACAGAATAAGAAATGTGATATATGATTGGTCATATAATCGTGGTTACATAGATACTTTTTATACAATATCCTTAACTCAGGGTATAAGAGGAGTAGTGGAATTATGAATGGTTTCGGGTTTTTTTTTAAGAAGGTATCAAATATGTTGGGGTTAGTTGCATCTCTTCTTATCTCTTATTGTATTTATTGTTTGTATTAATTTTTTTATTAATTTATTCCCTTTTTTATTTTTTAAATTTGAATTTTTTTATAAGTTCTATTTTTTTTCAACAAAAAAAATGAAATTCTTATTCTATTTAATAGTGGGAATAATTAATAATCCTTTTTATTTTTTTCAAATAATAATAATAATGGATTTTTTCAATATTTCAAACTTCAAATTTTCTTTATTTTTATTCCGAAGTTTTATAAACTTATTGCTGTGACTCGAGAGAGGCCAATTCGCCGCCAAATCACACGCCCATAGCAGAGCTGCTCTCCCTCTTGCCTCCGCCCCGCCGCGCCGCTCCGCTCCGAACCCTCTCCGTCATGGTGGAGAAGAAGATGAAGAGCCGCGGCTCGGAGAGGCCGAACAAGAAGGGCAAGCAATCCACGTCCAAAACCCTACCCAACAACAAGAACAGCAAGAGGAAGCATGCGGACAAGAACAGGAAGAGGACCGGGCCTCGCTTGCCGAACGCCCTGAGGAAGGAGCTCGAGCGGCTGAACCCCGGCCGTCCGTCTGACAGCGAAGGCGAAGAGATTGATTCTGACGAGGCGGAGCTGGGCGGCGGTCACGATGTGTACGAGTACGAGGAGGAGGCGGCTCAGGAAGAGTCCGGGAAGAACCGCAGGTTCGATCCGGTGGACAATTTGGAGTACGAGTTGCCCGATGAGTTCGAGGTGATTGGAATGTGCTAGCTCTCGGTTTTTCTAAGAAAGGAAGCGGATTGGCTGGCCTGAGTTGGTGCAGTAGCGGCTTAGTTTATTGGTTTTGGGGTCAAATTGTTTTCCTTTATATGAACTGTTAAGAGTTCTGTTAGTCTGGAAATGAATTGGCCGTTTCGTTTGCTTTTTGTTGGTTTAGAAGTAAACTTAGTTGGTTATGCTTGGACCTTTGAGGAGTTTAGGGTTAACCTGAGGTTTTGGTTTGCGCTAGAACATGATTTATTCGAGAGCTGATGTTGAAACTGTTCCATTAGGTGTTTTGGTCATTGCTAAAGTAGGATTTTTCTCTTCAAACTTTCTCCTTCTGCAGGATGAGAATGTTTCATCTGATGACGATGACGACGGCAGCCGCAGTGATGGGGCAGATCAATCCGATGCTGAGGCTGAAGATGAAGATGAAGGAAGGCACGTCAGAATGTTGCAGGAGATCACTGGAATGCCAAGCGAGACATTTCAGGGTAATGGCTTTTCTCTTTCTCTTATTGGCAGTGACGTGGATCTCCCAAGGCTGAAAATTTAAATGTGCATGGCTGCGTGATCAGATGGTTACAATAATGGCATTATCATGGCTTAGTCAGTATGCTTGCACCTTGTATACTCTTTGGATCTTCATTACTTAAAATAGTGACAATGAACCTGATGTGCAGTGAATGTTATTTCTCAGGCAAGAAGAGGAAAAAGCGTGATCTTGTTGTGTCAGAGGCATATCCGGAGTCTGAATTCAATCCTAGCCATGATGTGGGGGAATGTGATGGCCGCATTACCATTCAAGATCTTCTTGACCCTCTTCATGGAAAAACTGGTTATAGCAAGCTTAGGAAGAGGACATCTCAGATGGAAAAAAAACCTATGTCTATTCAAGCTCCACTTCCCAAGCCATATAGAGAGAAGTTAGAGAGGAAGGCTGCATACGAACAGTCAAAGAAAGACATAACAAAGTGGGAACCTTTGGTAAAGAGGAACAGAGAAGCACCCACTATATATTTTGATCAGGACTTAGACTTGGGATTTTCAACTGTTGGGGCAATAGCTTCTGAATTTGAACCAAGAACTGAGTTTGAGAAAAAAATCGCTTCATTAGTTCATGACGACAAGGTTAAAGAAGCACATGAAAAAGATGGTGCCAGGCTTCTTGAATTAAACAAGGTATTGATTTTGTGAAGGTTTCGTATTTCATCATAATCTTCATTGCTTTTGTCCTGCGGTTTGATTACTGTAGTCCTTCCAATGATACGTGATTGTCCACTGTATTTAAAAGTCTTGGACTTGTCAGTTTTCTTCCAAAATGCCTGTTTGTTTAGCAAGTTGATGCCCAAGTGTCATCATGTATTTTTCCAAAGGAGACTTCTTGGGTAGGTAATCCTAATTTTTAATATATGTTGAAATCATTGGTAAATAATAGTTTTCTCCCAAGCTAGGCTCCCAAAGAAACCATCATCTGGTTCAGGAGAAAGGGCCGATAAGTTGTGGAAAGTTTCTGCATGCACTGTTCATTAGTAGACAATTCAGTTGTTAAAATGTTGTGATGGTGCCGTTACCTTCACCTAGAAATAGATTGCTTCTATAACAGACTTATTTAGATGTAAGTTTCCAGTCAGAAGGATGTCTCTGATTTGGTTTATGTATGTGCTTTCATATACTGATGGTCATGCTTGTAGGTATGCAGTTGCAGGAAATGATAAACTCTCTATGCTTTCCATCTTTTACTTGTTAGAATTAACTTTATGAGGTGCTCTCAAGTAGTGAATTATTCATTTGGTTGTATCATGAACATTGCATTGAATTGAAATTTTCTTTCCCAAAATATTGTTTTCCAGACATCAATTGAAGATGAAAAGGAACGAAGGGATCGTATTGCTAAAATGCGCAGCCTTCTTTTTCGCCATGAGATAAAGCAAAAGCATATAAAGAAGATTAAATCGAAAACTTATCATCGATTAATGAAGAAGGATAGACTGAAAGCTACTTCTGCACAAACTGAAATGGATCCAGAAGCTGCTAAAGAGCAGGCAATGAAGCAAGAGTTCAAGCGGGCAGAGGTAATTTAATCACAAAACATGCAGAAAGAGATTATTCCAAGTAAACTACAGAACTATCTGACTTATGTGAGCTGCGACATCTGCTAATTTGGTACAGGAACGTATGACTTTAAAGCACAAAAACAGTTCAAAGTGGGCAAAGCGCATTTTGCAGCGTGGTTTGACTACCCAAGATGATGGTACTCGTGCAGCAATTTCAGAACAGCTTCACCAACATGCCCTGTTGACCAGGAAAATGAACTCCATGAAGGACAGTAGCAGCAGTGAGGAGAGTAGTGATGAGGATGATGATGATGAAAATTCTGCGGGCTCAGACCAAGATAAAGACTCCAATTTGTTAGCCAAAGCAAAGGAGAAGACACTCAAAGTATTTGAGGAAGATGATGAAATTCCTAACACTGGAGTCCTTTCTCTACCTTTTATGGTAATATCTTTAATTCAATCTTTTTTCTACGCATGCAGAGATGAGAAATGTAATATTGGTTATTTTTATTATTGTCTTCTGTCTCTTGAAGCATTCAATTGTTATTAGCTTTCTATGCTAATACAAGATGCTGAGAGGAGTCTGCTGCCCTTTTCACATTATGGTTACGTGGTTTTGATGTTGAAGTAGTTTTGCCCCAAATATCCAAGAGTGGGGCTCTTTGCATGTATTGTTCTTGAGAGGAGTCTGATGCTCTTGAATCATCTTCATTGGCCTAGGCACGTGGACTGAAGAAAAAAAGAGATGCGGCCGCAGAAGAAGCTAGACTTGCTCTTCAAGAATATGAACAGATGGAGGATTCGCAGGGAGTAGAAGATACCAAAGCAAATTCTGTGAAAGGTAGAATGGTATTTGGTGCAGTTAAGCAGCAGGCCCCACAAGCAAACGATGTTAGAAAATCAGAAAGGACTTATGATGATAGTGATGGTGAAGACGACATGGAGACTAGAGAAATCGTCGATGGTGGGAGCCACTCTGGGAATGACATGCAGAATGATAGTTCTACTGTACTTCACCCTGACTCCGACACACATGATCATTCTGTCTTCAAGGTGGATTTAAACTTCTATTTTTGCTTAAAGGTGCTCCTCTTATCTGTATATCTCATGTGCTCCACAAATTCATTGTCTCAGAGCTTTGATGATATTGTAAAGAACCCTGGTGCCAAGACAACATATGAAGTTGCAATATTTGCATCAGATGGATGGAGAAAGGTTATGTAGTAGCTGAAAAATTTTCGTTGAGCAACTCTTTGGAGTGGACCAAATTTAATGCTAACCCTTTTTGCGTGATATGTGCAGATGAAAGGCAGCAATAAAGTAGACTCTACTATGGAAAAGAAGCAAGATTTATTGGAACCTGCTTCGCAGAAGAAAGATTTGGAGGTTTGTGGAAGGGCCCTCACCCCCATTCCCTACACCTCTCTCTCTCTCTCTCTCTCTCTGGAATAATGGATCAGGTTATGTGAATCTCTTTACAGGAAGCGAGTGGGGATAGTGATACTGAGAGTGAAGGACAGATGGTAGATGGAATATTATCTTCTGGCCCAACACAATCGTATGAACTTCCTTCACAAGTGGAGCTTATTCGCCATGCTTTTGCCGGGGATGATGTGGAAGAAAATTTTGAGAAAGACAAAATGGAGATTCTGAATGAGGAAAATCCTGAACCTGAGAAACCCATTTTACTTCCAGGTTGGGGCCAGTGGACGCATATCCAGCAAAAGAAAGGGTTGCCTTCTTGGATGTTGAGAGAACATGAAAGTGCCAAGAAGAAGAGGGAAGATGCCCTTAAGAAGAGAAAGGATGCACATCTCAAGAATGTTATTATATCTGAAAAAGTAGATAAAAAGGTTGGTTTGTTTAGTGTTCACCTCATACTCATTTGTTCACTTCCAGATCAATTTCTTGTTTGCTGTTATAGCCAGCAGGCAGCAGCAGAATGTGGCATAGAATCTAATGGATGTAATTTAAGTGTTATTATCTGTCTTTGAAGTCCATGTGCACTTCATGTTAGACTCATTCAAGTGGATTTGCTCTTTGCTTGTTTGGTAGGCTGAGAAGCTACACACAAAATCGTTGCCTTTTCCTTTCACCTCTAAGGACGTTTTTGAACAGAGTATCCGCATGCCCATTGGGCCTGAGTTTAACCCAGCTACAGCAATTGGAGCTCTTAATCGCCCTGAGGTATGTTTCTAGCTACACCTCCCGTACAGTTTGTTTCCTTCAGAGAATGTTTCCTCTCTTAAGCAAGCAGTCGAGTTTAAACTGAGTGAAAAAGGACTGAATCTAATATGTAGTGTCATAAAAAGGTCGACGTGCTCATTTAGCTGAATGGACCGGTTTCTCCTTATTTCCAACTGTGAACATGTGCATGTAATGTAAACGCGCTTTTTTCTTACTTTCCCTCTCACACCGTCAGTTGTTGACTGCTTGTGCAGGTGGTGAAGAAATCAGGGACAATCATAAAGCCCATCAAGTTTGAGGAGGTGGATCCTCATGAAAAAGCAGAGTATGGGAATGAACAGAAGCATTCGAGCAAGAGGAAAAAAGCTAGCAAGAGTAACAAAAAGAGCAGAGCTAAGGCAAAAAATTGATAAGAAATGCTGTTTAGTTTCTTCCTCTATGATTTTAGGATTTATTGATTCACCCATTTTCGATGTATTTCCAGTTTTGAGAGCAGGAGAGGCTCCACGAAGCCTTTCCCAAGGGAAAGCTAGTTTAGTTTTTCACTGAGAAGCACTATGAATTTTTTTGTAGCCATTGGGCATTATTGTTTATTCTGTATCTTATGATTTCTTTTGCATGGGCATGACAGCGAGCATTTTTTTTTATATTAATTCTATACTTCTATTTCATTAGCAGGTATCTTCTAAAAGTGTTCCTCGGCCATGGAAGGGTGGTGGTGGTGTTCAAATCCACCTTTTAAGGGGTTTTGGAATGTGGATGATTTAGTTTTAAACGTTAGGTTCAACTCTTATGCCTTTGTAAAAAGGCATAATAGAAGTCTAAAAATAAGTTGTGAGTTAAGAGTAGAACAAATAAAAAAAATTCCTCTATCCTCTCGAGTAGAAATGGCGAGGAACCAATTTCTAAATAATTTATTTGGCAAATAAAAAAGAGAAGACCACGTTGCTAGGGTCGACATGGGAGGCTGTGGCTCCCTATGGCGATGGTGGTTGATGCTCTTAGCGAGCCCTTTCCCATCTCTCTCCTCGTGATCCTTCCTCCTCCTCCTAATGACCATCTTGTTGTGGTCATGGTCCTCTATACTCTAGCAAAGGTACAACAATTATCTCTACATGGCCAGAGCAACCATAATCACAAGTTGGTCCTCATTTAATTTGGCAGCTTTTTCCTTTCAATTTTTTTTAGAAATGTATTGATAACTTCACATTTCATTTTTGGATCACTTTACTCCTAAATTTTGAAAGTCTACAATTAACTTTTTAACTTACATTTAGCATTTTATCGTACTTGCGAATTTTTACTCAACCCTCCTCTTTCAATGCTACCTATCTCATTACGGCCATGGTTGAGTTGTGACTTCTTGAGCTCTATTGGCATTGCACTCGACTTTTAGGTCAATTGAGTTTAACCCAAAACTAAGTTGAGCTTCATAAGTTTAAGCTTAATGCCAATCTATCGAGTTTAGCTCAAATTTGAGTCTAGCACGACTCGAAGCCAATGGAGCTGACTATAACTTGACGTTGGCCATAGTGGAGAAGAGAGACACAAATAACATAAGGGGAGAGAAAGAGAGGGGGCTCGGTTAGGATGGGTGGTGGCGATACCTAGTGGTGGGAGCCTGAGAGAGAGGAAAAAAAGAATGATGTAAAATATGGACGAGTTTGAAGATATATTGTTCTTTTTAAAATCGGGGATTTTTCTATAAGATGTAAATTATAGATTTTTTATTTAGGATATAAAATTTATATTGTATTTAGGATATAAATTGATATTAGAATAAGAGTGGGATGGTATTTGAATTTTTTCCATTTTTCACGCAGTTTTCTTTACTCAGATTATTCCTTTTACAGTAAATCATCTTAAAAAACAAGAAAGGGTGAAGAGAACTAAAATCAAGCGAGCAGGCAAAATTTCCCCCCTTGCCCCACTTCTTTGTTGGGCTTCATGCATTCAAAAAACCCGGGCTTCGCCTCCTCCTTCTGTCTTTTCCTTTCTCTCTCTCTTGGTGGAGAAGGAGCTCCGGCGCCATGAGTTTCTGCAATTGCCTCTCATCGAGCATTCATCAGGCTGTCGCTCCCCTCCGTTGAAACTCGCCAGTTTCGCGCCGGTCGTCGCCGAAGAAACGAGGCGCGAGCGCACACACGATGTTGCACGAGCTCCTGCTCGCGCTCCTCGGCTACACCGGAGATCTCATCGTCGACGAGCGCGAGCACCGGCAGTCTCTCGGGCTCCCTCTCTCTCCCGATGCTCCCATTTCCGACGAGCGCACCTTCAAGCTCGCGCCCGACGTCTCCTTCATCGAGCCTAGCGAGAGGTATTGCGATTCTGCCGTCCTTTTTTGGCTGACTTTTTTTCGCTTTGAAAGAGCGGGACTGTGTTAGGGCACGCGATTTCCGAACGCGAACCTCGCGATGTCTGTCGTGCTCCGCCTTCTGGGGTACTTGTCTCGGTTTCCATGCGATCGCCGTGTTGATTTCGCGATAATGAGATGCAGGAACTTGCTGATGTCGCGCGTGGAAAATTTAGGAAATGCTATGATCTAGTGTAGTGTGCCTGGGCATAAGAATGTTGTTTGTTCAATGGCTATATCGTTGAGGAATGTGGTCGCGAGTGGAGATTTTGTAGATTGTGTCTTGAGCTGATAAGAGAAGGTCATGGTGATGTAGATGAAGGAGAATTTGTGTGATTATGAAATGCTGCTTATGTACGTGATTTACGGCATGCGTGTCTGTGCTGACTTAATTTGAGTTTTGATCTTCATCAGTCCTCTCTAAGAACTGTTACGTCTGCCTTGGCGGCAAAACTACTGATGTTGCAGGGATCTCATCGAGAGGCTCATCACATTAGGGTTCTATTATCGAGAGTTGGATAGGTTTGCCACAAAATCTCGAAATTTGAGTTGGATAAGGTCTCCCAACTTGTCTCCCTTGGAGAGAATTTCTGAGTTGTCAAAGAAGAAAGAAGAAAAACCAAGTGTTTACCGTAGGGCCATTGCTAATGGCATTGTTGAGATACTGTCAGTCTACAGGTCTGCTGTTCTCCATATTGAACAGAAGTTGTTGTCAGAATCTTTGCCAATTTTGGCCACCGTCACTCAAGGCCTCAACAAGGTTCTATTGCTTGCTGAGCTTTGTGTCCTTGATATTAGTTTGTGTGATGCTTAAATCAACAACAAGACTCTTCCTCTTTTTTCTCAAACGTTTTCTGTATGATGGTTTATTTTCCCAGTTTTATGTGCTCTTGCCACCCCTATATGAGCTCATACTTGAGATTGAACGGAATGATATTCGTGGAGGACAACTTCTTAACCTTTTACATAAGCGATGCCACTGTGGGGTACCTGAACTGCAGACATGCATTCAGAGGTACGTTTTCTGATGACTATGTGATGCATGATTTCTACTTGATATGTTTCTTGGTTGCATTTATATACAGCTTAGTGGATGCCCTTGCGACATCGCTATAGATTGAATGATGTGTTCCCTCATTCTTGGTGAATTATTTGGATAAAAGTAAGAAATTTGATAGTGGAT
The DNA here is from genome assembly GCA_014182735.1 of Corymbia maculata. NCBI lineage: Eukaryota > Viridiplantae > Streptophyta > Magnoliopsida > Myrtales > Myrtaceae > Corymbia > Corymbia maculata. The sequence continues at coordinate 28,470,330 of CM024692.1, read as the reverse complement.
TTGGTTCAAGGCTTGTACACTTAATTTAGATGTTCCTTAGAAATGCGGATAATGGTTTAGTGCTTGTTCTATGAGATACTCGGTTGGCAATTCTGCTATGATGTAGCAATCTCACCATCCAGTCGCATGGCCTCGTCCACTGTTAGTAAACCAAAGCTAATGGTGGCCTAAAAAGAAACTAAAGCTAATGGGTGCCTTTCTTTTTTCAAATGTTACAGGCTTCTGTGGCACGGGCACCAAGTCATGTACAACCAACTTGCATCTTGGATGGTCTATGGCATCCTTCAGGACCAGTATGGAGAATTTTTCATTAGAAGGTGCATACATGTACTGACTATTGACCAAGTTGCTTGATAATGAACTTCTTTGGGCAGCCTCCATTGTTAACGTTAAAGTTCATGGAAAAGAGTACTAGCTCAAATGGCCGATGGTTTAAGTAGATTTTTCTTTATAGGATCAAATTTTGCAACCATTTTGCTTTGCCTAATTGACCTATCTAAACAGAATGATGGCGTTTTGTATTATCATCACAATTTAACCAAGTTTGTAAGGTTAGTTTGTAGGGGAAGACGATGTAGACAACTTAAGCGTGATTTATGAAAGTATAACATAAATATGCCCAGATATCCATTATGATGAGCTTGTCTCTCATGGAATTCTAATTTATTTATTTTTCTTATACGAATCACAGGCAGGAGGAGAGGGATGTAGATCATGGCTCAGGCAATGCAGATCTATCCAGAAGATTGTCTCGTTTGTCAACTGATGATACTTCTTTGACAGATTGGCACCTGGGATTTCATATATGTTTGGTATAACTTGATGATATTTTCGATGTTTGTATTAGTTGTTGTGGTTTTTGTTTGTTTCCTCAGTCTGCTCAATGTGGAGTTTTTTTATTTTCTTGAATATCCCTACCCCTTGGTGTTGGTCGATGAACTCATTTTCAAAAAGGGAGAAAATAATAGAAATTAATACGGCTTCCTTTACTGATGTGAGGCTTGCAAACTTGGATTGTTTTTTGGCAGATTGTTGTTGCTTTGAAGTTTGATCATGACTGGTTTTATTTTCCTGTTAATTTCTAGTATCATTAATATTGTTTACTATTCTGAAGACTTGTTGTATTCATTTATGCTTGTTCACATCTTTCCTTAGTGCCTTTGAAGTCGTCTCACAATTCTCTTACGTTTGCTGTAATGTGACTTAAGTTATATAATTCCAACTTTTGGAACTTTCTGGCTCTGTTTCCTTTAATTTCTTTTATGTTATTTTGTAGGATATGCTTCCTGAGTATATCCACATGCATGTCGCAGAGTCAGTGTTATTTGCTGGTAAAGCAATCAGGGTTCTCCGCAATCCGAGTACTTCCTTTCGGTTTCACGATTCTGCTAGTCATCAACAAATGCAGAGAGGCTCTCACAAAATTCAAGGGTCTGTTGGACGATTTCCCTTCCTGAAAGAGCCCCTTGTGGACTCAAAGCTTAGTGGAGAGGAATTATTTCCACAGTCTGAGGCTGATAAGATTGAAGCAATGCTTAGAGACCTAAAGGTCTGTACTGCCCATATTCTTTGTTGTCAAGACTCAAGAACAGCACTGGACTCCATGTTCTCTTGATACGACTATAGTACCTAAACTTCCCCTACATTAACTTTTACTTGGATTGATGTTTATAGGAGTCATCTGAGTTTCACAAGAGATCATTTGAATGTGCCGTGGACTCCATTCGAGCAATTGCTGCCAGTCATCTTTGGCAGGTGATGGGTGCTTATATCTTTACTCTTTATTTTTTCAAATTTCATTACTCATTCTTCTTTTTCTTCAGCTTGTGGTCGTTCGTGCTGACTTGAATGGCCATCTAAAGGCTTTAAAAGACTATTTTCTTTTAGCGAAAGGAGATTTCTTCCAGGTATGGAATAAGGGTAACTTACATAATTGCGGATATTTTCTCAGACGTTGAACTCAATCCTTATGTTTGCTCTGTGGAGTCCTTTGCAGTTAAGTTAAACTTGTAGTTGTACTTTTCTTACACCGCGTGGAGTCCTTTGGCCATTGAGGAGTTTGATTAAGTGGCTGATTATTTTCTTCCAGTGTTTTCTGGAGGAAAGTCGGCAACTGATGCGCTTGCCACCGCGTCAGTCAACTGCTGAAGCTGATCTTATGGTCCCCTTCCAGCTGGTAAGCTGTTGCGTTTGCATATTCTGAATGTCATTTTGCAATAGAATTTTAAGGCACGACGGTTTATTTGTCTCCAATTTCCCCTTTTAGGCTGCGCTAAAGACGATCAGTGAGGAAGACAAGTACTACTCTAGAGTGACCTTGCGGTTAGTGCTTATGTTGACTTTCTGCAGGGTTACATTTGAGATTGAATCTATAAATTTACCTATAAGGCATGTTATTAATGACAAACTATATTTGGAGATATGTTAGGATGCCTTCATTTGGGATTCCAGTCAAATCTTCCCAAGTAGATTTAATAAAGGGAAAACTTAATGCTGCTCCTCCAAATGTGTTCTCGGAGATGTCCCTCGATGGGTGGGATGGTATTTACCTTGATTATTCTATTGATTGGCCCCTCGAATTGTTCTTTACTCAAGAAGTTCTTTCTAAGTAAGATTCCTTTCCAATGGTTCTTTATGTTAATTTTACTGGGAGAAGGGCACTCTGAACAAGAGTAGTACCTTTTTGGAAAGGAATTAGCATGCTAAACAATTGACTGTGTTTTGACATCAAGGATTTTCCAGGTACTGCAGGGTCTTCCAGTATTTGTTACGGCTAAAGCGAACACAAATGGAGTTGGATAAATCATGGGCATCTATGATGCATCAAGATCATGTAGAATTTTCCAAACATGTGAATGATAGTGTAAACAGCTCAATGCCTCAGAAACGACGTCAATACCTCAAACCTGCCTGGCGGGTTAGAGAGCACATGGCATTCTTGATCAGGAATCTTCAGTTTTATATCCAGGTTTGTAAGCTCACTACCATATTCTATTGGAAGGAAAGCTGCATCTCTGCTGTGTCCGCTGAAAGAAGGATGGAAGAAAACAGAGAGGGAATCATGAAAAGATAGGGCAGCTTAAGTAAGGGAGAAGAAGAAACAGTGGGGAAAGTTTTGTAACAGTTGGGCATTATAGGTCTAAAACATGGATTTGACCAATTTATTAATTGCGTTCAGTAATCAGTATAAGCTTCAGATTTTTGAGTATAGACTTTAAAGTAGTCTACGTAATTTCATCTGGACATGTGTATCTTTACCATATCGTTCTGTACTGTAGAAATCAACTGATCTTTTTGTTTACCTTCATCCGTAAAGTATGCTACGCTTAGTGTATGAATCTCCCTGCAGGTGGATGTGATAGAATCTCAGTGGAATGTCTTACAAGCACGCATCCAAAATTCTAATGACTTCACTGAACTTGTCGGGTACCATCAAGAGTAAGTAAAATATTTTTATAGGCCTATGATTTATCAGTTGCTTAAAGATAATTCGTAAAACATGAGGTGAATGATTTTGAATTATTATACTATTAGTGGCATAATGGTAGCAAGTATAACATCAGTGACTATATGGAAAAATATGATAGATATGCCTAAAAAAATATATGTTGTTTCGATATGTATGTGAACAAAATTTTATCTTGAGGGTGCACCATCTGGTTTGTGATTATGGCAATACAGCATCTTCAAGGTCGAGGCATGAAATGATAATTGAAATTACCTGTTGTATTGATACATAAACTTGCATAACGAGTGTGGAGAAATGCATTATCTAACAACCTATCCCTTTCTGGGGAGCCAACTTTGTGGATGAACTGTAGAGATTGCCATGGAAGAGTATGATGGTGGTGTCCATTCTTGGGATCTTTTATTGATGGTGGAAATTATTTTATGAGGGCTGCCAGAATAAACTATTCCACTACAAGATACATTATTTCACTATTGATCTGCGATTTGAAATGCATATTCCTATTATATGTTCTTTCACATGATATATCCTTCATGTTATTATTTTGTTAGTAGAAAATGTACTTAAACATAGTAATATTTGTTTTGACATGCTACTTGGTGTCTTGGCTATGTTTTAAGCATAATGAATTATCTACCCAATCTCAAATAATCATGTCTTATTGTTACTGCATGCGTAAAAGAATCTTTCCTCTATCCTACCACATTGTGATAAGGGAAGTTTTTCATCCCCCTTTTTGTTCCTCATACCGAAGCTTACCACGCTCCATGTACTGAAATGTTCTGGGGATCATGTTTTGCTGTCGTATGACCCGTTTCTGTTATGGGTAAAGTATGTGATTAGGGAAGCTTTATTTTTTATTTGTCTTGTTCGATGCTGATGACAACGTAAGAAAAGCATAAAGAAGAGCAAACTCATTTTAATATGAAGTAAACTCTCTCTCTGACATTAATAAGTGGGCTCCATTTCTGATCGTGGAATACCATGGATTAATCATTTATTCAACTCATCTCATGCGATTGCCTTTCTTCAGAAGTGGATGGGAGGATTGTGGTGGAATAAGTATTTTCTCCGACCATTTGACATTTATGGCTAATCTTTTCTTGATGCATTCCTTTTCGGAGTAGCTTGGATTAGCTTCATTCAATTCATCTGATACAATTGCCTCTCTGCTTAGTTCAAGTTTCTAGGGACAATCATGGTTCCTAACCATCAACGTTGCACTTCAGATGTTCTTGTCTTTGCGCACTTCCTTTTCTGCTGGCACACCCTTAGACCTTAGTTCTCATGTTTTGTATTAGATCATTGTTTCTCCGATTGTTTATGCTTTGCATGACAAGGCTTACATCTTCATGCCATCATGTGCAGGTACTTATCAGCCTTGATTTCTCAGTCTTTCTTAGATATTGGTTCAGTGTCGAGGATACTGGATAGCATAATGAAACTTTGCCTCCAGTTCTGCTGGACCGTTGAGAATCAAGATGGTTTTACAAATACAGCTGAGCTGGAACAAATTACAGAGGTAATTTATGAGTTCATTTTCATTTGTTCGGTTTGTGTTTGTCCAAGATCTAGATGATTGACTCTACAGCCCCACGATTAAGTGACAAAATGGTCATTTCTCCAACCTTTGACTGCTCTGTCAAAGTTGTGTTTCATGCATTGAGAATCGCTACTAAAGCCAATATGTAAAATAACAGAATTTGGTCGGTCCCTTGACGCAACTTTATTCTCATCTTAGCAGTAGAGAGTGAACCTTAATGGCAACAATATTAGAAGTAAAACATCGATAAAGAAAATACTGCATGTAGAGGCTAGCATTCTATTGTCGTTCTTTTTGTTGTGACGTGTGAAAGTTCTAGCCTCGCAACGCTTTCCCATGGACTAGCTGTGTAACATGTATTGGCCAATACACCCTTATGATAAGCATAGAAAATATTGCTTTGGCAGGTCTCTTAAAGGCACTCACCCTCTAGTATAACCTTGCCTCTTTTATGCGTTCCAGGAATTTAACAAGAAATCCAACTCCTTGTATACTATATTGCGTAGCAGTAGGCTTGCCGGAAGTCAACGGGCTCCATTTCTCAGGCGTTTCCTTTTGCGGCTGAATTTCAATTCCTTCTTTGAGGTATTATTTTCTTGAGAAACACCCAACAATTTTGGTCCTAGGATGTTCACAGGAGCTTTAACTACTTCTCTTCATTGACAGGCGACTGCAAAAGGGGTGCTGAATATAGTCAGATTGCATCCCGCCCTTCCTGTTCTGAACCAACCATAGATCTCGCTTTTCTTTAAGCTCAGGCATGTACTCTGGTTATCCTCCAGCCTTGATTTTTTTTTCCTGAGGTGTTTTGCTGCATATTATCTCAAGTGATGCCGAGTCAGCGAGTTAATTCCGGTCACCACTCTCTCAACTCAAGTACGAGCTGGATGCCTTAGTTTGCTAACTGGACAGGGCTTGTTGAATGAGGGAATGCCAATCTGTCCCACTAGCAATGGCATTTGTTGATTGCCTGGAGATTGTGGATTGTCTGCAACCAACGGCCAACAAATCAATGAAAGTTGGATCATCTTTTTGTAAGTCGATCTGGAGCTGCATCTTTCTTTCCCTGTGGGTGCACAAAACTCACAGCTATGCAGATGAAGGCGCTTCATGGTTGTTGACTCCAATCCGCTTTTCAACCTAACCTCACCCCTAAATGATTTCAGTGCATGGGCAGTGAGATTGACAGCGTCTGAAAGGTCTCTTGGATCTCCAATGCTCTGTTTCTAGGTAGTAAAATAGTGGTTTTGGGTGGAGTTTGCTTGCTTGTCTGGGTTTTGTGAAGCGTGGTTTTTTGGTGCATAGGGTAATGTAAGAGAATATTTTTAAAGGATGCTTTCTGATGAGTTCAAAGGTGGCCCGAGCGACTCTGGTTCTGTCCATTTAATCTGTGTATAAATTATGAATTTTGTGTGCATGATATATCCCTGTGACAGACCTGAAAACTGTTGATATACTTTGCCATGCTGCAGGAAATAAATCAAGGTACAACATCCGGCTTTGTCGACAAAAGGGTGTTCATTTTCATTTATCTATGCCTGTCTAATGACAACGGGCTAAGTGACGTGCTCCTAGATTTTTCCCTAATTTGATATTGTATTTTCCCCAGCAATAGGGAATACAAGAGACTTTCCAACAACACATTAAGTGGCCCACTTCCGATTCGACAAAAAAAAAAAAAAAAGTGACCGACTTCCAAGTTATTCCCTTTGAGCCTTTTAAGGACCTACTCAGGTCCAAAGTCCTTCCTATATTACACCACAAACTTTGAGAGAGGAAAGCACCACAAAGATGAGCCAGAGCAACATGAAGTAAGCACTGGTTAACCAAGCCCAAGGCTTTGGCCCTCCCAATTCTGCACCCAATGTGAGACGTCGAAGCACGAGAACTGATATACACCCCACGGACGTACAAAAGAACACGAGCAACGAGAAACTAAGTCCGGCTGCATTTTGGATCCTCAAAGGTTCCCGATACACAATGAAGTTGTATGCAGTGTCAATTAGCCACGGGACACCTATGCCCACGTACATGTTCACTGAATTACTGCAAAACACAGCAAGAAAAAGAAAAAGAAAAAGAAAAAGAAAAAGAAAAAGGGTCAGTTCGAAGATTTTAGTAAACTCGTGGTAGTGCTGGATCAGTTTTTCTTAAAAACCAGATGAACTATGTGGATATGGTGCTGCAAGCAAGCTCAATAAATAAGTCACAAAACATGGCCTTACCACATCAGATAAGGATGACAAGAATATTAATGGTTCAGTGTTCCTCATTGTTGAATTATCTTTCATTTCATGAGTAGCTACGAGAGACAGTCAAAGAAAGTGTAACTAAACTTGTTGGCATATTTCCGAGTAAAATTTCACACGAAAACTAGAGAAAAGAAGTAAGGAGAGAAGGACCCCTGCATTTAAGGGAAAGATTTTGTTGCTCCGATATCATGGAGATTTAATAATCAGAACCGGTGAGTTTCTCCGATCAGCAGAATTACAGTTTCTACATGCAAAACTGTCTCCCAAATACCCCAGGATTATTGGTCGCCGACCATATGAAATAAATAATTTTGGTTGTATTGGCTACAGATAATTTTCCAGATCCGATCTCACAAGCGGCCGAGGGAAGGCTTTAAGATAAAAGTAGAATTGACAACTAGTGGTTCGAGAGAAACGACATTTATAATCGTGCACAAGTGGATGCAAGTTTAGAAGGAGGAAAAGATATTTAATTAAGTAAACCTGCAAGTGATGTTTGCAATGGCAGAGTCAGCTGTTGTCTGCCTTTCAGCGGCGAAATACTAAACTTACGTTTAGTCGTCTGGATTTCTAAGAAGGTAAGAATTGAATATGATAGAATATAAAATCCATAAGATTTTGTTATATCCTATCAACTATTTAGTGATTAAAGCAATATAATCGGATATATTTATATTATATCATATATACTGTTTGGTATAAATGATATATCAATATAAATGAACCATAAATTTTACAAATGGAGATGATAAAAATCTCTCACGATGCTCTTGTTTACTTTTATATTTATTTATTTATTATTTTATTTTACTCTTTTCAAATTAATTTCCTTTATTTATTTCTTTCTTTTCCCTTCCATCATTCTCTAATAAAATTTTGTTAAATAGAAAACTGTACTAATAAACCTAAAATATTTAAATACTTAAAATACGTAATAAATATATATTTATATTGAACCTATATTATAAGATAGAATTATATTCGAATATATAAATAAAAATAAGGTCAAATGAAAAGCCAAATTATTATTTTTAGTTATTTTAAATTTCTTATATTAAAATTCAAATATTATTTATATTAAAATATAATTTTTAGATTTATTAATTTAAGAAGTTTGTTTTTGAGGAATTTTTTTTTTATTATGAAATTAGAAATCATATTCACATTGATCCTATCTCTTTCAAGGCATAATTCTATCCGATTTATATCTCCTAGGGTTGTGCAATGGAAATCGCCCGAACTAGGATTGGATCAACCGATTGGTTTTAGGTGGTCTTAGGGGGTGTTCATCGGATCCCCAGTTCCTATTTTTGGAACCTATGGTTGATTGGTCCGGTTCCCGGCTCCAATATGGGAACCAAACCATACCGATTATTTTTATTTTTATTTTTTAAAATTTTTGAACAACCCTCTAAATTTATTAGACCAAAAAAAAAAAAAAAAAACCCTCAAAATTCTGCCATTATTTCACCTACCCAACTCTCTTTTCCTTCCTCTTCCTAACCCTAGCCTATGTGAAACCTAAATAGAAATGTAAATTGAATTGTTGATTTGGCTTTCTACTTCTTCTTTTTTTTGTCTATCTAATAACACTTGTTTGAACTAAGGAATTTATATTTTTGAATGTCGACATGGACGTATAAATATATTTTTCAATGTGATGATAACAAGTGATTTAATTCATTGGAATGGAACCAGATTGAATTGGTCAATCCGTGGTTCCAGGACAAGTTAGTCTAGTCCATGGTCCCAAAAATTGGGAATTGGTCATCTTAGTATGGTTCCCGATTCTTGGGCAAGACTAGATTAGACTGAGAACCGATCACCTCTAATATCCTCTTTATATTCGATTTTATCTTATTTTGAGCAAGCATTAAACTTAGGATAGCGTAAATTGTATCCTATTTTAAATTTTATCCTGACCGTCACACGCAGCCTAAGAATATAAATGACTACCTTAGACAAAGAAAATTTGTGGCTGACCTCAAATTGCCACGCATTCTAAATTGAAGCAAAGATCGGTAACACCACACTAGCAAGGATTAGGTACCTGTCACACAGCTAATTAGATCTGTGAGTTCTATTACCACATAAGCTATTCCATTGATAAAGATTAGAGAGCAAATGAAAGCAATCCAGCCATGAGCAATTTGGCAAGGAGGAACAAAAGCAAACATGAGCCTCCAAGGTGCAAGAAGTGACTGCCACAACATTCGCAAAGCAAAGGCCGCACATATATGCTGTCCAACTTCTTCGTCTCAGCGCTCTCCAACTGTTTAAGAAACCAGGGAGACTCAAAAACAAAAATGCAGGAGATCGAAAAAGGACAAGGATATCATTGTCAGAAAATGTCAACATAAATCATGGAGTTCCTCCAACACTGAATGATTGAATTTCATTGCTGATGAGAACTAATTTATACAAACTGCATAAAAATTTGTGAAGTTTTAGTCCATCTTTTCATGGAGATATCATGCCTGGCCAAGAGAAAACAAAACGAAAAATTGAAAGCTTGATGACAACTAAGAACTTATGTACGCAGCCTAGCATGTAAAATGAAATGGAAATGACTCCTACTTTTTTGTCATGCTTGCATGCCTAAAACAAAAAGAGCATGCATTCCCAGCAAATCAAAGGAACTGGGCCAATGCCCATTACAATAAGGTTCTTCATATGCTTCAAATAGCAAAAACTAAAGAACCGTCCTCAAGTTTCCCTAGTTACATTTTGCACCCCCCAGTTTCAAAACCAATACTTTACAACATCAAGTTTCAAAATCCAACTTTTTGCACCCTGAAATTTTGAAAAGACCACACCTCGTGCCATCCATCTTCAATGGTCTCTTTAACTCCAAGGTAAACAGGAACGAAACCTTAGGGGGTAAATGTATATTCTTAAAGTAAAGCATGCAAACTGTACAACAGGAAAATGTTGGGATAGTTTACATTATTTTCACTGAGCACACAACCTGTAGCATAAGAGAAGTTGAGATTGCTTATGTAATTTTCCTTGACAGATAATTTTGACTCTACTAGAGCTTGAATACCAAAATTAAAGATTCTTTCTCTATGGAAAAAAGAAGGAAGTTGCGCACAATTCACTCATTCTATTGTGACTTGATTGTAACCCTTCATATTACTTTCCCCCAATGAGAATGCCATCAACTGATAACCCATGCTACACCATTTCATAAGCTCAAATAGATGCAGTTCTAACGATAAGAAAGCAGAGTACAGATCAAGCGAACCATATTAGGGAGCATAAAAGTGAAAACAAATCAAAACAGTATCTCCCATATCAAATGAATGATTGATCTTGCAAGTTGCAAGAACAAACACCCAATATGTACATGAAGAAGCATGCATATGAAATTCGAAATGAAGAAAAAAGAAAGAAAAAGGAAAGATGGGTGACGTTAGTGATGATTTGAAAAAGGAAGAAATGTTTTCTTCTATTCTTTATTGCTTATCAAATTACAAAGAATATAACATATTAATAGCGTTTAGGATTGCTAGAAAATAGCAAGAAATAAAAAAAAGATTTCCTATTTCCTGATTCTAGCAATTTATTTCCTAATTCATAAATGGAAATAAAATAATTTCATATTTTGAAATTATCTTCAAGATCTCCGAGATTTCCTTCTAATTCTTCGACACCCCCCCTCAAGTTAGTGCATAAATGTCTATCATGCCCAACTTGCTAACAAAGGACTCGAAATTATGTATGAATAATTCCTTTGTAAGAATGTCGGCTATTTGTTGTGTTGTTGGCACAAATAGCATACAAATAGCTCCCGCATCAATATTCTCCTTGATAAAGTGTTTGTCAATCTCAACATGTTTAGTTCTATCATGTTGCACTGGATTATGAGCAATATTGATTGTAGCCTTATTGTCACAATACAACTTCATAGGCATTTCCACCGATACTTGAAGTTCTTCTAGTACTTGTTTTAGCCACAACATTTCGCAAATCCCATGGGCCATTGCTCGATATTCAGCTTCTGCACTACTTCGTGCCACCACATTTTGCTTCTTACTTCGCCAAGTAACCAAGTTCCCCCATATGTATATACAATATCTTGATGTCGACCTTTTGTCCGTAATGGACCCTGCCCAGTCTGCATCCGTGTATGCTTCAATCCCATGTTGAACAGACTTTTTGAATAGCAGACCTTTTCCAGGTGCGCTCTTTAGGTATCTTAGGATTCTATACACAGCCTCAAGATGTTTTTCATACGGAGAGTACATAAATTGGCTTACCATACTCACAGCGAAGGCAATATCTGGCCGAGTATGTGACAAATAAATAAGTTTCCCTACTAACTTCTGGTATCTCGATGTATCAATAGGATCCCCATTTTTGTCATCTCCAAGTTTCTGATTGGGATCTATCGGAGTTTCTGCTAGTCCACAACCGCTCATTCCCGTTTCCTTTAGAAGATCTAGGATATATTTCCTCTGCAAGACCACAATTCCCTTTTTCGATCGGGCTACCTCCATTCCAAGGAAATACCTTAGAGTTCCTAAATCCTTGATCTCAAACTCAAAAGCAAGGCATTCTTTCAACCTGTTCATGTCAACAATATCATTTCCAATGAGAATGATGTCATCCACGTACACTATAAGAATTGCAACCTTACGATCACAAGAATGCTTTATAAACATGGTATAATCAGTTTGTCCTTGAACATACCCTTGTTTCTTCATAGATTGAGTGAACTTCCCAAACCAGGCCCTCGGTGATTGTTTTAGTCCATATAGTGACTTCTTTAATTTACATAACTTTGTTCCAAATTTTCCTTCAAAGCCGCGGGGGAGTCCATGTATACTTCTTCCTCTAAATCTCCATTCAAAAATGCATTCTTCACATCTAGTTGCTGCAAGGGCCAGTCAAGGTTAGCTGCAAGTGATAGGAGCACTCCTATAGTGTTTAGTTTTGCAACCGGAGCAATGGTCTCAAAGTAATCAATCCCATAGGTTTGGGTGAATCCTTTGGCAACCAACCGAGCTTTGTACTGTTCAAGAGATCCGTCGGATCTATGCTTGGTTGTAAATACCCATTTGCATCCAACTGTGGTCTTTCCCTTGGGTAGATCCACCATATCCCACGTTCCATTTTTTTTTTCTAGAGCTTTCATCTCCTCAAGAATCGCTTCCTTCCACTCAGGAACCTGTAGAGCATCCTGCACAGTTTTTGGAGTCTCCACACGAGACAATGTTGAGGTAAAGGCATGAAATTAGATGAGAGGTTTTTGTAAGACACATAATGAGCCATAGGATGTTTGGTACAAGACCTAACTCCTTTTCGGATATCAATAGGTATGTCAAGTTCATTGATAGACTCATTTTTTTGACTAAGATCAAATTGGATAGATTGAGTTGGAACATTACCTGAAGGTTGTGTGGAGTTATGGTCATGCCTTGGTTTGGACTCATGGCACTTTAAAGGAGCAAGATACTCTATTTCTTGAGTTTTGTCTCTTCTCGTGTAGACTTGAGAATATGATGGAAACTCTGTATTCTTGGTACTAGTTTCACACTTGTTATGCTCACAAGTAGGATGAGATGCCAATATAGGTGGATCCGAATTTTCATTATTTAAAGCATATGGTTCAAAATCTGGTACAAGGGTTGTAGGAACTGGATTTTTAGAATGAGGATGTTCAGTATTGTGCGAATCTGCACTTTCTTTCCCCCTTGAAGATGAGCTCCGAAAAAATGTGTTAATTCAAAAAAAGTGACATACATGGAAACAGACATTTTTCTAGAAATTGGGTCAAAGCATTTATACCCTTTTTGATTAGGTGCATAACCAACAAATATACATCGTTTTGCTCTAGGGTCAAGTTTTCCATGATTTCTATTATGTATATGAACAAAGCAAGTGCATCTGAATACTTTTAAGGTTAAGGTTGAAGCAAGTCTAGAGGCTGGGTAGGTCTTTTGAAGTACTCTCAAAGGTGTTTGAAACCTTAACACTCTAGATGGTATCCTATTGATAAGATATGTAGATGTAAGAAGAGCTTCACTCCAAAGGTACGTGGGAACTTTGGCTATGAAAAGTAGAGCCCTAGTTACTTCTAGAAGGTGTTTATTCTTCCTTTTTGCCATCCCATTTTGTTGAGGGGTGTCGGGGCAAGAACTTTGATGCACAATCCCCTTTCCCAAGAAAATTGTCCCAAAATTTTATTAAAATAATTTTTCCATTATCACTCCTAAAAATCTGGATTTGCACTTGGAATTGTGTTTGTATCATGGTGTAAATTTTTTTGAAAACAATCCCAACTTTAGATTTCTCTTTTAACAAGTATACCCAACTCACCCTCGTATGATCATCGATAAATGTAACAAACCACTTCTTTCCTGATTGTGTAGGAATTCTAGACAGCCTGAAACATCACTATGAACTAAGGAGAATGGTTTTGATAGCTTGTAGCTTTGTGAGGGAAAGTTGGTGCGATGATGTTTGGCTAATTCACAGAATTCACACTGAAATGAAGATGGACTTTTATTAAAAAACAACTTTGGGAACAAGAACTTTAAATATTGAAAATTCGGATGACCTAACCTATAATGCCATAACATAATATCATCATCCTTAATAACAGAAACATATTTGAAACAACTACCCTGAACATGTCTACTTGAGCTTGTTCCATCCTCAAAGAAATAGAGTCCTCCACTCTCTTTAGCATTGCCAATCGTCCTCCCCGAGGTCAAGTTCTGAAACTCACAATGAGATGAGAAAAAACTAGCTTGACACTTTTGATCAGAGGTTATTTTACTGATGGACAACAAGTTACAAGATAAGTTTGGGACATGAAGAACATTATGAAGTGTGAGAGCTGGTGAGAGCTTGATAGATCCTGTTCCGGCAATGGCTGAAAGAGAACCATATGCAATTGTGATTTTTTTATTTCCAGCACATGGACTATAGGTGTAAAAGAGTTTTGAACAACCTGTCATATGATCGGTTGCTCCTGAATCGAGAAGGCGGTAGGAAAAAAATTACCTTTTTGGGCTAAAGAACAAGAAGGAATTGAGGAAGGTTGTGGAGATTAAAAAAGTTTGTATAGATGCTCTAATTGTTCCTTTGAGAATGGAATCTGACTTGATTTGCTCTTCCTCATTTGTTGCTTGGAATGCACGACCATCACTATTGCTCCTTCTCTTCCAACCTTCTTTCTTCCAATTTTGCGGTTTCCCATGAATTTTCCAGTAGGTTTCTTTGGTGTGCCATGGTTTCTTGCAATGTTCACACCATGGTTTCTTCCTCCTGTCCTCCTCAAAAGTAGGCCCCCGAGATACAAGTGCAGAATTTTCTGATATAGAAATAACACTTGTTTTCGAATCACGAAGCATGATTCAACTTCGAGATTCCTCTCTTCTAACTTCAGAGAAAACCTCACGGATGGATGGTAGAGGCTTTCGGCCAAGGATTCTACCTCTCACCTCATCCAAGTTTCGATTAAGGCCTGCTGGAAACATATATACTCTATCATTCTCTTCTCTCTTCATGTGTCTTTTGTGATCAGCTAGACTTTGCCATGTATCATCATAACATTGATCTAATTCCTGCCACAAGGTCACCATTTCATTGTAGTAAATAGTGACCTCACGATCCCCTTGCTTTGATTGCCATAGTTTTGTCTTCAATTCAAAAATCTGGGAAGAATTTTCCAGATCAGAATATGTTTCTCTCACAACATCCCATACATCTTTGGCAGTTGGAAGAAAAAGATATGGTTTTCCAATTGCTGGCTCCATAGAATTCAGCAACCAAGCAATCACTAAGGAGTTCCCGGATCTCCATATCTTCCAAGACGAATTGCTTTTTTCTGGTTCCTTGACCTCGCCTGTCAAGTGGCCTAGCTTCCCTCTACCATCAATTGCTAGTTTCACCGATTGAGCCCACTCCAAATAATTTTGGCCATTTAATCGGTGAACTATTAACAGCAAATTGGAATTCTGAGAGAATTGCTCTCCACCGTTGCTCAATTGTGCAGAGAGATCAGCTGGGTTTTGAGCTCTGATCATCGCCGTTTTCACCATCGTAAGAGCTAGATTCAAAACCAAAGCTCTGATATCATGATGATTTGAAAAAAGAAGAAATGTTTTCTTCTATTCTTTATTGCTTATCAAATTACAAAGAATATAACATATAAATAGAGTCTAGGATTGCTAGAAAATAGCAAGAAATAAAAAACAAATTTCCTATTTCCTGATTCTAGCAATTTATTTCCTAATTCATAAATGGAAACAAAATAATTTCATATTCTGAAATTATCTTCAAGATCTCCGAGATTTCCTTCTAATTCTTCGACAGTTAGTAACCCTCTAAGTAATGCCTTTTGCCTTGAAGTCAGGCTTTTTATATCAAGTAGTTATTCAACATGATCAGTGGCATCATTTGCACTTTAGAGAGGGACATACAAACCTAAGCATTCCATTAGAATGTTGTCATCCAAAAAGGAGAGAAAAATTTGAAGGTTGCCCTTCATTTAGTTGGGTAGTCCAAAAGAACTAATGTAGATAGCATAACTTACCATCAGCGCGTCAACAAACTGTTCCTTCCAAAGTGAAAGCACATGAATTTCATTAGAGGATTCGGCTAGATCACTGCCAGGTACATTGTGATATATTGGACCTAAAGAATGATCCCCCTTAAATTAAAAGGAACAGGTGGAATAAAGAAGCCTACTAGAAGCATACGGAACTACCATACTCAAATATATTATGTTACTCTTACTTCTGAGCATACAAATATTTGTTACTCGGTCTAATAACTTCTTATAGACATTATTTTTAGCAAGCCGTGTCATTTACCACATGCACATTATATTGTGACACACCCCTATTAGCTCCCGTGTGCTGAATGTGAATGTAACCAAGAGCAGCTAGACATAGTATAAAATCTAAAAGGGAAAAACATAGTGGTGCCCACCAGAAAATAAATGGCAACCATTTACATGACACAAGGATCTAATTAACAATAGCTACAGCTTCTCACATGTTTGCTCACATGGACATGGAAGCAGTGTGTATACATGTGTGCCACAGGCAAAAGAACTTATCGGAGTAAGTAAAGAATGTGGTTTAGCATGTCATGTGCAGCATAACTACCAATAAAGCAAATAAGGGCATAAAGGATCTGCACAGCAGCAACTTCAGAGATTGACCTGTTTCATTTTCAGAATGGATGGAAAAGATGTCCTCAATACTCCTTTCATAACTTTCGCCAATTTGACTTATCTCGGAGTGCTCATCATCCACATTGTCCACATGTTTATATGAAGTAGCCTCTTTTGGCACCCAGTCCTCTGGCCTCTCGCCCCTTGCTCTTTTTTTTTTTTGTGGACTGGCAGAAAGGGCATTATCAATATGAAAAATTAAGAGACGGTCAACTCAATTAACGGATATAATCTGATGAATCCTTAGTTGAAACAAAAGGCATCATGTAGATTATTTAGACATACAAAGGAAGCGATAAGTAGGGCCAGCGCTTATCTTGAGCATATGCATGTACCAGAAGTAACCCGAACTGCAACACAGTTAAAAGTGCCTCCCAAAGTGTCACAATGTCAGGAGTCCAAACCTGCATCGATGTCAAACATCCCTGAGTAACAGGTTTGGCAACTAATGTCTCCTTCAACAAGTTCAAACAATTTGTCTGATAACTGCGTCAGATTACAAAGCTCGGTAATCTTAATAGTCAATATAACCATCTATGGCAGGAATTTGTCACTATTTTCTTCAAAAAACAGAACGTCACTTGAAAACACTCTCTCATATCTGTAACATAAAGAAGCAAAGTGAGAAACTCTATGTTATCACATCCTGTCAGAAAGCCCAATCATTTAAATTTTTGGCAATATTACCTTCGAAATTATGTACAGCCAAAAATAAGTCCAGAAAGACCAAAAGAGCTCCACTACCCAAACGCCAAGATCAGATATCTTCTTCAACTCACCAGCTTTAGGAACCAAGACACAGACAGCATGAATAGGAAATAGGTCAAAGGCAGCAGAGCCTACAAGCGTTCCAGGACCCAAACCTAGGATAAAAAAATTCTGCAAAACATTAGTAAAGCATGATTTATCTATTTACTTGCACAAAATTAAGCATGAATCAATGTAAAATATAGATCAAGCATTAAGGCTGGAGACATTTTTGTAGAAGCTATAAAATCAGATTAGTATAATGTCCACAAGAGTTGAAGGAAGAGTTCCAGGACCATATTCAAAATAACCTTAAAACAGAATATCTTTGTGGAGTGTGTCATTTACTGCATATAAATATATAATTCCACAAAGATATCACAAGAAGAAACACTCAGATTTAAATTCTAAAGCACAATCATCCACCGTCTTCAGAAAATAGGCCAAATAACAAGGAAACGCGCAACCTGTTATTACTAAGACATGCTTAACATGACCTTTCAAACTTAATAAAAAATGCACAATATCTGGTCTGTTTGACAAAAAATAGCATAGGTTGCTATTTCGTACATGGCCAAATGGTTTGGATCTTTATCCAAAAGGTCCTATTCTGAAGAAAATACCGGGTATCTTTTTATAGAGAGAGAGAGAAAGACAGACAGACAGAGAAGTTATGCTTGTTTAGAGAAAATTATGTGATTTCACTGTTCAGAGGACGCCATGAAATTGATATTAAGATGAAAGTGAACTGTATTTTGGGGGTTGCGAAAGTATTGCTACTAGCTATTACAAGTTGTCAACGCAATAAGAGTTAGGTGAGCTGACATGTGCACAAGCTAACACCTAGGATAGACAGAATACTAGAAGATGCCATTTTTGTCATAGTGGTAAAAGGTTATGTATTATTTTTTGGTATGATTGAAAAACCGTGTTAATTTGTAGCGGCGGTATGGTTTACTTTTCATGCCTTTGAGAGGTCATGTTAGATTTGTCACAGTGGTAAAAGGCTGCATCTTTTTTGTGGTATTAGGCCCAGAACAGATCACAAAGTCAACCAGCATTTTTGGGTCATCATTTCTTCAATAAAACTTCTCAAACCATTTTATAGATAGATCAATCCCCTAAATCCAAGATAAATAGAATTTATTAATGCTAGCTGCTTTGGGTTTTGTTTGGGCGAAGAGATCTTGCAAAATAACAAGGAATTTAACACAAAAAGTCACAGCCTTGAACATAGATGGTATTGGCAAAGTAAGATTTCATTACTATAGAATGACAAATTGGAGATGCCGAGATGTCATTACTACAGAATGACAAATCAGAGATGCCTTTGTTAATAAACTTTCTTCCATTTCCAGTGAGAATGATACAATCGGTAAATATTAGAAGTTGTCCGGGTAAATGACACTCTTAGACAAAATAAGTATGAGGGTCCGAGACTTACCTCCAGCATAGAGGTCCCCCAGGTTTCTTAGAGCATCAATAGTAGCTAAAGATATCTGAGGGAAGCTAGTTCCAAAAGCCAGTAGAGTAATGTCTGCAATAGTGTAATTCCACATCTTTTCTCGTCTAACAACCTCTAAATTCGTATGAGGATCTATCTCTACCACATCATGTGTCTGCTTCACAACATTCTCCATAGAACGGAAAAACCTTTCGGTGATAGCTGATAATCCAATAAAGCAGTAAGCAAGATCAAGGAAATAGAGGAAGGTTCGCAAGGCATCTCCAAGGGCTGTTTCACCAGGAAAAAGCAAGTAGCTCTCACATACTTCATGGCCCAAAATGCCAGAAACACCAAGTGTGCTATTACTCAGTGGCTTATGAATTGAGGTCATATTTATCAAGCCCCAGGCACAATTCAACAATGTGGATGTATATGTCAAAGTTCACATTTCCTGCAGCACATTGATCAACATAAACCCAACTGCACAAGGTATCAGAGCAAAAGAGCGCAAGCTTAAAAACCAGTTTAACAAAGCATATCCCACTCAAATAGAAGGAGGAAATCAGCAACATATCCTATTAAAATCCAAGTCCGAGTCTTAGAAAAATCACGATTTTAATTATTTGACTACATATTCCTATTAAAATCTCAGTCTTGCATGCACAGTGAAAATCTACACCCCTTGGTCTCATTGACAAATTCAATTCACAACGACCTGAAATATCTTGGGGACTTAAGGGAAATTTTGATATCTGTAGTATTGATAATATACTTAAATTTTGATATCTGTAGTATTGATAATATACTTCTAGGAACATTTAAAGACAAGGGAAGCCCTCGGTTCCAGTAGAAAGATAATAGTTCCACCCCTCCAGTTACTTCCATCACCTAAACCGTGTCTCATCAAATTGAGAGAGAAAGGGAGAGACAGATTTAAATAGGGGAAAGTACAACGGGAGTGCCAAAAGTTGGCACGGAGGGACACTTAAGTGCCAAAACTTATAAACGGTACACTTAAGTGCCACTTTTCAAAAAAAATGGATCATTTAAGTGCCAGGTCGTCAGAACCTTACCTGAAATCCTATGTGGCATTTTTTTATTAATTTTTTTGCCTACGTGGCTCACCGGAAATTGAAGCGATAAAAAATCAGCGCAAAACGACGTTGCTTTTGCGTTGACATGGATTTTTAAAATTATTAATTAAATAATATTAAATAATTTAAAAAATAAAATATTTTAAAATTTATTAATTTAAAAAAGGGGGCGAGAGGGATAATCGGCGAGGGCTGTGCAGCCCTCGCCGCGCCACCGTTGCCGGGCCCCAGCCGACCCTCGCCCACCGTCGCCGGCCCTTCCCGGCGACGGTGGGGGGCGGCGCGGTGGCGGTGGCGAGGGCTGCACAGCCCTCGCCAATTTCCCCCTCCCTTTTTTTTTTTTTTAATAAAATCGATTTTAATTTTATTTAAATTTGACGTGGACTTTAAAATCTGACATGGACAATTTTTTTTTTATTAAAATTGCCAAGTGAAATTTTTTATTTTGAAAAAAAAATACTCCGTCAGCAAATGGAGTCGCCGGAAAATGGACACGTGGCAATTTGGTCGGATTTGTCACTTAAGTGATCCATTTTGCTTCGATTTTGGCACTTAAGTGTCCCTCCGTGCCAACTTTTGGCACTCCTAGGGTCCGTGTGCTAGCCAAGTATTGATTATTTTGAAGTATTTATGCCACTAGCTCGAATGGCGTTTGGATGATCTTAGCACTCGCATCTCAAAATCATTGGAAGATCCATCATTTGGATGTGAAATCAACATTTCTTGAAGAAGTATATGTGGAGCAATCACAAGATTATGTGAAGAAATAGAGTGAAAATCAAGTTTACAAACTGAAGAAAGCATTGTATGGGCTAAACAGGCACCTCGAGCTTGGTACACGAGAATTGACACATACCTATTGGAGCACAGTTTTTAAAAGTGCCCTTATGACCATACACTGTGTATCAAGTTATATACTAACGGTGATTTCATAATCATATGCCTTTATGTTGATGACTTGATATTTACAGAAACTGTGAAATGATGTTTACTGAATTCGAGGAGGTCATGACTAGTTAGTTCAAGATGACAGATTTGAGATTGATGTCCTATTTTCTTGGCCTTGAAATCAATCAGACAAATGATAGCATATTTATCTCACAACAACAACATGCTAATGATATTTTGAAGCAACTCATAATTTAATCATTCAAATTGATTCGAACTCCCGTAGCAGAATAGTTGGAGCTAGAGATAGAAGGAACCAATGAACTGGTAAATCCTACTTATTTTAAAAACATTGTTGGCAGTTTAAGAGATTTGACTTCTACAAGACCATTTATTACTTATGGCGTGGGAAATATTAGTTGGTTCATGGAGAAATCATACCAATCACATTTGCAGGTAGCAAAAGAAATTCTATGATATGTCAATAGAACTCGTGATCATGGAGTTTTATATTCTTACACTAGCAATTTTAGTTTAGTAGGGTATATAGATAGTGAGTGGGCAAGTGATAATAGAATGTGGAAAAGTACTTTTAAATATGTGTTCTTTCTCGGATCAGGAGTAATTTCTTGGTCCTTGAAAAAACAAGAAGTTATTACACTCTTGATAGCTGAAATAGAATACATAGCAATGGCTTCAGTAGCATGTCAAGTGATTTGACTTTCTAGGATGCCTTTTGAATTGATGCATGAATAAAAAAGTCTTACAAAATTGATTTGTGATAACAAGTCGGTGATTGCATTAGCCAAGAATCTTGTTTTTAATGGTAGGAGCAAACACATTGATATCAAGTATCACTATATTTGTGAGCTGGTCAAAGATTGTGAAGTTAAGTTTGATTTCTATAGATTAGAAGATTAGATTGTAGATATTTTGACAAAACTTTTGAAAGGAGATCTGTTTGAATTGAAGACAATGTTTGGCATGGTTGTTTTTCAAAATCAATTTTAAGGAAGGCTATTAGAAGATATAAAATTGATTTTGCTTAAACAAGAAAAGTCTTCAACGGTAGCATAGGGTGGTGGAACAGAGAGATCCAAGAAGGCACACATCATCCCCTCACCTGTCAAGCTATGGCGCAATAGAAGACTCTAGTGTCACGGGCCGATCAATTCACAACAAACAAATCGAACCCGTGCGGTCTTAGGAACGATCCTAAGTCAATCTTTCGATCACTCACTCGACTAGAACAGTGTTTTGAGAGTAAAGGGGCGTGTATTCACTTCTGATCAAGCAACTTACAAATGGGGTGAGGGTCCCCTATTTATACAAGAGCCGAACTAATCTAGTCCGTCGATCCCCTTATCGATCCAACGGCCATATTCAAATATACACAATGATTACAAGGCTACAGTAGCTTCCCAAGTCTCATCCTAATGCTGCAGCTCCCAAACCAACGACCCCAGTAACTCATCGCGGAGTTCTCCCATGCCGCCTTTTAGTTCCTGCATCTCAGCCAGGAACCCCTCTTGGTCGGCTTCCACTCCATCGACGGTCTCGGTCAAGTCGTTCACTAATCCGCGAACGTCCAAGACATTCTCCTCTAGGGCCATCATGCAACGCTCTCAATCCCCCGTTGATTCTCTCGAACGGGATGCAACACGGCTACGCCTGGTTTGGACGCCGACCCGCTCGGTTGCCCTTCCACGATCCTCACGATCCTCACCCTGGGCATTTGCGACGCTGGAACATGGATCAGCCATTGCACTTGTTGAGTTATGAACGAAGGCACGAACGAGGCTTTGATACCACTTGTCATGGGCCGGTCGATTCACAACGAACAAATTGAACCCGTGCGGCCTTAGAAACGATCCTAAGTCAGCCTTTCGATCACTTACTCGATCAAAACAATGTTTTGAAAGTAAAGGAGCATGTATTCACTTCTAATCAAGCAACTTACAAATGGGGTGAGGGCCCCCTATTTATACAAGAGCCGAACTAATCTGGTCCGTCGATCCCCTCATCGATCCAACGGCCATATTCAAATATACACAATAATTACAAGGCTACAGTAGCTTCATAGGCCTCATCTTGATGCTACAGCTCCCGGACCAACGACCCTAGCAACTCATCGCGGAGTTCTCCCATGCCGCCTTTTAGTTCCTGCATCTCGGCCAGGAACCCCTCTCGATCGGCTTCCACTCCATCGACAGTCCTGGGTCAAGTCGTTCACTAGTCCGCGAATGTCCAAGATGTTCTCCTCTAGGGCTGTCATGCGACGCTCCCAATCCCTCGTCGATTCTCTCGAATGGGATGTAGCACGGTTACGCCTGGTTTGGACGCGGATCGGCTCATGACACTAGCATGAAAGACACGTTAGTCAGCAAATACCAAAAAAAAAGTCCAAGTCGGTCTTCCAATGTAAACGCAAGTGAAGCAATGATGAGCCACTATTTGAACTAAACCTTAGCCTATACAAAAGGCTTAGAGGTGAAGCATTTAAAGTAAGGCCACACGAGTTGAGAGTAGAGAGAGAATTTAGCACTTCCTTTTGCTTTATAATGCACCCGACTGTATACTAAACACTTTCTTGTCTTATGTCGCAGTCTCTTTTCATTCATCTCTTTCTTCGTCGTGATTTATGTACAAGCTTCCGCGAACCTAACCTTGACTCCAATAGAGTGCACGTCTGTGTCGCATGCGGCGCAATTGTGTACTTGAGCTCAAGCTCAACGGCAAGTGCTACGGCGAGTGCCCAAGCTCGTGGAAGTCATGGCCGTTGGAGCTTTAGGCGCCGGGTTATGGATGTTCCATGGGAAAAAGCAACAAAGAAGATGAGGTGAAAGGAAGAGAGAGGAAAGTAGAAAAAAGTAACGGAGAGAGAGAGGGAGGAGGGAGGAAAATTAATGCAAGGTGGACCCGACAGGTGCCGTCCATGGATTTCTTATTTATTGAATTGGCCTCACTTGTATGCCCAATATTTTCTCCCCTCGCCCCCTTCTTTTTTTGTCTTTTCTTTCCTTATTCTTTCCATGATTTTTTTGCTACCTTCATTTAAAAAAAAGGAGCGAGGGGTCATCATAGGACCCGAAACCCGATCACGTATTGCAGTTTTCAAGGGTGCAATCACACCGACATTAATATACCAGATTCCCTTAGAACTTTGAAGTTGTGTTTCGGAGAGAGTCGTACGAGGATGGATCACCCTTTGAGAAGTCCTCGTGTTGCATTCTTGAAAGGAAATCATTAAGGTTTATCTTAATGACCATTTTTTTTCAAATGAAAAAAAAGATGTGAGATGTTTGAATCTCCACATTTTCATGATTTAGTTTTAGATGTGAGTTTCAACTCTCACGTCTTGTAAAAAAATATGGCAAAAAATCAAAAGCCTTAAAGAGTAAGAGTTAATGTAAGAGTCATTCACGAAACTTTCGCCAACCAGCTATTGTCCCTACCATGCATTGGTAGGGCAGAGATAAATTGGTTCTTGAATCTTTATCAAGAAAAATTAATTGTAGGGAAAGCCTTTTACTTTATTTTCTTTTAGAAAGTGACGCAAATAATCCGTGAATTTTGATTAAATATTTATTGATACTTTTTAATTTTTATTTTATTCAATATGGTCCCTAAAATTTAATCCATTAGGCCCTTGAATCATCAATAAATGTTCAATTTAGTCTATGAATCATGTGAAAATGATGCAAATGGAAGGATATTGAACTTTTATCAATAATTTAGAAATCATATTGCATAGAATAAAAGTGGAGCGATCATTTGTAATATTAACACCGAAACAAGAGGGATTTTGCAATTCAATCAACAAAGAGTCAAATAAATAAACAAATACTAGAGATTTACGTAATTTTGTCCTAGTATTAGCATCTATATTTATGAGGAGGGCTAGCGGCAGATAATTCATTATAATCGGAGAATTAGTGCGACAATCACTTACACATTCGAGTGTTTCTCATATAACTAGGTTACACCAAAAATGAAATTGTTTACAAATAAAACAATTCAATTGAATATGAAATTCACAGCACAAAATTAACCTGTGTTCGAGCCCGAAGCAAAAGCCTGCCAAAAGAAAAAAGAACTCGAGAGAGTTTGTCTTGTCTCTTCGTACACGGCGGCTCTTTTGTGCGGCACTTTAGAGGTGTAAACGGTTCGGTTTTTTTGAAAACCGAACCGAATCAAACCGATAAGGGATAATACCGAACTGAACCAAAATCATCCCGAATAAAATATGAACCGAACCGAAAATGTGATTCGATTCAAGATAGTTTTTCGATTTTTGCTTTACTTATTGGGATCTAAATGAAGAAGGTATGATGATGAAGAGAGATTATTCACTTTTAATTAAAAATTTCAGTTTGGTTCGGTTAATCGAATCGAACAAAAAACGCACAAAATTTCGATTCGATTTTTAATTTTGGTTCGATTTTCGGTTCGGTTCTTGACACACTTACAGCACCTCGCTTTCACCGTGCGGGTTCCTTTTTTATTAACCTCAAGGAAAGCCCCCACTCGCCGTTTTTTAACCATCTGGACCCCAGCGTGCCCTTCCTTCCGCACGGTTTCCGGCGGACGATTTTGCGCAATTCTATTCACTCCTTTTCAACCGGTTTCCCACAACTTCGTTTGGTTAGGAAATATTTTTCAAGATGTGGAATTCTAGTTTTAATCCCAACACAAAAATATTTATTAGTCATCTTACGACATTAAATCCCAAACATAACGCATTAGCAAGTGGGTTATTCATCACAAAACAGTAGAGGTACGAATTCTTTTGTATAAAAATGTTTACTTGCATTTACGTATAGTTAGAACTTCTAAACATAAATGAAACATGTTATGTTAACACGAGTAATATCTCAAGGTTGCTTCATTAGACAAGTCCGAGCACGTCGGAAACAAGTAAATAAATTGATTCTACCTGGCATGTTTATTATTCATTGCAATTAAGTTTATACGAACACACTAGCCCATGTAGTTTGTATGTCTTGTCAATGGCTTGTGTAAAGAAAAAAAAGTTCAAGCACGAAATTGAACACACAAATAAAGTTCAAGCATGAAATTGAACCAGACCACGTTGAACAAATATGAACAAGTTCAGCGACAACATTAAAAAGAAAACTTCACGTATTATATTGAATGGCTAGGAAAAATTCAAGGACCACTAATATCATTAGCCGAGATTAGAATATGTCAGAATATAGCTACTGCCAACAACAGGAAAGTGTACAAACTCTAACTAGAGGCCTTTAACAGGTGACCGTCACCAACTATAAACAGCCAAAGGCCTTCGAAGATACCTTTTACCGACTATAAACAGTCACAGTTCAGCCAAGGGCGATGCTTCTTCTCACCTCAAGGAAGGTTTCAAATAGAACCTGCACAAAGATCCAAAATTTAATAATTTCTGAAGTAATCACGTGTGTTAGAGCTTGGAACCATACAGATCATCGCCATGACAATTCTCCATGCGCTGTAATTTTGAAGGGGAAAAATATCTTCATGATCACAATATTTGGGAGAATAGTATGAACTTACGAGTTCACACAGGCCTTACGGAATTTTCAAGTCAATATCCTCTTGGTAGATGACCATACTTCCAGGGCCCTTGTGGTTCAGACCTCTCAATTTGATGCATAGTTCAAACTGAATCTTGATAACCTCCTTTCCAGAGTATTTGACTACCAGAATTTGTGTGAATGATCTATTGTTTCAGTCAATGTCATGTCCAAATTTTTGTGGCCTCACGCACTTATGAAAATTGACAGGACCCCCGTAGTTTCATGGCATTAACCCAGAATTTTTTTTTTCATCTACCAGAAATCTTTGCAAGAGCAAACTCCGTCATTGAAGTGGTGAAACCGATTGCAGTCCCTGATCACAATCTCGCGTCTGTAGACTTTGGATATCATCTTTATGGCAACATGACAATCACCGCATATTCTAAGGTTCTTAATGATTCGTATGGGAGTGCCAGCACTTGTTTTTAAAAAGCAAAATGCTATGGCCAGTTTTTCACTATGAAGGGATAGAGCAAGCTCTTTTGCTTCCTCATCCAAATCAAGCAATACTTCTTTTGTGTTTCCCACGTAACCCGCCTTCTTCAATTTCACCATGATCTCATCAAGCATCATATAAATCTCCTTAGTGTCCGGATGGGAATCATCTCCCACAAAAAATTCATGAAGTACCCCGTCAAGCTCCACTAAGCTACACCCAGGGACTTTATAAATGCCCTTTGCTTCCATTAGGTTTCTGACTTCCCTCACTTCATTCCATCTACCCAATTTCGCATAAACATTTGACAGAAGCACATAGGCACCACTATTGCCAGGATCCAGCTGGATTAGCTTTCTGAGTGCAATCTCACATGTTTCAATGTCACCATGTGTCCTGGATCCACTCAGTAGAGCACCCCATATAAGCACATCAGGCTCCATAGGCATTGACTTCACCACGGCCCATGCCTCCTTTATTAGACCTGCTCTCCCAAAAAGATCCACTAGACAACCATAGTGTTGAATCATCGGAGTTATTCCATGCTCCTCACTCATTTTCCTGAAAAATTCCTTCCCTTGGGTCACCAAACCTCCATGAACGCAAGCACAAAGAATACTCAAGTATGTCACATTATTAGGTTTCAAACCTTGCTGTATCATATCCGAGAACAAGCCAAGACATTCCCCAGCATGACCATGCATTGCCAAGCCCGATATCATAGCACTCCAAGCCATCACATCCTTATTAGGACCCAAATTGCCAAAAACTAACCTTGCCCTCTCAATACTCCCGCATTTAGCATACATGTCAATAAGACAAGTCCCCAACACAACATCAACTTCTATCCCACATTTGTCAATATAAGCATGAGCCCACTTCCCATGTTCCAGCGCACCCAACCGCCCACATGCTGAAAGCACTCCGGACATGGTAAACTCATTAGGCCTAACCAAAGCACCTTGCATCTCCCTGAACAAAGCAAGCGCTTCCTTAAACTCCCCACACCTAACGTACCCATTAATCATACAACTCCAAGATATCACGTTCCTCTCGGGCATTTCGTCGAACAGCGCACGGGCAGCATCGCTCCGACCCACTTTCAAGCACGCATTGATGACCGAATTCCAAGACGGCAAATCTGGTTCAGCAATCTCGTCAAACACTCGACGAGCGAGCGCTGAGTCGCCGCACGAAGAGTACATGTTGATGAGACAAGTCCGGACGAAGGTATCCCGGTCAAGCCCAAAGACGAAAGCTTGAGCATGGATCTGTCGACCCGATTGGAGATGGGGAACGGAATGGAAGGACTGGAGGAGGAAAGGGAAGGTGTGGAAGTCGGGTTCGACGCCATGGGAGCGCATGCGGGCGAAGACCGACAATGGAGGTTGAACCGAGACAGGGGATTGGGCATGGGCTCGGATGATGTTGTTCCAGACGTAGGATTCGAAGGTGCGGTGAGCGAAGTTGAGAGTCGGGTGCGTTAACGAAATGAGCTTTGTGCTGGTGGAAGGTGGCATCTGGTGAAAGCTAGCGAAACGCATGGAATTTCCACAGCAGGGGGCGAGTTCTCTCCATTGTAGCAGAGGAGAGCTGCAAAGCTTGTAGCAATGACATGCAACGTGGACAAGATCGAAGTTAAAATAGCGATAACCTCGTTCTAAGTATATAGATCTAGTTTTGGATTGAAAAGAAAAGAAAAATTGCAAAAGGCAATTTTTTTAATTATTCGCTAAAATTAAAAAAATAGATTTAAATTTAAAAGATTAGTGAAAAAACTATATATGAATCTTCATGGCATTCGCTATAGGTATATTTTAAGAGTTTTGATCATTTTTAGTATTTTGCGTTATGGCGTGAAAATGCATAGCTAGATTTAAAATATAAGGAAAAATATAAAATCACCTCATTGTATAAATTTGTGTGTAATATGGCGTGGAATTTCTAGCGGATGATTAAATATGTCAATAAATTTATGGAGTAAAGCGTGAAATTTTTCTCTCACTTTTAATTTATGTCTCCCATTATTAATCTGGTTCTCAAATCCTCCAAAAGGCCAGTGTTACATGATTTAGTGACAAAGTATACACGACTTAATTGTCCGCATGGTCCGCTCGAGCCTATAAGACCAATGAACAGAATGGATGAACTTGTACAAGTAATTTTCCTTCTTTAGTGCGAACTTGCTCACGTACGTCTCTTTGGCCCACTTCTGCCTTGTGTTTCACATAACTATTTATTTCTATATAAATGGTGCTGCGCTTAATCGTCAAGACAAGGATTAAGGTTTGAAATAGAATAGGATAAAATAGACATGTATTGGCTTGGTGGTATACTTGTGGGTGAAGTTAGCAACCCAAACAATATCGAATTAATATAACGGAATAAAATAAGTCATCTCTTATGCAAGTTTAATAAGAAACAATATAGTATAGCAATATAAATACCAAACATGCAAGTACAATGCAATTTTTTTCATGGAAAACCTCTTTAGTGTGAAGAAATAAAAAACCATAGGACTACAATCCACCAAAAATTTTCATTATCAACAAAATTGGGTGCACAAAGTTCTCCTACTAGAGGTATTAGACCAAAAAAATAAAATACTAGAGGTACATAGCAGAAATTAAGAACATCATTCTTAGGATCTGTTTATTATCTTGCCAATTTTTCTATTTTTCTTTTTTTTTTGTTCTTTTGTTCCATAGAATAGAAAAAGAACATAAATGTGTTTGGTAACGCTAACTAATTTTTTATTCCCGGAAATAGAAAGTTATTTCTGGGAATAGATTTGGAGTAGAAATGAGAACTTCTTATTTCTGGGAACAATTTCTAGAAACTATTTCTTGGGAACTTTTCACCGCTTACAACATGCGGCCACCCACCCACCGCCGCCCACCGCTATCGCCCGCTCGCCGCCGCCGCCACCGCCGATTGCCCACCGGCATTGCCGGCCGCGTTGACGCCGGATGTCGGACACCGGCCGCCGGCCACGGCCGCCCCACCCACCGCCGCCACCGACCAACCACCGTTGGCGGCCCTCTTGTCGTCCTTCGCCCTTTGCGACTAGCGAGTAGGGGGGGGTGGGGGTGGCGGCTCCGGCCGCCTCCGCGGCGGCGGCCGTTGGTCGGGCGGTGGCGGCCCTCGCCCGGCCGCCTCCCACCGTTGGCCGCCGCCCCTGGTCGCCGTCCGCACCCCACCGCCGCCGGTCACCGCCCCTGCTTGCCCGTCGCCATCGCCATCGAGGAAGAAAGAAATAAAAATCTTTTGTCGATACCAAACGCATTTCTATTCTTTTTCTATTCCGAGAATAAGAAATTTTTGTAGTTACCAAACGCCCCATTTTACTCAGAAATTGTTCTAGGGAGTAGAAATAAAAAGAACTATTTCTCAAAAGAAACTGTTTCTAGGAGTAGAAATGTTATCAAACGCACCCTTAGTAATTTCATCAGAGGTTGAGATTAATCTCATCGATAACACATGTTTTGTTCAACTCACAAAAAAACGTGATCTAGGGAGTATTAAATGAAAATCAAACCGTTTAGAGTTGAGAAGAGTGTGTTACAAACATGCTGACAAAATTTTAATTTAATTGAACCATGAATCAACTTTTGATATCAGCTTGGTGTCAATCACATATGACCTAAAACCTATATTTTCTGTTTTCTTTTTCTCTTGTTACTACGTTTAAACTAATGTTCTTTGTGGCTACCATATAACAGATATAGTGAGAAATCATAGTTCTCCGTATGGATTATAAATAGGCTCAAGTTTTTGGACTTGCAATTCATCATGTTCCTTCACTTTACATGGAGTGGACCTAGTCAACGCACGGCATATCGACGACCACTCAGCATGATTTGCAGTTTCTAGATTTGCCCTGATTTTGGCATGCGCGATAGAGGGACAGAAAAACTCTCAGGCGATCGCCCGAGAGCGGTCACCGCCTGAGAGTTGTGAACATCGAGTGGTAATGAAAGGGGTGCAATCGCATAGCGACGCATTATAGGTCTAAAACATGAAAAGATAGGGCAGCTTAGGTAAGGGAGAAGAAGAAACAATGGGGAAAGTTTTATAACAGTTGGGCATTATAGGTCTAAAACATGGATTTGACCAATTTATTAATTGCGTTCAGTAATCAGTATAAGCTTCAGATTTTTTAGTATAGATTTTAAAGCAATCTACATAATTTCATCTGGACATGTGTATCTTTACCATATCGTTCTGCACTGTAGAAATTAACTAATCTTTTATTTACCTTCATCCGTAAAGTATGCTACGCTTAGTGTATGAATCTCCCTGCAGGTGGATGTGATAGAATCTCAGTGGAATGTCTTACAAGCACGCATCCAAAATTCTAATGACTTCACTGAACTTGTTGGGTACCATTAAGAGTAAGTAAAATATTTTTATAGGCCTATGATGAATGATTTTGGATTATTATACTATTAGTGGCATAATGGTAGCATGTATAACATCAGCGACTATATGGAAAAATATGATAGATATCCTTAGAAATATATGTTGTTTCGGTACGTACATGAACAAAATTTTATCTTGAGGGTGCACCATCTGGTTTGTGATTATAGCAATACAGCATCTTCAAGGTCAAGGCACGAAATGATAATTGAAATTACCTGTTGTATTGAATCAATACTATTGATACATAAACTTGCATAACAAGTGTGGAGAAATGCATTATATAACATCCTCGATGTGAAAACACAGAGACAAAGGGCTGATCTTTGAATAGGAAAAAGAGTGGATCTGCAGGGTCCCAAATGAATTGGCTTATTCGAAAAAAGCCTTGTTCTTTGGAAGATCTATCTCGTGTCTGGTACTGCATGGTTCCACTCTGCAAGAACTCCGAATCATTCTCTTGAAGCTCCTCCTTTTCATCATAAATGATCCGCTTGCCCCGAAATGACCTGGCCCAATAGGGAAATCCCAATGAATTGGGCCTTCCCCTTTCTGGGGAGCCATCTTTGTGGATGAACTGTAGAGATTGCCATGGAAGAGTATGATGGCGGTGTCCATTCTTGGGATCTTTCATTGATGGTGGAAATTATTTTGTGAGGGCTGCCAGAATAAACTATTCCACCACAAGATACATTATTTCACTAGTGATCTGCGATTTGAAATGCATATTCCTACTATATGTTCTTTCACATGATATATCCTTCATGTTATTATTTTGTAGTAGAAAATGTACTTAAACATAGTAATCTTTGTTTTGACATGCTACTCGGTGTCTTGGCTATGTTTTAAGCATAATGAATTATCTACCCAATCTCAAATAATCATGTCTTATTGTTACTGCATGCGCAAAAGAATCTTTCCTCTATCCTACCACATTGTGATAAGGGAAGTTTTTCATCCCCCTTTTTGTTCCTCATACCGAAGCTTACCACGCTCCATGTACTGAAATGTTCTGGGGATCATGTTTTGCTGTCGTACGACCCGTTTCTGTTATGGGTAAAGTATGTGATTAGGGAAGCTTTATTTTTAACTTGTCTTGTTCGATGCTGATGACAACGTAAGAAAAGCATAAAGAAGAGCAAACTCATTTTAATATGAGGTAAACTCTCTCTCTGACATTAAATATAAGCGGGCTCCATTTCTGATCGTGGAATACCATGGATTAATTATTTATTCAACTCATCTCGTGCGATTGCCTTTCTTCAGAAGTGGGTGGGAGGATTGCGGTGGAATAACTATTTTCTCCGATCATTTGACATTTATGGCTAATATTTTCTTGATGCATTCCTTTTCGGAGTAGCTTGGATTAGCTTCATTCAATTCATCCGATACAATTGCCTCTCTGCTTAGTTCAGGTTTCTAGGGACAATCATGGTTCCTAACCAGCAACGTCGCGCTTCCGATGTTCTTGTCTTTGCGCACTTCCTTTTCTGATGGCACACCCTTAGACCTTAGTTCTCATGTTTTGTTGTAGATCATTGTTTCTCTGATTGTTTATGCTTTGCATGGCAAGGCTTACATCTCCATTCCATCACGTGTAGGTACTTATCAGCCTTGATTTCTCAGTCTTTCTTAGATATTGGTTCAGTGTCGAGGATACTGGATAGCATAATGAAACTTTGCCTCCAGTTCTGCTGGACCGTTGAGAATCAAGATGGTTTTACAAATACGGCCGAACTGGAACAAATTACAGAGGTAATTTATGAGTTCATTTACATTTGTTTGGTTTGTGTTTGTCCAGGATCTAGATGATTGACTCTACAGCCTCACAATCAAGTGACAAAATGGTCATTTCTCCAACCTTTGACTGCTCTGTCAAAGACGTGTTTCATGCATTGAGAATTGCTACTTGTTAAAGCCAATATGTAAAATAACAGAATTTGGTCGGTCCCTTGAAGCAACTTTATTCTCATCTTAGCAGTAGAGAGTGAACCTTAATGGCAACAATATTAGAAGTAAAACATCGATGAAGAAAATACTGTATGTAGAGGCTAGCATTCTATTGTCGTTCTTTTTGTTGTGATGTGTGAAAGTTCTAGCCTTGCAATGCTTTCCTGTGGACTAGCTGTGTAACATGTACTGGCCAATACACCCTTATGATAAGCATAGAAGATATCGCTTTGGCAGGTCTCTTAAAGGCACTCACCCTCTAGTATAACCTCGCCTCTTTTATGCGTTCCAGGAATTTAACAAGAAATCCAACTCCTTGTATACTATATTGCGTAGCAGTAGGCTTGCCGGAAGTCAACGGGCTCCATTTCTCAGGCGTTTCCTTTTGCGGCTGAATTTCAATTCCTTCTTTGAGGTAATATTTTCTTGAGAAACACGCAACAATTTCGGTCCTAGGATGTTCACAGGAGCTTTAACTACTTCTCTTCACTGACAGGCGACTGCAAAAGGGGTGCTGAATATAGTCAGATCGCATCCTGCCCTTCCTGTTCTGAACCAACCATAAATCTCGCTTTTCTTTAAGCTCAGGCATGTACTGGTTATCCTCCAGCCTTGATTTTGTTTTTCCTGAGGTGTTTTGCTGCATATTATCTCAAGTGATGCCAAGTCAGTGAGTTAATTCCGGCCACCACTCTCTCAACTCAAGTATGAGCTGGATGCCTTAGTTTGCTAACTGGACAGGGCTCATCGAATGAGGGATGCCAATCTGTCCCACTAGCAATGGCATTCGTTGATTGGTTGGAGATCATGGATTGTCTGCAACTAACGGCCAACACATCAGTGAAAGTTGGATCATCTTTTTGCAAGTCGATCTGGAGCTGCATCTTTCTTTCCCTGTGGGTGCACAAAACTCACAGCTACACAGATGAAGGCACTTCATGGTTCACTATGGTTGTTGACTCCAATCCGCTTTTCCCTGTTGGGTGGAGTTTGCTTGCTTATCTGGGTTTTGTGAAGCGTGGTTTTATGGTGCATAGGGTAATGTAGGAGGATATTTTTAAAGGGTGCTTTCTGATGTGTTCAAAGGAACCCTTTGTAGTTTCTTGGAAACATGATATGATAAATCCGTGGCCCGAGCGACTCTGGTTCTTTTCATTTAATCTGTGTATAAATTACGAATTTTGTGTCCATGATGTCGCCCTGTGACTGTATAATTAGAGATCCGAAAACTGTTGATATACTCTGCCACGCCGCAGGAAATAAATCAAGGTACAACATCCTGCTTTGTTGACAAAAGGGTGTTCATTTTCATTTATCTGTGTCTGTCCAACGCCTAAATGGCCCGCTCCTGGGTTTTTCCCAAGTTGAATACTGTGTCTTTTTCTTCCCCAACAACAAAGAATACAAGACTCTTCAACAACTGGCTA
The DNA here is from genome assembly GCA_014182735.1 of Corymbia maculata. Classification (NCBI taxonomy): domain Eukaryota; kingdom Viridiplantae; phylum Streptophyta; class Magnoliopsida; order Myrtales; family Myrtaceae; genus Corymbia; species Corymbia maculata. The sequence goes on along the minus strand of CM024692.1, from coordinate 28,435,889 downwards.
CGTGGATTGCTCCTGGATTTTTCGCTTTGAGGCCTTTTAAGGGCCTACTCAGGTCTAAAATCCTTCCTATATTATGCCACAAACTTTGAGAGAGGAAAGCACCACAAAGATGAGCCAGAGCAACATGAAGGAAGCACTGGTTAACCAAGCCCAAGGCTTTGGCCCTCCCAATTCTGCACCCAATGTGAGACGTCGAAGCACGAGAACTGATATACACCCCACGGACGTACAAAAGAACACGAGCAACGAGAAACTAAGTCCGGCTGCATTTTGGATCCTCAAAGGTTCCCGATAGACGATGAAGTTGTATGCGGTATCAATTAGCCATGGGACACCTATGCCCACGTATATGTTCACTGAATTACTATGAAGCACAGCAAGAAAAAGAAAAAGGGTCAGTTCCAAGATTTCAGTAAACTTGGGGTGGTGCTGGATCATTTGTTTTTAAAAACCAGATGAACTATGTGGATATGGTGCTGCAAGCAAGCTCAATAAAGAAGCCACAAAACATGGCCTTAACACATCAGACAAGGCCGACAAGAATATTAATTGTTCAGTGTTCCTCATTGTTGAATTATCTTTCATTTCATGAGTAGCTATGAGAGAGTCAAAGGAAGTGTAACTAAACTTGTTGGCATATTTAAGGGAAAGATTTTGTTGCTTTGATATAATGGAGATTTAATAATCAGAACCTGTGAGTTTCTTCCAATCAGCAGAATTACAGATTCTATATGCAATACTGTCTCCCAATACCCCAGGATTATTGGTTGCCGACCATATGAAATGAATATTTTGGTTGCAATTGGCTACAGGAATTTTCCTAATCCCAATCTCACAAGTGGCGGAGGCAAGGTTTTAAGATAAAAGTAGAATCAACAACTAAGTGGTTCGAGAGAAACAACATTTATAATCATGCACGAGTGAATGCAAGTTTAGGAGGAGGCAAAGATATTTAATTAAGTAAACCTGCAAGTGATGTTTGCAATGGCAGAGTCAGCTGTTGTCTGCCTTTCAGCAGCAATCTTACTAGCAACTAAGTCTGGCCATGACGTTCCAGTAGCCAGCACTGTAAATGCCATGACATAAGCATTTATCCCTGCACAAACACTAAGAACGTAAATGACTGCCTTAGACAAAGAAAATTTGTGGCTGACCTCAAATTGCTACCCATTCAAAATTGAAGCAAAGATTGGTAACACTAACAGTAGCAAGGATTAGGTACCTGTCACGCAGCTAATTAGATCTGTTAGTTTGGTCACCGCATAAGCTATTCCACTGATAAAGGTTAAAGAGCAAATGAAAGCAATCCAGCCATGAGCAATTTGGCAAGGAGGAACTGAAGCAAACAGGAGCCTCCAAGGTGCAAGAAGTGACTGCCACAACATTCGCAAAGCCCGCACATGTGTGCTGTCCAACTTCTTTGTCTCAGCACTCTCCAACTGTAAAAAACCAGGGAGACTCAAAAAACAAAAACGCAGGAGATCGCACAAGGACAAGGATATCATTGTCAGACAATGTTGAGATAAATCATGAAGTTCCTGCAACACTGAATGATTGAATTTCATTGCTGATGACAACTAATTTACACAAACTGCATAAAAATTTGTGAAGTTTTAGTCCATCTTTTCATGGAGACATCAAGCTTGGCCAAGAGAAAACAAGAGGAAAAATTGAAAGATTGATGATAACTAAGAACTTATGTACGCACCCTAGCATGCATGTATGCATTCCCAGCAAATCAAAGGAACTGAGTTAATGCCCATTACAATAAGGTTCTTCATATGCTTCAAATAGGAAAAGCTACAGAACTGTCCTCAAGTTTCCCCAGTTACACTTTGCACCCCACAGTAATAAAACCAATACTTTACGACCTCAAGTTTCAAAATCCAACTTTTCGCACCCTGAAATTTTGAAAGGACCACACTTTGTGCCATCCATCTTCAATGATCTCTTCAACTCCAAGGTAAAAATGATTAATTTTTCGAAACTTTTGTGGGTAATTATATATTCTTAAAGTAGAGCATGCAAACTGTACAGCAGGAAAATGTTGGGATAGTTTACATTGTCTTTACTGGGCATGCAACCTGTAGCATAAGAGAAGTTAAGATTGCTCATGTAATTTTCCTTGACATATAATTTTGACTTTCTACTAGAGCTTGACTAGTTGAACCAAAATTAAAGATTCTTACTCTATGCGGAAAAGAAGGAAGTTGCATTCAATTCAGTCATTCTATTGTGACTTGATTGTGATCCCTCATACTTCTTTCCTCCAATGAGAATGCCATCAACTAATAACCCATATTACACCATTTCATAAGCTCAAGTAGATGCAGTTCTATCCATAAGAAAGCAGAGTATAGATCAAGCGAACCATAATAGGGAGCATAAAAGTATAACAACTCAAAACAGTGTCTTCCATATCAAATGAATGATTGATCTTGCAAGTTGCAAGAACAAACACCCAATATGTACATGAAGAAGCATGCATATGACATTCGAAATGAAGAAAAAAAAGAAAGAAAAAGGAAAGATGGGCAACATTAGTAACCCTCTAAGTAATGACTTTTGCCATGGAGTCAGACTTTTTAAAACAAGCAGTTATTCAACGTGATCAATGGCGTCATCTGCGCTTTAGAGAGAGACATACAAACCCAAGCATTCCATTAGAATTTTGTCATCCAAAAAGGAGAGAAAAATTTGAAGGTTGCCCTTCATTTAATTGGGTAGTCCAAAAGAACAAATGTAGATAGCATAACTTACCATCAGTGCATCAACAAACTGTTCCTTCCAAAGTGAAAGCACATGAAGTTCATTAGAGGATTCGGCTAAATCACTGCCAGGTACATTGTGATACATCGAACCTAAAAGGATGACCTCCCTTCAATTAAAGGGTTCATGTAAAATCAGAGTAGAAGCTGCACAAGTGGAATAAAGAAGCCTACCAGAAGCTTACAGAACTACCATAACTCAAATATATAATGTTACTCTTAACTTCTAAGTGCACAAACATTTGGTACTTGGTGTAAGAACTTCTTATAGACATTATTTTTAGCAAGCCATGTCATTTACCGCATTCACATTATATTGTGACATGCCTATTAGATCCTGAGTGCTGAATCTGAATGTAAGCAAGAGCAGCTGGACAGAGAATAAAATCTGAAAGGGAAAAATATAGTGGTGCTGACCAGAAAATAGATGTCGACAATTTACATGACACAAGGTTCTAATTAACAATAGCTACAGCATATCATATGGACATGGAAGTTGTGTGTATACGTCTGTGCCACAGGCAAAAGAACTTGTCAGCCAAGCAAGGACAAGCAGTGAGTAAAGAATGTGGTTTAGCATGTCATGTGCAGCATAACTACCGATAAAGCAAATAAGTGCAGAAAAGATCTGCACAGCAGCAACTCCAGAGATTGACCTGTTCCATTTCCAGAATGGATGGAAATGATGTCCATAATACTCCTTTCATAATTTTCACCAATTTGAATTTTCTTGGAGTGCTCATCATCCACATTGTCCACATGTTTATATGGCAAAGCCTCTTCTGGCACCCAGTCCTCTGGCCTCTCACCCCTTGCTCTTTGGACAGGCAGAAAAAGCATTGTCAGTATGAAAAAATATGAGACGGTCAACTCAATCAACAGATATAATCTGATGAATCCTTAGTTGAAACAAAAGGTATCAGGGAGATTATTTGGACATACAAAGGAAGCGACAAGTAGGGCCAGCGCTTGTCTTGAGCATAAGCATGTACCAGAAGTAACCCGAACTGCAACACAGTTAAAAGAGCCTCCAAAAGTGTCACAATGTCAGGAGTCCAAACCTGCATCAATGTCAAACCTCCCTGAGTAACAGGTTTAGCAACTAATGTCTCCTTCAACAAGTTCAAGCAATTTCTCTGATAACTGCGTCATATTACAAAGCTAGATAATCTTAATTGTCAATATAACCATCTTTGGCAGGAATTTGTCACTATTTTCTTCAAAAAAAGAAAAGAAAAGAGAATGTCACTTGAAAACACTTTATCATAGCTGTAACAGAAAGAAGCACAGCAAGAAACTCTAATGTTATCGCATCCTGTCAGAAAGCTCAATCATTTAAATTTTTGGCAACATTACCTTCAAAATTATGTACAGCCAAAGATAAGCCCAGAAAGACCAAAGCAGCTCCACTACCCAAACGCCAAGATCAGATATCTTCTTCAATTCACCAGCTTTAGGAACCACGACACAGACAGCATGAATAGGAAATAGGTCAAAGGCAGCAGAGCCTACAAGCGTTCCAGGACCCAAACCTAGGATAATAAAGATTCTGCAAAACGTTAGTAAAGCATGATTTATTTATTTGTGTGTACAAAATTAAGCATGAATCAATGTAAACTAAGACCAAGCATTGAGGCTGGAAACATAAGCTATAAAAATCAGATTAGTATAACGTCCACAAGAGTTGAAGAAAGAGTCGCAGGACCATCTTCAATTGAGTTTAAAACATAATATCTTTATGGAGTGTGTAATCTACTGCATATAAATATATAATTCCACAAAGATATCACAAGAAGAACAGTCAGATTTAAATTCTAAGGCACAATCATCCACCAAATTACAAAGAAAAGCGAAACCTGTTATTACTATGACATGCTTGACGTGACCTTTCAAACTTAAAAAGAAAATGCACAATATCTGGTCTGTTTGACAAAAATAGCGTAGGTTACTATTTTGTACATGGCCAAATGGTTTGGATCTTTATCCGAAAGGTCTTATTCTGAATAAAATACCGAGTATCTTTACAGAGATAGAAAGAAAAATTTATGCTTGTTTAGAGAAACTTATGCGATTTCACTGTTCAGAAGAAGCCATGAAATCGATATTAAGATGAAAGTGAACTGTGTTTGGGGGTTGCGAAAGTATTGCTAATAGCCATTACTAGTTGTCAACGCAATAAGAGTTAGGTGAGCTGACACGTGCACAAGCTAACACCTAGAATAGACGGAATACCAGAAGATGCTATTTTTGTCATGGTGGTTAAAGGTTATGTATTTTTCTTTTTGGTATGTTTGAAAGGCTGTGTTAATTTGTAGTGGTGGTATGCTTTACTTTTTATACCTTCGAGAGGTCGTGTTAGATTTATCACAGTGGTGAAGGGCTGCATCTTTTTTGTGGTATTTTGCTCAGAAAAGATCACAAAGTCTTTTATAGAATCACAATAAGCAGCATTTTTGGGTCATCATTTCTTCAATAGAACTTCTCAAACCATTTTAGAGATAGATCAATCCCCTAAATGCAGAATAAATAGAATTTATTGATGCTAGCTGCACTGGGTTTTGTTTGGGCGAAGAGATCTCGCAAAATTACAAGGACTTTAACACAGAAAGTCGCAGTCTTGAACAAAGATGGTATTGGCAAAGTAAGATTTTATTACTACAGAATGATAAATCGGAGATGCCTAGATTTCATTACTACAGAATGACAAATCGCAGATGCCTTTGTTAATAAACTTGCTTCCATTTCCCATGAGAACGATACAATTGGTAAACATTAGAAGTTGTCCAGGTAAATGACACTCTTAGACAAAACAAGTACGGGAGTCCAAGACTTACCTCCAGCATAGAGGTCCCCCAGGTTTCTTAGAGCATCAATAGTAGCTAAAGATATCTGAGGGAAGCTAGTTCCAAAAGCCAGTAGAGTAATGTCTGCAATAGTGTAATTCCACACCTTTTCTCGTCTAACAACCTTTGAATTCGTATGAGGATCTACCTCTACCACCTGACGTGTCTGCTTCACAACATTCTCCATAGAACGGAAAAACCTTTCAGTGATAGCTGATAATCCAATAAAGCAGTAAGCAAGACCAAGGAAATAGAGGAAGGTTCGCAAGGCATCTCCAAGGGCTGTTTCACCAGGAAAAAGCAAGTAGCTCTCACATACTTCATGGCCCAAAATGCCGGAAACACCAAGTGTGCTATTACTCGGTGGCATATGAACTGAGGTCAAATTTTATCAAGCCCCTGGCACAGTTCAACAATGTGGATGTATATGTCAAAGTTCACATTTCCTGCAGCACATCGATCAACATAAACCCAACTGCACTAGGCATTGGTGCAAAAGAGCGCAAGCTTAAAAACCAGTTTAACAAAGCATATCCCACTTGAATAGAAGGAGGAAATCAGCTACATATTCCTATAACGATATGAGTCTTACAAAAAGCAAGATTTTATTTATTCGACTACATATTCCTATTAAAATCTCAGTCTCGCATGCAGAGTGAAAAATCTACACCCTTTGGTCTCATTGACAAATTCAATTCACGACAACCTGAAATAAAGCATGTTAATGAATATCTTGGGCACTCGAGGCAAATTTTGATCTCTGTAGTTCTGACTATGTACTTCTAGGAACATTTAAAGACAAGGGAAGCCCTCAGTTCCAGAAGAAAGAGAATAGTTCCACCCCTCCAGTTACTTCCATCACCTAATATGTGTCTCATCAAAATGAGAGAGCCGAACTTATGCGAGGAAGAAATCGCCGGGGGAGCGCTGCGAGGAGGAGGCGGATGAAGCGACGCCCTGCGGCGAAACGGAGCAGAGAAGATCGGAAGAGAGTCAGTCGAGAGAGTGTGTTTTGAGACGGCGCGAGCCTGCATGGCTTGGGCGTGACCTTTTCTCCCCTTTTTGAAAGATTTTTACTGGCGAGGAGTGCGGGGTCCACATGGGAGCCGAAACCCGATCACGTATTGGATGTTTTCAAGGTCACTCACGAACCTTCCACCGTCCCTTTCGATGTCAACAGCTATCGTCCTTTCCATCGCGGTGGCTTGGGTCGAGATGGATTCATTTTCGAATCTGTACCCGGAAAAATTAATCGCGGGAAAATTCATTCATTAAATTTCTTTTTATAAGGTAATGCAAATGATTCATGAACTTGGATTAAATATATATCATTGCTCTTCAATCTTTATTTTGTTTAGTGTGATGCTTGAAATTTCATCCATTAGGCCTCATATTGATAAAAGGTCAATTTAATTCACAAATTAAGTGATGATGCAAATGGAAGGGTTATATTAAACTTTTATCAATAATTCAAAAATCGTATTATACAGATTGAAAGTAGAGTGACGATTTGTAATATTAACACTGAAATAAAAAGGGAATTTGCAATTCAATCAACACAAATGAGCCAAAGAAATAAACAGATATAAAAGATTTACATAATTCAATCCGAGTATTAGTTACTACATTCATGAAGAGAGTCAATAATAAATAATTTATTATAATGGAAAAATCAGATCTACAATATCTCATATACTTGAGTGTTCTCCATAATTAGATTATACCGCAAAACCCAACGTGTTTATAAATAAAACAATTCAATTGAGCATGAAATTCACGTCGCAATATTACACTGCGTTGGAGCCCGGAGCAAAAGCCCGCCAAAATAAATAGAACTCCAGCGCGTTCGCCTTTTGTCTCATCGTACACGGAGGCTCCTTCGTGCGGCTGCCTTGCTTTCACTGCGAGGGTTCCTTTTTTCCCTCGAGGAAAGCCCCCGCTCACGCTTTTTAAGCAATCTGGACCCCAGCGCGCCCTTCCTTCTGTACGGTTTCCGCCGGACGATCTCGCGCGATTCTATTCACTCCTTTTTAACCCCTTTCACACAAGTCCGTTTGGTTAGGAAATATTTTTCAAGACGTGGAATTCTAGTCTTAATCCCTACACAAAAATATTTATTAGTCATGTCACGACATTAATCCCAAACATAACATGTTGACAAATGGGTTATACAACACAAAACAATAAAGGCACGAATTCTTGTGTATAAAAATGTTTACTTGCAGTCACATATTGTTAGAACTTCTAAACATAAATGAAACATGTTAACATGAGGAACATCTCAAGTTGCTTCACTAGACAAGTCCAAGCACGTCGGGAACAAGTAAACGGATCGATTCTACCCGGCATGTTTATTATTCATTGCGGTTAAGCTTATACAAACACAATAGGCCATGTAGATTGTATGTCTTGTCAACGGCTTGTGTAAAGAAAAAGAGTTGAAAGATGAAATTGAACGCAGAAATAAAGTTCAAGCACGACATTGAACCAAAAAACGACAAGTGAGTAACTTTAATGGCCATATCAACAAAGTTTGTTAAATCTTTAACGAACCATGTTGAACAAACACAAACAAGTTTAGGGACAACATTAAAAAGAAAACTTCAGGTATTATATTGAATAGTGAGGAAAAATTCAAGGATTACTAATATCATTAGCCAAGACTAGAATGTCAGAATATAGGTACTGCCAACAACAGGAAAGTTTACAAACTCTAACCAGAGGCCTTCAACAGGTACCCGTCACCAACTATAAACAGCCAGAGGCCTTCAAAAGATACCCGTTACCAACCATAAACAGTCACGGTTCAGCCAAGGCCGATGCTTCTTCTCACTTCAAGAAAGGTTTCAAATAAAACCTGCACAAAGATCCAAAATTTAAAAATTTCTAAAGTAATTATGTGTGTTAGAGCTTGGAACCATACAGATCATGACCATGTCAAGTCTCCATGCACTGTAATTGTGAAGGGGAAAATATGTGCATGATCACAATATTCGGGAGAATAGTATGAACTTACAGTTACACACTGGCCTTATGGGATTTTCAAGTTGATGTCCAATTGGTAGATGACCATACTTCCAGGGCACTTGTGGTTCAGACCACTCAATATGATGAATAGTTCAAACTGAATCTTGACAACCTGCCTTTCCAGAGTATTTGACAACCAGAATTTGTGTGAATGATCTATTGTTTCAGTCAATGTCATGTCCAAATTTTTGTGGCCTCACGCACCTATGAAAATTGACAGGACCCCCGTAGTTTCATGGCATTAACCCAGAATTTTTTTTTTCATCTACCAGAAATCTTTGCAAGAGCAAACTCCATCATTGAAGTAGTGAAACTGATTGCAGTCCCTGATCACAATCTTCCGTCCGTAGACTTTGGATATCATCTTTATGGCAACACGACAATCACCGCATAAGGTTCTTAATGATTCGTATGGTAGTACCAGCACTTGTTTTTAAAAAGCAAAATGCCATAGCCAGTTTTTCACTATGAAGGGATAGTGCAAGCTCTTTTGCTTCCTCATCCAAATCAAGCAATACTTCTTTTGTGTTTCCCACATAACCTGCCTTCTTCAATTTCACCATGATCTCATCAAGCATCATATAGATCTCCTTACTGTCTGGATGGGAATGATCTCCCACACCCCGTCAAAAAGCTACACCCAGGGACATTATAAATGCCCTTTGCTTCCATTAGGTTTCTGACTTGCCTCACTTCATTCCATATACCCAATTTTGCATAAACATTTGATAGAAGCACATAGGCACTGCTATTGCCAGGATCCAGCTGGATTAGCTTTCTGAGCGCAATCTCACATGTTTCAATGTCACCATGTGTCCTGGATCCACTCAGTAGAGCACCCCATATAAGCACATCAGGCTCCACAGGCATCAACTTCACCACGGCCCATGCCTCTTTTATTAGACCTGCTCTCCCAAAAAGATCCACTAGACAGCCATAGTGTTGAATCATCGGAGTTATTCCATGCTCCTCACTCATTTTCCTGAAAAATTCCTTCCCTTGAGTCACCAAACCTCCATGATCGCAAGCACAAAGAATACCCCAGTATGTCACACTATTAGATTTCAAACCTTGCTGTGTCATATCCGAGAACAAGCCGAGACATTCCCCAGCATGACCATGCATTGCCAAGCCCGATATCATAGCACTCCAAGCTATCACATCCTTATTAGGACCCAAATTGCCGAAAACCAACCTTGCCCTCTCAATACTACCGCATTTAGCATACATGTTGATAAGACAAGTCCCCAACACAACATCAACTTCTATCCCACATTTGTCAATATAAGCATGAGCCCACTTCCCATGTTCCAGCGCACCCAACCGCCCACATGCCGAAAGCACTCCAGACATGGTGAATTCATTAGGCCTAACCAAAGCACCTTCCACGAGTTGCATCTCCCTGAACAAAGCAAGCGCTTCCTTAGACTCCCCACACCTAACGTACCCATTAATCATACAACTCCAAGATATCACGTTCCTCGCAGGCATTTCGTCGAACAGCGCACGGGCAGCATCACTCCGACCCACTTTCAAGCACACATTGATGACCGAATTCCAAGACGGCAAATCTGGTTCAGCAATCTCGTCAAACACTCGAGATCGAGCGCTGAGTCGCCGCACGAAGAGTACATGTTGATGAGACAAGTCTGGACGAAGGTATCCCGGTCAAGCCCAAAGACGAAACTTGAGCGTGGATCTGTCGACCCGATTTGAGATGGGGAACGGAATGGAAGGACTGGAGGAGGAAAGGGAAGGTGTGGAAGTCGGGTTCGACGCCATGGGAGCGCATGCGGGCGAAGACCGACAATGGAGGTTGAACCGAGACAGGGGATTGGGCATGGGCTCGAATGATGTTGTTCCTGACGTAGGATTCGAAGGTGCGGTGAGCGAAGTTGAGAGTCGGGTGCGTTAACGAAATGAGCTTTGTGCTGGTGGAAGGTGGCATCTGGTGAAAGCTAGCGAAACGCATGGGATTTCCACAGCAGGGGGCGAGTTCTCTCCATTGTAGCAGAGGAGAGCTGCAAAGCTTGTACGGTTGTACCGACGACATGCAACGTAGACAAGATCGAAGTTAAAAAAGCGATAACCTCGTTCTAAATAGGAAAAATACCACAAAAATTTTAGCTATTGAAAAGAAATTTTAAAAACTGTATTTTGTAAGAAAAATATCATCAAAAACTAAATTACCCATTGGGACAATTTTACCTTAATTTTTTTTTTTGTCACAACTGGACTATATTATTTGTGACAAAACCCCAAACTATATCACTTGTGATAATTTTACTCCGAACTTTTTTTTGTGTCATCAAAAACCCTAAACTATATTACTTATGACAAATTTACCTCAATTTTTTTTTTGGGTTGAAAAGGCATTTTTTCATTTTTTTTTTTTTTTTTCCCTCAAGAGGAGGTTAGCGAGGGTGGCCTCGCCGGCGTTGGAGTTGGGCAAGGGCCGCCTAGGCTAGATTCAACTTGGGCCACTCTCATTGGATCCGGCGGGGGCCCTCCCCCGGCAAGGGCGACCCGCTGCCCTAACGAGGGGATGGCCGCCCGTCGGATCGGCGGGAGGCCCCCCCGGCGTCGGGCGCCGATTTGGCGAGGATCCCGAGGGTGGGCGGCTCGGGCTGGGGCGACCCTCCCCGGCGTGGGCCACCCCGCCGGCGGCCCTCGCCCGTCACCGCCCAATGTTAGTGGTGGCGACCTCGCCGGCTCCCTCTCGCCAGGAAGGAAGAAAAAAAAAAAATAAAAATGGAAAAGACGAAAATGCCCTTTAGTTAAAAAAAAAAAGTATGAGGTAAATGTGTCCCAAGTGGCATGTTTGGATTTTTGATGACATAATAAAAATAGGGTAAAATTATCCCAAGTGGAATAGTTTGGGGTTTTTGGTGGTACAAAAAAATTTATGATAAAATTGTCCAAAGTGGCATAGTTTGGGGTTTTTTATGGCAAAAAAAGTTCGTGGATAAAATTGTAAGCATAGTTTGGGTTTTTGATGTCCTTTTTCCTTCTAAATAAATAGATCTAGTTTTGGATTGAAAAAAAGAAAAATTGCAAAAGGCAATTTTTTTTATCATTCGCTAAAATTAAAAATTGTATTTAAATTTAAAAGACTAGTGAAAAAACCTATATGTGAATCTTTGTGCCACATCGGTATAGATATATTTTAAGAGTTTTGAGCATTTTTAGTATTTTGCGTTATGGCGTGAAAATGCACCACTAGATTAAAAATATAAGGAAAAATATAAAATCACCTCATTGTATAAATTTGTGTGTAGTATGGCGTGGAATTTCTATCGGATGATTAAATATGTCAATAAATTTATGAAGTAAAGCGTGAAATTTTTCTCTCACTTTTAATTTATGTCTTCCATTATTTATCTGGTTCTCAAATCCTCAAAAGGCAAATGTTACATGACTTAATGCCAAATTATACAGGATCACGTGCTTAATTGTTTGCATGGTACGCTCGAGCCAATAAGACCAATGAACAAAATGGATGGGCTTGTACAAGTAATTTTCCTTCTTAATTGCGAACTTGCTCGCGTATGTCTCTTTGGCCCACTTATGCCTTGTGTTTCACATAACTATCTAATTCTATATAAATCATGCAGCGCTTAATCGTCAAGACAAGGATTAAGGTTGAAATAGAACAGGATAAGATAGACGTGCGTTGACTCGCTAGTATACTTGTGGGTGACGTTAGCAACCCAAACAATATCGAATTAATGTAGCGAAACAAAACTATCTTCTCTCTTATGCAAATTTAATAAGAAACGATATAGTATAGAAGAAACGATATGGTATAGCAATATAAATACCAAACATGCAAATACAAAACAATTTTTTTTTATGGAAAACCTCATCGGTGTGAGGAAATAAAAAACCACAGGACTACAATCCATCCAAAATTTTCACTATCAACAAAATTGGATGCACAAAGTTCTCCTCTAGTAAATACTAGAGGTATTAGACCAAAAAAATAAAATAATAGAGGTACATAGCAAAAATATCAAGAACATCATTCTTAGTAATTTCATTAGAGGTCAAGAATTAATCTCACCAATAACACATGTTTTGTTCAACTCACGAAAAACCTGATCTAGGGAGCATTAAACAAAAATCAAACCGTTTAGATTTGAGAAGAGTGTGCTACGAACATGTTAACAAAATTTTAACTCAATTGAACCATGAATCAATTTTTTATATCAGCTTGGTGTTAATTACACACAACCCAAAACCTAGATTTTCTGTTCTCTTTTTCTTTTGTTATTATGTTTAAACTAACGTTCTTTGTGGTTACCATATAACAGATATAGCGAGAAATCATAATTTTCCATATGGATTATAAATAGCCTCAAGTTTTTAGACTTGCGATTCATGAGGTTCCTTCACTTTACATGGAGTGGACCTAGTCAACGCACGGCATATCGACGACCGCTCAGCATGATTTGCAGTTTCTAGATTTGCCTAGATTTTGGCATGCACGATAGAGAGACAGAAAAACTCTCAGGCGATCGCCTGAGAGCGGTCAACGCCTGAGAGTTGCGAACATCGAGCGGTGATGAAAGGGGTGCAATCGCATAGCGACGCCAACATTGCGCCGCTGAGTGGGGGAGCAAAGACGCTGTCCTATTCTCCTTTTTCTTATTTCTTTTCTATTTTTTGCTCAGGTGTGTTCAAATTCATCCATTCATAAAATTCGGACAACTTATCATGTCTTTTATCTGGATATATCCGAATTTGTCCTGCCCCGTAAACGTCAAATAGGTTAAATTTGCTCTGCGTTCCAAGTGTGTGTTCTGCTCATATAGCTTCTCTCTTACAGGAACTGTCCGATGGTGCCCTGACGTGCATCATGCATGGGCATCAACTTAAGTCGGAAGGCATAATATGCGCTTTTTGGAATAAAAAAAAAAAAAGAAAAAAAGAAATTCACAAGACATGATATGTCGAATTAGGGACGAGCACCATGCTACTTGGTTCGGTTTCATTGTCAAACCGAATTGAACCGAACAATGTAAATTCAGTTCGAACAAGGACCAATTTGGAATCAAATTGAGCCCACTATTTTTTACAATTTGGTTTGATATCGTTTTTATTTTTTTATTTTTTTCTCTTTAATCATTTGTAATTTCGTGAATTTAAATCAACTCAAAAGATTTTTTTTTTATTTGTCTTATTTTAACTTTCAACTTACGCTCTGACTTTTATTATAAAATGTGAAGAATCGAATTCCCCACCTCTCTCATCCCATGTGGAAAGGATAACCACTGGAATAATCTCTAGTGATTAACTCAAAGGTAACACAAGGTATTAATTACATAAAACACCAAACTCTACCCTCCTAACAATTCATAATTTCATATAAAACGAAAATGTAGGCTTCTTTTTTTTTGTCGATCTTATTTTAATTCTAAACTTACTCTTAAATTTTTACATTGTCTCTTTATAGAGAATGAGAGTCAAAACCCATATATGAAAGCTAAAAATTATCACCCTAACACCTTTGAAAAGATAGGGATTCGAACCTTCCGCATCCCCCTTCTTGTGTGGGAAGGGCGACCACCAATGGTTAAAATTTAAGCTACTTCAAATGATGAATATAGTAAAAAAAAAATTACTAGGTCATATTATGCATTTTTGTAGTTTGGTTTGGTTTTGGAAAAAAACCTAGACCAAATAACACCACAAAAAGTGGTTTGTTCGATCCGTGAACCCTTTCTCTTTTGCAATAAAGTACTCTTAAATCACATATTTAAACTTTTTTGACTCACCCCTAGTTAGAATTATACAATTTTTTTTTTCCAAGGAATGTGTAATTTTTAGGCTGTCTCCTTCCATAAAGGGTAAAGAAGCGTCCCGTGAAACCAAATTGAAATGATTTTAACTCTTTGGTTAAACTCAAAGACAGTTATATTCTGGATTAAAAACAGCGATCCGAGATATTAACCTTGTGATGCGAACATGCAACTTTTTGGCTCAAGTCACTCCACATTTAGATTGTCCATGGCAGCTTCAATATCAAACATCTTAAAAAACTCTTCTAAGCGTTGGGTTATTTTTGCTAAGATAAAATGGTCAAACTGAAAGGACTGGATTGAAGAAGAGCTTCCAATGGCCCAGAAGACCGCGACATGTTTGTGTTACTCAAGAGTATTTTGAATCAACCTACATACTTTGCAAAGAAGCAATGCCACGACAGGTGAGGGCTGTCCATAGTTCGACTACATACAATACAATAAACATCCCGTCATAGACATAACATGGCAATACCTAAGCTCATTCACTGAAGAACCTCGCGAAAGGAGGAATCCTCGGAGCTACTTATGACCAAATTAATGAACTTTTGATCCCACACGCCACTGAAAGTCACTGAACATCATGCAGACATTTTTGAATTGCGGCTTGGAAATCATCGGACTCGATGTCTGCGGGAGGGTACATGCGAAAAACATACGAGATGGGCTTGGATACCTCCATCAGTTTCTTGGAGGGTATGACATCCGACAACTCCCCAAAGCTCTGCTCCGCGAAAGGAAATGACTCGGTAAGAAAGAAGAAGCAGCTCCTTCCCAGCTTCTCCACCTGAAACAATAATCACAAAGGTGTCAAAACAACGCTGGGGGCTAAGGACGGATATCTACAAAAGATGTCTTTAACACACTATTATGAACTTAGCAAAAGAGTCTAAAGTTACTTCTCAAAACCGAGCTGAAAGGTTCATCAGTGTAACTACCGGTTAACAAAGATACACTCAAGAACAAAAATAAAAATCTAGTTTAATGGCCATGCGTGGAAATAGCGAGATCTCTCTTGCCGAGCACATGCACCTGCTGATTGGTCAATCACCTGCTCCTTACAGGATTTCATGATCAAGCAAACGCAGCAATGAAAAAAAATTGTGACCATCTTTCAGAAACAGTAATTACCTGCAGTTTTGAAAACCTAAGGTTATTCATGGTAAGAATGACCGGCGCTTCACATAAAGCGTCAGCAAGTAGCCGAATTGCCAGATACTCGAAGAAATTCTTCACGAAACTTCTCTGTCCCTCCAAATTTTTTCCATATTCGCAAATTTCGAAATCGGGAAACCACAAGATGCATTTCACTGACTTCCACAGAACTTGACTCTCCGCAGATTTCCCTATGATGGTTTGATATGGGTGATGGAGTCCCCACATAATCTTGATATCGGTCAATGATGGGTCGGATATGGAGGATTCCAGAAGACGTGTGGTGGCAATTATTCTTGAAGGATCATAACTCCGGGCAATGTTGGAGGTAAAATGGAAGTTGGTGTCATCCAAGATAAGAATATTTCCATCATCAGCAAAAGGAAATAACTGAATAAGCAGCGCCGGGTCAGCATGGCCATTTTCTGGGATGCATGAACTTGGCCTAGTGACTGATGAAAATGATGTGCCCAGATCATGAGAGAAGGAACATGAATCACTGTTTCGACAACCCTGCAAGTCCAATTACACAATCAATTAATGAATTGCTTTCACTTTGCATGGGGGAATAAAGTAGCAACAGAGATAAAAACAAGACTTGAGAGCATATGAGGAGAGTGTGGCATGACTCGGACATAATCAGCGACCGGTTCACACAGTCACGTAAGATTACCAGCTTTTTGAAAGTCTTGATTTAGACAAGGAATCACCTATTTAAGCTCAGAACCCTCTAATCTCATAGGACTATATGCAAGCAATCCCAATACCAGCTTTTGGAACTCTTGCTCGTGACTAGGAGCAGCCAAATTAAGCTCAGAAGCCTCTAATCTTTTAGGAGGACTAGCCACAAAAACCATAAGTATATTTGCTTTTATTGACCTTTTCAACATCCATGAAGCATCAACAGAATTCTTTTTATAAGTACCCCATCAAGGTTTGTTTAGCTTTGCAGTAACTTCTGCTACAACCTTAGTTGCCATAGCCTGTAGTTCTGTTATGGCTGTGGCTTCGAAATGAGCATAACAGAGTGTTCTAAAAGTGCTATAGACCTTCAAATTATGAACTCTCCAGATCAGAGCTTCTCCAGAAGCTGCTGAAGAATGAGCACCACTGAAGGTTATAACTGCACCAGTTTTGGCGTGCTTGCCAAGCATCTAAGAAGAACTGAAGCACTCCAAAAAAACCTAGCCCAGGTGCCAAGCAGTGCTGCTAGGCGTGTGTTACAAGGCAACTTTCAGTATGAGCCTCCAAATTACAGAATCATAAGATTTGAAATTCTGGATAAAAACAATAAATTCTCTCAAAAAATTCAAGAACATCAGGAGCAGGAGAAGGTGTTCAGAAAGGTCTTCATTTGATTAAATTAAATACACTGCTAGAATCAACAACAAAGCAATGGAATCTGATATGCTGACAACTAAGCACGAGCAGATCAAATAACAATTATATATGGAGGGTTTCCATCGCCCTTTTGATCAACATGACAGAGCCTTTAAAATTGGGGAAGATTCTCAATTATGTGTCATATGCATTCTGTGAACATAGTCTTGTGAATTGCAGTAGTATGCAATTTACGAAGTTAATGATAAGATATAAAGCATGCCCCACTTGTCAATGTTAGCTACTGCTTATTTTGCTTCAATCACATTCACGATGAAGCATAACACGTCCCCAAACATTCACTTGTAAGTGGGTGCAAACTCTGAGAAAGGAAATTCATAGGCTGGTAACACGTGCATGCATATAATATATGGTGAAATAAAAGTTAGAGGGAAGTATAGACCTGTAAAGTGGAGAAAAATTTGCATGTAGGTTGTTTTGCGTGGAATGAATGAGAAAATGAGCAATTTCTGTCCCTGTAGCAAGATCCTTTCAGAAAATACATACATAATTCACCCTCGTTAACAGAGAAACCACTCTCCGAAGAACTCTCAGGCTGATCACTGGGTGCCAATCCAAAGTAATGAGCTTTTATCTATTAAATCATTACAAACAAAGGAAACTTAATTCCATAGGTATCTGCAAAAGAGCATGTAAAATATGATAAAATACCTCTTTGACAACAGCTGTCAATTTTTCAGCTACATTATTTGTCTGGAAGTCATTTGGGGCAACAAATGGCATAGCAACACATTTCCTTGTGTCGGCAGATAAATTACGTTCATCCTCATCTAGGCCCGCTGCATCTTCATCTTCATGTTCATTTGGCGGACACTCAAGGAAGCATTGATGTTGGAAGTCACGAGGATAGTAATAAGAAGGAAAACTATCAGATGTACCAAGGAAGTTGGGCCGAAATCGATGCAATGAACTCAGGACATCTTCATCTGAGGAAAAGCAAATTCAACATAAAAAGTCCAACCAATTGAAGAAAGAAAGGGGAAGAGGGGTGACAGGAGAGAGATGAAGAAAATGTTGCAACTGTACATATTTCAGCAACGTGATTAAGTGATGGCTGTCTAAGAGAATGAAAGAAGCACCATTCTTCTTCAGTCTCTAGCACCATCTTCTCTGTAGCTTTCATGTCATCAAATTGTAGAACTTGCCTTAAATGCTTAGTGCAATACTTGTCCTTCAGAAGAATACAACATACATATGAGAATGGATACATTAAAGATCTTCAAGAATAAATCCTGAGAATACCTTGAAAATGCGCTGCCAAAACTTAAAGGCACACAAGTTAGCCATCAACACCACCTCCATTAGAGGTCCAATTGGAGGTTTGTTACTGCTAAAGTAGCTGTCAATGTACTTTGCGAACTGGAAAGAAAAAGGGAATAGCCAATGAGAGTAATGTCTCACCTGTTGATGAATCTTAAAAGAAATTGGCAATTGGTTGATAGGAGGTACCAAATCATCCTCCCCAAAAAAATAGCTGATGGGTAGAGGTTGCGTATCTATCAATACACCAAGAAGAATGCCCTCATGCAGCAATCCAACCTCCCCAAACTTAATTATGAGCAGAGATGCATCAAAAGACAAAGAGAAACTGGCAAGCAGACGTCCATAGAATGTTGGCTCAAGCCTCCCTCTATTAGATGTCTGAAGTACACCCATATGAACTAGCAAATCTAATGCATCCTGAACAACATCAGGATCAGGAGGGTCTAAAGCCTTCTGCAACAGTACTAAAATTATTTTTCAAGGATTAGCATTTCTATTAATCAAATAATACTGAATTTATGAATGGAGAAATTCAGGGCATACTAAAAACATAATCCTGGAAATGTGTCATGTATCTTAGAGTTCTGGAATAGAGGCAAGTTCCCTTTTAAAATCATCCAATGTCAACTTTTGGACAATCAAATAGAGGTAAATGCAGGGGGGGACGTGTCAGTAATATGGTTCTGAATAATTTCTGCGTGAAGTTTTTCCGGTGGTCCTAGCTAAGCGCAAAAAGGAAAAGATCCAAAGACAGTACTTCTTAATTTAGATCAGTACTGACGATCCCCCTTTCATTACCTTCTGAATAGATTTAAAACATAATGCCTTTCCATTCGTTTCAAGACTTCCATAGTTTCTTCACAAACCATATATACATGAAAGTGTATAAGGTATCTATTTCTTGTTAGTCAACTGAAGGGTGACAAAGGACAATTAAATTCCTTAATGCTTTGTGAATGTTGAAAATGGGATGTCTCACGGTGTTCCTTGAACTGAAGAATTTCTACCTCATTGAAGAAATTCGCTTCCTCATCACTTCTTGTTAGCTGCATAGGGTTCCAATACGGAGGGAATTGATTGAGCAAGAAAAATTTTGCAAGGCAGAGTGTCCTTTCCGATGTACTCACTGATCTTAAAAACACAACACACAATGGGAACAGATACCGTATGGGCAAGTGCACTGGGATAAAATGGAGGTCATCAGTTTTGGATTTCAGTGGCAGGGGAAGGGAGGCAATGCTCTAGAAAGGTAAGCTACGCTAAAAGATGGAGGAAGGAAAAGGACTTCACAGTTTTGATTTTGCCCGCTTCGCTATATTTTTTTTATTTCCCATCCTTTTTGCATGACTTTTTAACACACAGGTTGGAGTCCCATATTGCACTTCCAGTTCTAAGGGAATATTGATGCATCAGGGCAAGTTTGTAGATGACAAAGGTGAAACAGGAAGAGAGGACATTTCAACAGCACGCTTATCATTTTATAGACAGAAGAAACATACCTCTGGGATCATTAATGGCCTCTAGTTCAGCACAACAGATTAGAAGTATTTGCTGTTGCAGTGATAATCTCAGCATAGTTGGACACTCGTAATCCTCTAGATCACTGAAAAATGATTGAGTTACCAATCTATAAATCTCTCCATCGCATGTCTGACCAGTTCTTCCTCTTCGTTGCTCAGCCTACATGTAGCTTTGAATCTCATGAACATAACATAGAAACTGAGACTAAGATGCTGAGCTTTATATTATACCTGAGATTTGGATACCCACATGAGCCTCGAGATTTTGCTCCCATTACTGTCCCAGTAAACTTGTAATGATCTACACGAATCAATTATAAAAGCTACTTCCGGAATTGTCACTGATGACTCGGCACTTTTTAGAGCTAATATTATCTGGTCAAAAATAACTTTCAAAATCAGAAGGAACTGAAATATGTGATATGTTTCTTTAACTGGCTAATGAAAAGAGATCCAACTTAATCATAAATCCATATCATTGGGGGAAAAGTTGCACTTGTCTCACTTTTTTCACATTCCAATATCACCCTTACTACAAACTACATTAATTTCATCAAGAAACCAACCCTTTCATACATAACCCCACCATCACTATATCCACCCCATCAAATAATCACCCAATTTCACTAAATTTCTTTTATTTTTTTTTTCATTCATAACCTCCCATAATGATGCACACGCTTCAACAGTAATAAAGGCATAAGAAAAGGTACAGTCCAACAGCAAATAATATGATGGTCTCATACTAATTTCAGATGGATAAGTACGCATAATTTCGTAACCATTCCTAACAAAAGCAGAGGCAAACTAATCCATAGACTTCATGGAGAACGCAACTTGAGGATAAGCACATGGAGAAACATGCCTAAACGATCTGCACCTATGCAATGATATCAATAGAGTAAGCAAGATCCTTGGCTTCCGTTTTCTGCATCAGTTCATTGGTATAAATGCTGCCAATGGTTCACAAGTCAATATAAGCAAAGTTTTTCATGTAAAATCTATTGATATTGTTTTCCATTGCGATAGCTTTTCAGAAGAACACAATCTTCATGTTTTATTGCTTCCTCAAATACTTCTACAAACAAAACAACATTTTAACCCAACTAAATGATATGATGCCTTTATATGGTGCACATCAATCTTGATTTAGTTACCGATATTCTGATCATGCAAGAAGCTAACATGCAAATTAAGCGAACTCCAATGCCAAAATATGAGAAGTTTATTTGAGCTTCCCAAAAGTGCGTCTTACCTTACGGTGGGACTTCCAGATCTTCATATCCAATAAAGCTTGTTCTGATTCTATACTGTTATGCAAAATGACTTTGAACAATGAACTTAAGGACTTCAAAAGGTGCCATTGCTGCACTCGTGAACGGTATGTTGGCAGAAAAATCAATATGCTCTTTTCAATGTCTGGCTCATTATCATGGATATGCATTACCAAATCATGAATGAGTCTGTGGACTTCAGGTTTAATATCTGCCTTAGCTGTTGAAGGGCTTTCCCCATTGCAATATTTCACTGACAATGACTCTGAGCTATTTCCAAGCAATTTGGTTACCTGTTCAGCAAACTTTAATAAACAACAGTATGCCTCTCAAGCTATAACTGAAAACACCTCGAAGATACTCTCTCTTCATGAGAAAGATAGTAATTAACCTTTCTATAGAGAAGAGAAAAAACAACTGTCAGGAATTATCATGCTTCATCGATGGCTTTTGCTTGTGTAAAATGATAATCTTAAAGATTCAGTGTCACTCACACTATCAATAATGCCATCGCAAGAAAAAAAAATGGACCCCGATTCTGCCGTCTCTTTTTCCCACAATTTTTAAACATGAGGATTTCATCTTCTGAACTAACTCTGCTCCACTGCCAAAAAAAAATTTCCCCATTATTTTATGATCGTTCTGGGTTTTGCAGGGTCGAGGAAATAGGGGCATGGTGTTGGATTGAACAGGAGTAGACACATATATTGACACAAGAATACTACATTCGTGTTAGAATTTTAAATAATAAACCACGCTTTCATCTAATAGCTTAAACTTTTAGAATAGTTGGTTGTGGTCCCACAAAATCTCACATGATATCAGAGTTGGAGATCCTGAATTCAAATTTTTCCAAACTTCATTTGCCTCTCCAATTGAATTTCCACGCTTAGTATCAGGTAAAAAACCAAACTAAGCATGAGGAGGAGTGTTAGAATATTTAAATAATAAACCACACTTTCATCTAATAACTTAAGTTTTTAGAATAGTCAGCTGTGATTCCACAAAATTTCACAATTTGGACTCGAGCGGGAAAAGCACTAAGAGGGAACTTTATACGCCATAGCCTTAATATAGCATGTGTAATGAATTTGGTGTAATATGTGGAAGACATATTTGGGAAAATGCACCTGGAGTAAGATGTCAGGAGGCATTGAACTTAATACTGAGATAAGATATGCCACTTGTCAAGCTAGGGGGCAAATGGATATGCAGGCCTTACTTTGTTAGTATTTGCCGTGGGTTATGGTGCACTTTGAAGCCCTCAATCATCTATTATGCTGTGCATGAACTAAAGAGGTTTAAAGTACTCGAGTTCTTCCCACAAGCATATGCGCAAATGAAGGTCCCATTGCATCTGCTTTCAAATGCTTTCATAAAGACCGTTAAGGGAGAATGTAGCTTTATTGTTTGTAGTGGGTGTTATCAGTACAACATGCATTTTCGCTAGAGATATTCTAATGTGAAGCAGAACTAATAAAAATAATTTTATAATAGCATATAAATGGAGACATATAAATGCAAATCTCTATTTCTTCATTCTAGCTCAAATTCTTAGGCATCGTATTAGTGTTTTTGCAAGGGGTGAGCACCAGACCGGTTTAATCCCGAGAACTGATCCGAACTAGCCTTACATGATTGATTTAGACAATGATCAGATGGGTTCCAGGGTTAAAAAAAAAAAAAAGGGTAACCAGCCTTAACAAATTCATTTTAAAATAGGCTCTGCTCTCAAGTCAACCGTGAAACCAGCTCCTTCGGTTCCATGCTGATCTCTAAAGGAACCAATTCCAAAAACTAGAAATCGACTCTAATAGGATAGTTTCTAGATCTTGGTCTAAAATCTACATACACCATACCCCCAGTTTTTGTGGAATCAGAGGTTGCTTTCATATTTTTTCCTCCATAGTTAGATCAAATTAGAGATTGTATATTGTGAAGTATACAATTAAAGGAGGAGCGTCAGTTGGAAGGCAAAACACTAATTACTACATGGTCAAAGATGCAAACGCCCTTTTTTGGTAAAAAAAAATTCATTCATTATCAAAGTGATATGTGAAAAGAAATCTTAAAAGTCATGTTAACAAAACAAATCTATAAAGCTCCAAAACAAACAAAAAAAGGCCAGAAATCAAGGCGTTTCAATAGAGTATGATCATCAGAGATAATCACAAATTCATCCTTCAAGAACAGATCTTGGATTGCAGCATCCAAGCGAAAGGATCAATTTTTGCCTAGGGACAATGGAAGCTATTTTTGTGATCGTCGCAATCAGGCGTTTATGCAAGGCACCCAGACCTCTTCCCTACATGCTACAGCAATGGCTGCTGCTCCCAATTATTCATTTCCCTCAAATCTAAAAGCATTAAATTTGTCACCTTTAAAGCTAAATAAGTTAAAGTCAAGACATTAAGGATTTCTAGCTGGCGAAACAGCCGCTTCTCCACCAACACTCGATCGAGAAAATGGGCAGCAGATTGCAAATCCTGAGGCAGATCATGGGTTGGAACAGATCTGACTCATCAAATCTTGGGTCATTGGTACGTCTCTGAAGAAGCTCTCAGACTTGCAGTAAGGCTTAAAACAGCCTTACCGGTAGGGAACGCTCTAGGAGAACAGGATACTCAGAGCACTCAAGACCATCTGTAATTAGTTGAACGCTGCTACTGGTCAACCTGTTTAGGAAGCAAATAAAGTTTTCAGGTTGCTGGAAGGCCTTGGTGACAAATACAAGGTTTTCAAGATCACCATGCTTCGACCACCCCTTCCATCGGATGTTAGCGTTATGTAGGAGATTGAAAAATATTAATAAAATAAGTTACATCATTATTTTCCATTAATCAAATTATTTTTCATTAATTAAATTGGATGATGTTAACTGAAAAATCTAAATTTCATCAGTTTGATTAATTTTAGAACTTGATTATATTTTCTTAAAGTATTTGAAACTTATTAGTTGTTTGCAAAAATTAAAATTTCACTCTACTCCTCTCTCTCACTGTCTATATATCTACACTACGCTCTTCCCTACCCAGCGGCTTCTACAAGTTTCTGAACTGTTCCAAACTATTCTAAATTTCTTTCAACGGCAACTTCATCTTCATTTTCTCATCTTTTCATCTAGAATTCTTATCTGAACTTCATCTCTGCAAAAATGCCTCCCAAATCATCTCGTGGTGCTCGCATTCTCAACAAATATGCTGCAAGTAGAAAATCCAGTGGCATTGCTGCTGTCCTCTCTCGTGCTCCCAAGGAATCACATCATGTTAGACTCACAGAACGAGAGAAAGAAAGAAAAAGCTGATATCTGCAGGAAGTGCAAGCAAAAAGAACCGATGATCATGCAAAAGCAGACAGAGCAAGAATGCCTCCCAAATTGAAGAAAGGTAGGGCTCAGGGCAAGCCTCAAAAGAAAAGGCCTGCTAAGAAGGATGTGCCTGCAAACGTTGAGCTTCAAGAGGAAGTCAAGGAGAGCAAGGCCTCAATTGCGGAGACTGCTGGAAATGTGGAATCCCTCCAGGAGGGTTTTGGGCATTATCTTTTTTGAATCGAGCAATCCATTAATTCTCTAGAAAGAATTGACCCGCTTGGTCCTTACCTTAATCCATCTCTGGTTGGGTTAAAATTTGGTTGAATTTACCAGTTAAGTTAAGTAAGGGGGAGAAAATGAGAAACTTTGAAAATAGTATTACTTGATTATACGTCTCTGTCAATGTTTATGTCTTCATTTAATAATTATTAGCTTTTATTACTGCTATCATAAATCATATCTTTATTTATTTCATGGAAAATTAATAATTTGAAAAATATTTTCTTAAAAAATATCGCTTGTATAGTTTATTAGAATGAATGAATGAAAAATATTTTCACTATCCATAGAAATGTTTAAATATTAATAATTGTTGGTAATGAAAATATTTTCATTAGATAATCATTTTAAGTTATATAAGCGATTAATTTTACAAAAATATTTTTCATATTAGTCATTTTTCATGGAACAAACGGAATTATGAAACAATCTCTTGATAGAAGCCAGAGTAGGTTTAAACTTCCAATTCTGAACTCTTGTGCTTCTATCACTTTGTCTCATTATATTCCTTGATCATATCAATGTTTTGGAGACTATCAATTGCTAATGAATGCTCAAGTTTTTAACTCTTATATTTTAAATCCTAATAAGCAAGCCAAATCCTATTTAACTGCAATCTTAATTTGCAAATTGCACGTTTATGTATTTTACATTTGTATATTCCTAGATAGCTTAGTCATCGTTAAGGAAGCGAGATTATTGGAGAAACCTCCCTATGATATTTTGAAAGTGACAAAAACAGCTATTTTGATTATAATTTGATAAAATCATATTGCGTCCTAGTTAGGGGAAGTTGATATGAAGTATTCTTCACCAAATCAAGGTGTTCAGAGTATACATTTGAAAGACCTCTACAAGATGGATGGATCTTGATTAAAGGAGATGAAGTCTAGTAGAACGAGGTGTTCATGAGAATTTGGAGAAATTATGAGAAGGTGAACATCTTAGTAGAGTCTTGATCACTAACATACTCAAGAGAACTAATGGATGGAAGATCTATAGTCAGATTTCCAGCAAGTAGCTTGGATAAATTCATTGGATCACAAGTATAGGTAGATCCCTATATCAATTGAGTGCGAGACTATCATGCCTCTATCAACTGCTCAGAAGACCATGACTACTTTTCGTTTGATTTTGATGTCAGACAAAACGTAAATAACCGTCGACAATGATTGCATCTTATGTAAAATGACTAGAATTTTTTTTTTGTTGGTCTTACTCTACTTTTACTTTAACTCACTCTCAAATTTTTTGTCATGTTTCTCTTATAAGGCATGAGAATTGAAACTCACATCTAAAACTAAATCGTTCCCACTCCAACTCCACTGAAAAGTTGGGGATCCGAACCCCCCACCTACCTATTCCATGTGGAAAGGATGGTCACTGGGAAAACCCTAGTGATTGAATGACTAGAGTTAAGTGAGAGAAATTTTTGCCTATTTTGTTCCAACAGCAAAAAAAATATACTTTTGATGTAGGGAACATAGTCTATTTAGGGAAAACTTACTCTTTTACAAGGAAAATCAGACGATATGAGGGGCCAAATTTCCAGCTGATGTCTCTCCATGCCAATAGCTCTTTGACTTTCTTGAAGACTCTCCGATGGCTAAATTGGAGATTGGAGTTCTATATAAGAGATTCAAATCAAGCTGAAATAGTTGGCGAAAATTTGAGAAAGTAATAACTCAGATATCGTCTCGTTCTCTTTCTGATTACTATTGTGCTACGGTTCATTTGTGATACTCTACTAAGAGTTCTTGTTGCTTGTAATCAACTTCGCGTAGAAGTAGTACTTGTTATATTGTAACATCTCTAGAGAAAATTAGTGGACTCCAGCCTTATTTATGGTTGTCGGTCCGGTGGAGTAGATGTAAACTTAATATGAGCTTAATCATTATAAAATCTTTATGTAAAACTTCCTATCTCCTTATCCATCTCTATATCCATTTGATAGAAGTATTTACATATGATATTATCAAACTATTTTTGTCTTTGCCAAAGTAAAATTTTAATTATTTTGCAATCTATTCACCTCGTTAAGTTGTATTGTTAGCCTCAATAATACCATAGTGACGGCTTCTTTTGACACATCTCCATTCCATAGCTACTGTTCCTTCGCATCCAATGATCACTCGGTCTAACTCAGGTACTTCAAAGTGTAATCCAAAGTATGCTAACATTGTTGTCTCATACATTCACTCTGAGCCTTGGATGACTGCCTCTGCTCTTAAACATTCTGAGGGTAAAGCAGCAATGGCTGGTGAAACATACGCTCTTGCCACAAATAATACTTGGGATATTGTTCCCCAACAACAAAACAGGAACTTCGTTTGTCGCACAGGGGTCTTCAAAACCAAACTTCCATGGAGCTTTGGATCATCTCAAAGCTTGACTATTCACCAAGGCGTTTCATTAAGAAGAGGGTGTTGATTTATTAGAAACCTTCAATCCGTTCGTTAAGCCTGGAACCTTCTAATCACTCTAAATGTTGTTCATTATCAGCACATTAGCCAACCCGACGTCAAAAATGCCCTTGGATACCACGATCCATCTCGGCCTTATCATATGTTTACTTCCACGAGCACTATATGTCTTAAAATAAGCCCTCAGACATGGTTAGACAAGTTCAGCAATTTTCTAATTAGCTATGGATTTAGTGTCATCGACCTCTCCCACAACGCCCCCGTTGTGATTCCGACCGTAGGCTTCAACACAGTCCACATGGTTGTCTCAGCTGAAGCCATGGTCTCTGTACTGACTTCCGAAATCATATCCCAGCTTATCCTAATCCGAATCAAATTCCTCTAGGTAGGAACCAACGGACTCGTTGGAAAAGCTGGCCATGAGGATTGTTCGTCCGCAGCACTACTTCGTCAGCCCTTTCCAGGTTTTCCCCCAGACTAAGCCGCTACACTACACGTGTCTAGAGTTAATTGAAGATTATGCTCCATGGCATGGCCTGCGCCCCCTGATCTTCGTCAGTGGAATTTTTGCCTCCATTGCCATGGTTACCAGACATGGCTCTGCTCTCCAGCAAATTTTGCCGACTCCGATATTAATGGACGCCGTAGAAATGGTATAAACACGGATAAATGAATCCGCAAAACACGCACAAGGCGCAAAACGCTCCCAGATGAGCTGCTTTACACCACAATAAAGCGCATATTTATATGAGTGAAAATTTAAACTAGAATTTTTTTTTTAAAAATAAACTAAGGACAATGTAATCAATTGATAATTAGCTACATATTCGAATAAAATCAACTAAAGCTGCATTTGACAATTAGGTTAAAATTCAAGATATCATAAAATTTATCTTATCATATATTTGATATCTACTCAAGACAAGATAAAGTCAAATATAAAAAGGATTTATGTCGGAAATAATTTTCCCATGGAAGAGGTGGAATAAAAGTGAATAAAATTTCTAATATCAATAATAAGAAAGTTATTTTTCTCGAATAACAAAATTATTAAATTAACAAAATTAAAATTACATTCAATATAAATAAATTTGAATTCTAATATAAGAAATTCAAAATAACGAAAAATAACAATTTAATTTTTATTTTTATATTCGAATTTAATTATATCTTATAATATAAATTCAATATATAAATATAAACATATATTTATATTTATTACAAAATTTAAGTATTTTAGGTATATTAGTACAATTTACAATTTAATAAAATTTTATTAAAGAATGATGAAAGGGGAAAAATCAAACAGAAAATAATTTAAACAAGAGAGGAAAAATAAAATAAAAAAGCAAATAAAAATATAGTAGGCAAGAGTATCGTGAGAGATTTTACTGTCTCCATTTATGAATATTTAGGTTCGCTGATATGTAATTTAAATCAAACAATTCCGACTTTATTACTAGATTCATCAAATAATTGATAAGATATAGCAAAATCCTTAGATTTCATATCCTATCATATCCAATTATATCATGATTAGAAATTTGGACGACTAAACACAGCCTAGGATTATACTATGGATGAAGAAATAAAAGTAAGATTCTACTCCCATTCTAATTAACAAACCATAGATCATTAAGGTGATAAATCCGCAACAAACTCGACATTATCATGATGGACCCCACGTCATGATTTCAAGGGTAAAAGCGTACTTTACGAGTATTCCCAAAACTAACAATTAAAAGTTTGAACGGTCACAGCTGCAAAATCAGCCCTGGATTGCTTCTTGAAAATCTGCTTTCAAACCGTTTCAAGCAGATTTCTTAAAGCAGAAGCAAATACTCGCAAGCATTGCCCCGAAGGCATTATGCTTCGCCACTAAGAATTGCGACAAGAACTGCTCCCTACTAACTTTTCTAGCATATGATAAGTGCAAAAACATGGGTGGCCGTGGCTCGAATAAGTGAAAAGGCAGTAGGAGATTCCCAGTTTTCTTTTACAACATGATAATTCCAATATAGTTCAGTTCAGGATCTGTTTATTTTGACTTCTTAAACTACTCATGACTTTATGGCAAATACATATATATATTCCACCAAATATTTAAAAGTATTTATTTTGCAAATTTAAAAATCAGGAAAACAAGTTCACATGTCTTTAAATAACTCAAATTGCTAAGACTTACAAGCTTTCAAACATTCAAGATGTTACGCATTAAATTATAGTCAAATCTGAATACTAAGCAGAAAGTAAAGTCTATTCTCAAAAGCAAAAATTACGCCAACACACCTTGAAATTCCATGTGAAACAAGAATGCCAAATGATCAACCATTGATTGGGTACTCTTAAAAATTAATGCCGCAAATTTAGGCCTATCTGGACTAATAACTGAGCTTTTACCTGCTCAAGATATAAAACTCTTCGTTGATAAATGGTTTGCTGGTTAGAGTTAGGAATGGCAACCACCTCTACTCTTTCATTCCTGGCAATATCTCCAAAGTAGTCCCTATATTTTGCAATATCGGCTGTTGCGGACATTAATACCACCCTGTAAAATATCAAACAGGAACTAAGTTTCTAAGGCCACAAAGCGACCGCCTTCCACGAAACATCAAATCAAAGATATGGTTTTCTGTATACATTGCCAGTGTAAATGATTCTTTTCACTTCGTTATTAAATCAAATGCATCCACATTGTATTTGCACTACTACCTAATAAAAGCATGTTATTGATAAGCCGCCTATTGAGATTTTCATTTTCACAAGTGATGCATACTGAAGATAAAAAGAAAATATTTCACGAAGTATCACCACCAATGATTATTGATAGAGCTACTTGAAAATCTTATATGATACCATCATTTTGTGCAGAATAAGTAATAAACTTCGAATGACATCAAATACAGGAAATAATTAATAACCTCACCTGAGGTCGTTGTTCTCTAGGAGAAACTGCTTCACATAAATAAGAAGGAGATCAGACTCTACAGATCTTTCATGCACTTCATCTAGTATGATAGCCTTGTAATCAAGCGCATTCAGACCCTTCTTACGTATTTCATCTAACAAAACTCCCGCAGTTTTGAAAGCAATTTTTGAGCTGTAAAAGAAGACGGGTAGAAAGGAATAAGAACTTAGTTTAAGATAGACCCAACACGGATGCCTAAAGGCATTTCTAAATGGTGAATCGATATAAAATTAGCATGAGCCACTGAATAAAAAGGTCTTAACCAATATATACATAGATCAATGGAAGTGACTGTTACGTTTACGTGGTTGACCATCTAAGACACGGTGTTTACTTTATGAACATGGATTAATGACATAGATGCAAAAAATAAAAATAAAAAACTTTACCAAATTATATCAAAGAAAATACGATGATTAATGAAATTTGTGTGGAAAAGTTTAAAAACAAGGCTGACTATGCACCACCTATTTTGGTTCAAGTTATTACTTCTATTTACTTCCCCACCAAAATTTCAAAAATGATAATAAAGATTCCAAGTTTTGGAAAATTGTGAATTTGTATATAGGATGCTAGATTTTGATATTTGTATATTTTGAAATGTTTCAAGTGTTTTACATTGAATAAAATGTCAAACCCTATAATTACTTTACATGTGAAAGCTAGACAAATAACATAGTACATTTCACACGTTGTAACTATTTCATACTAATATGGCATAGTAATGACAGAAATGTTCATCAGTTGTGTGGATGTTGAAGTCACCGTGCTCATCGACATTTTTCTCACTATTTATGATGATCATAGAATTTGGAAACTCTTCACACATAAGATATAGATGGGAAAAGAGTTCCACTAAAGATTAGCTCAAAAGTACTGGAGGACAGATAAAGAAGGCAAAAATCCAAACCTGCTGAAGGATATAAAGGATATTAGAAATTAAAAACAATGCGTGACTATTGGTAGTGCCAGCCAAAAGCTCCAGAAGCCCAAAGAAATTGGCAACATAGCAAACATCATGGACCATCTAATTCTCGATATTAAGGAAATGGTGATAATAGACGCATGTGTTTCTTTCTTTATGACCTTTTTCCCCACACGCAGGAGCCCCGGGGAGAAGGTGGGGGGGTGGTGGGTGTGGAAGGAAGAGGGAGAGAGAGCATGCATCGCTACCTGGATGATATATTCTTTAAACGATCAATATGATATCCAACTTCCTCTCCCAACTCACAATGACGGGCTTTTGCAACCATTTTAGCCATGGCTACTACTGCAAATCTGCTAGGTTGTACACATATTACAGGATAGATGTTTTTCTCTAGCAGAAACTGAGGCACTAGAGAGCTCTTCCCTGACATTTAGAATAGACAATCAGATCGATCCCAAACAGCAAACTGTGGAGAACTGACAAAAACAGGTTAGAGCATCAATCAGATGTGGAGAAGTAGATAACACACGGGTTCCATTGAAATTCAATTCCGAATCCACATTTGTAACTTCAGGGCAAGCACAACCCAGTATTGGATTACACAGTTGAATGGGTTTAAAATCAACATTAGCCAATAAAAAATTCTCATGTCACGGATCTTGAAGGCCCCATCTTTAGTTTCTGCTGAAAGCTTCCTTTAGATTGAAGGATAATCATTTATAGGACTAGAAAAACCAAACTATTATGATCCTGAATAATC
This sequence comes from Corymbia maculata, assembly GCA_014182735.1. Classification (NCBI taxonomy): domain Eukaryota; kingdom Viridiplantae; phylum Streptophyta; class Magnoliopsida; order Myrtales; family Myrtaceae; genus Corymbia; species Corymbia maculata. The sequence goes on along the minus strand of CM024692.1, from coordinate 28,404,169 downwards.
TTTTTCACTCCTTTTAAAAGCTAGATAATGAAATACTGTATTCAGCTTTAAAACAACAACAACAAATGAGTTACATCCTGACATCAAGCCAAATCTCCATATTCCAGATGCTGACTTAAGAAGGACACAAAATGTACAATCTGCCAGCTTCATTCTCCAGTAAGTTTTTAGCAATCAGAATCAGTGAATACGAAGTGCTTAACTGAATTAAATACATGGTCTATAAGGTTACCAGCTAAATGAGTTTATCTTTCCAATATTCCATTATATAATCAAATCAAAGAGATTAAGAATTCTTTAGCAAGACATTCATGGGTTGGTGCTATTGCAGAGATTAACTAAGAAACTGAGCACAAAATTTTCATTCATTGGAATAAAACAAAAACGTTGACGCGATCATATTCCCACAGCATCAGTACAAGCTGCATGAGACCAAGTAATACAGAGCTACACTAAAGTGACATTTTCATTATTCAAGAATACTTTAGTTCCTTCGGTTCAGTTTCCAGCGCTGCGAAACACCATGAAAGACAATGGCTTAGTCCACGAACTAGCGATGGAAAGAAAAGGCAACAACAATCCTGATCATCCAAAATTGTGGCGCCAAATTCATCGTTTTTAAAATTTATCGTTCACCGCTTAAACTTAACGCAACCAAAATGGAATGCAGCACAGCACGCTGCACACAGAGACACACACGAACAGAGAGTACCGCATCCGGTTTCACCGACGATGAGGGTGACGCGATTCTCGAGGATCTTCTCAACGATTTTCTCGCGGATGGCCATGATGGGGAGGGGAGGGAACCCGGAGGAGGAAGAAGAAGGTAACTGAGACGAATACGACGAGCTACACGGTGACGACGCCAGAGAAGAAGGCCTCGCCATTGTCGAAGTGCTCCCCTCCGATTGCTTCTTCTGCTCTCTATGTGGTGTCCCGATCGCGAAGGAATCGCTCGCCGTCGCTGCTAGCGAGTGAAGTGAAGTCGAAGCAAAAGTGAGCCCGTTCTTTTCTTTTTCGCTGGAGAAGAAGGCGATCGTAAGGGGTCGTTACCTTCTCCCGGAAGGAAAGGGAGGGTGGGTCCCCCAAGTTTTTTTCCGGGCATCTTCGCTTTATCTCGGAAACGAGGAAAGAAAAAAAGTTGATCATGGAAGGACAAGAGAGTGCTTAGGTTTTATTTTGTTAACGAACCAAACAATTTCTATTCTACTTTTTTTATCCCTAGAAAATCTGTTTGGTGTTGAAGCCTCACTATGTCAGGGCGGTAAGGTCGAGTCTCACCGGTGGTTGGCCAACAGCCGGCCGAGAGGAATAAGGGAGGCCGATGAAAAAAAAAGAGAGTATAATAAAAGTATTGAAAAATCAAAAGAAAAAAGTCAAAAAAAAAAGTCACACCAAACACATTTTAGTTTGGGAAAAATCAAAACTTTCAAATGCTCTAAACTCATCTTGGAAATAAAATTAAAAAAGAATTATTTTTGAAAATAAATTATTTTCGAGAATAAAATTTAGCAAATACACCCTTATTAGAAATTTATCAACGGTCACGATCTCCCTAGACCAAATGGATGACGAGCTCACGTCCTTTGTGTCACACAAAAATTGTCACAAAATCACGGGCCTATTACACTTTCAAGTCTAAATTATTTAATCTTGCCAAAATTTTTCATATTTTACCAATTGAGTCCATTTGATTAATTTTATCTAGAAATATACGTGAAAATTAAGTGTATTACATGATCATGATCATTGACATGAATCATTTTTAATACTAATTTTTAAAAATTTTAAAATTTTCTTTTCTTTCAATTTTCCATAGTGACCAACAAAGGTTGTTGAAGCTGGCCAGCCATAAAAGGTGCCTTCACCCATGGTCAACAAAGGTGACCTCATCCATGGCTGCCTCATGGCCAGACCATGGCAAAGCTGGGCACAAACCATCATGAGGCATGACCATGGGCAAAGCCAGACTTTATCCAAGAGAGTATGTGTGCACTTGCAATTTCATGCAAGCCTCATAGAATATTTCAGTCAAGTAGCTCTTAATAAAAAAAAAATACTTAGGGTTCTTGTGGTTCAGACAAGTCAAAATGATGTGGAGTACAAAATAAATCTCGATAATCCAGCAATATGCTTTTTAGTGTATTTAACTGCCATAATTTGTCCGTGATTGATTGTTCAACATGTCCAAATTTCTGTGGCCACACATTCAGAAAAACCTATGAACATTGACAGGACCTGAGAGTTAATAAAATTGACCTGGAAACTTTTTCATCTACTAGAAATACTTTCCTTGATCAAAATCTCGCGTCTATAGATTTTGGATATCATCTTTATGGCAACGTGACAATCCCAACATATTCTAAAGTTCTAAATAGTTTGTATGAGAGTACCGGCACTAATTTTTTAAACAGCAAAAGGCTATAGCCAGGCTACGAAGGGATGGAGCAAGTTCTTTTGCTTCCTCATCAAAATCTAGCAATCCTTCTTTTGTGTTTCCCCACATAACCTGCCTTCATCGATTTCGTCATGATCTCATCAAGCATCATGTGAGTTTCCTTAGCTTCCAGATGGGAATCATCTCCCACAAAAAACTCACGAAGTACCCCGTCAAGCTCTACTAAGCTACTCCCGGGGACTTAGCCTCACATCGTTCCATCTACCAAATTTCGCATAGACATTTGACAGAAGCACAGAGGCGCCACTGTTACCAAGATCCAGCTGGATTAGCTTTCTAAGCGCAATCTCACATTTTTCAATGTCGCCGTGCTTCCAGGTTCCACTCGGTAGAGCGCCCCATGTAAGCACATCAAGCCGCACAAACATCGATTTGCTCATGGGCCATGCATCCTGTAGGCTTATTTGATAATCGATTAATCCTTGACTATTTATGTTTTTTTTTCCCGAAATAAAATAAGAAAAAATAGAAATTAGTTTGGTAATGTCAACTAATTTTTTTTCTTTTCTCAAAAATAGATTTGAAACATAATCAAAAAGTTAAAAAAATGTACTTTTTTTTTCAACAATTCTAGAATCAAACCATTTTCTTTTTTCTTTTCTTTTTTCTTTCTTCTCTAGCTGGTCACCGGGCTTGGCAATGACTGGCGACCGGCCAAAGATGAGGTCGGGTGAGGTCAAGCTAGCTCATGACAATTTTATAAATTTTATACAAAATAAAAATCTAAGCTACTTTCCATTTATTTATTTTTTTTAAAAGTCCACTTCCCGTACAAATGATAAATATAATTAAAAAATTAGTAGGTCGCATAATACATTTTTGCAATTTGATTTGGTTTCAAAAAAATTGAAACCAATCATACCATAGAAATAATTTTGTTTGATTTGTGAACTGTTTTTTTTTTTTGATTTTTTGAACTAGGCTTTCTCCTTCCATAAATGCGTTTTTTTTTTTTTTTTTTTTTTTTTTTTTCACGAAAGTACTCAAATCCCACATATAAACCTTTTTTTTTGGCTCACCCCTAGTTAGGACTATACAATTTTTCCTAGCTATGCCTAATTTATAGGCTCTCTCCTTCCACCAAACCAATGGAAATGAAATATTTGATTTATGCGATGCCCTTCGAACTCTTTGGTTAAACTCAAAGACAGCTATGTTCTGAATTAGAAAACAGCGATCCAAGGCATCAACGCTATGATGCGAACATGCTCCTTTTTGTCTCGAGTCACTCCACATTTAGATTGTCTGTGGCAGCTTCAGTATCAAATATCTTAAACAAGACTCTCCTGAGCATTGGGCTATTTTTGCTAAGGTCGAAAAATGAGTCAAACCCCGAAGGACTGGATTGAAGAAGAGCTTCCAATGGCCTAGATGACCTTCTCATGTTTGCGTTACTCGAGTATTTTGAATCAAACTACACTTTGAAAAGAAGCAATGCAGCAACGGGCCAGGACTACTGATAGTTCAGCTACATACAATACAACGAATATCCTATCGTCTGTCTAACATGACATGACAACAACTAAACGCATTCACTGAAGAACCTTGCAAAATGAGTCAAACCTCGAAGGACTGGATTGAAGAAGAGCTTCCAATGGCCTAGATGACCTTGTCGTGTTTGCGTTACTCGAGTAATTTGAATCAAACTTCACACTTTGCACAGAAGTAATTTCGCAACAAGTGAGGACTTGTCGATACTTCAACTACATACAATACAATGAACATCCCGTTATCTATCTAATATAACATGGTAATAACTAAGCGCATTCACTGAAGAACCTTGCAAAATGAGTCAAATCTTGAATGACTGGATTGAAGAAGAGCTTCCAACGGCCCAGAGGACCTTGTCATGTTTGCATTACTCGAGTATTTTGAATCAGACTACACACTTTGCAAAGAAGCAATGCTGCAACGGGCTAGGACTGTCGATAGTTCAACTACATACAATACAATGAACATCCCTTCGTTTGTCTATCATGACATGGCAAGAATTAAGTGCATTCACTGAAGAACCTCACAAAATGAGTCAAATCTCGAAGGACTGGATTGAAGAAGAGCTTCCAACGACCCAGATGACCTTGTCATGTTTGCATTACTCAAGTGTTTTGAATCAAACTACACACTTTGCAAAGAAGCAATGCCATAACGGGCTAGGACTATTGATAGTTCAACTACGTACAATACAATGAATATCTCGCCATTTGTCTAACATGACATGGTAATAACTAAACGCATTCACTAAAGAACCTCTCAAAATGAGTCAAACCTCAAAGGACTGGATTGAAGAAGAGCTTCCAATGGCCTAGATGATCTTGTCGTGTTTGCTTTGCTCAAGTATTTAGAATCAAACTAAACACTTTGCATAGAAGTAATGCCGCAACTTGCGAGGACTTGTCGATAGTTCAACTACACACAATAGAATGAACATCCCGTCTAACATGACATGGCAATAATTAAGCGCATTCATTGAAGAACCTGGCAAAATGAGTCAAACCTAGGACTGGATTAAAGAAGAGCTATCAATGGCCCAAATGACCTTGTTGTGTTTCCGTTATTCGAGTATTATGAATCAAACTGCACATTTTGCAAACAAGCAATGCTGCAATGGGCCAGGACTGTTGGTAGTTCAACTACATACAATACAATGGACATACTATCATCTGTCTAACATGACATGGCAATACTTAAGCGCATTCACTGAAGAACCTCAGAAAAGGAGGAATCATCGAAGCTAGTTATGACCAAATTAATGTTTTGATCCCATGCGCCACCGAAAGTCACTGAACATCATGCAGACATTTTCGAATCACGGCTTGGAAATCATCAGACTCGATGTCTGAAGGAGGGTACATGCGAAAAACATACGAGATGGGCTTGGATACCTCCATCAGTTTCTTGGTGGGTATGACATCCGACAACTCCCCAAAGCTCAGCGCGGCGAAAGGAAATGAATCGGTGAGAAAGAAGAAGCAGCTCCTTCCCAGCTTCTCCACCTGGAACAATAATCACAAAGGTGTCAAAACAACACTGGGGGCCCAGGACGGATATCTACAAAAGATGTCTTGAACACAGTATTATGACCTTTAGCAAAAGAGTCTAAAGTTGCTACTCAAAACCGAGCCGGAAGGTTCATCAGTGCAACTACCGGTTAACAAAGATACACTCAAAACAAAAATAAAAATCTAGTTTCCTGGCCATGCATGGAAATAAAGAGCTCTCTGCTGAGCACAAGCAATTCCTGATGGGTCGATCACCTGTTCCTTACAGGATTCCATGATCAAGCAAACACAGCAATGACCAAAAAGTTGTTACCATCTTTTGGAAACAGTAATTACCTGCAGTTTTGAAAACCTAAGGTTATTCATGGTGAGAATGACTGGCATTTCACATATGGCGTTAGCAAGTAGCCGAATTGCCAGATACTCGAAGAAAATCTTCATGAAAGTTCTCTGTCCCTCCAAATTTTTCCATATTCGCAAATTTCAAAATCAGGAAACCACAAGACGCATTTCACTGACTTCCACAGAACTTGATTCTCCGCAGATCTCCCTATGATGGTTTGGTATGGATGATGGAGTCCCCACATAATCTTGACATCAGTCAATGACGGGTTGGATACGGAGGATTCCAGAAGATGTGTGGTGGCAACCATTCTTAAAGGATCATAACACCGGGCAATGTTGGAGGTAAAATGGAAGTTGGTGTCATCCAAGATAAGAATATTCCCATCATCCGCAAAAGGAAATAACTGAATAAGTCGCGCCGGGTCAGCATTGCCATTTTCTGGGATGCATGAACTGGGCTTAGTGACTGATGAAAATGATGTGCCCAGATCATGAGAGAAGGAACATGAATCACCATTTCGACAACCCTGCCAGTCCAATTACACAATCAATTAATGAATTACTTTCACTTTGCATGGGGGAATAAAGTAGCAGCACAGTTAAAAACAAGACTTGAGAGCATATGAGGAGTGTGGCATGACTTGGACATAATCAGCCACAGCCTACAGGTTCACGTACACACGAGTAATCCCAATACCAGCATTTCGAAAATTTTGCTTCAGACAAGGAGCGACCAATTTAAGCTTAGAAGCCTCTAATCTCTCAGGAGGACTGTATGTAAGCAATCCCAATAGCAGCTTTTGGAACTCTTGCGACAAGGAGCGGCCACTTTAAGCTCAGAAGCCTCTAATTTCTTAGGAGGACCATACACAAAATCCAGAAGTTTATTGCTTTTATGACCCTTTCAACATCCATGGAGCATCAACAGAATTCTTTTTATAAGAACCCTATCAAGGTTTGTTTAGCTTTGCAGTAACTTCTGCTATAACCTTAGTTGCCATAGCCTGTAGTTCTGTTATAGCTGTGGCTTCAAAATGAGCATAACAGAGCATGTTCTAAAAGTGCTATAGACCTTCAAATATAAAGTAATCTATACGAACTCTACAGATTGGAGCAACTTCTCCAGAAGCTGCTGAAGAATGAACACCATTGAAGGTTCTAACTGCGCCAGCTTTTGAGTGCTTGCCAAGCATCAAGGAAGAACTGACACACTTAAAAAACTAACGCAGGTGACAAGCAGTGTTGCTAGGGGCATGCTACAAGGCAACTTTCAATACGAGGCCTCCAAAAGACAGAACCATAAGATTTGAAATTCTTGAGAAAAAAATAAATTCTCTAAAAAAATTCAAGTACTTCGGGAGCTGGAGAAGGTGTTCATGGTCTTAGTTTGATTAAATTAAATACATAACTAGATACAAAGAAACTTAATAAAGCATGTACCACTGGGCATGAACAACAAAGCAATGAATCTGATATGCTGACAACTAAGCACGAGCAGGTCAATTTACAATTATCCATGGAGGGGTTCCATCGCCCTTTAGATCAACATGACCATGCTTTTGAAAATGGTGAAGAATCTCAAGCGTGTGCCATATGCATTCTATGAGCAGAGTTTTGTGAATTGCAGTAGCATGCAATTTATGAAGTTAACGATTAGATATAAAGCATGCCCCCAACTTGTCAATGTTGTCTACTGCTTTATTTGCTTCAATCAAGCAGTAAAAGAAGTCTTCAATCACATTCACGATAAAGCATAACACGTCACATCCACTTGGTAAATGGGTACAAACTCTGAGAAAGGAAATTTATATGCTGATAACACGCGCATGCATATTATGTATAGTGAAAATAAAATTCTGAGTTAAGTATAAACCTGTAAAGTGCAGAAGAATTTGCACATGGGTTGTTTTGCTCGGAATGAATGAGAAAATGAGCAATTACTGCCCCTGTTGCAAGATCTTCTCAGAAAATGTCTACATAATTTACCCCCATCGTTAACAGAGAAACGACTCTCAGAAGAACTCTTGGGCTGATCACCGGGTGCCAATCCAAAGTAATGAGCTTTTATCTATAAAAACATTACAGAAAAAGGAAACTTAATTCAATAGATATCTGCAAAAGGGCATGTAAAGTATGATAAAGTACCTCTTTTACAACAGCTGTCAATTTGTCAGCCACATTTTTTGTCTTGAAGTCGTTTGGGCCAACAATCGGCATAGCAACACATTCCCTGGTGTCGACAGATAAATTAAGTTCTTTGTCACTTAGGCCAGCTGCATCTTCATCTTCATCTTCATTTGGCGGACACTTGAGAAGGCATTTGTGTTGGAAGTCATAAGGATAGTAATAAGAAGGAAAACCATCAGATGTACCAAGGAAGTTGGGCCGAAATCGATGCAATGAACTCAGGACATCATCATCTGAGGAAAAGCAAATTCAAAATCAAAAGTCCAACTAATTGAAGAACGAAAGGGGAAGAAAGGTGACCGGAGAGAACTCAAAGGACAAAGTTGAAACTGTACATTTTTCAGCGACATGATTAAGTGATGGCCGTGCAAGATTATGAAAAAAGCACCATTCTTCTTCAGTCTCCAGCACCATCTTCTTTGTAGCTTCCATGTCATCAAATTGTAGAACTTGGTTTAAATGCTTAGTGCGATACTTGTCCTTCAGAAGAATACAACATACATATCAGAATGAATACCTCAAAGATCTTCAAGAATAAATAATGAGAATACCTTGAAAATGCGCTGCCAAAACTTAAAGGCGCACAAGTTCGCCATTAAGATCACCTCCTTTAGAGGACCGATCTGGGATTTGTTAGTATCTATGCTAAAAAAGCCACCAAAGTCCTTTGCAAACTGGAAAGAAAAGGAGAATAGCCAATGAGAGTAATGTATTTCACCTGTTGATGGATCTTAAAAAGAAATTGGCATTTGCTCGATAGGAAATACCAAATCATCCTCGATGATGGGTAGAGGTTGCGTATCCATCAATACACCAAGAAGAATGCCCTCATGCAGCAATCCAACCTCCCCGAACTTAATTATGAGCCGAGATGCATCAAAAGACAGAGAGAAACTGACAAGCAGACGTCCATAGAATGTTGGCTCAAGCCTCCCTCTATTAGATGTCTGGAGTGCACCCATATGAACTAGCAAATCTAATGCACTCTGAACAACATCAGGATCAGGAGGGTCTAAAGCCTTCTGCAACAACACTAACATTATTTTTTAAGGATTAGTATTTCTATTAATCGAATAATACTGCATATATGAATGCAGAATATCAGGAGAATGCTAAAAACATAATAATGGAAATGTGTGTCATGCATCTTAGAGTTCCGGAATAGATGCGAGTTCCTTTATAAAATCATCCAATGTCAAATTTTGCGCAACCAAATTGTGATAAATGCGGTGGGGACGTGTCAGTAATATGGCTTTAGAATAATTTCTGCATGAAGTTTTTCCAGTAGTCCTAGCTAAGCACAAAAACGAAAAGATCCAAAGACAATACTTCTTAATTTATATCAGTACTGACGATCACCCTTGGGTGTCTTCTGAGTAGCTTTAAAACAGCATGCCTTTCCATTCATTTCAAGACTTTCATAGTTGCTTCGCAAACTATATTTGCGTGGAATTGTATAAGATATCTATTTCGTGATTAGTCAATTGAGGGGTAACAAAGGACAGTTAAATTCCTTAAGGTTTTCGAATATAAAAAATGGAATGTCTCGTGGTGTTTCCTTGACCTGAAGAATTTCCAAGTTGTTGAAGAGATTCGCTTTCTGTCACTTCTTGTTAGCTGCATAGAGTTCCAATATGGAGGGAGTCGATCAAAAAAGAAAAAATTTTAAGGCAAAATGTCCTAACCAATGTACTCATTGATCTTAAAAACACAATACATCATCGGAACAGATGTTGCATGGGAAGCAAGTCCATTGGGATAAAACGGAGGTCATCAGTTTTGGAACAGTGGCAGCGGAAGGAAGGCCCTTAATGCTCTAGAAAGGTAAGGTTATGTTAAAAGAGGTAGGAAAGAAAAGGACTTCTCATTTTTTATTATGCCCCCTTCCCTTCATTTGTTTGTTTCCCATCCTTTTGCATGATTTTCTATGAGTAGGTTGGAGTCTCATTTTGCACTTCCTGTTCTGAGAGAAGATTGATGCATCTGGGCAAGTTTGTGGATGACAAAGGTGAAACAGGAAGAGAGGACATTTTAACAGCACACTTAATGTTTTATTGACAGAAGGAACATACCTCTGGGATCATTAATGGCCTCTTGTTCAGCACAACAGATTAGAAGTAATTGCTTTTGCAGTGGTAATGTCAGTATAGATGGACACTCGTAATCCACTAGATCACTGAAAAATGATCGAGTTACCAATCTATAAATCTCTCCATCACAGGTCCGACCGGTTCTTCCTCTTCGTTGCTCAGCCTACATGTGACTTTGAATCTCATGAACAGAATATAGATACTGAGACTAAGTTGCTGAGCTTTATATGATACCTGAGATTTGGATACCCACATGAGGCCCATGAATTCACATTTCCTATCACCGTCCCAGAGAACTTGTGATGATCGACACGAATCAATTATAAAAGCTACTTCCGGAATTGTCACTGATGACTCGGCACTTTGTACAGCTAATATTATCTGGTAAAAAAGAACTTTCAAAATCAGAAGGAACTCAAATATGTAATATGTTTCTCTAACTGGCCAATGAAAAGAGACCCAACTTTATCATAAATCCATATTATTAGGGGAAAAGTTTACTTGCCTCACTTTTTTGACATTTCAATATTACCCTTCCTACTAACTACGTTCATTTCATCAAGTAGCAACTCATTTCATACATGTCTCCACTATCACTATATCCACCCTATTAAATGATCACCCAATTCCTCTCCATTTTTTTTTCTTTTTTGGTTCATAACTCCCACAATTGTGCACGCACTTCAACACTAACAATGGCATAAAAAAAGGTACAGTCCCAAAGCAATTATTACAATGGTCTCATACTAATTTCACATTGATAGGTACACATAATTTCGCAACTGTTCCTAACAAAAGCAGAGGCGACCTAAACCATAGCCTTCTTCAATAACGCAACTTGAGGAGAAGCACATGGAGAAACATGCCTAAAAGATCTGCACCTAGGCAATGATATTAATAGGGTAAGCAAGATCCTTGGCTTCCCTTTTCTGCATCAGTTTATTGACATAAATGCTGCCGAAGATTCAGAAGTCAATACAAGAAAAGTTTTTCCTGTAAAATCTATTGATACAGTTTTCCATTGTGATAGCTTTTCAGGACATAATCTTCATGTTTTACCGCTTCCTCAAATACTTCTACCAAAAAATAAAATACAAATGAAAGGCTAAACGATATGATCCCTTTAGCTGGAGGACATTAATCTTGATTTAGTTACTGATATTCTGATCATGCAAGAAGCTAACATGCAAATTAAGAGAACTCCAATGCTGAAGGATGAGAAGTTTATTTGAGCTTCCCAAAAGCAAATCTTACCTTACGGTGGGACTTCCAGATCCTCATCTCCAACAAAGCTTGTTCTGTATCTATACCGTGATGCAAAATGACTTTGAACAATGAACTAAAGGGCTTCAAAAGACGCCATTGCTGCACCTGTGCACGGTTTGTTGGCAGAAAAATTAATATGCTTTTTTCAATGTCTGGCTCGTTTTCATGTATATGCATTATCAGATCGTGAATGAGGCTGTGGACTTCAGGATCAATATCTGCCTTGGCTGTTGAAGGGCTTTCCCCACTGCAATATTTCACTGACAATGACTCTGAACTAACTCCAAGCAATTTGGTTACCTGTTCAGCAAAATTTAATAAATAACAGTGTGCCTCTCAAGCTATATTTGAAAAAACCTCGAAGATACTCATCTTTTCATGAGAAACATAGTAATTAACCTTTCTAAAGAAAAGTGAAAAAAAAAACTGTCAGGAATTATCATGCTTCATCGATGGCTTCTGCTCGTGTAAAATGTTGATCTTAAAGATTCAGTGTTGCCCACACTATCAATTATGCCATCGCAAGAAAAATAAAAGAACCACGATTCTGCCATCTCTTTTTGCCACATTTTTTTGACAAACATGTTATGAACCAACTCTGCTCCACTGTCAAAAAAGTTTTTCCCCATCATTGTATGATCTTTTTGGGTTTCATGGGATCGAGGGAATAGAGGCCTGGTATTGGATTGAACAGGACTAGACGCATATATTAACACAGGAGTACTACATCTGGACATGAGCAGGAAAAGCACTAAGAGCCATGATCATAAAAAGGACAGCCTTAGTATAGCATATGTAATGAATTTGGTGCGTTATGTGGAAGACATAATTAGGAAAATGCACATGGAGTACGATGTCTGGAGGTATTAAACGTGTACTGAGATAAGATATGCCACTTGTCAAGCTTGGGGATAGAGGGATATGCAGGCCTTACTTTGTTAGTAGTTGCCTTGGGTTATGGTGCACTTTGAAGGCCTGAATCACCTATTATCTTATGCATGAACGAAAGAGGTTTAAAGTACTCGAGTTCTTCCCACAAGCAGATGCACAAATGAAGGTCCAATTGCATCAAATGCTTACATAAAGTCCGTTAAGGGAGGATGTAGCTTTATCGTTTGTTGCACGTGTTATCATCACAACATGCATTTTTGCTAGATATATTCAATGTGTAGCACAGGTATAAAAAAAATTATTAAATCATATAAATGGAGACATCTAAACGCAATTCTCCATTTTTTTTTTTTTTCATTCTAGCTCAAATTCTTAGGCATTCATATTAGTTTTTTGCCAAGGGGTGAGCACCAGCCCAGTTCAGCCCGAGAACCGAACCAAACTAACCCATGACTGGTTCACACAGGGATCCTGAATTAAAAAAAAAATTGGGGAACTAGTCTTGACTGATTCATTTAAAAACAAGCTAAGTTCTCAAGTCAATCGTGGAACTAGCCAGTTCAATTCCATGCTGGTTTCTAAAGGATCCAGTTCCAAAATCTAGAAATCAACTCTAACAGGATAGATTCCAAGTTATTAGTCTAAAATCTACCTACACTGAAATCTATCATCCCCAGTTTTTGTGAAATTAGAGGTTACTTTCATTTTTTCCCTCTATAAAAAGATCAAATTACAAATTTTATAACGTTTCTTATGATTTTTTTTAAGAAACAAAATCTGAAAAACAAGTGAAACCACTTAGACTCCAGAATCAAATCAAATCTATTAGGATACTAATGTGAGTTGTGTTAAAGAAGTCTCATATCAGAGAATTGATGTGGTGTTGAATAGTTAATATATCCTAGTTGACTCATTACTTATTGGCTTTAAGCTTTTGAGTGAAGGTGAGTCCAATTAAATATATTGACGAACTCGGACTTGAACTTCCTCTTGGCAACCTTCATAACTTCGAAAAAAGATATCCAAATTAAAGGGGAGCAAATCTAACACTGTATCCTAGTTGGGTTTTGGTGTTAAGTAGTTATTAATATATATCCAAGTTGGCCTATGAAAGTTAGTGTTAAGCTAGCTTCGGAGAAAGATATCTAAATTAAGGGGAGCTTGGCTTTTGGTGTTAAGCAGTTAATAAGGTGGTGTTGAGTAGTTAATATATATCTTAGTTGGCCCATGAAGGTTGGTGTTGAGCTGGCTTTGGAAAAAGATATCCAAATTAAGGGGGAGCTTGGCTTTTGATGTTAAGCAATTAATAAGATTGGTGTTGAGCAGTTAATATATATCCTAATTGGCCCATGAATGTTAGTATTGAGCTAGCTTCGGAAAAAGATATCCAAATTAAGGGGAGCTTGGCTTTCACTTTTGGTGTTAAGCAATTAATGAGGTTGGTGTTGAGTGGTAAATATATATCCTAATTGGCCTATAAAGATTGGTGTTGAGATGGCTTTTGAAAAAGATATCCGAATTAAGGGGAAGCAAACCTAACCTGTATCCTATTTAGCCTTTGGTGCTGAACAATTAATAAGGTTGGTATTGAGCAGTTAATATACATCCTAGTTGGCCCATGAAAATTGGTGTTGAGCAATTAATATATCATAGTTGGTCCACAATTCATTGGCTCAAGTTTTTGAGTGGAAATGAGTCCAATTGGATATATTGATGTCTCGAACTTGAGCTCCTTCTTGACGATCTTCCAGATGAAGATATCAAGTTTCTAGTGTGTGTTCCCAACAAAATTTGTCATGTGCAGTTGTTACTGAGATCTTCTTAATTTGGTTTTGGTTTTGCCCTAGATTGAATGTGTGGATTAATAGTTATGACCACAAGGATGGGTAGTGGTGTCGAGGTTGTGATTATGGTGTTGATCAGCGAGATTGCGGTGGCAATGACCATGGCCACCGGTGAGAGGAGGAATTCAAGAGGGAAGTGGAGATCCCTACCTTCGATGGGAGCTTAAATATCAAAGACTTCACAAATTGGCTAGATGAGGTGGATCGATTTTTCAAATACATGGAGATTCAGTTTGAAGGCAAAACACTAATTACAACATGGTGAAAGATGCAAATGCTGTTAAAGAGGCGATTTTTGCCTAGGGACAATGAAAGCTATTTGTGTAATCGTCACAATCAAACACTAGCTACAAAAATGGTTGCTGCTCCACCAACACTTGATCGAGAAAATGGACAGCAGATTGCAATCTCCTGATTGCAAATCATGGGTTGGGACAGATCTTACTCATCAAATCTTGGGTCATTGCTACCGTCTCTAAAGAAGCTCTTGACTTGCAGTAGGGCTTCAAACAGTCTCACCGGTATGGAATGCTCTAACAGAATAGGATACTGACCCTTAGCTGCCTATCATCATATGCAGAAGTTATCCCACAATTTCAAAGCTAGAAGTCACCTAACAAAAGAAGCATGACTGCTGCGTCAAACACCTCAATGGCGTTTGTTTCTCGGTGAAACCCCAATGGGAATTGAGGAGGTGGCAATAAAGGTGGCGGTGGCTCATTTAGCTTTAATTCAAGAGGTCGTGGTTTCCCACAATCAAATCAAGGAAGTCCCACTTCATCTTCCCGGTCTACTCGCTCAAACTCAAAATCTCTAAGGCACACCTACTTATCTGAAGAAGCTCTCAACTTGCAGTAGGGCTTAAAACAGCCTCATCGACATGGAATGCTTTAACAGAACAGGATACTGACCCTTAGCTGCCTATCATCATATGCAAAAGTTATCCCACAACTTCAAAGCTAGGAGTTACCTAACAAAAGAAGCATGATTGGTGCGTCAAACCCCTCAATGGCGTTTGTTTCTCGGTGTAACCCCAGTGGGAATTGAGGAGGTGGCAATAAAGGTTGCGGTGGCTCATTTAGCTTAATTCAAGAGATCGTGGTTGATATTGCTAGTACCAACACCTAGAGGGGATGAATAGGTGTAAATGAAATTTATGTACTAAAACATATAGTATAGAGTCTGATAGTAGTAGAATCAGAATATCAGTGTTGAACACAGTCTGGATGAAGTAGACTTTGTAATACGCAATAAGAAATAAAAGAGTGAGGGAAGAGAAGATTGCAAACAAAGTTATAGTGGTTCGACTTTTGACAAGCCTATGTCCACTCTTCCACACGATCAACCAATTGGCTGAATTTTATTATGTGATCAAAAGTGATTACACGATTCTTAAGTGTAAGTACTCGGTGATGATTTCTCTCACTAAGTCACTCTTTTTGGCAATATACTTGGAGCACTCGGTTTTTGTACTTTCTCAGACAATTAGTGAAGAATAGAATCAGACTTTAGAATATTATATTCACTCCTCTCTTCTTCTAGTCGTATCCTCTCCTTTTATACTCTCCGAGCCGAACCTGACCATTGGCTATCACCTTGGGAGATTTGCCTTCCATTTCCTTTCTTGGACAGACTTCATAAGGAAAGGTTTCTTAACTGTTGAAGACAGATTGAATCCCATTTGATTATGTTCGCCCATACAATCAGAATCTGGGTTTCCATAAGCGTTCCATCCTTCTTTGGAAATTGTCTTGATGATTGATTTTGTTAATCGATTTGATTTACCAAAATCAATACAAATAAAGTAAGTGAAATTCATAACCGTTGGTGATCTTGTCCTCGTTCTAGTCCTTGATAGAATGAGATTCTGCATCTCTTTACTTCTCCTTCTGTAACAAGTAGACTTAGAAGAATATGTCAACATATGACTCTTCTTCCTTAGTTTGTATTTGAAGTGTTGTGTGCATAAAATGATTTGTTAACATCAAAACTAGGAGTTTTCTCAACAATAGTTTCCCGCAATCAAATCAAGGAAGTCCCAATGCAGCTTCCCAGTCTGCTCGCTCAAATTCAAAATCTCTTAAGGCACACCTACTTGTCAAATTTGCAAATAGAAGGGCCACGACAAACTCAAGAGTTGGCATTGATTTGACAACAGTTATTAAAGCGACGACATTGCCCACGGCCTAAACTGCATTTGCATAATTTTGATCCACATGATGATGAATAGTATCCAGACAAAGGTGTTGATGCCCATATTGCAAATGTTTCATCGGAATTGCTCTCACAATAAAATATCTTTCACTAAAAGTCAATCTTTAATTTTTATTAAAAGGGGATAGTGGTTCTACGCCAACTCCAAACAGAGGATATCAAATGTAATGTCAAATTAGTTTTTTGAATCCTAACAACACTGTACAATATTGGGCTAAGTTGGAATTTAATCAATAACAAAGCCCACAAATCACATGACCAAACTTGAACTATGCCAGAATTCAATCAACGGCACAAGTTGATGATAGTTGAATAGTATGCCAGAATTTAATCGACAACACTGCTCCATAATAATAAGATACATCAGAATTTAATCAATGACAATATATTGAGATAGTACAGCGGACACAACACAGGAATCTAATCGACGACGATACACTAGAATATAGATACACGCAGAAATTTAATCAACGACCAAAATATGAAAGGTACAACTAAGGAAATTGAAGTGCGGTACAAAAAAAAAGATAAAAAGATAATATTTTCATTGATTTGTCAGGGGCTCTTCGTTTGTATAACTGTTGGTATTTATAATTAAACTTGGTAACCACCGAGTAGTTGTGTCTAATTTAGTGACTGCTGCTGACTTTGTCCACATCCCTTTTTCCTCACAAATTACTTCATCCACTTCCTTTACCACCATCTCAATTGTGCTCCATAGGCTATATGGTTATTGATGCCATTCCATGGCTGGGTCTTCAAATAGCAACTGCTCCTTAGTAGTGCACATCGTTGGTGCTTGTTATTCCGGTATGTTGAGTAATATTTTTTAAGTGTTTCTATCGAAAAGTTTGCTATTAGAATCCATTTGGGCTGTCGCCAACAGTCCATTATCGTATTTCAACAACTCGACAGGTGTCATTCCCCTACCTCATCATCAATCATTGGGTAGTTATCCTCGTGCTTGTCAACAATCAAGCATGTATCGAACACTACCCATGTGACATGCACGTGATTGCAGTCTATCTTTTGTCACATTTTCCCTTGTGTGTCTTCTCTCTGTTTCTCAACTCACGCAGGATCATCCGCGTTATTTTGAGTTTAATGGATCTAGTTTTTGTATCAAGGACTCAAAGACACATTAAGTCTGGATATCGGGCAGGAATCATCGCTGATTGTATGCCGTCGGAGATCCACAGATTTCAGCATTTTTCCCTAAGAGGCAAAAGTCAGCAAATGAGCAAGTTCGGCATCAAAGATTGGGACACCCAAATAGTCAAATGCTGCAGTATTTGAGAAGGAATAATTTTATTTCAGTCAACAAACCAACTGGTGGACTTTGCACTAGTTGTCAATTTAGTAGAAGTGCTAAATTGCCATTGCATTTTCCAGATTTGCCGTGTTCCCATGTTTTAGACAATATACATTGTGGTATATGGGGACCAGCCCCTATTTCTTCGTTACCATGGTTTTGGTACTATGTGGTGTTTATTGATGATTTTTCACCATATTATTTGTCATATCTATTGAAGGAAATCTGAATTTCCTGATCTACATTTACATGATCATTTTAACAGTATGTCTTGGGAAAACCTCTATGATATTTTGAGCAAAATTATTCAAAAAGTCTAAACATATTGTACGTTTGCCAATTTAGTAATAAATCTTTTAATTTTGCCAATTAAGTCATGATTTTTTTCATGTTTTATCAATTGAATTCATCTAGCCAATTTTAATCAGGAAGTACTAACATGGACATCGTCCATCGTACATGGCATGATTGGTGCCGACGTAGACAATTTTTATTTCTTTTCTTCTCTTTTCCTTCTTTTCTTCTTCTCTTTTTATCAGTTTCTCTTCATTTCTTTTTTTTCTTTTCTTATTCTTTTTTTTTCCATTTTTCCCTTCGCTAGCCTCAGGTAGGGGCTGCACTTGCCAGCCTCAAGCAAGTGCCACTCTCACCTAGGAGCGAGCATGGGAGACCCTCACTAAGCTAAGCAAGGGCAACCCTCACCCTTGCTAGCTTAGGCTCGAGCATCCTCGCCCTAGGTCAGCAACTTCCGTCGGCATTAACAAGGCCCAGCAAAGGGAAAAATGGAAAAAGAAAAAATAAAAGAAAAAAAGGAAATAAAAATAAATAAATAACTATTTCGTAATAAATATCGAAATATTATTTAAAATTGTCTATGCTAGTAATGGTTTTGCGACGTAGGAGGACTAGTGTCCATATTAGCAATTTCCACACAAAATTGACCGAAAATACTCAATTGACAAAACATGAAAAGATTTTGAATTCAATTGACAAAATTTAAAGGTTTAAGGTTAAATTGGAAAAAGTGTAATATATTTAGGATTTTTTGAGCAATTTTCCTGAATATTTTGAAGTTGATAAAACTATTTAATTTTTCATTATTATTTAGTTAAGACAGAAATAAGGTAATGTTGATATAAAAGAAATTTATCGCCATTGACGGAGTCCGAAGTACAAAGTGAAGATTGATAAAAGCCATATGTACCTTGATAAAGGGTAAATTGAAGATATTGTGATAAAGTGAACATTTTAGAAAAGTCTTGAACACTAATATACTCACGAAGACCAATAGATGGAAATACCCAAAAAAAGGAAAAAAAAAAAAAAAACTACCAGCGTGGAGCTTTGATGGACTCATCGGTTCACTATACATTGCTCTCTCTCTCTCTCTCTATCTCTCTCTATATATGTATTGACTATTCTAATATTTACAGTGTCATAGCTACTGTTATTTCATGCCTCCTTTTTTTCATTCTCTATATCAAAAATCACTATTTTATCATTAGGAGTAAAATATTTAAGGATTAGTGTATTAAAGTCCTAAAATATATTACAAAAGTGCAATCAAATCATATAACTTATCAAATTAGTGCAATCAATTCTTCTTTTAACTCATCCAACTTGTCTCACGAAAAATGCTAACTCAATTTTTTTTTACTATTTTCTCTCTTCTACACAGTACTAACGTGTTTAAAACATAAAGGAGAAGGTTAAAAAAGCATAACTTTTGTCTAAATTTAATTTTTTAACTCAAAATTTATTTAAATTAAATTAATAAATAAGCTAAATTATTTTAAAATTTTAAAACAATGAAGGATAGAAAATCAGGCCCTTGCCGCGCCGCCCACCATCGCTAGAAAGGGTTGGCAATAGTGAGGTTATGATCGGTCAGGGTTGCTAGGTACCAACTACTAGCTAGAAACCCTCGACAACCATAAGCGAGGGCTGGCTAGGTCTTCGCCAAATCTGAGCAAAGGTTGGCAACCCTCTCTTGATCTAGGGGAGGGTTGTTAGTTACTGGCCAAAGCCTGACAACCTCTTTGACCATTATCCTCTTCCTCTCAATTGGAGAGCTCATCAATGATAATATTCTTGCATTTCTATGGGGTTTTCGAGTTTTAAAGAGGAAGCATTTAAAAAGAAAGATGCTCTCATTTGTGGAAGCAATTAGAGAAGCATTTAGAAAATGTCATCGTTTTTTAAGACGAAACATTTTGGGAGAGAGAAAAACAGCCACGTTTTTGTTACTATTGCCGTGTTGTACAAAGAATTTCCTTATTGGACTTCGATTCTTTTTTAAAAAGCCACATCAAAAGGAAAATTTAAATTAAAATGCCACATGGACAGATTGCCAGACTAGGCACTCAATTAAATGTTTTTATATCAATATAGCATTCAAGTGAACGAAAAAAAATTATAACACTCAAATGGGTGTTGTACAAAAGTTATAACACTTGCAGTGTTTACATCCTTAAAACCCCCCAACTCATACATGTTAAGACACATTTACCCTCAATTGAAAACTGTAAAAAATCTAACATCAAAAAGCAAATAATGTTGTCATGGTGCCCACATGGCTTAGGTAAAATAAACACGGCATTTCGGGGGCTTTCCTAGCATAAAAGTTTTTTGGCTACTATAATAATAACAGCCTATAGTGAGCAATAAAACTTAAAAGAGTGGACCCTACAATAATTTGTAATTATTTGTTATTTGGTTATTTGTAGTCCAAAATAAACTATCATTCTCACAATTGATTAAAAATTATTACCCAATCATTTCTCTTGTTTTGGATGAAAAATCATCTAAAGAAACCTCGATAGAAAGTAAATGTGTCGCAAACATACAAGTTTAGGATTTTTTTTATGTCAATAAAAATTCTAGCGTAAAAGTGATATGTTGGGTATAGTTTAGAGTTTTTAATTTCACGACAAAAAAAAGTTCAAAATAAATACGTCACAATGGGTATAATTTGAGGTTTTTTGTGACTTTTTCCCTAATTATTATTAGATTTCTTGACTTTACTTATAAATCATACATCTGTTTGTTTCATGGAAAATTAATTATTTTGGAACACATTTTCTTTAAAGCGATCGTTTATATCACTTGTAAAAATAAATTAATGAAAAAAAATTTCATCATTCATGAAATGTTTAAACATAAATTGTTGTTAATATTGGAAATATGTTTCATTCACTGATTATTTCAAGTAACATAAGTAATCATTATTAGGAAAATACTTTTTAAATAAGCCTATTTGTTTCACAAAAAATGAATAATTTAGAAAATATTTCATTAAAATGATTGCTTATATCAACTTTAAAAATTAATGAATGAAAAATATTTTAATCGTCCATGAAAATATTTAAATATTAATTTTTGTCAATAATATAAATATTTTTCATTCGCTAGTTATGCCAAGTGACAATCAATCATTATAAAAATAATTTTTTTTTAAAAAAATTATTCAATTTCCACAAAACAAATAGAGTTTAAGTCATTTTCCGCCCCAAAAAAAAAAGAATTACAAAACCATCTCTTAATAGAAGCCAGTGTACATTTGAATTTCCAATTCCGAACTCTTGTGCTTCTATCATTTGTCTCATTATATTCCTTGATCATATCAATGTTAGGAGACTATCAATTGCTAATATATGCTCAAGTTTTAAACTCTTATATTTTCAAAGCTTAATAAGCAAGTCAAATCCTATTTAATCACAATTTAATCTGCAAATTTCTCGTTTGTGTATCTCAAATCTGCATATTTCTAGATAGTTTTATCATCATTAAAAAATTGGTGATTATTGGGGAACCTCCCTATGATATTTTGAAAGTGACAAAATCATCTATTTCGATTATAATTTGATACATTCAGATGGTGTCATAGTCAGGTGAAGCTGACACAAGCAATGCTTCGCCAAACCAATGGTGTCCAAAGTATACAATGAAAAGACCTCTGCAAGATAGATGAATCTTGATAGAAGGAGAACAAGTTTGATAGAACGAGATGTTCGTGAGAACTAAGAAAAATTATGAGAAGGTGAACATCTAGATAGAGTCTTGATCGCTAATATACTCAGGAGAGTAGCTCGGATAAACTCACTGGATCACTCAAGTAAAGGTAGCTCCTTGTATCAATGGAGTAGGAAACATTATCGTGCCTCTTATCACCTACTCATGTAGACGTCAAGTTCTTTTCATTTGATTTTGATGTCAGACAAAAAGTAATAACAGTTGACGAGCCTTGGAACTTTTGCAGAAGGACTAGAGTTGAGTCAAAGCAGTTTTTGCTTGTTTTGTTCAAACAGTCAGAGAAACAAACTTTTGATAGAGGCAGCATACCCTATGGAGAGAAAACTTACTTTTGTTAGGAAACTCAAATTATATTGGCGGCCAGATTTCCACCAATGGGGTCTCTCAACCCCAATGGTTCTTTTTCTTGAAGACTCCAATGGCTAAATTGGAGACCAAAGTTCTCTAAATGAGATTCAAATCAAGTTGAAAGGGTTGATGAAATATTGAGAATTTACAACTTTGATGTTGTCTTGTTCTCTCTCTTATTGCAATTGTGCTACTGCTCATTTGGTGATACTTTATTAATAGTTCTTGTTACTTGTAATCTATGTACAGAGAAGTGTACCGGTGTAATAACAATGCTTGTTTGTTGATAGTGGGATTAATCAACTTCACATAGAAGCAGCACTTGCTATACTGTATCCTCTCTTCAGATTACCGGTGGATTCTAGCCTTATTGATGGTTATTATTCTGGTAGAGCAAACTAGATTTAATATAAGCTCAACCATTATGAAATCTGTACATAAAATTTTCAATTATCTATCTTTATATTCATTTAATAGAAGTATTTGCATATGATATTGTTAAACAAGTTATATATCTATCAAAGTTTCTAACCAAAATATATATCAAAGTTAAAATATTCCACGAAGATTTTCAAATTATAAATCAATCTATTTACCATTTTAGGTTGCATTGTTAGCCTCAACAATACCATAGTTACAGCATTTTTTGACACATCTAGTGTCACAGTCGATTTCATAGCTATTGTGCCTTCGCATCCCACGATCACTATGTCGTGGCCACCCTTCCCACATGGGAAGGGAAAGATGGAAATCTTGAATCTCCACCTTTTAGGGGGTTAGGGTATGGGTTTTGACTCCCATACTTTGCAAGGGAGGCGTGGTAAAAATCTGAGATGAGAGTTAGAATAGAAGTAAAAAAAAATAGACAAAAAAAAAAAATCAGATACTTTAAAGCGTAATCCCAAGTATGCTAACATTGTTGTCTCATCCATTCACTCTGAGCCTCGCAGCATTGCCTCTGCTCTCAAACATTATGAGGGTAAAGCGGCAATGGCTAGTGAAATGTATGCTCTTGCCACATATAATACTTGGGAACCTGTTCATCAACAACAAAACATGAACTTTGTTTGTTGCATGTGGGTCTCCAAACCCAAACTTCAATGGAACTTTGGATCATCTCAAAGCTCGATTAGTTGTCAAGGGGTTTCATCAAGAAGAGGGTGTTGATTTTTTAGAAACCTTCAATCCGTTCGTTAAGTCTAAAACCTCGAATCAATCTTAATATTGCAGTTGTTCATAATTGGCCCATTCACCAACTCAATGTCAAAAATGCCTTCCTTCATGGAGATCTTGATATTCCAAAATACATGGAGAAACCACTTGGATACCAGGATCCATCTCGGCCTGATCATGTGTTTACTTCCACAAGAACTATATGGCTAAAAACAGGCCCCTCAGGCATTATTAGATAAGTCCAGCAATTTTCTAATTAACTATGGGTTTAGTGTCAATGACCTCTCCCGCATCGCCCGCCGTGGTGATTCCGGCCCTAGGCTCCAACATCCTCATCTCGGCTGAAGCCGTGATCTCCGTATTGACTAGCGAAATCATCTCTTAGCTTATCCCAATCCGAATCAAATTCCTCTAGATAGGAACCACCGGACTCCTTGGAAAAGCGGGCCGTGAGGATTGTTTGTCAGCAGCACTACTTCATCAGCCCTTCCCAGGTTTTCCCCCAGACCGAGCAGCTACACTATACGTGTCTGGAGTTAATTGAAGATTATGCTCCATGGCCTGCGCCCCGACCTTCATCAGTGGGACCATTGCCTCCATTGCCATAGTTACCAGGCATGGCTCTGCTCTCCAGCAATTTTTGCTGACTCCGATATTAATGGACGCAGTAGAAATAAGATAAACACGGATAAATGAATCCGCAGAAAACGCACAAGGCGCAACACGCTCACAGATGAGCTGCTTTACATCAAAATAAAGCGCATATCTATTGGAGTCAAAACCTAAACTAAAAAAATTTTAAAAAAAATAAAACTAAGATTATACTACAGATAAAAAAATAAAAGTTAGATTCTATTCACATTCTAATAAAAAAATTATGGACCATTTGGGTAACAAATCTGCAATAAATCTTGACATTATCTTGATGGGCCCGGCATCTTGATTTCAAGAGTAAAAACAAACTTTACGAGCATTCTCCAACATTTACAATTAAAAGTTTGAATGGCCACAGCTGCAAAATCAGCCCTGGATTGCTAATTGGAAATCTGCTTTCAAACCGTTTCAAGCAGACTTTTTTAAAGCAGAAGCGAGTACTCGCAAGCATAGCCCCGAAGGCATTATGCTTCGCCGTTAAGAATAGCATCAAGAACTACTTCGTACCAAGTTTTCTAGCATTTGATAAGTGCAAAAACATGAGTGGCCGTGGCTTGAATAAGTGAAAAGCAGTAGGAGATTCCAGTCTTCTTTTATTACATGATAATTTCAAGGAATCTGTTAGTTTTGACTTCATGAACTACTCACGACTTTATGGCAAATATAAATATATATATGATTTTCCCACCAAATATTTAAAAATAATTATTTTGCAAATTAAAAAAATAAGGAAAAAACTTTACATGTCTTTAAATGACTCAAATTGCTAATAATTCCATGCTTTCAAAAATTCAAGGTGTTACGTATTAAATAATAGTCAAATCTAAATACCAAGCAGCAAGTGAAGTCTATTTATAAAGCAAAAATTACGCCAACAAACCTTGAAATTCCATGTGAAACGAGAATGCCAAATGATCAACCATTGAGTGGGTACTCTTGAAAATTAATGCCGCAAATTTAGGCCTATCTGGACTAATAACTGAGCTTTTACCTGCTCAAGATATAAAACTCTTCTTTGATAAATGGTTTGCTGGCTAGAGTTAGGAATGGCAACCACCTCTACTCTTTCATTCCTAGCGATATCTCCAAAGTAGTCCCTATATTTTGCAATATCGGCTGTTGCGGACATTAATACCACCCTGTAAAATATCAAACAGGAACTAAGTTTCTAAGGCCACAAAGCGACCGCTATCCATGGAAACATCAAATCAAAGATATGGTTTTCTGTATATATTGCCATTGAATTGATTTCTTTCCACTTCGTTATTAAATCAAATGCATTCAGATTCTATTTGCACCACTACGTAATAAAAGCTTGTTATTGATAAACCGCCTATTGAGATTTTCATTTTCACAAGTGATGCATATTATAAAATGCCTGAAGATAAAGATAAAGACTTCACTGCATCATAACCACAGACTCCCCAAGTATCACCAGCAATGATTATCGATAAAGCTACTCCAAAAAGATCATATGACACCATCATTTTGTGCAGACTAAGTAATACATTTCGAATGACATCAAATGCAGAGAAAAAAATTAAAAACCTGACCTGAGATTATTCTCTAGGAGAAACTGCTTCACGCAGATAAGAAGGAGATCGGACTCTACAGATCTTTCATGCACTTCATCTAGTATGATAGCCTTGTAATCAAGCGCATTCAGACCTTTCTCACGTATTTCATCTAACAAAACTCCCGCAGTTTTGAAAGCAATCTTTGAGCTGTAAAAGAAGACAGGTAGAAAGGAATAAGGACGTCAGAAGATTGACACAACACGGATGCCTAAGGGCACTTCCAAAAGGTTAATCAATATAAAATTAGCATGAGCCACTGAAGAAAAAGTCTTAACCAATATATACATAGATAATAAATCAATGGAAGCAACTCTTGCATTTACGTGTTTGACCGTTTAAGACACAGTGTTTACTTTATGAACATGCATTATGACATAGATACGACAAAAAATAACTAAACCAGATGAAATCAAAGAAAATAAGATGATTAATGAAATCTAAGATCACATTTGTGTGGAAAAGTTCACTTACAAGGTTGACTATGGACCTATTTAATTCAACTTATTACTTCTATTTATGACTTCCCCTCCAAAATTTCGAAAATGAAAATAAAGATTTTAAGTTTTGGAAAATAGTGAATTTGTATATAGGATTGTACATTTTGATTTTTGTATATTTTGAAATGTTTCAAGTGTCTCACATTAAATAAAAACTCAAACCCTATGATTACTTTACATATGAAAGTTTGGCAAATAACATAGTACATTTCACACGTTGTAACTATTTCAAACTAATATGGTTATAGTAATGACAGAAAGGTTCATCAGTTGTGTGGATGTTGAAGTCACCATGCTCATTGACATTTTTCTCACTACTTACGATGATCATAGAATTTGGAAACTCTTCACACAAAAAATATTAGATGGGAAAAGAGTTCATATTTCTGTAATGGTATGGTTGACCATGTTGGGCCAACTTAACTTAAAAGACTGTCCACCTGTATTATTTATTAGTTCAGTAGAGTGGAAAACAATGCCTATGTGCAAATAAGTTCACTAAAGATTAGCTCAAAAGTACTGGAGGGCAGATAAGAAGGCAAAAGTCCAAAAGTCCAAATCTGCTGGAGGATATAAAGGACAGCAGATATTAAAAACAATGCATGACTATTGGCAGTGCCAGCCAACAGCTCCAGAAGCCCAAAGAAATAGACAGCATATCAAACATCTTGGACCATCTAATTCTTGTTATTAAGGAAATTGTGATAATAG
Source organism: Corymbia maculata (assembly GCA_014182735.1). Classification (NCBI taxonomy): domain Eukaryota; kingdom Viridiplantae; phylum Streptophyta; class Magnoliopsida; order Myrtales; family Myrtaceae; genus Corymbia; species Corymbia maculata. Next base: position 28,377,571 of record CM024692.1, on the reverse strand, counting down.
GCGCATGTTGTTTTCTTTTAACATTTTTCCAAGCCCCGCAGGGCACGGGGGGGAGGGGATTGTGAAGAGAGAGCATGCATCACTACCTGGATGATATATTCTTTAAATGTTCAACATGATATCCAACTTCCTCTCCCAACTCACAATTACGGGTTTTTGCAACCATTTTAGCCATGGCTACTGCTGCAAATCTGCTAGGTTGAGCACAGATTACAGGATAGATGTTCCTCTCCAGCAGAAACTGAGGCACTTGAGAGCTCTTCCCTGACATTTAGAATAGACAATCAGATCGATACCAAGCAGCAAACTGTGGAGAACTAACAAAAACAGGTCAGAGCATCAATCAGATGCAGAGAAGTAGATAACACGGGTTCCAATGAAATTCAATTCCAAATCCACATCTGTAACTTTAGGGCAAGCACAAATATAATGATCCCAATATTGGATTACACAGTTGAATGGGTTTAAAATCAACATTCAGCCAATAAGAAATTCCCATCATATGGATCTTGAAGGCCCCATCTTTAGTTTCTATTGAAAGCTTCCTATAAATTGAAGGACAATCATTTATAGGACTAGAAAAACCAAACTATTATGATCCTGAATAATCTTTTTCACTCCTCCTAAAAGCTAGATAATGAAAGACTGTATTCAGCTTTAAAGCAACAACAGTGATAATAAGCCATTTACGTCCTGACATCAAGCCAAATCTCCATATTCCAGATGCTGACTTAAGAAGAACACAAAATGTACAATCTGCCGGCTTCCTTCTCCAGTAAGTCATTAGCAATCAGAATCGGTGAATACGTAGTGCTTAACTGAATAAAATACATGGTCTATAAGGTTACCATCTAAATGAGTTCATATCTTTCCAATCTTTCATTATATAATCAAATCAAAGAGATTAAGAATTCTTTAGGCAGAGATTAACTAAGAAACTAAGCAAGAAATTCATTCATTGGAAAAAAACAAAAACATTGACGCAATTACATTCCCCCAATTTTGTGAACGTCATTACATGCTGCATAAGACCAAAGAATACAGAACTACACTAAAGTGACCTTTTCATCATTCATGAACACTTTAGTTCCTTCGGTTCAGTTTCCGACGCTGCGAAACACCATGAAATACAACGGCTTAGTCCACGAACTAGCGATGGAAAGAAAAGGCAACAACAATCCTGATCATCCAAAATTGTGGCACCAAATTCATCGTTTTTAAAATTTATCGTTCACCGCTTAAACTCAACGCAACCAAAATGGAATGCAGCACAGCACGCTGCACACACAGACACACACACGAACAGAGAGTACCGCATCCGGTTTCACCGACGATGAGGGTGACGCGATTCTCGAGGATCTTCTCAACGATTTTCTCGCGGAGGGCCATGATGGGGAGGGGAGGGAACCCGGAGGAGGAAGAAGGAAGCTGAGACGAATACGACGAGCTACACGGTGACGACGCCAGAGAAGAAGGCCTCGCCATTGTCGAAGTGTTCTCCTCCGATTGCTTCTTCTGCTCTCTATGTGGTGTCCCGATCGCGAAGGAATCGCTCGCGGTCGCTGCTAGCGAGTGAAGTGAAGTCGAAGCAAAAGTGAGCTCGTTCTTTTCTATTTCGCGGGAAAAGGCGATCGTAAAGGGGTCGGTTACCTTCTCCTGGAAGGAAATGGAGGGTGGGTCCCCCATGTTATTTTCCGGGCATCTTCTCTTAATCTCGGAAACAAGGAAGAAAAAAAAGTTGATCATGGTTGGAGAAAAGAGTATTGATGATTTTGTTAACTGATCAATCAGTATCTAATTCTGTTCTTTTGATTAGAGAACAAAAATATAAAAATTCATTTGGTAAATTTTTTATTTTTGAAAACAAATTTATTCTTAGAATAGATTTGGAATGAATTAAGAAGTAAAAAAAATGTTACTTCTTCTCGGGACTTACACGAAAATCTAGAATCAAACTATTTTTTGTCACGCCCCGACTCTCGAGTTCGCGGCAATCCCATTTCACTTGAGGTCTAGTTGTACGACATCCCAGGTACTGTCGTCGACCAATTCATCTTATCTTGTAATTAAGCATATGCGAAAACGAACAACTCCCAAACCAAAGAACAGTAATAACAACAACAGCAGCAAAGGAAAGACAAACACCATTTTATATATCTAAAGGTTAGCCAACACACCAACAAATACAAACACGCCTTACTACAGACGACAAGCTAAGGCCTACTCAAGAAGGGACCGGCCTAGCTAACTTAACACTTTACAAGTGCCAACTCGTTGGTCTCGAAGGGATCGCTCTCTTCAATCCTCGGGTACTACATCATTTAGGGCTTGAAAAGGTTAACTACAACGGGTTGAAATAAACTCAGCAAGTTAAAGTCCTAAGCCCCGGTTAAGAACTTCATTCGCCTCGGGAGTTAACATACAACATAATTCATCAAATCATCTAATACCACCTTAGAGAGATAACCACATAAGACAATTTAATAAAATGTGCAATCACAGGCAACCCTACTTGGCCTTGGCACACGCGACCTGCAAAAACTGTCATTTAATTCATCATGACATTAAGAGCATGCGAATAATCAAAGTATCTCACACAACTTTCTCATGCCTCACATCCACACATATGCTCTGATTATTACGACCCCTCCCCCCTAGGCCATGGCACAACCTTGCGGTTCTTGGCTAAGCCAGTTTCGTCCTCTTTGCCTCGAGGCACGGCGACATCAAGGGCTCACTCCCAAGACGGCATTCCCGAAGAAGCATAGAACCCGCCCACTACCGCAGTCCTGCAACTGACAGAGGCCCGGGACTCGCTCACTACTACAATCCCACATAGAACCTCTCCCTATCAGGCAACCGATCGAAGTCAGGCTGTTTTCATGAATTATTTTTCTTTTTTACTGGTCCCACTTTCAACTATTACTATACTCGCATAACAAATGCTACTAATTATTGTAGCACTAATTCTCAATTCAACTCAAGAAAGATGTCCTCTTAATAAGAACTCCGTTGCATACACATAAATAAGCACATTATGTCATATTAGAAGTATTTGTGGGAATGAGACTAATATTAGATCCATATTTATTGCTAATGCTTATGCATTTTTAGGATTTTTGCTTTGTCTTATAATATTAGGAGAATTAAGTTTTTTTTTTCGCTAATTAATGTAAAATTCGAAGCCATATAGAATATTTAACGGTTGCAAAATAGGTTCAAATGAAAACAGGTTGACCCTATTCCCAGACCAGAAAAACAGGATTGGGTCCAAAATAGGGTCCAATAAAAACAGGGTAGGGTACAGGGTCCAGAAAAGATAAACCGGTTATAATAGGGTCGGGTATAGGGCTCAGGTCTGGACCCTACCCACCCTAGACCCGATCACCCCTAATTTTTGCTATGGTCAAAAAATGAGTCAAACCTCGAAGGACTGGATTGAAGAAGAGCTTCCAATGGCCTAGATGACCTTCTCATGTTTGCGTTACTCGAGTATTTTGAATCGAACTTCACACTTTGAAAAGAAGCGATGCAACAATGGGCCAAGATTACCGATAGTTCAACTACATACTGTACAATGAATATCCCGTCGTCTGTCTAACATGACATGGCAATAACTAAGTGCATTTACTGAAGAACCTTGCAAAATGAGTCAAACCTTGAAGGACTGGATTGAAGAAGAGCTTCCAATGGCCTAGATGACCTTGTCGTGTTTGCGTTACTGGAGTATTTTGAATCAAACTACACACTTTGCACATAAGTAATGCTGCAGCAAGCGAGGATTGTCAATAGTTCAACTACATACTATACGATGAATATCCTATCCTCTGTCTATCACGATATGGCAATAACTAAGCGCATTTACTGAAGAACCTTGCAAAATGAGTCAAAAACTCAAAGGACTGGATTGAAGAAGAGCTTCCAATGGCCCATATGACCTTGTTGTGTTTGCATTACTCGAGTATTTTGAATCAAACTACACACTTTGCACATAAGTAATGCCGCAACCAGTGAGGATTGTCAATAGTTCAACTACAGATATGAGACAATGAATATCCGGGGAGTGCCAAAAGTTGGCACGAAGGAACATGATTAAGTGCCAAAAGTTACAAAATGTACACTTAAGTGCCACTTTTAAAAAAAAAGTTGGATCACTTAAAATGCCAAGTCACCTGAACCTGGATTGAAGAAATCCTATGTGGTAATTTTTATTAATTTTCTTGCCTACGTGGCTTGCCGGAAATTGAATCGCCAAAAATCAGCCAAAACGACTTGTCGTTTTGGCTGACGTGGATTTAAAATTTATTAATTAAATAATATTAAATAATTAAAAATATACTATTATAAAATCAATTTTATTTAAAAAAAAAAAAAAAAAAAAAAAGAAGAAGAAGGAGGAGGGGATCGGCGAGGGCCCAATAGTTCAACGCCGGCCCTTCCCGGCGAGGTACGGCCGGCGGTGGCGATGAATAGCCCCGTCGATCCCCTCCTTTTCTTTTTTTTTTTTAAAATAAAATCGATTTTAATTTTTCAAAACTAAGCGTAGACAATTTTTTTAAAAAAAATTACCACATGCCTTTTTTATTTTGAAAAATGCCAGTGGATTTTTTATTTTGAAAAAATGCTCCGTGGCAAATGAAGTCGCCGAAAAATGGACACGTGACAATTTGGTCGGAATTTTTCACCGTTAGCACTTAAGTGATCCATTTTGCTCCGATTTTGGCATTTAAGTGTACCTTTTGTAACTTTTGGCACTTAAGTGTCCCTTTGTGCCAAGTTTTGGCACTCCCGCTGTACTTAACTTGATAATACAATGAACATCATGTCCTCTGTCTAACATGACATGGCAATAATTAAGTGCATTCACCAAAGCACTCGCAAAATGAGTCAAACCTTAAAAGGACAGGATTGAAGAAGAGCTTTCAATGGCCCAAATGACCTTGTTGTGTTTGCCTCACTCAAGTATTTCTAATCAAACTACACACTTTGCACAGAAGTAATGCCGCAACAGGTGAGCACCGTCAATAGTTCAACTACATACAATACAATGGACATCTTATTATTTGTCTAACATGACAGGGCAATGACTAAGCGCATTCACTGAAGAACCTTGCAAAAGGAGGAATCCTCGAAGCTACTTATGACCAAATTAATGTTTTGATCCCATACGCCACTGCAAGTCACTGAACATCATGCAGACATTTTCGAATCACGGCTTGGAAATCATCGGACTCGATGTCTGAAGGAGGATACATGCGAAAAACATACGAGATGGGCTTGGATACCTCAATCAGTTTCTTGGTGGGTATGACATCCGACAACTCCCCAAAGCTCTGCTCAGCGAAAGGAAATGACTCGGTGAGAAAGAAGAAGCAGCTCCTTCCCAGCCTCTCCACCTTGAACAATAATCACAAAGGTGTCAAAACAACACTGGGGGCCAAGGATGGATATCTACAAAAGATGTCTTGAACAAACTATTATGAACTTTAGCAAAAGAGTCTAAAGTTGCTACTCAAAACCGAGCTGAAAGGTTCATCAGTGTAACTACCGGCTAACAAAGATACACTCAGAACAAAAATAAAAATCTAGTTTCCTGGCCATGCATGGAAATAAACAGCTCTCTGCTGAGCACATGCAATTGCTGATGGGTCGATCACCTGTTCCTTACAGGATCCCATGATCAAGCAAACACAGCAATGACCAAAAAATTGTTACCGTCTTTCAGAAACAGTAATTACCTGCAGTTCTGAAAACCTAAGGTTATTCATGGTAAGAATGACCGGCGTTTCACATATAGCATCGGCAAGTAGCCGAATTGCCAGATACTCGAAGAAATTCTTCATGAAACTTCTCTGTCCCTCCAAATTTTGTCCATGTTCACAAATTTCGAAATCAGGAAACCACAAGATGCATTTCACTGACTTCCACAGTTCTTGACTCTCCGCAGATCTCCCTATGATGGTTTGGTATGGGTGATGGAGTCCCCACATAATCTTGACATCAGTCAATGAAGGGTTGGATATGGAGGATTCCAGAAGATGTGTGGTGGCAACCATTCTTAAAGGATCATAACTCCGGGCAATGTTGGAGGTAAAATGGAAGTTGGTGTCATCCAAGATAAGAATATACCCATCATCCGCAAAAGGAAATAACCGAATAAGTAGTGCTGGGTCAGCATTGCCATTTTCTGGGATGCATGAACTTGGCTTAGTGACTGATGAAAATGATGTGCCCAGATCATGAGAGAAGGAACATGAATCACCGTTTCGACAACCCTGCCAGTCCAATTACACAATCAAATAATGAATTACTTTCACTTTGCATGGGGGAATAAAGTAGCAGCAGAGTTAAAAACAAGACTTGAGAGCATATGAGGAGAGTGTGGCATGACTTGGACATAATCAGTTACAGGTTCACGTACACACGAGCAACCCCAATACCAGCTTTTCGAAAATTTTGCTTCAGACAAGGAGAGATCGATTTAAGCTCAGAAGCGTCTAATCTCTTAGGAGAACTGTATGCAAGCAATCCCAATACCAGCTTTTGGAACTCTTGCTTGTGACAAGGAGCGGCCACTTTAAGCTCGGAAGCCTCTTATTTCTTAGGAGGACTATACGCAAAATCCAGAAGTTTATTTGCTTTTATGACCTTTTCAACATCCAGGAAGCATCAACAGAATTCTTTTTATAATTACTCTTATCAAGTTTTGTTAGCTTTGCAGTAACTTCTGCTATAACCTTAGTTGCCATGGCCTATAGTTCTGTTATAGCTGTAGCTTCAAAATGAGCATTACAGAGCGTGTTCTAAAAGTGCTATAAAGTAATCTATATGAACTCTCCAGATTAAAGCAACTTCTCCAGAAGCTGCTGAACACATTGAAGGTTCTAGCTGCACCAGCTTTTGAGTGCTTGCCAAGCATCTAGGAAGAACTGACGCACCCTTAAAAAACTAGTGCAGGGTACCAAGCGGTGCTGCTAGGCACATGCTACAAGGCAACTTTCAACACGAGGCCTCCAAATGACAGAATCATAAGATTTGAAATTCTTGAGAAAAAAATAAATTCTCTCAAAAAAATTAAAGAACATCTGGAGCTGGAGAAGGTGTTCGTGGTCTTAGTTTGATTAATTTAAAAACATAACTAGATACGAAGAAACTTAGTGAAGCTTGTACCACTGGGCATGAACAACAAAGCAATGAATCTGATATGCTGACAACTGAACACGAGCAGATCAATTTACAATTATACGTGGAGGGGTTCCATCGCCCTTTGGATCAACACGACCATGCTTTTAAAAATGGTGAAGAATCTCAAGTATGTGCCATATGCATTCTGTGAGCACAGTTTTGTGCATTGCAGTAGAATGCAATTTATGAAGTTAACGATTAGATATAAAGCATGCCCCCAACTTGTCAATGTTATCCACTGCTTTGTTTGCTTCAATCAAGCAGTAAAAGAATTCTTCAATCACATTCACGATAAAGCATGACACTTGGTAATTGGGTACAAACTCTGAGAAAGGAAATTTAAATGCTGATAACACGTGCATGCATATTATATATAGTGAAAATAAAAGTTGGAGTTAAGTATAAACCTGTAAAGTGCAGAAGAATTTGCACATGGGTTGTTTTGCTCGGAATGAACGAGAAAATGAGCAATTACTGCCCCTGTTGTAAGATTTTCTCAGAAAATGTCTGCATAATTTACCCCCATTGTTATCAGAGAAAGGACTCTCAGAAGAACTCTTGGGCTGATCTCTGGGTGCCAATCCAAAGTAATGAGCTTTCATCTATAAAAACATTACAGATAAAGGAAACTTAATTCAATAGGTATGTGCAAAAGGGCATGTAAAGTATGATAAAGTACCTCTTTCACAACAGCTGTCAATTTGTCAGACACATTTTTTGTCTTAAAGTCATTTGGGCCAACAAATGGCATAGCAACACATTCCCTGGTGTCGACAGATAAATTAAGTTCTTCGTCATCCAGGTCAGCTGCATCTTCATCTTCATCTTCATTTGGCGGACACTCAAGAAGGCATTTGTGTTGGAAGTCATGAGGATGGTAATAAGAAGGAAAACCATCAGATGTACCAAGGAAGTTGGGCCGAAATCGATGCAATGAACTCAGGACATCTTCATCTGAGGAAAAGCAAATTCAAAATCAAAAGTCCAACTAATTGAAGAAGGAAAGGGAAAGAGAGGTGACCGGAGAGAACTCAAAGGACAAAGTTGCAACTGTACATTTTTCAGCGACATGACTAAGTGATGACCGCGAAAGATTATGAAAGAAGCACCATTCTTTTTCAGTCTCCAGCACCATCTTCATTGTAGCTTCCATGTCATCAAATTGTAGAACTTGATTTAAATGCTTAGTGCGATACTTGTCCTTCAGAAATACAACATACATCTCAGAGTGAATACCTCAAAGATCTTCAAGAACAAATAATGAGAATACCTTGAAAATGCGCTGCCAAAACTTAAAGGCGCACAAGTTTGCCATTAAGATCACCTCCTTTAGAGGACCAATTTGGGGTTTGTTAGTATCTCTGCTAAAGTAGCCCCCAATGTCCTTTGCGAACTGGAAAGAAAAGGGGAATAGCCAATGAGAGTAATGTCTTTCACCTGTTGATGGATCTTAAAAAGAAATTGGCATTTGCTTGATAGGAAGTACCAAATCATCCTCCCCAAAATAATGTTTGATGGGTAGAGGTTGCGTATCCATCAATACACCAAGAAGAATGCCTTCATGCAGCAATCCAACCTCCCCAAACTTAATTATGAGCAGAGATGCATCAAAAGACACAGAGAAACTGACAAGCAGATGTCCATAGAATGTTGGCTCAAGCCTCCCTCTATTAGATGTCTGGAGTGCACCTATATGAACCAGAAAATCTAATGCATTCTGAACAACATCAGGATCAGGAGGGTCTAAAGCCTTCTGCAACAACACTGACATTATTTTTTAAGGATTAGTATTTCTATTAATCAAATAATTCTGAATATATGAATGCAGAATATCAGGGAATGCTAAAAACATGAAAATGGAAATGTGTGTCATGCATCTTAGAGTTCTGGAATAGATGCAATTTCCTTTATAAAATCATCCAATGTCAAATTTTGCACAATCAAATTGTGATAAATGCGGCAGGGACGTGTCAGAAATATGGCTTCAGAATAATTTCTGTGTGAAGTTTTTCCAGTAGTCCTAGCTAAGCACAAAAATGAAAAGATCCAAAGACAATACTTCTTAATTTTGATCAGTACTGACGATCCCCCTTGGGTGTCTTCTGAATAGCTTTAAAACAGCATGCCTTTCCATTCATTTCAAGACTTCCATAGTTGCTTCACAAACTATATTTGCATGAAAGTGTATAAGATATCTATTTCATGATTAGTCAATTGAGGGGTGACAAAGGACAGTTAAACTACTTAAGGCTCTGCGAATATGAAAAATGGAATGTCTCATGGTGTTTCCTTGACCTGAGGAATTTCCACCTTGTTGAAGAGATTTGCTTTCTCGTCACTTCTTGTTAGCTGCAAAGGGTTCCAATATAGAGGGAGTTGATCGAACAAACAAAATTTTGCAAGGCAAAATGTCCAAACCAATGTACTCAGTGATCTTAAAAATGCAACATAATGGGAACAGATGTTGTATGGGCAAGTCCATTGGGATAAAACGGAGGTCATCAGTTTTGGATTTCCGTGGCAATGGAAAGGAGCCCCTTAATGCGCTAGAAAGGTAAGGCTATGCTAAAAGAGGGAGGAAAGAAAAGGACTTCTTAGTTGATTTTGCCCTCTTCTCTACATTTGTTTATTTCCCATCCTTTTGCGTGATTTGTTACGTTGAGGTTGGATCTGGGCAAGTTTGTGGATGACAAAGGTGAAACAGGAAGAGAGGACATTTCAACAGCATACTTATTGTTTTATAGACAGAAGAAACATACCTCGGGGATCATTAATGGCCTCTTGTTCAGCACAACAGATTAGAAGTAATTGCTTTTGCAGTGGTAATCTCAGTATGGATGGACACTCGTAATCCTCTAGATCACTGAAAAATGATCGAGTTACCAATCTATAAATCTCTCCATCACAAGTCCGACCAGTTCTTCCTCTTCGTTGCTCAGCCTACACGTAACTTTGAATGTCATGAACAGAACATAGAAACTGAGACTAAGTTGCAGAGCTGTATGTGATACCTGAGATTTGGATACCCACATGAGCCCCATGAATTCACATTTCCTATTACCGTCCCAGTAAACTTGTAATGCTCGACACGGATCAATTATAAAAGCTACTTCCGGAATTGTCACTGATGACTCGGCACTTTGTCCAGCTAATATTATCTGGTTATAAAGAAGGAACTCAAATATGTGATATGTTTCTCTAACTGGCTAATGAAAAGAGATCCAACTTTACCATATACACATATTATTACGGGAAAAGTTGTAATTGTCTCACTTTTTTGACATTTCAATATTACCCTTGCTACTAACTACGTTCATTTCATCAAGTAGCAACTCATTTCATACATGTCTCCACTATCACTATATCCACCCTATTAAATAATCACCCAATTCCTCTCCATTTTTTTTCTTTTTCAGGTCCATAACCTCCCACAATCATGCACGCGTTTCAACACTAATAATGGCATAAGAAAAGGTACAGTCCCACAGCAAATACTATAATGGTCTCATACTAATTTCACATTGATAAGTACACATTATTTAGTAACCGTTCCTAACAAAAGCGGAGGCAAACTAATCCATAGCCTTCTTTGATAACGCAACTTGAGGAGAAGCACATGGAGAACCATGCCTAAAAGATCTGCACCTATGCAATGACATTAAGAGGGTAAGCCAGATCCTCGGCTTCCCTTTTCTGCATCAGTTTATTGACATAAATGCTGCCCAAGATTCGGAAGTTAATACAAGAAAAGTTTTTCCTGTAAAATCTATTGATACAGTTTTCCGTTGTGATAGCCTTTCAGAAGGACACAATCTTCATGTTTTATTGCTTCCTCAAATACTTATACCAAAAAAAAAAAAAAAATGAGAGGCTAAATGATACGATGCCTTTAGATGGAGGACATTAATATTGACTTAGTTACCGATATTCTGATCATGCAAGAAGCTAACATGCAAATATAGAACTCCAATGCCGAAGAAAGAGAAGTTTATTTGAGCTTCCCAAAAGCACATCTTACCTTACGGTGGGACTTCCAGATCTTCATCTCCAACAAAGCTTGTTCTGTGTCTGTACTGTGATGCAAAATGACTTTGAACAATGAACTTAAGGGCTTCAAAAGGCGCCATTGCTGTACCCGTGCACGGTATGTTGGCAGAAAAATTAATATGCTTTTTTCAATGTCTGATTCGTTTTCATGTATATACATTATCAGATCGTGAATGAATCTGTGGACTTCAGGATCAATATCTGCCTTGGCCGTTGAAGGGCTTTCCCCATTGCAATATTTCACTGACAATGACTCCGAACTAACTCCAAGCAATTTGGTTACCTGTTCAGCAAAATTTAATAAATAACAGTATGCCTCTCAGGCTATATTTGAAAAAACCTCGAAGATACTCATCTTTTCATGAGAAACATAGTAACTACCCTTTCTACAGAAAAGAGAAAAAAAAAACTGTCAGGAATTATCATGCTTCATCGATGGCTTTTGCTTGTGTAAAATGTTGACCTTAACGATTCAGTGTTGCCCATGCTATCAATTATGCCATCGCAAGAAAAATAAAAGAACCATGATTCTGCCATCTCTTTTTCCCACATTTTTTGACAAACATCTTATGAACCAACTCTGCTCCACTGTCAAAAAAGTTTTTCCCGAGCATTGTATGATCTTTTTGGGTTTCATGGGAACGAGGGAACAGAGGCCTGGTATTGGATTGAGCAGGACTAGACGCATATATTGACATAGGAGTACTACATCTGGACATGAGCAGGAAAAGCACTAACAGCGAACTTTATACGCCATGATCATAAAAAGGACGGCCTTAGTATAGCATATGTAATGAATTTGGTGCGATATGTGGAAGACATAATCAGGAAATTGCACATGGAGCACGATGTCTGGAGGTATTAAACGTGTACTGAGATAAGATATGCCACTTGTCGAGCTCGGGGTAGATGGATATGCAGGCCTTACTTTGTTAGTAGTTGCCTTGGGTTATGGTGCACTTTGAAGCCCTGAATCACCTATTATCTGATGCAACGAAAGAAATTTAAAGTACTCGAGTTCTTCCCACAAGCAGATGCACAAATGAAGGTCCAATTGCATCAAATGCTTAAATAAAGTCCGTTAAGGGAGAATGTAGCTTTATCGTTTGTTGCACGTGTTATCATTACAACATGCATTTTTGTAGATATATTCTATGTGTAGCTAAGTTAATAAAAAAAATTATTAAATCATATAAATGGAGACACCCAAACGCAAATCTCCATTTTTTTTTTTCATTCTAGCTCAAATTCTTTGGCATTCATTTTAGTGTTTTGCCAAGGGGTGAACACTGGCCCAGTTCAACCCGAGAACCAAACCGAACTTACCCATGACTAGTTCACACAAGGATTGGGCGAGATCTTGAGTTAAAAAAAATTGGGGAACTAGTCTTGACTGATTCATTTTAAAATAAGCTCGGCTCTCGAGTCAACCGTGGAATTGGCTAGTTCGGTTCCATGCAGGTTTCTAAAGGAACCGGCTCCAAGATCTAGAAACCGACTCTAACAAGATAGGTTCCAAGTTATTGGTCTAAAATCTACCTACATTGAAATCTATCACCCCTTGTCTTTGTGAAATTAGAGGCTGCTTTCAATTTTTTTTTTCCTCTATAAAAAGATCAAATTAGAGATTTTATATGATTTCTTTTTTTTTTTTTTTTTTAAGAAACCAAATCTGAAAAACAAGTCAAACCACCTAGATTACATAATCAAATCAAACAAACATCAAATATGTTAGGATACACATGTGAGTTCTATTAGAGAAGTCCCATATCGGAGAATTGACACGGTGTTAAGTGGTTAACATATCCAAATTGGTCAATTATTAATTAGTTTAAGTTTTTGAGTGAAAATGGATCTAATTAGATATATTAGCAGGCTCAGACTTAAACTCTCTCTTGCTTCATGGCTTCGGAAAAAGATATCCAAATTAAGAGGGAGCAAATCTAACACTGTATCTTAGTTGGTTGTTGATGTTAAGCAGTTAATAAGATCAATATTGAGTAGTTAATATATATCCTAGTTAACCCATAAAGGTTGGTATTGAGCTAGCTTCGGAGAAAGATACCCAAATTAAGAGAGAGCTTGGCTTTTGGTGTCAAGAAGTTAATAAGGTTGGTGTCGATTAATAAGATTGATGTTGAGCAGTTAATATATATCATAATTAGCCCATAAAGATTGGGTTGAGCTAACTTTGAAAAAGATATCCAAATTAAGGGGGAGGCCCATTAAGATTGGTGTTGAGCTAGCTTCGAAAAAAGATATCTAGTTAGCCCATAAAGGTTTGTGTTGAGCAAAGATACCCAAATTAAGAGAGAGCTTGGCTTTTGGTGTTAAGAAGTTAATAAGGTCGGTGTCAATTAATAAGATTGATGTTGAGCAGTTAATATATATCATAATTAACTCATAAAGATTGGGTCGAGCTAACTTTGGAAAAGATATCCAAATTAAGGGGAAGGCCCATAAAGATTGGTATTGAGCTAGCTTCGGAAAAATATGTCTAGTTAGCCCATAAAGGTATGTGTTGAGCTAGCTTCGGAAAAAGACATCCAAATTAAGGGGGAGCTTGACTTTTGGTGTTAAGAAGTTAATAAGGTTGGTGTTGATTAATAAAATTGATGTTGATCAGTTAATATATATCCTAGTTAGCCCGTAAAGATTGGTGTTGAGCTAACTTTGGAAAAAGATATCCAAATTAAGGGGGAGCTTGGCTTTTGATGTTAAGCAATTAATGAGGTTAATATATATCATAATTGGCCCATGAAAGTTGGTATTGAGCTGGCTTCGGAAAAAGATATCCAAATTAAGGGGAGCTTGGCTTTTGGTGTTAAGCAATTAACAAGGTTGGTGTTGAGTAGTAAATATCTAGTTGGCCCATGAAAGTTAGTGTTGAGCTGGTTTTAGAAAAAGATATCCAAATTGAGGGGGAGCTTGGCTTTTGATGTTAAGTAGTTAGTAAGGTTGGTGTTGAGCAATTGACATATATCCTAGTTGGCCCATGAAGGTTGGTATTAAGCTGTCTTCGAAAAAATATATCCAAATTAAGGGGGAACTTGGCTTTATAGGCCAATTAGGATATATATATTTATTACTTAACACCAACCTTATTAATTGCTTAAAACACCAAAAGCCAAGTTCCCCCTTAATTTGGATATATTTTTTTCGAAGACAGCTTAATACCAACCTTCATGGGCCAACTAGGATATATGTCTGAGTTGGCTTCGGAAAAAGATATCCAATTAAAGGGGGAGCAAACCTAACTTGCATCCTATTTGGCTTTTGGTGTTAAGTAATTAATAAGGTTGGTGTTGAGCAGTTAATATATATTCTAATTGGCCCATGAAAGTTGGTATTGAGCAGTTAATAATATCCTAGTTAGTCCATAACTTATTGGCTCAAGCTTTTGAGTAGAGCTGGATTCAATTGAATATATTGACAAGCTTGCACTTAAGCCCCTTCTTAGCGATCTTCCTAGGTGAAGATATCGAGTTTCCACTTCGCGCTCCCAACAAAATTTGTCATGTGCGGTTGTTATTGGAATCTTCTTAATTTGGTTTTGGTTTAGCCCTAGGTTGAATGTGGATTAATAGTTATGACCACAAAGATGGGCAGTAGTGTCGAGGTTGCGATTACAATGTTGACTGATGGGATCACGATGGCGATGACCATGGAATTCAACAGGGAAGTGGAGATTCCTACCTTCGATGGGAGCTTAGATATCAAAGACTTCACAAAATGGCTAGATGAGGTGGATCAGTTCTTCAAATACATAGAGATTCAATTAGAAGGTAAAACGCCATGCGGACTCTTGGAGTGCCAAAACTTGGCACGAGGGGGACATTTAAATGTCAAAAATTCGGAAAAATAGACTAAGTGCCAACATTAAAGCAAAAATGATCAATTAAGTACCAACGGCAAGAAAATCCGACCAAAATATTAACATGATTTTTCTGGCGAGTTAAAATCGAAACGGCGTCGTTTTGAGCGCCGACATGGCCAAATAAGCCCAAAACGATGTTGTTTTGAATACTAACATGACTAGATCAACCCAAAACGACATCATTTTGACCTTAATCAGATTTTTATATAAACATTAATTAAATAATATTAAAAATGAATTTTTTTTTTTTTTTTAAAAAAGGCAAAGGATAGGCGGGAAGGGCTCCCCTGCTTGGCCGCTGCCCTATCGCCGAGGGGGAGGTGGCGATGGATGGCAAGGGTCGCTAGCGCCTGGGCACAAGTTGACGCTGGTGGGCCGGGCTAACGACCCCCATCATCCATTGCCGCTGCCCCACTAGTGATGAGGCGGCGGCCACAAACGGGGGAGGCTCCCCCACCTATGTTGTTGTTCTCCCTTTTTTAAATATTTTTAATTTTCATTTTTTAATATTATTTAATCAATATTTATATTAAAATTAAACTTAGGTCAAAATTGCGTTTTTTTGAAGATAAGCTAATGTGAAATTCCGACAAGTCACGTGAATATTAAAAATTATTAAAATAAGCACGTCGGATTTCCGATCGTCTTCGCTAAAGTTGACACTTAAATGATCCAATTTTTTTAAAAAAAAAAAAGTAGCACTTAGCGTAGATTTCATAATTTTTTACACTTAGGTGTTCTCTTGTGCCAAGTTTTGGCACTTGGGCTGTTTTTTTGCCAAGGCAAAACACTAGTTACAACATGGTGAAAGACAAACGCTGTTAAAGAGGCCATTTTTGCCTAGGGGGCAATGAAAGCTATTTATGTGATCGTCACAATCAAACACTAGCTACAACAATGGCTGCTGCTCCCAAATATTCATTTCCCTCAAATCTCAAAGCGGCTAAATTTGTCACCTCTAAAATAAGTTAAAAGTCGAGACATTCAAGGATTTCTAGCTGGCGAAACAGCCGCTTCTCCGCCAACACTTGATTGAGAAAATGGACGGCAGATTGCAATCCTGATTGCGAATTATGGGTTGGGACAGATCTTACTCATCAAATCTTGGGTCATTAGTACCATCTTTGAAGAAGCTCTCGACTTGCAGTAGGGCTTAAAACAGCCTCACCGGTTTGGAATGCTCAAACAGAACAGGATACTCAAAGCACTATCGCCCAGGAATTCGACCTCCTTGCACAAATGAAACATATTCAAACAGGGACTAAACCCTTAGCTGTCCATCATCATATGCAGAAGTTATCCCACAACTTCAAAGCTATGAATTATCTAACAAAAGAAGCATGACTGCTGCATCCAAAACCTCAATGGCGTTTGTTTCTCAGTGTAACCACGGTGGGAATTTAGGAGGCGGCAATAAAGGTCGCGGCAACTCATGTAGCTCTAATTCAAGAGGTCATGGTTTCTCACAATCAAATCAAGGAAGTCCCACTGCATCTTCCCAGTCTGCTCGCTTAAACTCAATCTTTGAGGCACGCCTACTTGTCAAATTTGCAAAAAGAAGGGCCATGACAAACTTAAGTGTTGGCATCAATTTGACAACAGTTATTAAAGCGATGACCTTGTCCATGGCCTAAACAGCATTGCATAATTTTGACCCTCATGATGATGAATAGCATCCAGACACAGGCGTTGATGCACATATTGCAAATGTTTAGCCGGAATTGTTCCCACAACAAAATATCTTTTACTGAAGTCGTTTTTTAATTTTTATTAAAAAGGGATAGGGGTTCTACTCCAATGGATATCAAATGCAATGTCAAATTAGCTTATTGGATCCAAACAACAATGTACAATATTAGACTAAGGCTCCGTTTGTTTCGCGGAAAATGTTGCTTTTCTGGAAAATATTTTCCAGGAAGCTATTTTCCGATATTTGAGTTAAACTTGAAAATGAAATGGAAAATATTTTCTGCTATTTGCTTGGAAAAATATTTTCTTTTATACACTCTTTTTCAATAATTTTATTATTATTTTTTTTTTAAATCATTATTATTTTATTTTCTAAAAATTGATTATTAAATTATTTTTCTTTTTCTTCTGTGTTTTCTCCTTCCTTGGCCGATCGCCAGCCATGGCAATGGCTAGCGGCCGACCATGCCTCAAGCTCGCCCGATTAGCTCACCGGCACGGCGAGCTCAAGGTTGCAAGGCTTGGGCCTCGCCAAATTGGCGACACCCGAGCATCACCAAACAACGGCAGGGCTTGAGGCTCGCCGATTGTCGCTAGACAGCCGGTAAGGCTTAGGCCTTACCAAATCGACAAGCTCAACTCGCCTATCGCCAATCGCCGACCATTGTCGTGGCCAGCAATCGGCCGAAAAAGAAAAACAGCAAAAAGAAAGGAATAAAAAGAAAAAATAATAAAAAACCGATTTTATTAAAAAAATAACAAAAAATTTGAATTTAAAAAAATAGAAAGAAAGAAGTGAGGACTAATAGGGGGTGTGAGATAAGAGAGAGTAAGTATGGAAAATGTTTCCCCCAACTTGAAAAGTGAAAAATATTTTCTTCCATTTTAAAAGGTTTTTTTTTCCTTCACGAAAAATATTTTCCCTAATGAATTTATTTTCCGTAAAATGAACGTCAGAAAATCCAAAAAAATTTCCAGAAAGTTATTTTTCTGAAACGAATGGAGCCTAAGTTGGAATTTAATCGACAACAATGCCCATAAATTACATGATCAGACTTGAAATCAATCAGAATTCAATCGACGACATAAGTTGAGAAAAGTTGAATACGATGCCAAAATTTAATCAACACTTCCAAGATAATGAGATGCAATGCCGGCATTTAATCAACGACAATGTACTGCAATAGTATAAGGGACACAACATTAGAATCCAATCAACAACAATGCATCGGAATATAAATACACGCCAGAATCTAATCAATAACGGAAATTCGAAAGTTATAACTAGGGAAATTAGAGTGCAGCCTCGAAAAAATAAAGATAAAAAAGCATTTTGATTGATTTGTCAAGGGTCCTTCATTGAATGACTGGTGGTATTTATAGTGAAACTTGGTAACTATTGGGTAGTTATGTATCATTTAGTGACCACTACTTTGTCCACATCCCTTTTTCCTCACACATTACTTCATCCACTTCTTTTACAACCATCTCAATCGTACCCCGAAGTTTATATGGTTAGCGATGGCCATTCCATGGCTGAGTCTTCAAATAGCAACTGATCCTTGATTGTGCACATCCTTGATACCTATTATTCCAGTACTTGCGTAATATTTTAGTGTTTCTAAGGAAAAGTTTGCCGCCAGATCCATTCAAGCAATCACCAATCATCCATCATTGTATTTCAATAACTACACACATGACATTCCCCCATCTCATCATTGACCATTGGGTAGTTATCCTCATGCTTGTCGATAATCAAGCATGTATCAGACACTACCCGTGTGATATGCACATGATTGCAGTCTGTTTTTTGTCACATTTTCCCTCGTGAATAAGTACGCGACGGCAGGGTCAATTTCGGTTGTCAACTGCAAATAAACCGGGTAAACTCATATACTTGCTACCTTATCATGGCAATGATAGTGTAATGGTAGCCAATGGCGAATCACTTCCAATTACTCATACCGGTACTGGTCTTATTGGAAATGCATCTAGCACTCTGGCACATCGAAACATTTTGGTGGTAACCCAAATAAAGAAGTGTCTTCTCTCTGTTCCTCAACTCACGCAAGATCATCGGCATTACTTTGAGTTTAATGGATCTAGTTTTTTATATTAAGGACTCAAAGACACATCAAGTATGGATATCGGGCAGGAATCATAGCTGATTATATGCCGTCAGAGATCCACAAATTTCAGCATTTTTCTCTAAGAGGCAAAAGTCAGCAAATGATCAAGTTTGGCATCAAAGAGTGGGACCCAAACATATTGCACTTTTGCCAATTAAGTTATAAATCTTTCAAATTTGTCAATTAAATTCCAAAATTTTAGCTTGAAATTGCTAACGTAGACACTGTCCATCTTACGTAATATAGCCAGCACTAACATAGACAATTTTTAAAAATATGTTTTCAATTTTTTTTTCTTTTTTCTTTTCTTCTCTTTTCCTCCTTTCCTTCTTTTCTTTTTCCTTTTCTCTTCATTTCTTTTTTTCTTTTCTTTTTTTTCTTCTTTTTCCATTTTTTCCTCTGTTGGCCTTAGGCAAGGGCTGCCCTTGCCAACCTTGAACAAGTGTCACCCTCACCTAGGAGCAAGAGTGCGACACCCTCACCAACCCTTGCCAAGCCAGGCAAGGGCGACCCTCACCCAAGGCAAACGACCTATGTTGGCATCGGCAAGGCCCAATGAAGGGAAAAAGGGAAAAAGAAAGAAAAAACGAAGAGACATGGGGAAACAAGAAAAGATGGAAAAGAGAAGAAAAAATAAAAACGTAATGATAAAATTTCGAAAAAAATTAAAATTTGTTCACCTCAATATCGGTCGTGCATATGGCTAGTGTCCATGTTGGCAATTTCCACCTAAAATTGGTCAAACAAACTCAATTGGCAAAACATGAAAAAATTTAGAATTCAATTAGCAAAATTAAAATATTTATGACTGAATTGGTAAAAATTGAACAAATTTCCTTAATATATTTGAAGTTGATAAAACCATTTTTTTCTCGATAAAAATAAGATGATGTTGATGTAAAAGACATTTATAGCCATTGACGGAATCCGAAGTACAAAGTGAAAAGATCGATAAAAGCTGTATGTACAGGGTGAACATCTTTGGATAAACGAGAAATTTGAGAACAATTGAAGATTGATAAAGTGAACAGTTGAATAAAGTCTTGAACACTATAATATACTCATGAAAACTAATAGATGGAAATACTAAAAAAAAACTACCAGCGTGAATCTTTGATAAGACTCATCGGTTCACTATATATCTGGATAAAAGCAGGATTTTGGGTAAAAGCAAGAATCTTGATAAAAACGTAGCTCGCCAGAAAATTGCACGGACTCAAGGTAAGTTACCATTGAACCTCTTTTTAACATTGGACTTTGTTTGTCTCTATTTTGTCTATTCTAATATTAACAGTATCATAGCTACTGCTATTAACTGCCCCTTTTTATCATTCTCTCTACATCAGAAATCACTATTGTCATCAGGAGTAAAATATTTAAGGATTAATGTATTGAAAGTCCTAAAATCTATCACAAAAGTGTAACCAAATCTTACAACCAGTCAAATTAATGCAATCAATCCTTCTTTTAACGCCGTTATATTTGCCTCACAAAAGATGCTGATTTTTTTACTACTTTCTCTCTCCTACACGATGCTAATGTGGCTAAAACATAAAGGAGAAGGTTTAAAAAAATGTCACTTTTGTCTAAATCTAATTTTCTCAAAATTTATTTAAATTAAATAAAAATTTTAAAAAAAAAATGAAGGATGGAAAATCAGGCCCTTGCCGCGGCCGCCCATCATTGGAAAAGGTCGGCAATAGTGAGATTATGGTCAACAAGGGTCACTAGGTCCCAACTAGTGACTAGTGACCCTCAACAGCTATAGGTAAAGGCTGGCTAGATCTTCGCCAAATCTAAGCAAGGGCCAACAACCCCTACTTGATCTAGAGGAGGGTTGCTAGTTACTGGCCAAGGCTTGACAACCTCTCCAACCATTATTCCCTACCTCCCCACCGAAGCACTCATCAATGATAATATCCTCGATTTCCTATGGAGCTTCAAGAGAGGAAGCACTTAGAAAGAGAGATGTTCTCGTTTGTTGAAGCATTTAGAAAACGCCATAATTTTTGTAGAGGAAACATTTAGAGAGAGACGGAACAACAATGACATTTTTGTTACTATTGCCATTTTGAAAGAAGACTTTTCATATCGGATTTAAATTTCTTTTTAAAAAGCCACATAAAAAGGAAAATTTAAGTTAAAATGCCACATGGGATGGATTGCCAAACTAGGCACTCAAATAAACGTTTTTGCATTGGTATAGCGTCTCAGTGAGCCCAAAAAAAAAAGTTGTAATACTCTAATGGATGTCGTACAAAAGTTATGACACTTGTGATATATTCATCCTCAAAAATCCCCCAACTTGTACCCATTTATACTGAATCAAAGCTCTCTCAATGAAAACTATTAAAAATATAACTATAAGAACATTAGAAAGCAAACAATGTTACCATGGCACCCACACGGTTTAGGTGAAATAAACACGACATTTTAAGGGCTTTGTTAGTATAACAATTTTTAGATTACTGTGAGAATAATGGTTTATTGGGACCCACAAATTCTTAAAAAAGTAGAACCCACAATAATTTATAATTATTTATTATTTAGTTATTCGTGATCCATAATAGATTGTTATCCTCACAGTTGATTAAAAACGGTCACCAATTCATTTCTCGTGTTTTGGTTGAAAAATCATCTAGAAAAACATTGACAAAGGGTAAATGTGTTATAAACACACAAGTTTAGGAATTTTTATGTCACGATAAAAATTTTATGTTAAATGTGATATGGTGAGTACAATTTAGAGTTTTGATTTCACCAAAAAAAAATTCAAGATAAATGTGTCGCAATTAGAATAGTTTGAGATTTTGTGTGACTTTTTTCCCTAATAATTATTAGATTTCATTATTGCTCTTATAAATCGTATCTCTATTTGTTTCATGGAAAATTAATTATTTTGGAACATATTTTATTTAAAATTATCATTTGTATCGCTTACAAAAATAAATGAATGAGAAATATTTTCAACATTCTCGTGAATGATTAAATATAAATTATTGTCGATAACGGAAATATTTTTCATTGACTAATTATTTCAAGTAACACAAGTGATTGTTATTAGGAAAATATTTTCCAAATAAGCTTGTTTGTTGTGTTAAAAATGAAGAATTTAGAAAATATTTCATAAAAAAATTATCATTTATATCACTTTTAAAAATAAATAAATGAAAAATATTTTAATCATTCATAGAGATATTTAAAATTAATTTTTATTGATAATGAAAATATTTTTCATTGGCTAGTTATATCAAGCGATATAAGCAATTATTATCAAAAATATTTTTCAAATTATCCATTTTCTATAAAATAAATAGAGTTTTAAGTCATTTTCCGCAAAACAAACATAATTATAAAACTATCTCTTCATAGAAGCTAGTGTAAATTTCAACTTCCAATTCCACACTCTTGTGCTTTTATTATTTGTCTTATTATATTCCTTGGTCATATCAATGTTTGGAGACTCTTATCAATTGCTAATGTATGCGCAAGTTTTTAACTCTTAATCCGCAAATTGTTTGTTTGTGTATCTCAAATCTGCATATATCTAGATAGTTTTATCATTGAAAAAATTGGTGATTATTGGGGAAACCTCCCTATGATATTTTGCAAGTGACAAAACCATCTATTTTGATTATAATTTGATACATTTGGATGGTGTCATGATAAGGTGAAGTTAACATGAGCAATGCTTTGCCAAACCAATGGTGTCCAAAATATACAATGAAAAGACCTCTACAAGATAGATGAATCTTGATAGAAGGGGAACAAGTTTGGTAGAATGAGATGTTCGTGAGAACTAAGAAAAATAATGAGAAGATGAACATCTAGATAGAGTCCTGATAGCTAATATACTCAGAAGGGTAGTTCGGATAAACTTATCGGATCACAAGTGAAGGTAGCTCCTTATATCAATTGAGTAGGAAAAATGATCGTGCCTCTATCACCTACTCAGGAAGACCTCAACTTCTTTTCATTTGATTTTGATGTCAGGCAAAAAGTTAAAAACCGTTGACAAGGCTTGGTACTTGTGCAGAAGGACTAGAGTTGAGTCAGAGCAGTTTTTGCTTGTTTTGTTCAAACAGTCAGAAAAACAAACCTTTGATAGAGGCAGCATACTTTATCTTGAGTAAACTTACTTTTTTTAGGAAACTCAAATTGTATGTAAAAAATAAATTGTATGGGCGGCCAGATTTCCACAAATGGGGTCTCTCAACCCCAATGGCTCTTTGATTGAAGACTCTCCAATGGCTAAATTGGAGACTAAAGTTCCAGAAAAGAGATTCAAATCAAGTTGAAAGGGTTGACGAAACATTGACAAATTTATAACTTTGATGTTGTCCTCTTCTCCCTCTTATTGCAATTGTGCCACTGCTCATTGGTGATATACTTTATTAATAGTTCTTGTTGCTTGTAATCTATGTATAGAGAAGTGTACCGGCGTAATAACAATGCTTGTTTGTTGATAGTGGGATTAATCAACTTCACACAGAAGCAGCACTTGCTACAATGTATCCTCTCTTGAAATTACCAGTGGACTAAGCTTAATATAAGCTCGACCACTATGAAATCTGTACATAAAATTCTCTATTATCTCTATATCCATTTAATAGAAGTATTTGCATATGATATTATCAAACTAATTAATTATCTATCAAAGTTTCTGACCAAAAAAATATATCTATCAAAGTTAAAATATTCCGCAAAGAATTTTAAATTACAAATCAATCTATTTAGCCTCTTAGGTTGCATTGTTAGTCTCAACAATACCGTAATTAGGGCTTTCTTTTGACACATCTGGAGTCACAGTCAATTTCATAGCTACTGTTCCTTTGCATCTCAGGATCACTAGGTCTGAATCAGGTACTTCAAAGCGTAATCCCAAGTATGATAACATTGTTGTCTCATACATTCACTCTGAGCCTCGCAGCACTGCCTCTGCTCTTAAACATTCTGAGGGTAAAGCTGCAATAGCTGGCGAAATATATGCTCTTGCCACAAATGATACTTGGGAACCTGTTCATCGACAACAAAACATGAACTTTGTTTGTTGCATGTGGGTTTTCACCCAAACTTTGATGGAACTTTGGATCATCTCAAAGCTCGATTAGTTGCCAAGGAGTTTCATCAATAAGAGGGTGTTGATTTTTCAAAAACCTTCAATCCGTTCGTTAAGTCTAAACCCTCGAATCAATCTTAATGTTGCAATTGTTCATAATTGGTCCATTCTCCAATTCAATGTCAAAAAATGCCTTCCTTCATGGAGATCTTAATATTCCTGAATACGTGGAGCAGCCCCTTGGATACCACGATCCATCTCGGCCTGATCATGTGTTTACTTCCACAGGAGCTATATGACTTAAAACAGCCCCCTCAGGCATGGTTAGATAAGTTCAGCAATTTTCTAATTAGCCAGAGTTTAGTGTCAGTGACCTCTCCCACATCGCCTGCCATGGTGATTCCAGCCCTAGGCTTCAACACAGTACACATCCTCGTCTCGGCTGAAGCCATGATCTCCGTAGCTTATCCCAATCCAAATCAAATTCCTTTAGATAGGAACCACAGGACTCCTTGGAAAAGCTGGCCGTGAGGATTATTCGTCAAAGCACTACTTCGTCAGCCCTTTCCAGGTTTTCCCCCAGACTGAGCAGCTACACTATACGTGTCTAGGGTTAATTGAAGATTATGCTCCATGGCCTGCGCCCCCTGACCTTTGTCAGTGGGAGCATTGCCTCCATTGCCATGGTTACCAGACATGGCTCTCCTCTCCAGCAATTTTTGCTGACTCCGATAGAAATGGGACAAACACGGATAAATGAATCCGCAGAACACGCACAAGGCGCAACACGCACACAGAAAGCTGCTTTACATCAAAATAAAGCGCATATCTATAGGCATGAAAACTTAAACCAAAAAAAATTAAAAAAATAAAACTAAGATTATACTACAGATAAAGAAATAAAAGAAAGATTCCATTCACATTCCAATTAAAAAATCATCAACCATTAGGGTAATAAATCCGCAACAAATCTCAACATTATCTTGATGGACCCCGCGTCATGATTTCAAGAGTAAAAACAAACTTTACGATTATCCTCCAACGTTTACAATTAAAAGTTTGAACGGCCACAGCTGCAAAATCAGCCCTGGATTGCTTCTTGAATATCTGCTTTCAAACCGTTTCAAGCAGATTTCTTAAAGCAGAAGCAAGTACTCGTAAGCATTGCCCCGAAGGCATTACGCTTCCCCGCTAAGAATAGCAACAAGAACTACACTACTTCCTACCAAGTTTTCTAGCATTTGATAAGAGCAAAAAAATGGGTGGCCATGGCTCGAATAAGTGAAAAGGCAGTAGGAGATTCCAGTCTTCTTTTACTACATGATAATTTCAAGGAAGTTCAGATCTGTTTGTTTAGACTACTTAAACTACTCATAACTTTATGGCAAATATATATGTATATGACTTTCCCACCAAATATTTAAAAATAGTTATTTTGAAATTAAAAAATCAGGAAAAAGACTTTATATATCTTTATATCACTCAAATTGCTAATAATTACATGCTTTCAAAAATTCAAGGTGTTACGTATTAAATAAGCAGAAAGTAAAGTCTATTGGCAAAAATTACACCAACACACCTTGATATTCCATGCGAAACAAGAATGCCAAATGATCAACCATTGAGTGGGTACTCTTGAAAATTAATGCTGCAAATTGAGGCCTATCTGGACTAAGAACTGAGCTTTTACCTGCTCAAGATATAAAACTCTTCTTTGATAAATGGTTTGCTGGTGGGAGTTAGGAATGGCAACCACCTCTACTCTTTCATTCCTAGCAATATCTCCAAAGTAGTCCCTATATTTTGCAATATTGGCTGTTGCAGACATTAATACCACCCTGTAAAATATCAAACAGGAACCAAGTTTCTAAGACCACAAAGCAACCGCTATCCATGGAACATCAAATCAAAGATATGGTTTTCTGTATATATTGCCAGCGTAATTGTTTCTTTCCACTTCATCATTAAATCAAATGCATCAACATTCTATTTGCACTACTACCTAATAAAAGCATGTTATTCAGATTTTCATTTTCACAAGTGATGCATATCATAAAATGCCTGAAGATAAAGATAAAGATAAAGATTTCACTGCATCATAACCACAGACTCCCCAAGTATCACCAGCAATGATTATCGATAAAGCTACCTGAAAAAGATCATATGACACCATCATTTTGTACAGACTAAGTAATAAATTTCAAATGACATCAAATGCAGGGAAAAATTAATAACCTGACCTGAGGTTTTTGTTCTCTAGGAGAAACTGCTTCATGCAGATAAGAAGGAGATCAGACTGTACAGATCTTTCGTGCACTTCATCTAGTATGATAGCCTTGTAATCAAGTGCATTCAGACCCTTCTCACGTATTTCAGCTAACAAAACTCTCGCAGTTTTGAAAGCAATCTTTGAACTGTAAAAGAAGACAGGTAGAAAGGAATAAAGATTGACACAACACGGATGCCTAAAGGCACTTCCAAATGGTGAATCAATATAAAATTAGCATGAGCCACTGAAGAAAGAAGTCTTAACCAATATATACATAGATAATAAATCAATGGAAGCAACTCTTGCATTTACGAGTTTGACCATTTAAGACACAGTGTTTACTTTATGAACATGCATTATGACACAGATACGACAAAAAATAACTTCACCAGATGAAATCAAAGAAAATAAGATGATTAATGAAATCTAAGATCGCATTTGTGTGGAAAAGTCCACTCACAAGGTCGACTATGGACCTATTTAATTCAACTTATTACTTCTATTTATGACTTCCCCTCCAAAATTTCGAAATGAAAATAAAGATTTTAAGTTTTGGAAAATTGTGAATTTATATATAGGATTGTCCATTTCGATATTTGTATATTTTGAAATGTTTCGAGCGTCTTACATTAAATAAAAAATCAAACCCTATAATTACTTTACATGTGAAAGTTTGACAAATTACATAGTACATTTCACATGTTGTAACTATTTCAAACTAATATGGTATAGTAATGACAGAAAGGTTCATTAGTTGTGTGGATGTTGAAGTCACCATGCTCATTGACATTTTTCTCACTACTTACAATGATCATAGAATTTGGCAACTCTTCACACACAAAATATTAGATGGGAAAAGAGTTCATATTTCTGTAATGATATGGCTGACTATGTTTGGGCCAACTTAACTTAAAAGACCATCCACCTGTATTATTTATTAGTTCAGTAGAGTGGAAAACAATACCTATCTGCAAATAAGTTCACTAAAGATTAGCTCAAAAGTACTGGAGGACAGATAAGAAGGCAAAAATCCAAATCTGCTGAAGGATATAAAGGACAGCAGATATTAAAAACAATGTGTGACTATTGGCAGTGCCAGCCAACAGCTCCAGAAGGCCAAAGAATTAGACAGCATATCAAACATCTTGGACCATCTAATTCTTGATGTTAAGGAAATGATGATAATAGGCACCTGTTTTTTCTTTTAACATTTTTCCCCAAGCATTGGGGGGGGGAAGAGAGAGAGAGAGAGAGAGCATGCATCACTACCTGGATGATATATTCTTCAAATGATCAACATGATATCCAACTTCCTCTCCCAACTCACAATTACGGGATTTTGCAACCATTTTAGCCATGGCTACTGATGCAGATCTGCTAGGTTGTGCACATATTACAGGATAAATATTTTCCTCTAGCAGAAACTGAGGCACTTGAGAGCTCTTCCCTGACATTTAGAATAGACAATCAGATCAATCCCAAGCAGCAAACTGTGGAGAACTAACAAAAACAGGTCAGAGCATCACTTAGATGCAGAAAAGTAGAAAACACAGGTTCCAATGAAATTCAATTCCAAATCCACATTTGTAACTTCAGGGCAAGCACAACCCAGTATTGGATTACACAGTCGAATGGGTTTAAAATCAACATTCAGCCAATAAAAAATTCTCATGATACGGATCTTGAAAGCCCCATCTTTATTTTCTATTGAAAGCTTCCTTTAAATTGAAGGACAATCATTTATAGGACTAGAAAAACCAAACCACTATGATTCTGAATAATCTTTTTCACTCCTCTTAAAAGCTAGATATTGAAAGACGGTATTCAGCTTTAAAACAAAACAACAACAACAACAACAACAATAAACCAATTACATCCTGACATCAAGCCAAATCTCCATATCCCAGATGCGACTTAAGAAGAACACAAAATGTACAATCCGCCAGCTTCCTTCTCCAGTAAGTTATTAGCAATTAGAATCAGTGAATACGAAGTGCTTAAATGAATAAAATCCATGGTCTATAAGGTTACCAGCTAAATGACTCCACGCCTTTCCAATTTTCCATTAAATAATCATAACAACGAGATTAAGAATTCTTTAGCCAGACATTTCATGTTTTGGCTCTATTGCAGAGATTGACTAAGAAACAGAGCCCAAAATTTTCATTCACTGGGATAAAACGAAAACGTTGATGCGATCACACTCCCACGGTTTTGCGAGCATCAGTATATGCCGGATGAGACCAAACAATATGGAGCTACACTAAAGTGACCTCGTCATCATTCGTGAAGTTTAAGGTTATTCAGTCCAGCTTCCAAAGCAGCAAAACACCACTTAACACGAGCGCAGAGTCCACAGACAAGCGACGAAAGGGGAGGCGGCGTGCTGGATGATCGCAGACCAAGAGGCTAGCGAGGATAAAGGAATCGCACGCGCTCGATTCGCATCGCACGAGTTGGAAAGCTTCTAAAAGGAGAAATGAAGCACTTGCTTCGCTTAAAATCTCCCAATAACGACCCCGATCATCCAAAATCGCGGCACCAAATTCACCTTTCACCGCTCAAACTTAAACGCAACCAAAATGGAATGAAGCAGAGCACTCTACACAGAGAGAGAGCGAAGAGTACCGCATCCGGTTTCGCCGAAGATGAGGGTGACGCGATTCTCGAGGATCTTCTCGACGATTTTCTCGCGGAGGGCCATGATGGGGAGCGGAGGGAACCTGGATGACGAATGCGAGGAGCCACACGACGACGTCGCCGGAGAAGAAGGCCTCGCCATTGTCGAAGTCCTTTCCCGAGCTCTTCTTCTCTCTCTCTCTCTCTCTCTCTCTCTCTCTCTCTCTCTCTGTGGTGTCCCGATCGCGAAGGAATGACTTTCGGTCGCTGCTGGCGAGTGAAATGTCAGTCAGAAGCAAAGCGCGCTCTTCTTCCCCTCTTTCGACAAAAGTCGGTGATGAAGAAAGGAGGTTGCTCCCGCGCAGTCGCCGATCCCCTGCTCCGCGTCGTGTTGGGAGCTACACGTGTCGGCCTGCGGATGGGTCCTGGGGGACGACCTCTGCCTTTGACTTGGGACTGTCGTCCGTTGACTCGTTCTGGGGGAAGTGGCGTACGCTGGTCGCGGGAGTAGGCGATCGCGAGGGCCGTTGCCTTCTCCCGGAAGGAGATGGAAGGTGGGCCTCGATGTTATTTTCTTGGGCATCTTCGCTTTTTATCGGAAAGGAGGAAGAAAGTCGATCATGGCTGGACTTGAGAGGACCCGTTGGACCGGGCTTTAGCTACGCGAGATCAACGGTCACGATCACCCTGGACCGGACGGATGGCGAGCTCACGGTCCCCCGCGCGTCGCCCTCGCCGCGGACTCATTCAAGCCTTAATCATGCATTTAGGCCTGTGAAAATGGCGGTTAGGGTCAAAAAAAATACTTCAGTTCAAAGACAAGTATTATGGGCCTAGCCCACTCAACCAATATCTTTATTTAAGCAAATTAGAAAACGTTCACACTTGGTTCGAGTATTTCTAACCGTCTTGTAGGGGACAAGAAAATTCACGATTAACAAAAATGCCTGAGAGTTTTTCTCTTTATCATGACGGGGCCGGATCTAGGCAAATCTAGCACGTCGAAGTGGTCGCCGATATGCCGTAGAAAAATTGACTTAGGCATTTTCGTTAGGTGAATTTTCTTGTCCCATACAAGATAGTACATATTCCATGTTGCTTTGCCAACGGTTTTCGTCCTCTGAATAAAGATATTGGTTAGTGGGTTGTTCCTTTGTTTTAAATTCATTTGTATAATTTTCTGTTATTTATTTAATCCTAGTGTAGATTATTTTGCCATTTGTCAAACAAAAAATAGAATATGACAAATTTCCCACATTTTCCATCTTACTAATCACCTTGTCCCATCTATTTTCTCTCACCATTTACATTGACCTAATCCGCTAATTGACTCCTGATTTTCCTTCAAAATTTATTTTGTCTAAAAAGACTTTAAACTTTAGGTTCAAATTTTCCCAGACTTTTTTTGTCTAAAAAATTTTTTGTTTTCAAAAAAAATTCAAGAAAAATCAAATTTCAACATTACTAATCATTTAAAGACATTTTGATCAATTTACGCTTTTTTGAGGTGATAATAAGGTGACGTGGAAAATTATCTCCAAAACAAAATCATTCTTTAATAAGAAAAATTAGAGACCAGACTTGAATCAACTAAATTGAAAGTTGAGATTTTTTTTTTTAATAAATTGAAAGTCGAGATTTTTTAAGTTAAAAAGAGAAAAAAAAGAGAAAGCCTTTTCCTATGTCGTTCTTTCTCACCTCTTTATTTACTTGATGAGTTAAATGAGAAGTCCAACTGGCCCAAACAAAAAACCCAAAAAAAAAAAAAGCCCTAAAACCCTAACCCCCGCGGTCCCCGGCCGGTTCTCCCTCGAACTTTGCCTGCAAATTCGTTTTTTCGTCTCTCTCCTTTCGTTTTTGGACTGGAGAACAAGCGTTTGCCCTCTTCTGCTGATCATCGTCGCATCTCTCTCTCTCTCTCTCTCTCTGTGACATCAAGCGCAAAGGTAACCTCTCTCTCGCTCCGTGAGACTCGCGCTTTTGAGCTTGGGTCCTGAATGGAGTTCAAAGCCTCCTATACATTCTTCAACACTGTGTTTTGTTATGCTTACTTGCGCGTGGAGTTGAGAACTCGAATTCGGGTGGATTATAGATTGGGACGCCAGGTTCTTGCTGAATGATAGATATCTGAGGCTATTGCACGTAGGTGAGGCGTATTGGTATGAGAGTGATCGATTGTTGTTGGGTTTCATCTGCCGGCTTATTATATGCAAAACGCTCGGTCTAGGTTTACGTTTATCGATGCTCTGCAAGATTGTAGAAAAGTTGAGGCGAGGACTTCTATGATTACTTAATGGGAACTGGGTCGTGCTTGTTCAGCTGGGAGCTTTTTGCTCTGTGTTCTATTATCTATTGTGCTTATTTAGCTTTTCTCTCTTGTAGGAACCCTCCCGTGATATATTAACGCGCATCGTGCATGTGCATCTGCTTAAGCTGGAAGGCATAACAGCAGACATTAGGGGTTTCTCATTGAGATCGTGAAACAACTTGATGGCCCGTTTTCAAAATGTACGGTTCGGTTTTGGCATAAATGTTCTTGGTTGAGAAAAGTGAAAGAGATGTGATGAAATTATGTTTATAGTCTTTTATATCTTATTCAGGAAAACATGAATCGAGCTTGGTAGTTGTAATTTTGTCTTATTCTGCACTTAACTTTCTATTCTGCTGTGAATTCAATTAGAATAAGAAGAAGGCGTTTGTGAAGCCAGTTATGAAAAAGCCCAAGCTCGGGAATGTTGATCACATAACAGGGGATAAGATCCCCAAGAGCTTTGTCTTCTCAAGAGGGAAATTGCCCGGACCCCTGAGGCAACTTGAAATGGACTTGAGGAAGTTAATGCTCCCGTATACTGCCCTCAAACTCAAGGTATAAGTTTCTCCATCATTATATTTTGTTAAACTTGATGATAGTCTTTC
This sequence comes from Corymbia maculata, assembly GCA_014182735.1. Lineage (NCBI taxonomy): Eukaryota > Viridiplantae > Streptophyta > Magnoliopsida > Myrtales > Myrtaceae > Corymbia > Corymbia maculata. Next base: position 28,345,781 of record CM024692.1, on the reverse strand, counting down.
TCCAAGCTATGTGTAGCTTATGCTGAAGGTGACCGCTATAATATGGTGGATGTTGCTTTAATGTGTTTTTGTCTTTCTTTACTGCTGAAGAAATGTGGAGAAGTATATTCTATCGAAGGTTAAACAATTGCATTAGTTAACTGAGTGTGTTTGTTAAAAAGAATAAAGTCAAGGTTAGATTGTCAGTACACTGCCATTGAATTGTCCAGGTAGCTTTTAGAAATTGGCAGAGTATATGGATTGTTTGTAGTGATTATAGCTCTTCTCCTGGAATATAGTCTTCTGTTGCTAGTACCTAATTTGAATCACAGATTGCTTACAACTTTATTCATTGTTGGTGTTAATCTACATGTTTCTTTTCTCTATTCTGTGAACACTTTTGATAGGATTTAAGCTTTGCATTCATTTTTCTTTTCTAATTTGTTCATGCAGGAGAAGAAAAGGAATAACCTAAAAGACTTTTTGAATGTGGCTGGTCCTATGGGTGTTACCCACTTCCTCATTCTGTCAAAAACTGAAAGTGCACCTTACTTGAGGGTTGCAAGGACACCACAAGGCCCCACACTTACTTTTAAGATTAAGGAATACTCTCTGGCAGCTGATATTGCACAATCTCAATTGCGTCCTAGAAGTCCAAAAGATCTCTTCAAAAACCCTCCTTTGGTAATCTCATAATTGAAGAATTGCAAGTACCTTTATGTTTCTCCTTATTAACCCTTGTTTGCTTACTTCAAAATTCATCTATTAAGTGTTTGTGTTCGATGAAGGTTGTTGCAGTAGTCATGCGTTCTGTTCATGGACAGAGCCTCTTTGCAACATAGATGAGATTGTGTGTAGTTGATGACCATCTCATATGAACAATGCATGAGCCTTCCGGCTACTAGGATGTTTCTTGTTTCACCTGAGGTTGTTTTAAATGTTATATAGTTACTATTTTGAGATATTATGAATCCAATAAGAGGAAATAATATATCTTTGGTTTATTTTAGAAAATTCTTTGCCCAGAAAAATGAGACGCAATGGTGCAAATATATGGCGTGTGTCCATCTATTGTCTAGACATTTTTCAACCAAGTAAACAAGTTGTAGCTTGAGTTGATGAGAAGGATTTTATATACATATAGAGTTCATACAAGTTGACCACCTCAGCGTAAAATGTGTCATGTTATATTTAGATCACTTGATCGATTATGAGGGTTTTATATAAAGTCTCCTAAATGCTACATGGGACATGAATAACTCTGAGAGCTTATTGCTTGATTTGGACTCTACTCACTCGAGAACAGTCAAGCCTCATTTTCAGCCCAACCTTCAGACTGAGAGGATATTGATCTGATACTCTTGACTCAGAATAATTATCTCTGTACATCTGATCTCCTGCTCTTTCGTATAATGTGTTGATTTGAAATAGAAGAGTTTTTCTGCTAAGATTTGTCTATTAGAGTTATGACTGAAAGATGGACTAGGAGATGCTGTAATTTCTCCATCAGATTGGTATCATGTCTTATGCACCAAAGTCTTCATTGTACATGCAGATTGTACTTTCTGGATTTGGGACTGGCGAACAACATTTGAAGCTCACAACTATCATGTTTCAGAATATTTTTCCAGCCATTGACATTAACACTGTGAGTGGTTAATATTTTTTTATCATTTTTTATTGAAGACTTCATTTTTTTGCTTTGTTAATGTTTGATCTTTCTTGTCATTTTCAGGTAAAACTTTCTTCTTGCCAGAGAATCGTCTTGCTTAATTACAATAAAGAAACGAAGCTAGTAGATTTTCGTCATTATTCAATTAGGTTACAGCCTATTGGAGTATCTCGTAGAATTAGAAAGTTCGTGCAGAATCATCAAGTCCCTGATCTTAGGAATCTACAAGATGTGAGTGACTTTGTGACAAAGTAAGTATTCTTGTCTTTTGATCCATGACAGACCCTGAAAATTAGAGGATAGGGACCAACCTGTTCATTCCTTTTTGGTATAGTATAGGGCCCAAGTGGCTATCCACATTGATCATATTTGAACTCTAAAGATATTCAGAGTATTCCTGTTACTTAGAATGTGTTGGATCTGCCTGCAAGTGGTGAAGTAAACTTCGGTTCTTAAAATGCAGGTTTATTTGGTTCTTCTTTAGTAGCTTCATTCATTGCACGTTGTTAATCATTTGCCTCTTTAATCATATGTGTCCTTCCATGTGTGTTTGAAGGGCTGGATATGGGTCGGAAAGTGAAGCAGATGATGAAGCCGCCACAGTAATCTTGGGTAGTGACCTTGGCAGAGTAAATCGTGCTTCATCAAAAAGTGCTGTTAAGCTCCAGGAGATAGGACCTAGGATGACCCTTCAACTTGTCAAAGTTGAGGAAGGATTGTGCTCAGGTGGTGTCATCTTCAATGAATATGGTATGCTGACTAAACATTGCCTATTTATTCCTGCATAAGCAAAAAGAGAACTGTAGATGCATTGGGGACATGGCCTTGTGATGTTGTGAGCCATGAATTGCAACTTTGTTTTCTTTCTGTTACTTGGAAACTTGCCTTCATGAGCATTATTTTTAGCCATGGCTAAAGCATATGATAGATGCTTTGACAAAGTAGCCGCTGGGATTAATTTATAGCTTCGTTAAATGAACTCATTATCACCTTGCAATTGTTTTTGCTGGTCATTCATTCATTGCAGACATTTCCTTTTGGAAACAATTTAATTTAATAGTGATTATAAATCTATTTTTGTCGGAGCAGCAGCTTTTCTTTTCACCAGAATTATCATATGTTGTGTACCTATAAATACCTTCTTTGTTCTTCAGGAAATGCTGCTTACGCCAAAAAGCAAACCAAGCAAGAAGATGCTGAAGAAGATCTGGATGGTGTTGAAGAAGACGGAGACGAAGGCGAAGAAGACGGAGAAGATGAGGAAGATTAGTGTCCACCAATGTCAAAAAGTCGATATTGAATTACAGTTTTGTAGGTGTACGCCTGATCTCTCACGGTTATCACATCTGTGCTTGATAGAGGATGTAATTTATCATGTCTTTACATTTAGAAGAACCGTGAATTCTCATGGGCTTATAGGCACGGATCCTGCTTTACCGAGTCTCAAATTTTATTGAATCAATCTCATAGTTAGAGAAAAAGTTATCTCATTATGCCCATGACGTATTTCACAGTTTTGCATATTTATTAATCCACATTTGACCTTCACTAACCATTTACATTGGTCCTGCACGGCCAAATGAGTTGCCAAGAAAGATGGCTGGTAGAGAGAGATTCCACGACACTTGAAAATATACTATGCATTAGCATACATACAATCAAAGTGAAAATTTGTATGCCTGCTCATTTGATAAGCAACAACACTCCCAACTTCACTTGCTTATCGTACAAAATTAGCTTCTCCATGACGATTGTCGTGTACAACAAGATAACACTGGGGTGTCTTAAACAGTTATCTTACAGATGGAAATATTAGGAGGAAGTCACTCTCAAATCATGGCTTAAAAAACCCGTTCAGGCTTTCAGCCACCAAAATGAGAGATTACATTTGCATTGACTATTATTTCATGCATGAAGTAATACCTCCAATGAGGCAATTTTCCAAACCAAAAAAACCCTGCTCCATCCAAGAGCCAGCGAACTTACAAAAACTGACCACTGGGCGACATAAAAAGGCAACCACTGGCAAGAGGGATTAGCTATCTGGAAGGTTCCACCATTCTAAAGTCGTGCTTCTTCCTCCGGCATCTGTGATGAGCCTTCTGATCCATGAACGAGTTCTCACCAACCATCTCCACTTTGGAATCTGCATATGACACAAACGTACCAAAGCAAAGGATAAGATGAGACAAGCCACTAGAATGAAAGAATGACAGACATACAAAAGGAGGATCATTTTGACTGAAAAGACCTAATATCTCAAGATCCTGAAGATGATTTCTCATCTCTCCACCAGCTAACTGATGACCATGACTCTCTGGGGAAGAGACTTGAGGGATACGTTTCCATTCCAAAGCCACTCATAATCGATGGCTAATAATATATCAGTTGGGGGAGAAGGGATAAGTCTAACATACAAAATTTGCAAAGTCAGCCATCGCACAAAAAAGCTGAAGAGACACAAGCATCAAAAATAAATGTTTCACTTAGAAAGCAACCAATGAGGGGTAAAACAACATTGGCAATTCATAGCATACTTTGTTTGTATTAAAGCATAAAAAGTTTTGCAAGAAAAGTACATAGTCATGTATCCATTGTGACGGCAATATATTAGCATCCAGAAAACAGATAAACAGGATATATGAGCAAAAGAAGTTCAAGTGGTCTATGACAAAGGCAGGTTTGATCTCAATCTCAAACCAAATGTAAAAACCTTCAGTGTATGAGATGAGATGCCTTCCGTTTTCAACTCACTCAACATCTTAAGTTGCTCAAGAACCAACTCAAATCCAAAATTGTCCTTATATACGGGAAAGTATCTTTAGTCTTCCACTATCGTAATGAATTTCAGGGAAAAGAAGGGTTGAAGTTTCATTCTTCTCATGAACTTATGTCGTATATGGGGATATCCGAAAAAGGAACGCACTACCATGAGGACCATGTAAATAGATGCAGCTAAGAAGTCCACAGCAACTACAAATTGGAAACCATCAAGAGTAAGCAAGAGAGACTTGAATTGGCTCTAACATGTGACTCCTAGAAAGACGGACATGTGAGCCTCGTTCTATTTGTTCTACTCTGAAATCGTAACAGAGCAGACGGACACCATGAAAAACCGCATCAAGCATAATATCGCTCCTCCCAGCTCAAGACCATTATATCATGTTGTCAACTGATGAATGGTGAAATGGTGATGTTTCAAGCAATCTACACAACTTCAATCATGAAAACCCAATATGATGCATCATATATAAGTCGATAAAATGCAACTCCAAATCCGCTAACAAGCCAACAAAAGAAAATAGCCATTTATATCCATGCAGCTAAGATAATCATGCTAAAGAACCATATCATAGTGTTGCAACTAGTCAATTGCATATTTTCCCAATAACACTGACTGAGCAACAAAGTAGCACACTATCATTAAATCTCATTTGCCTTCAAAAATAAAAACCTTCTTCTCTTCCAAATACCAAACTTAAAGCAGACAACACATTAGCATTCAAGCAAACGTTACAAAACTTCACAAAATCATCAAAGATCCAGCGAAATCAAATTAAAGCCAAATGTTTTATACCTCCGAATTGGTGGCCCCAAAACAATGCCCTAGCATCCTCCTCCTCCTCATCCACCTCATCCCCATAACCGAACTCCGCATCGCCACGATAGCCCGGCTCACTTCCGTACCCCGACTCGTTCCCCGGCACCACATCCCCAAAATGCCCAGTTTGCCCAAACCCTGAGCCCAAATTCTCCCTCTCCCCACTACCTCCTCCTCCACCATATTTGTCCCTCCTCAGGCCATTGTTAATCCGCGCCTCGCTCACGTCCGACGCCCAGTCCCCATTCCCAAACAGCTCCCCGCTAGAGTCCGTCCCCACCGCCATCGGGAAATCCGAGGCCGCGGCGGACGCCCCGACGGAGCAGCACCGCCGCGTCCCGCTCCGATCGCTGCTCCGCCCGGACACCGACCTCGACCCCCTCCGCCTCCGCTTCCTCGCGATCGACTGGAGGCTCTCCCTCCTCCTCGAGTTCCCCACGTCGGCGATCGACCTGTCGTCGTCAAACAGGCTGAGCGCCGACATGTCAAGGGCGGCGTCGATCGAGAACGAGGTCACCCGATCGGAGAGGCAGGGCCGCTTGGGGTGGAACCCCCCCCGCCGCCGCCGCCACCGCCGACGTGGGAGGAGGAGTTGGGTAGTACCTGGGGGAGATCGAGGTCGAGGGCCTTGGGGTGGAAGGGCCGCCAGGAGTGGAGCTGGATGGCGCAGGAGTCGACGGAGTGACGGGAAGCTAGAGTTCTGTGGGAGGACGACATCGGCAAGGCATGGCAAGCGATGGGTTCTGGCTCAGTCGATCGGGCGTGAAGAAGACGCGGAGACGGAGGAGTTTTAGCTGAGAAAGTTGCGATCTTGGCAAGGAAGAAGAAGAAGAAGCTGATTGGTCTCGCTGGGTCGCAGTGGTATTTGAGGAGCTGGGGAGTTGGTCAAGACTCGCCGTCGCGCAGCTGATTTGTCCGAGATTCTGGATACGGAAACATCTACGGATATGAGACTCGGAACGTCCATCCACACTTTGACGCGTGGACGTTTGTATGGTTTGATCCGGTTTCCATCGCCAAACCAAATCTTGCGTTGGAGGTGTTGACTAGGTCCACCTCTTGTGGGGCCCAGCTAAAAAAAAAAGAAATTGGTTGTCAAGAGAAATAGAAGAAAAACTGTTTTGTGCAGTTTTTCAAGATGGGTGCTCGACGTGCACAGTGGAGAGAGAGAGAAAACAGCCGCAAAAGAGAGCGTGGAGAAGAAACAAAGAAAAAGGAGACATCTTTGTGATCTCGTTTCGAAGGCAAGATGTTGACGGAATTTGCTCAAATTTAAATATGATGTTCGTGAAACCGAGGGCTACGAGTTGAGCTCAAGAATCGCCTCCGAATTCTCCAATTAAAGTTAGATTTTTTATTTTTCATTTTGATGAGAAATTGTGGTTGTAATATTGATGTTGATCCTCTAATGTGTGACTAGAGAAGTATAATTGGTGTATCTTGCTATTCTTTGTGATTAGTGGAAAATTTTTGGATGGTCCGTGGTTTTTTCCGGTTGGGTTTTCCACGTTAAATCTTTGGTGTTCTCGTTGACCTTGTTTTCTTATTATTTCCGTATTATATTTGCCTATCATAAGGGTATATTAGCTGGTTGTTATAGAGGCTAAGTTGGTTTTGTCCGTCTAATTTTTCATGGGAGAAATTGATTCTGAATTAAATTTAGCTATTGAAGAAATTAAAACCGGGTTCCCCCAACACAATGGTATTAGAGCCAAGGTTATGCTGAAATTTTATTGAGTAATGGAGGAAACTAACGGTGCCATGTTTAAGTTGAATGCCTCGAATTACTCTATTTGGAAGTCTTGGATGGAAAATGTGTTATATTGTAAAGATTTATTTGATCCTGTTGAGAGCAATGATGCTAAAGGAGATAAAGAAGACAAGGAATGGGAGCGAATGAATTAGAAAACAGTTGGTTTTATCCGACAATGGATTTATGATAGTGTGTATCATCATGTTGCTCAAGAGACAAAAGCAGACACTTTGTGGAAGAAATTACAAGATCTCTATGAGAGGAGAACTCCACAAAATAAAGCTATTTTAGTGAAATGACTTGTAAATTTGAAATATAAGGAAGAGAGCAACATGTCAAAACACTTGTGCATTTCAAAATGTTGTAAATCAATTGACAAATCTTGAAATTGACCTTGGTGATGAATTGCAATCATATTTATTGCTCGGTACTATTCCTGATAGTTGGGACACCTTAGTTGTGGCATTAAGCAATTCGGCCCCCTACGGCGTGCTTTCTATGAGCATGGTTAAGGAAAGCTTGTTCAATGAAGAAACAAGAAGAAAATGTTTGAATTATGCTTCTAGTTCGAAGGCTCTTGTAATAGAAAATAGGGGGGAAAGTTATTCAAGAAAGTTTCAGAGTTATGACCACAAAGGCAAGTCAAAAGGAAGATCAAAATCAAGGCCGAGGAGGAGTGTGAAGTGCTACAACTATGGTAAAATGGGATATTATGCTAGAGAATGCAAGTTACCAAAGAGAGATAAATCTCACGATAGAAATGAATATCAAAAAAAAAGAAGAGAAACAAGCTTCAGCGACGGTTGCATCCGATAGCGATATTGTGTTCGTATGTGACGATGGTTGTGTGAACCTCACATGCCAAGACTCTACTTAGGGTTGTTGATTCTGCGGCTTCATTTCATGTTACTTCATGGCGTGACTATTTTGCTTCCTATCGTAGTGGTAATTTTGGTTGTGTTAGAATGTAAAATAATTGTGTTTCTAAGGTTATTGGCATAGGAGATATTTATTTGAAAACCGACATTGGATGTAATTTACTTTTGAAAAATATGAAACGTGTTCCGGATATTCGACTCCATTTGATCTCCACGGGTGCCTTAGATGATGATGGTTATTGCAATTCCTTCTTCGATGGCAAATGAAAATTGACTAAAGGTTCCATGGTAGTGGCTAAGGGCAAGAAAATATATTCTCTCTATACCACTCAAACTAACTTGATTAAATAAGAAGTAAATGCAGTTGAGGATTCCTCGGTTAATTTATGGCATATGAGGCTTGGTCATCTTAGTGAGAAAGGACTTGAAACTCTTGCTAAAAAGCATCTTCTACCATTAAATGAGAAGAATTTGAAGGAATGCACTCATGGTCTAACAAGTAAACATAGATTCTCATTTCATAGTTCCTCTTCACTTACAAAATCAAATGTATTTTATTTAGTTCACATTGATGTTTGTTGCATGGATGCTAGAAGCCTTGGTGGTGCATTATAATTTGTAACTTTTAGTGATGACTGTTCTAGAAAAATGTGGGCTGTTGCTTTGAAATCTAAAGACTAGGTTCTTGCTGCTTTCAAATTATTCCATGTTAATGTGGAAAGAGAAACCGGGAAGAAGTTGAAACGTGTTTGAGCTGACAATGGTGGTGAATATAGGGGTCTGTTTGAACACTATTGCAGGGATTATGGTATCAAGCTTGAGAAAACTGTTTCGAAAACACCACAGCAGAATGGAGTAGCGAAAAAAAATGAACCGGACAATTAATGATCAGATTCGATGTATGCTCTTTCATGCAAAGTTGCCTAAGACATTCTGGGATGAAGCGATAAGAAAAGCAGTGGACTTGATAAATCTTTCTCCATCGGTGCCTCTTAAAGGAGATGTACCACAAAGAGTTTGGAGTGGCAAAGATGTTTCCTATAATTATTTAAAGGTGTTTGATTGTGGGGCATTTGTGTATGTTCCAAGAGATGAAAGGTCTAAGCTTGATGACAAGTCTAAACAGTGTATCTTCTTGGATTATGGACATAAAGAATTTGGCTACAGGCTGTGGGATTCAGTTGCAAATAAAGTTATTAGAAGCCGAGATGTGATATTCATTGAGAATCAAACCATTGAAGACATTGACAAGCTGGAGAGACCAAAGAATGTAGTTCAACGTTCAGTTAGTTTCAGCCCAAATCCTCCTCCTATGGGTGGAAATCATGGGGAAGAAGTCCATGAAAATCATAAAAATCATAAAGATGGTAAGTCATCACATAATGTCGATTCTTCAATTGAGATAGGTGAAATAGTTGAGCAAGAGCAGCCTATTGAGCCAATTGAGCAAGAACAACCGGTTTTACCTCAAGTTAAAAGATCTGAAAGAGAAAGTAGACCTTCACAAAGATATCAACCGCATGAGTATGTGTTATTCACTGATGCAAGAGAACCGAAAACTTATGAAGATGCTATGTCATGTGATTCAAAAGAAGGAGTGGCATGAAGCCATGCAAGAAAAGCTCAAATCCTTGCATAAGAACCACACATTTGAATTGGTAAAATTACCCGAGGGTAAAAGAACACTCACAAATAAGTAGGTGTATAAGTTAAAGACGGAAGAGAATAGTTTAAAACAACAATATAAGACTAGGCTTGTTGTGAAGGACTTTCGTCAAAAGAAGGGAATTGACTTTGAAGAGATTTTTTCACCGGTTGTAAAAATGTCTTCGATTCGAGTTGTTCTTGGGTTGGCCACCACCCTAAATTTAGAAATTGAACAACTTAATGTAAAGACAACTTTTCTTCATGGAGACTTGGAAGAAGAAATATATATGGAGCAATCGGAGAGCTTCAAAGTTGAAGGCAATGAGCATCTTGTATGTAGATCAAGGAAAAGCTTATACGATCTCAAGCAAACACCGAGGCAATAGTATATGAAGTTTGAATCATTCATGGAAGAACATGGATACAGTAAGACAAACTCCGATTCTTGTGTCTTTATGAAAAGATTCTCAGATAATGATTTTCTCATCCTCCTACTTTATGTGGATGACATGTTGATTGTTGGGCATGATACTAAGAAAATCAAGAACTTGAAAAATGAGTTGAGTAAAAGCCTTTGCAATGAAGGACCTAGGCCCGGCCAAGCAAATTCTAGGCATGAGAATTACTTTTGATAGGAGGAATGGGAAACTTTGGTTATCTCAAGAGAGGTACATCGAAAGGGTGCTTGAAAAATTTAATATGAGCACATGTAAATTGGTAAGTACTCTACTTATAGGTAATTTCAAGTTGAGCATTAATAAGTGTCCTACAAGTGAGAAAGAGAAGGAAGAGATGAAGAAAATTCCCTATGCATCGACTATAGGTAGTTTGATGTATGTCATGGTTTGTACAAGACCCGATATTGCTCATGTAGTTGGTGTTGTGAGTAAGTTTCTCTCAAATCCAGGTAAGGAGCATTGGAGCATCTTGGATTTCCAAATTGTTGTTAAATAGATTTTGGTCTCATGGCAATCAAGATTACAAAAATGTATTGCTTTATTTGTTGATTCATCAAGAGAAGTTTGTTCTATATTGCAATAGTATGAGTTTGCATTCAAGATGAGAAACATGTTGATGTAATATTGACATTAAGCTCTTCCTACTAGAGAAAGTCCACACCGATGATAATAGATCAAACTGACCAAGGTAGTAGTGAGGCTTAACTTGTAGAAGAAAAATGGGCATGATGGAATTTCCCACATGAGGTGGAGGGGGAGATTTGTTGATTGGGTCCACCTCTTGTGGGGCCTAGCTAAAAAGAAAAAAGAAAAAAAAGAAATTGGTTGACAAGAGAAATAGAAGAAAAATTGCTTTGTGCAGTTTTTCAAGGTGGGTGCTCGACGTGCACAATGGAGAGAGAAAAAGAGAAAACAGCCACAAAAGAGAGAGCGTGGAGAAGCTATTCTTTGTGATTAGTGGAAACATTTTTGGGCTCAAATTTGAGTATATTGTTCGTGAGACCAAGGCCTACAAGTTGATGTCAAGAATCACCTTTCTCCCCGGTTGGGTTTTCATCCACGATCCTCTAGTATGTAAATCTTTGTTAAATCTTTGTTCTTGTTAGCATTGTTTTCTTATTATTTCCATATTATATTTGCCTATCGTGAGGGTATATTAGCTAGTTGTTATTGAGGCTAAGTTGGTTTTGGTCCGATTTAGTTTTTTGGGGGAGACATTAATCCTGAATTAAATTTAGCTATTGGAGAAATTAAAACCGAGTTCCGCCAATAGAGGGAAGGCGGGATCTATCGAGAGCAATTGTGGTTTGAAGTCGGGACCAAAATTCTTTGACCCCAAACAAAAAAAAAAAAAAAAAAGTCAGGACCAGAACAACCATTTTCTTGCCATTCGATAATGGTTTACGTGGATTATGAGCTTTTAATTTATTTAACTTAATTTTGAAATTTTTTTAAATGTATAAAACAATGATTAAATTTTTAATTTGTTTAATATGATATATCAACTTATAACTTATATAAAAATGTTAATGTTATTTTTTCATTTAATTCAATTTTATGGATAACATTAAACAATTTCATATAATCTAGAGATTAAATTGAACATATATAAAAAGTCTAAGAAACATTATTGTACACTTGGTTAAAATTCATTAGCCATATTAAATAGATTAAAAAGTTAGAAACTACATTTCATAATAATTATTTGTACCATTTACCTATTCAATTTTGTTATCATTTTTTCATATTTTACTTTTTTGCGATTCCGTCCTTTTTCTTTTCTTTTTATATTTTTCTTATTTTTTCTTCTTCATTGGTCAATCACTAATCACAACGATAGCCAATGACCAACAACATGCGAGCTCCATCTCATTACAACTCATGATGCCTCAAGGCTTGTTGGCCTATGGTGAGCTCAAAGCTCATCTAGCGAGGCCTTGTAACTCATTAGCTATGCCAAGGCACAAGTCCATCAATATGGCTATGTCTCCACTCTTGTTGACCTTGAGTGAGCTCCAGCTTGCCTTTGACAACTCATCGGCCAAAAAAAAAGGAAAAAAAATATTAATAAAAATAATTAAAACTTTAAATTTTTTTGTAAATAATTTTGTAAGAATAAATGTCTCTTTAACCAAGGATCCGAGTTCAAGTGTCGACAACCTATACATCATCTTTAAGAAGCATTCCTGACCCATGCATGACGTTTGCTGAAGCATCAAATACAAGCACTAGGGATTTGGGCTTGACCACTGAAAACCTAGTCCTAAATCTTGAAAACCAACATTAGAGTTATAGAATTTCAAATCCAAATATCAATACTTAATCATATTTTGAAGGGAAAAGTACACCAAAAACCCCAAACTATGCCCCTCGGGACAATTTTACCTTGAACTTTTTTTTGGGTCATAAAAAACCCCAAATTATACCACTTGGGACAATTTTACCCTAAACTTTTTTTTGGGTCACCAAAAACCCTAAATTATGCCACTTGGGACAATTTTACCCCGAACTTTTCTTATGCCATGAAAAACCCCGAACTATGCCACTTGGGACACATTTACTCTAGACTTTTTAACCGAAGGGCATTTTCGTATTTTCACTTTTTTTCTTTTTTTTTTTTTTTTTTCTTCTTTTTTAATCTTTTTATTTTTTTAATATTTTTTTTATTTTTTTAATCTTTTTAATCTTTTTTTCTTCCCCTCTCGCCATGGCGGCGGAAGGAAGCCGACGAGGGCCGCCCGACCGGCGAGGGTCGCCCTCGCCGGATCGACGGGGGGCGAGAGCGGTCCTCCCCGATCCGGCGAGGCCCTCGCCTTCGGCGGAGCGGCCCTCGCCCGAGGGTCGCCTCCGCCGAATCGGGCGGGGAAACCCTCGCCCGACACCGGGAGGGCCGCCGTCGCCGGATCTCGCGCAAAGGCGGGCGGCCCTCCCGATCCGGCGGGGGCGACCCTCGCCCCACCGGCCGAGCCGAGCGCGGCCGACTCTCCCGACGTCGGGGGAGGGACGCCCTCACTAGATCGCGCGGGGCGGCCCTCCCCGACGTCGGGGAGAGCGGCCGTGCCGGCTCGGGCGGGCGGTCGCCCCGCCGGATCGGGAAGGCGGCCCTCGCCGGCTCGGGCGGGCGAGGGTCGCCCGCCGGGCCGGGAGGGCCGCCTCGCCCGACTCGGGCGGGGAGAGGGTCGCCCCGCCGACCGGGAGGGCCGCCCTCGCCCTGGCATGTCCGGCGACGGCGGCGGCCCCCCCGGCGTCGGGCGGGTTTCCCCGCCCGATTCGGCGGAGGTGACCCTCGGGCGAGGGCCGCCCGCCAGAAGGCAAGGGCCTTGCGGATCGGGGAGGACCGCCCTCACCCCGTCGGATCGGGGCGAGGGCGACCCTCGCCTAACCGAGGGCGGCCCTCGCCCGTCGGGCGGCCCTCGCCGGCTTCCTCCATGGCCGGCAGAGGGGAAGAAAAAAAAAAGATTTTAAAAAATAAAAATATTAATAAAGATTTTAAAAAAAAGTGAAAATACAAAAATGCCCTTCAAAAAAAAAAAGTCAGGGGTAAATGTGTCCCAAGTGGCATAGTTCAGAATTTTTCGTGGCATAAGAAAAAGTTTAGGGTAAAATTGTCCCAAGTGGCATAGTATAGGGTTTTTGGTGACCCAAAAAAGTTTAGGGTAAAAATTGTCCCAAATGGTATAGTTTGGAGTTTTTTATGACCCAAAAAAAAAAAAATTCAGAAGTAAAATTGTCTCGGGAAAGCATAGTTTGGGGTTTTTAATGTCCTTTTCCCTATTTTGAAAAATATTTTTTTTATCATTATTATTTTCCTGAAGTAAAGGTTTGATAAAAAAAAAAAATATATTTTCCCTTTACTATGAAGGGAATCAAACGTTAAAAAAAATGAGGAAATTATCTTCCATGATCGGACTCTTAAAAGCAGTTTTAAAACTAGGATCCAAAGTGTCAACGTCACTCCACCTTCTTCTTGTCTCAAATCACTTCACATTCAAATCGTCCACGGCAGTATCAAGCATCCCAAACAAGACTCGCAAAAGTCGTTAGTTTTTGCTAAGGTCGATAAATGGGTCAAACTCAACGGACGGAACTCGAGAAGAGTTCCCAGGGGCCCAGAAGACCTTGACATGATTATGATATTCAGCATAATTTGAATCGATCGACACACAATAAACATCTTGTCATCTATGTAAAGTAACATGGCGAAACCTACGGGCTTTTAGGGAAGAAACCTTGCAAAGTTGAAATCCTTGAAACCACTTGTGAACAATCATCGAACTGAAAATTACTGAACATCAGGGAGACATTTTTGAATCGCAGCTTGGAAATCATCGGACGCGACATCTGCAGGAGGGTAAATGCGAAAAACATACGAGATTGGCTTGGATACCACCATCGGATTCTTGGTGGGTATAGCATCCGACAATTTCCCAAAGCTCTGCTCATCGAAAGGAAATGACCCGCTGAGAAAGAAGAAGCTGCTCCTTCCCAGCTTCTCCACCTGGAGCAATAATCATGAGGCATCAAAACAAAATCGGGGGCTAAGGACGGCTAAATACAAAAGATGGTTTGAACACACTATTATGAACTTTTGAAGCTGCTACTCAAAACTGAGCTGAAAAGCTCATCAGTGTAACTACCGATCAGGAAAGAAAAACTCAAGAACAAAAAAGAAAATCTAGATTACTGGCATGCATGGAACTGGCATGTTCTCTGCCGTGCACATGCAATTGCCTCATGATCACAGATTCTTTTTAACAATGATCAAGCAAACACAGCAATCAGAAAACATGATACCATCTTTCAGTAGCAGTAATTACCTGCAATTGTGAAAACCTAAGGTTATTCATGGTAAGAATAACTGGCACTTCAGATAACTCGTCACCAAGCAGCCGAATCGCCAAATACTCAAAGAAGTTCTTCACAAAACTTCTCTGTCCCTCCAAATTTTTTCCATATCCATAAATTTCAAAATCAGGAAACCACAAGACACATTTTACTGACTTCCACAGAACTTGGCTCTCCACAGATTTCCCTATGATGGTCTGGTATGGGTGATGGAGTCCCCACATAATCTTGACACCAGTCAATGACTGGTCGAATATGGAGGATTCAGGAAGAGATGTGGTGGCGACCATTCTTAAAGGATCATAATTGTGGGCAATGTTGGAGGTAAAATGAAAGTTGGTGTCATCCAAGATGAGAATTTCCCCATCAACAGAAATAGGAAATAACTGAATAAGTAATGCTGGGTCAGCATTGCCATTTTCTGGGATGCATAAACTTGGCTTACTGACTGACGAAATTGATGTGCCCATATCATGAGAGAAAGAACATGAATCACCATTCCGACAACCCTGCAAGTCCAATTACATGATCAATTAATGAATGACTTGCATTTTGCATGGGGGGATAAAGTAGCAGCAGTGATAAAAACAAGATTGAAGAGCCTATGAGGAGAGTGTGGCATGACTTGGACGTAATCAGCTACAGCCATGCTTACACATGAGCAATCCCCGTACCAGCTTCTGAATCTCTTGCCTCAGGCAAGAAGCAGCCAATTCAGGCTCAGAAGCATCTAATCTCTTAGGAGGACTACATGCAAGCAATCCCAATACCAGCTTTTGGAACTCTTGCTTGTGATGAGGCACAACCAATTTAAGCTCAGAAGCCTCTAATCTCATAGAAGGAACATATACAAAATCCAGAAATTGATTTGCTTTTTTCATTTCAACTCCCACGAAGCATCAATAGAATCCATTTTATAAATACCCAATCAAGGTTTGTTTATTTTTGCAGTAACTTCTGTTATTATTTTTAGTTCAGTAGCCTGCAGTTACTTGTAGCTGTGGCTTCAAAATGAGCATTAACAGAGCATGTTCCTAAACTGCAATGGACTTTCAGACATAACGTCCTCAAAAGGAATGCTCTAGATCAGAGCGACTCCTTCAGAAGCTGCTGAAGAATGAACACCATTTGAAAGTACTGCACCAGGTTTAGAGTGCTTGGCAAGAATCTAAGAAGAACTGAAGCACTCTGAAAAAGCTAAAGCAGGTGCCAAGCAGTCTTCACAAGCACGTGTAACAAGGTAACTTTCAATATGAGGCCTCCAGATGACAGAATCAAAAAATTTAAAATCTCAAGAAAAAGAAAGAATTCTCTCACAAGTTTCAAGAACTGCAGAATATGATAGAAAAGATGTTAGACAGGAACAAATTTGCAGATTCCATCGAGCATGAATAACCATCGAGCATGAATAACAAAGCAATGGAATCTGATATGCTGAAAATTTTGCTCAAGCATATCAATTTACAATTATGGAGGGATTCTATCACACTATAGAGACAACCATGCCTTTGAAAATGGGGAAGAATCTCAAGTATGTACCAAATGCATTCTGTGAACAGAGTCTCATGAATTGCAGTAGTGCCAAAGTTAAATACAAGATATAAAGCATGCCACCAACTTGTCAATGTTATCTACTGCTCTATTTGCTTCCATCAACCGGTAAAGAATTCTTCAATCACATTCATAATAAAGCATAACATATCACGGAACATTCACTTGGTAAATGGGTTTAAACTTTAAGAATGGAAATTTACATGCAGTTAACACGTGCATGCTATATATACAGCGAAATTAAAGTCAGATTGAAGTATGAACCTGCAAAGAGAAGAAGAATTTGCACATAGGTTGTTTTGCTTGATAGGAATGAGAAAATGAGCAATTACTGCCCCTGTTGCAAGATCCCTTAAGAAAATATATACACAATTCACCCCCATTGTTAACAGAGAAACCACTCTCAGTAGAACTGTTGGGCTGATCACCATGTGCCACTCCAGAGTAATGAGCTCTCATCTATTAAAAATTGCAGACAAAGGAGACTCAAATTCCACAGGTATCTGCAAAGGAGGACATAAAGTATAATATGTACCTCTTTGACAATAGTTGTCAATTTGCCAGCCACATATTTTGTCTGGAAGTCATTTGGGCCAACAAAGGGCACAGCGACACATTTCCTGCTGTCGGCAGAAGAATTAAGTTGATGGTCATCTAGGCCAGCTGCATCTTCATCTTCATTCGGTGGACACTCAAGGAGACACTTGTGTTGGAACTCATAAGGATAGTAATAATAAGAAAAAGAATCGGATGTATTAAGGAAATTGGGCCGAAACCGATGCAATGAACTCAGGACATCTTCATCTGAGGAAAAGCAAATTGAAAATAAAAGGCCAACTAATGGAAGAAACAAAGGGAAAGAGGGATGACAAGAGAGAACTCAAAGGACAAAGTTGCAGCTGTACATATTTCAGCAATGTGATTAAGTGACGACTGCACAAGATTATGAAAGAAGCACCATTCTTCTTCAATCTCAAGCACCATCTTCTCTGTAGCTTTCATGTCATCAAATTGTAGAACTTGATTCAAATGCTTAATACGATACTTGTCCTTCAAAGAAAAATAACACAGATATGAGAATGAATACCTGAATGATCTTCACAAATAAATTATCAGAATACCTTGAAAATGCGCTGCCAAAACTTAAAGGCACACAAGTTCGCCATTAACATCCCCTCCTTTTGACCGAGAGGGGGATTGTTAGTATCTCCACTAAAGTAGCAATTTATGTACTGCCTGAACTGGAAAGAAAGTGGGAATAGCCAATAAGATTAATTTCTTTATCCAGTTGATGGATCTAGAATAGAAATTTGCATTTGCTTGATGGGAAGTACCAAAATTTCCTCCCCAAAAGGATGCACAATGGGTAGAGGCTGCGTGTCCATCAATGCACCAAGAAGAATGCCCTCATGCAGCAATCCAACTTCTCCAAACTTGATTATGAGTAGAGATGCATCAAAAGACAGAGAGAAACAGGCAAGCAGATGTCCGTAGAATGTTGGCTCAAGCCTCCCTCTAGGAGATATCTTTAGTGCACCCATAAGAACTAGCAAATCTATTGCATCTTGAACAACATCAGGATCAGGAGGGTCTAAAGCCTTCTGCAGCAATACTAACATTTATTTTTCATGGATTAGCATTTCTTTTAATCAATATATTGACTATGTGAATGCAGAAGATCAGGGAACGATAAAAGCATAATCATGGAAATGCGTCTCAAAGATCTTAAAGTTCCGGAATAGATGCAAGTTCCCTTTTAAGATCATCCAATGTCTCAATTACAATCAGATAATGATAGATGCAGCAGGACGCATTAGTAATATAGCTTCAAAATAATTTCTGCATGAAGTTTTCCAGTAGTCCTAGCTAACACGAAAGGGAAAAGATCCAAACACAGTACTTCTTAATTTAGATCAGGACTCATAATCCCCCTTTCAGTTATCTTCCAAATAGCTTTAAAACAGCATGCCTTGCCATTTATATACATGAAGGTGTGTAAGGTACCTATTTCTTGATAAGTCATTTGAAGGGCGACCAAAGGACAGATAAATTCCTTAATGCTTTGTGACTACTGAAAATGAGATGTCTCGAGGTGTTTCCTTGAGCTGGAGGTAGCTGCATAGGGTTCCAATATGGGCAGAATGCCGTGACTAATGTGATTGATCTTAAAAATGCAACACATATCAGTAACAGATGCTGTATGGGCAAGTCCACTGGTACAAAACAGAGGTCATCAGTTTTGGATTTAAGTGGCAGTGGAAAGGAGGCCCTTAATGCTCTAGAAGGGTAAGGCTGTGCTACAGAGGGAGGAAAGAAAAGGACTCTCTGGTTTTGATTTTGCCCTCTTCCCTATATTTGTTTATTTCCCATTCTTTTGCATGATTTTTGACACATAGGTTGGAGAGCCATTTTGCACTTCCAGTTCTAAGAGAAGATGGATGCATCTGGGCAGATATGTTAATGTTAAAGGTGAAACAAGAAAAGTGCACATTACAACAGAACACTTACCATTTTATAGACAGAAGGAACATACCTCTGGGATCATTAATGGCCCTTGAATCAGCACAACAGATTAGAAGTACTTGGTGTCGCAGTGATAATCTCAGTATAGTTGGACACTCATGATCTGCTAGATTACTGTAAAATGATCCTGTTACCAATCTATATATCTCTCCATCACAGGTGCGACCCGTTCTTCCTCTCCGTTGTTCTGCCTGCATATAACTTTAAATTTCATGAACTTCACATAGAAATGAGACTAAGTTACCAAGCTTTATATGATACCTGAGATTTGGATACCCACATGAGCTCCGAGTGTTCCCTTTTCCTAATATTGTCCCAGTAAACTTGTAATGACCGACATGAATCAATTATAAAAGCTACTTTCGGAATTGTCACTGATGACTCCGCAATGTTTGTAGCTAATATAATCTGGTCAAAATGAACTTTCAAAGTCAAAAGGAATTCAAAATATGTCCAACTTAATCATAAATCTATATTATTAAGCGAAAAGTTGTTTTGTCTCCCTTATTTGGCATTTCATTATAACCCTTGCTACTAACAACACCTATTTCATCAAGTACCCACCCATTTTATACATGTCTGATAACTATCCGCTATCACTATATCCACCCCACCGGATAATCACTGAATTCCTCTAAATATCTTTTTTCTTCTTCATTCATAACCTCCCACAGTTCTGCACTTACTTCAACACCAGTAATGGCATAAGAAAACGTACAGTCCCACAGCAAATACTATAATGGTCTCAGACTACATTCACATTTATATGAACGCATAAGTTCGTAACATTCCTAACAAAAGCAGAGACAAACTATCCACTGCTTTCATGAAGAATGCAATTTGAGGAGAAGCACATGGAGGAAAATGCCTAAAAGATCTGCACCTATGCAATGGTGTAAGTAGGGTAAGCAAGATCCTTGGGTTCCCTTTTCTGCATCAGTTCATATATATATTCCCAAGTCAATATAAGCAAAGTCTTCATCTAAATTCTATTGATACAGTTTTCCATTGTGCTAGCTTTTCAAAAGAACACAATCGCCATGTTTTATTGATATAGTTACCTATATTCTGATCATTGAAGAAGCAAATATGCAAATTAAGAGAACTTCAATGCCGTAACATGAGAATTTTATTTGAGCTTCCCAAAAGTGTGCCTTACCTTACGGTGGGACTTCCAGATCTTCATAGCCAGCAAAGCTTGTTCTGTGTCTATACTACTATGCAAAATATGAACTTTGAACAATGAACTTAAGGACTTCAAATGGCGCCATTGCTCCTCCAGTGAACGGTACGTTGGCAGAAAAATCAATATGCTCTTTTCAATGTCAGGCTCATTTTCATGGATATGCATTACCAAATCATGAATGAGTGTGTGAACTTCAGGTTTGATATTTGCATCGGCTGTTGAAGGGCTTTCCCCATTGCAATATGTCACTGGTGATGACTCCGAATTAATTCCAAGCAATTTGGTTACCTGTTCAGCAAAATCTAATAAATACAGCATGCCTCCCGAGCTACATTTGGAAAAACCTTGAATATATTTATCTCTTTATGAGAAACATAATACTTAGCCTTTCTATAGAGAAAAAAAAAAACTGTCAGGAATTTTCATGCCTCCCAAGGTTGCCCTTGGTTCTATCACCACTCGGTATTAACCATCCTCATTACAATTGGACATATTTGTGGGGCCCTTGCTCATAATCTCTTTACTCATTTAAGATACAAACTCAGTCTTTGGCCTATCTCAATAACTAGTTTGATGGGAAGTGTAGATCTACACATTCAATCTCAGGCTAAAGTGAAGCCAAATTAGGAAGATTCAATTACAACCGCGCATGACAGACTTGATGCTTAGTTCCTTTTGTTTTTATTGGATTCTGTAATTAAGTTGTTTGACTTGTCATTTAGATCTTGTTAATTAAAAGAATCATGGGACTGTTATTTCTCTAGTATACACACAAACCTCCACCAATGAATGGCATCAAAAGGGAATTTTCATATACTCTCTTGTTTTCATTTGTCTCTAATAACTCTCCCATCATGCACCATTGCAATTCCACCAATCACTGCTACAACAATAACCTCTCCTGTGTTGCCCACCATAGTAATTGCAGCCTAAGCTTAATCATGGTCCACATCCCCATCTCAATTGAAACCACAACCTCAATACTAACCTCCGAATTTATCTCTATTGAAATGTTGTTCCACATCACCCGACAATAGAACCTAAATGCTCTTTATAATCATGTGGTCTCTCTCCACCCATCAGCTTAAGCTTTTAAGTTGAACTTTCTAACATGGTATCAAAGCCAGTGCTATTTCTTTCGCGAATTTGCATGCTCTTTTTATTCATATGGTCTCCCTCCACCTAAGCTTAAGATTTTAGTTGGAGTTTCAAAAAATCTCCCTGCTTATCCCCATCCAAATCAAAATCCTCTAGGTAGGCCAGTCGATGATTGTTCCGAACCATTGAAGCAAGTCCTTGAACAGTTAGTCACAGCAATATTCCGCCTATGCGCCACTTTGTCACCCTTTCCAGATTTTCCCCAGACTGAGCTGCTCCGCTCACATGTCTAAAGTTCATTGCAGATTTGCATCAATGAGGCAATTGCTTCCATTGCTGTCGTTACTAGACATGGCTCCTCTCTCCAAGGATGTTGTCAACTCAAATACCAATTGATGTAGTAGAAATGGGATAAATGTGAATAAATCAATTCACAGAAAACGATCAAGGCACAACACTCTCACAAATGCAAATTCAGGGAAAAGTTTTCTCATAATTCTTTCATTAATGTAAAATATAAGCTGCTTTGCATCAAAATAAAAGGCATATATTTATAGGCATACTAAACTAGAAATAGGAAAATACATTAATAAACTAGGAAATTAATTGATAATTATTTCATTATTTCAACTAAGATTCTAACTATGGATAAAGAAATAAAAGTAAAATCCTACTGACACTCTAATTAGAAAAATATCAGCCATTAGGGTAATAAATGGCATATCGACATTATCTTGATGGACTTCCATGTAATGGTTTCAAGATTAAAAGACAAACTTTATGAGTATTCTCCAACACTTACAATCAGTAAGTTAGAACAGCCACAGCTGCAAAATCTGCCGTGGCTTCTAAAAAATGTGCTTTTAAATCGTTTCAACACCTACTTGCTCTGCTTTTAGAAGTCTGCTTGTTGTGACTTTCTGAAAGCAGAAGCAAGAACTCCCATATTGCCCCATAGGTATTATGCTTCGCCAGTAAGACTGCCATAGGAACTATTTACTACTAAGGCCAGCATGAATTTTTGTTCTTATATTCACTAATACACAAAGCTATCAGCTAGTAATCCATATTGCGAATATTGAGAAATGAAATTAGGAACCAGGTTGAAATGCCAAAAGTTTAAGGATCCCAGATAGTCATAACTGTTCAAGCATTTGATGAGGGCAAAAACATGGGTGGCTCAGATAAAAGAAGCGGCAGTTAGAGATTCCAGTCTTATTTTACTACATGTTTTCAATGACTAAGTTCAGTTCAGGATCTGTATGTTTTGACTTCTTAAGCTACTTATGAATTTATGGCAAATATAAATATATATATATGGCTCGCCCTTCAAAATCAATATCACATTAAAAAATCATTAAAAAAAAAAAAAAAAAAGTTCGCATGTCTTTAAATGCCTCAAATTGCTAATAATCATATGCATTGGAAAATTCATGGTGTCACATATTAAATAAAAGTCAAATCTATATACTAAAAGCACAAGGTAAATTCTATAGTTAAAAGGCAAAAAGTTACGGTAACACACCTTGAAATCCCATGTGAAACAAGAACGCCAAATGATCAACCATTGAGCAGATACTCTTTAAAATTAATGCCACAAATTTAGGCCTCTATGGAAAATAACTGAGCTTTTACCTGCTCAAGATATAACACTCTTTTTTGATAAAGCGTTTGCTGGTTGGAGCTAGGAATGGCAACCACCTCTACTCTTTCATCCCTAGCAATATCTCCAAAGTAGTCCCTGTATCTTGCAATATCAGCTGTTGCAGACATCAATACCACCCTGTAAAATATCAAACAGGAACCAAGTTCTAAGGCCACAAAGCAACCACTAAACATGAAACATCAAATCAAAGATATGGTTTTCTGTATACATTGCAAGTGCAATTTATTCTTTCCACTAGGTTATTCAATCAGTGCTATGTAATTTATTCTATCCACTTGGTTAGTCAATCAAATGCATACACATTCTATTTGAACAATTATCCGATACAAACTTGTTACTGATAAACTGACTGTTGACATTCTTGTTTTCACAAAAGATGCAAAGTATTAAAAATCCTGAAGATAAGAAAGACAATTTCAACTCATCATAACTGCAAACTCGCCCAAGTGTCCCCAGCAATGATTATCGAGAAAGCTACTTGGAAAAGCTTCTATCACACCATCATCTGAGCCATAAACTCTGAATGACATCAAATACAAGGAAATGCACAGAAATAAATAAATAAATAAAAATTGATAACCTGACCTGAGGTTCTTGTTCTTCAGGAGAAACTGCTTCACGCAGACAAGAAGGAGATCAGACTCTACAGATCTCTCATGCACTTCATCTAGTATGATAGCCTTGTAATCAAGTGCATTCACACCCTTGTCACGTATCTCCTCTAACAAAACTCCCGCAGTTTTGAAAGCAATCTTTGAACTGTAAATGAAGACGGATAGAAAGGTATAGGACAATAGTTTAAGATAGACCCAACACAAATGCCTAAGGCACTTCCAAATAACGAATTAATGTAAAATTTGCATGAGCAGCTGAAAAGAAGAAAAATGTCTTAACCAATGTATACATTGATCAAAAATCAATGGAAGTAACTCTTGCAATTACGTGTTCAAACATTTATGACATTGTGTTTTTCTTTCTTAAACATGCATTAGTGACATAGATATGACAAAAAAATTTTATCATATGAAATTGAAGAAGATAAAATGATTAATGTATCCCCCATCACATATGTGTGGAAAAAAATCAATTACAATGTTGAATGTGGACCTATTTGGCCAGCTTATTACTTCAATTTGCGACTTTCCCTTTAAAATTTTGAAAAAGAAAACAAATTATAATTATTGTTAACCTGTGAACAAATTATACAGGATCCTACATTTCAATATTTGGATATTTTGACATGTTTTGAGAGCGTCACATTAAATAAGAGTTCACACCCTACACATACTTTACATGCAACAGCTTGACGAATAACATAGTACATTCCGCATGCTGTAACTATTTATCAGTTGTGTCGATGTAGAAGTTACCATGCCCATGGACATTTTCTCATTACTTGCGATGATCATAGAATTTAGAAACTCTTCACACTACAAGATATAGATGGGTAAAGAGTTCATATTTCTGTAAAGGTCTGGCTGAATATGTTGGACCAATTTAACTTAATATGTTGGACCAATTTAACTTAAAGGACTGTCAACCTGTATTATTAACTAATTCAGTAGAGCGGAAAACAATACCTATCTGCTAATAAGTTCACTTTAAATTAGCTTTCAAAAGTAATGGAGGACAAATAAAGAAGGCCAATGTTCAAACCTGCTGAAGGAAATAAAGGACAGTAGAAATTTAAATGATGCGTGACTATCAGTAGTGCCATCAACAGCTACAGAAGCACAACGAAAAAGACAGCTATCAAGCATCATGGACTGTCTAAGTCTTGCTATTAAGAAAATAATATACACACATGTTTGTTCTTTTAAATTTTTCCCGCACATTTGAGAGAGAGAGAGAGAGAGAGAGAGAGAGAGAGAGAGAGAGAGAGAGAGAGAGAGAGAGAGGCATTGCATCACTACCTGGATGATATATTCTTTAAATGACCAATGTGATATCCAACTTCCCCTCCCAACTCACAATTACGGGCTTTTGCAACCATTTTCGCCACAGCTACTACTGCAAACCTGCGAGGTTGTGTACATACTATGGGGCAGATGTTTCTCTCTAGCAGAAACTGGGGCACTTGAGAGCTCTTCCCTGAATATTTGGAATATACAATCAGATCAAACCCAGGCAGCAAATTGTTGAGGACGAACAAAAGCAGGTCATAGCATCCATCAGATGCAGAGAAGTAGATAACAGATTCCAATGAAATTTGACAGCCAATCCACATTTGTAACTTCAGGCCAAGTACAGATATAATCATCCCACTATTGGATTACACAGGTAATTGGTTTACAAACGACATTTAGCCAATAAACACTAGTAATGATTCAGATCTTAACCCCTCCCCCCCCTAAATCTTTAGTTTTGATTGAAAGCTTCCTTTAAATTGAAGGAAATCAAATATATGACTAGAAAAACCAAACTATTTGAATCCTAAATAGTATTTTTCAGTCCTCTTAAAAGCTAGAAAATAAAAGACTCTATTCAGCTTTAGTATAATAGTAAGAATAGTAATGATGATGATGATAAGAATAATAGCAGTAGCAATAATAATATTAACAATAACAATAAACCATTCACTTCCTGGCATCAAGCCAAAGCCCCATATTCCAGATGTGGCTCAAAAAGATCACAAAAATTTACATTTGCCTGCTTCTCTCTCCTATAAGTTTATAGCAATTGGAATCAGTGAATAGAAAACGGAACAAAATATATGGTCTACAAGGTTACCAGCTAAAATGAGCTCCTATCTTTTCCCAATTTCCATTCAATAATCAAATTAAAAAGATTAAGAATTCTTTAGACGGACTTTTCATGCGTTGGCACTATTGCAGAGGATCAACTAAGATACTGAGTACGAAATCTTCATTCGTTATAATGACACAATAACGTTGACGCGATCGCATTCCCACAGTTTTGCAAGCATCAGTATGTGCCGCTTGAGACCAAACGATACAGAGCTACACTAAGGTGACCCCTTCATCATTCGTGAAGTTTCAGGTCATTCGGTTCAGCTTCCGAAGCAGCAAAACACCGCGAAACACGAGTGCAGAGTCCACGGACTAGCGACGAAAGGGGAGGCGACGTGCCGGATGATCGCAACCCAAAAAGGTTAGCGAGGACAAAAGAATCGCACGCGCTCGATTCGCATTACGCGAGTTCGAAAGCTTCTAAAGGGAGCAATGAAGCAAATTCCTTCGCCTAAAATCTCCCCATAACGACCCCGATCATCCAAAATCGCAGCGCCTAATTCAGCGTCTTAACACATCATCGTTCCCACCACAAACTTCACGCGACCGCACTGCAATGCAGCAGAGCGCTCTACAGAGAGAGAGAGAGAGGAGAATACCGCATCCGGTTTCGCCGAAGATGAGGGTGACGCGATTCTCGAGGATCTTCTCGACGATTTTCTCGCGGAGGGCCATGATGGGGAGCGGAGGGAACCTGGATGAGGAAGAAGAAGGATACTGAGACGAATACGAGGAGCTACACGACGACGTCGTCGGAGACGAAGGCCTCGCCATTGTCGAAGTCCTCCCCGAGTACTTCTTCTTCTTCTTCTTCTGCGTCCCGATCGAGAAGGAAGTGCTCGCGGTGGCTGCTGGCGAGTGAAGTGAGGTGGAAGCGATGCGTGCTCTACTCTTCGTCTTCCCCGCTTTTACGACAAAAAAAAAGTTTCCTAAGGACGAAGGAGGGGGTCGCTCCCGCGCAGTCGATGATCCCCTGCTGTGCGTCGTATCGGGAGCTACACCTGTCGGCCTGCGGATGGGTCCTGTGGGAGGACCTTTGCCTTTGACTTGGACTGCTGTCGTTTGACTTGTTTCGAGGAGGCGGCGTACGCTGGTCGCGGGTGCACGCGATCGAGGGCCGGGTACCTTCTCTCCCAAGGTCGATAGGGGGAGGTGGGTCCCGATGTTGTTCTGCGGGGTCTTCGCTGGAGTGGCCGCGGACGTGGAAAGAAATCGATCGCGATTTGACTGGAAACGACTCGTCGTTACGCCGGGCTTGAATCTACGCGAGATCAACGGTCGCGATGTCCCCGGGCCAGACGGATGACTTCACGTTCGGGAATGAGCTGACGTCCTCGGCGTCGCCCGCGACGTGGGCTCGTGCTGGGCCCTCCGTACGTGATGCGCCGGGGACGTCGCCCCTAAGGTTTTCCAAAATTTCGAGAAAATGAAAAGTTTTTGGGAAAAAG
The DNA here is from genome assembly GCA_014182735.1 of Corymbia maculata. NCBI lineage: Eukaryota > Viridiplantae > Streptophyta > Magnoliopsida > Myrtales > Myrtaceae > Corymbia > Corymbia maculata. The sequence goes on along the minus strand of CM024692.1, from coordinate 28,318,726 downwards.
AAATAAACATGGCGCTTCTTATAGTTATTGATGATTACCAACACCTTTGAAAGCAAAATTGCTCGATAATAATGTATCATATTCATAGTAATGATTTAGAAAATACATCATTTGAATCTTATTCGAATTAGCTTCATTTTTGTGAATTATCAATGACCCTATACCAATAGAATCGAATCCATCACCATCACTTGATAATTTAATTAGCAATAATGGTCTCTTTGTTTAGTATTTAGCAAAAGTGAATATTGCTTTCTTCATTTCACTACCAAAATTAAAATGCTATTATTTACATTTGAAATTTTATAAGAAATTTAAAGGAATTCAAGTGCCCTCATATACATTTCATGAAGGATTTAGATATTTTGAATTAACAAAAGTCAATATGATTGCCGTCAGATTTAAACTAAATATAATGTGAAACTCAATCCAAACTCAGCCATCAAATACAAAAACAGACTGCAAGACAGCCGAAAGAATATTAACATCGAAAACTTTATTTTCAGCACATATTAAATTGAATAAAGTTCAATGGTTTAGCTTCTTAAGAGGTTCTCGCAAGCACCTGCATATATCAGATAAGACGATAAAAATGCCACGAGACAAAATGACTCGAAAGATGACCAAATCGCATCCTTCCTCCAATTGATTAAACTACGGCCATGTACATGTAAAAAGGAAATGCCCTTCATTTTGAAACACAAGAGTTTCATAATCGTCTGCCCATGCATTCCCATCGCAGCTTAAATTGCTCTGACAGAGCCATCAGCTACCAGTCAGCGGTTTCAACGAGAACTGATCTCTCCACCTAGTTATGCCAGCGCTCAATGCCTTCTGCAGAATGTTAATCCGCTCCGACACGACCAGCCCTTTAAGGTCATCCATTTCAGTGTACTCTCTCTCCATTATACATTCGAGATGTTCGAAATGCTTGATTTTGTCATGCACTTTCTTCATCTGCCCCAAGCATTGACAGAAGAAGAAAGGTGAATTAATAAATAATATATAAATCTACAAGTCGATGAAAAATCAACAGAAGAAATCACGCCCAAAACCAAGAGGCCATCGTCAGTAATGTCAGATTAAGGTAGAAGCTAAGGTACCTCGCAGCTTGTCATGACTCAAGAAAAATTAAGTCGCAGTACAGCATGGACCATCCATATCATATGACAACTAAATAAGCAGACCCTAAGAATTACCTGTGTTTCAATAATCGAGGCCACTTTATGTTCGATTTCTCTGTCCTCCTGGTCTGCCAACAATTTTGCACGAGCAGAAGCTACTCCAAGAGCTGTCGCAGTTGCAGCTCTTACTTGCAAAGGCATGTGACTTTTTGATGGGAGGGGGCCCTGGGCATCTGTTATTACAATATGAGATAAATTCAGTCTAGTTCTGATATTAATTAGAAATTAGCGAACCATGCACTACAGATGACAAAGCAGATGACCGGACCATCAGGTTTCAAAAGGGACAGTGCAGCCCAAAAATGGCAAGACCAACATTCTACTCCCGCATCACAAAAAATTATAAGTTATTTCACTTTTTGGGGGGGAAGGAAATGGGGTCCCTATTGTCTTCCCACTTGTCAAAGGACACAATTGAAGTTCATGCTATAGTTGAAAAAGAAAAATACCAGCTGGGGGGACCTCATCCTTCATCTCGGTATCTCCATTTTCAATGTCCCTGGAAAGCAGAAGGTATACTAGGCATCAAAGTTTAGACAAGATAATCTCTTTTTCAAAATCTCATAATGGACCATTCATGTTACCTTCCTAGGTGGTTCATCATAGGAACAGATGATCCATTGCTTATATGACCATTGGAACCATAAAAAATCTCCCTTGGACAAAAGGTTTCATTGCAAATTGCTGAAACAGCAGATTCAGTAGCAGCAGAAGTGATATTTGGGCCAACCAGAGCCGACATCAGAGACACCTAATACAGAATAATTATAGAAACGTAAAAGACAGTCCATAATTAAAATTGCCCACCTCATTTATCTATGAGCTGCTTTGAAAGGAAAGATAGCCTAACAATGATTTACAGTAAATCTCTCTCCAAAGAGGAATGACAGCATTTATTCACTGGCTTATAGCATTATATATCCTCGGAAAAGCAAACAGAACACTCCTAATTTTGCACCAAAAGAAATGGAGCTTGGATCATAAAAAATCGTTGACATCCCTCAAAAGGGTCTCTAAACAAAAGTTCGCCTATAGAAACAACATATAACAAAATAAAGTACCTGTTTCATGAGAGAACTACCACCATCGGAGAGGGAACCCACACGTGTCTTTTTAAGAGGAGGACCCTCATCTTGAATCTGGTTCTGCTCAATCTCTTCTGTTTGGTCATTAGATTGTTTCTCTGTTTTGGTTTCATCTGGTAAATCAGAAGTAGCTGACTGAACTTGAGATGTATTGTTAGCATTTCCATCAACATTGCGATCTCTACCATTTTTGTCGGTATAACCCAACATGAACTCCCCAAAAGGTAATTCTATGAGCTTCAAAATGCAATCAAGTTTAGTCTTTGTCTTCACATTCTGCGCCACTAGATCCCAGTCATTCCCATGCTTTGAAATGGATTCCAGAAGAAGTTGAGTTTCTGCCTCGGTCCAGATAGCCACATGACTGGCAGAGCTCCCCTTGCCTTCCCTAAACTCAAAATCATCTAATGACTTGTTCTCTCCACAACTTCCGTTGTTGTAGCAGTTCACACAAATGTTAAATTCGCCCTGCTGAAGTGTGTACTTTATGGTTAAAAAAAGTGTTTTGCCAATCAAAATAGGTAAAATGCTAGTTCACAAATACAGAAACGACATAGATCCTGCCCAGAAAACTTTGATGGAGCAAGTTATATGAAAGGAATCTCCATCAAGCAAGTTTTCTACTTGCTTCACGTTGTTGCTGTTAGGACCAAAGCTAAGAGAGAAAAGGAAATGAATGAAAAGAACATAAGGAAGGAAGGCAGGTGAGGAAGCGAATGCTATAATCCTTTATTTTGTTTTGCCAAAAAGGATTAAGAGAAGAAAATCAGCTAAAAAGAGGATGTGGATACAAGAATCACCACGATATCGCTTTGAATGAACTTATTCAATTCTTTTTCCGCTGAGCAAGTAATTTGAGCTCCGAATAGAGGGCGACTAAACATTAACTAATTATCTGGCATTTTATTTCTTCAATACATGTACTCACCGCATGAGTAGCCAACAGCCATCAACGATTCAATTCACATAAATTGAAATAATGGTCTGATTGCCAGTTAACTCTAAATAGATCATTCCATCAAAGAAATTTGCAAACTACAATCACAGAACACACCACACCAGAGCTTCGTATTAAAATCCAATCGGTCGTGAAAATAGCGCCAATCAGGAAACCTGCTCCTGTTGACTCAGTGGGCTCACTCACCTCATTAAGATGATGGTGCTGCATCATCTTAGCAAATGCTAAGTTTGTGAGGTAATAAACGACATAGAATCTTGAATTGGATCAGCCACAACCATTGGAGGAAAAAACTACCAAATTAAGTACATGCGCTCTTAGAAAGACAAGCTTATGCAATGTGACAAACACGAGGAATTGAATCGGTAAACACACAGCCAACCTAATTGATTCTGGTAATCCAAAGAAGTAATCAAAGAGAGCATACCTTAGTATATTCATAGTATCTAGACTCACAGGTTCCGCCACAACTTCCACAAACCAACCCCTTCTGCTTCATCAGTCCAGCAAAAACGTCAGAATACGAAGCCAGAGAAGGCAACCTAAACTGACCCACGGTCGACCCCTTTCCGCCATCATACTTGCCAACAGCCGGAGTAGGCAAAATCACCGGCCTGCCTGAATTCGGTACCGCCACAACCCGGACACCGACCGGCGCCCCGTCTTCGACCACAACTCTGCTGCGCCGCGTAGCACCACCACCACCGTCGTCATCCCCCTCGCCGTCTCCTCCGGCCCCACGGCTCGGGGGCGCAGCGAAATTGATGAGCCCCCACTTCTCGAGGAAGAGGAATACCTTGTGGAGGAGGCAGACGTCGCCGACGAGGGCCTTTCGGACCTCGGTGAAGGTGAGCCGCCGCGAAGGGTCCTCCCTGTACCGGTTGATGATGAAATCCCTGTAGTCCTTATATATCTTGGGGGTCCTCGAGATGGAGCTACCGTCGAAGAACTCCGGGAGGCCGACCCTCTCCGTGTCGTGGATGTCGTCCCAGGAGAACCAGCCTGCGAGCGCGAAGCGCCATTGCCGGTGAGTCTGTGCGCGGAAATCGAGAATGCTAGGGTTTCTCCAGAAAGTGAGAGGGAGGGAGGGAGACACTTAACTGGAGTGGATGGGGATGGTGTAGAGGTCGAGGTCGAGCTCGTCGAGTTCTTCGCCTCTCGTATCCGGCCGTGCGGTGGTCGCCATTCGGACTCTCCGGAGGCGCGGGGCGACGGGCTCTGCGAATGCCAAGGGACGAGGACGACGGCGCGCGCTTTGATTTGTTGAAAAATTTCTATTTTCTAGATTTTTCGGATGTTTGGAAAAAGTGAAAATCATGAGTATTAAAAAAAAATTTACAGTCAAAAATCAAGTTGGTTTATGGCACTGGACATTAAATAAAATTAAAGATAGGATAAAATTTACCATATTTTGTATAATATCCATTCAAGACAAGATAAAATTAATATAAAAAAAATATAGACCAAATAAAATTATCACACGAGAGAAATAGAATAAAAGCAAATAGGAATTTCTAATTTTATAATAAGAAAATTAAAATTTCTTAAATTAATAAATCTAAAATTATATTTCAATATAAATAATATTTTAATTTTAATATAATAAATTAAAAATAACAAATTGGTTTTTAATTTAATATTATTTTATTTATATATTCAAATTTAATTATATCTTATAATATAAAGTCAATATAAAAATATACATTTATTACATATTTTAGGTGTTTCAACATTTTAGATATATTAGTATAACTTTCTATTTAATAAAATTTTATTAGAAAATGATGAAAAGGGAAAAGGAAATAAAAAATTAATTAATTAAAAAAAGTAAAGTAAAAAAAAAAAAGTAAACAAGAGTGTTGCGAGAAATTTTTACCATCTCCATTTGTAAAATTTATAATTCATTTATATTAATATATCGTTTATACAAAAAAATATATATAGTATGATGTGAATATATCTGACTTTATTACTATAATTACTAAACAATTGATAATATATAACAAAATCCCCTAAATTTCATATTTTATCCTATTTAGTCATATTCTAGTTAGAAATCCGAACAACCAAATATAATCTCAAAGTTAATACCAAAAAAATCCTAAATAAAAGTAAACAAGAGTTATTGCGATAAATTTTTACCATCTCCATTTATAAAATTTATAATTTATTTATATTAATATATCGTTTATACCAAAAATATATATAATATGATGTGAATATATTTGAATTTATTATTACAATCACTAAATAATTGATAAGATATAACAAAATCCCATGTATTTCATATTTTATCCTATTTAGTCATATTTTAGTTAGAAATCCAAACGATCAAATATAACCTCAAAGTTAATATCACAAAAAATCCTAAATTTGTATAATTGTGACAAATGTATCTCAAATTAATTTTTTGACCACTAAAAAATAATAAACTAATACACTTGTGATAAAATTATGATGAATTAATTTTTTAACTACAAAAAACTCAAAATTAGTACATTTGTAACAAATTTATCATCCGTTAATCATCATTAAATTGAATTACTACCATGAAAAATCAAAACACCTATGGCAATTGTCATAGTCTGAAGAGATGATCAATCCAATAGGGTTTTGAACAAAGATTGGGATTGATCCTTAAAACGAACGATCCTTAATCTATTTCTCTAAGTCCTAAGATTTTCTCAAGTGTTTTAGAATACTTATAAGGGTGGATGATACAGTAAATGTGGGGAGTTGGTAGTCAGGGATGTCATCTCTACCATGATTTACAAATATGGTTTGCCCCATGCTTAGGGAATGCTAGATTGATCGGCCTATAACAAGTGCTCGTAACAAATGGTATCGGAGCAAATTTATTCCAAGCACAATGGCCGATCCACATTTTGACAAAACACATTATGCAAAGCATTTATCGTGTGTGACAACCATGACAATCATGGGAGAGCTGTCGAGAAAGGTGTTGCCAATTGGATAATGAAGATGGAGTTATTCATCATTGATCTCCAAAGATTGATCGATAACTTGATCCAAATTGTTGAGGGAGCAAAAGTCGGAAGAGAAAGAGTTTGTGGTCGAGGTGTAAGAGCTTAAAATTAGCATGGGAAAGTTCCGAGGCAAGATATTAGGGACATTGAGGCAAGAACTCCAACAACGGAAAGAGTACTTGGAGGCCAGTGATGCACGTAGAAATAACAAAGCTCAAAGGGGAAGAAGCTCGCTGAATCGAAAGTGGCACAAGTGAACACGAACAAATGCACTTAAGCCAAAGGAGTTCGAGGATTCACGAGTGGCCAAGGCAAGCTAGTCCACAAACAAATGCACTTAAGTCAAAGGAGTTTGAGGATTCACGGGTGGCCAAGACAATTTCTTCCATACACCACTTCCAAGCCATGGGATCAATAAACACCGCATTCATGTATTTAAGTGATAATATATTATCTTGGTGGTGTCATCGGTCAAATGATCGGAGTGGGATCATATCACGAGTCACGACATGGAATAGCTTTGTCGAGCATGAAGTCAATGTGAGGAACGGCGTGGAATAGGTTTATCGAAGGCGAAATGCCATCACCAATGAGTTGGTGCAAGGAAATCGAGGAAGCTAGGGTTTCGCGGGGACTTAACTGAGCGGATGGGATGGTGTAAATGTCGAGCTCGTCGAGGTCTTCACTTCTTGGATCAGGCCGTGCGGTGGTCACCGTTCAAGATCCTCCGTGAGTGCGAAAAAGACGACGACACGTGCTAATGTTTGGTTTGTTGAAAGAAAAATTCTGTAAAAATATTTTATCAACTTTTCGATTGTTTGGAAAAAGTGAAAATCAAAAGTTGGTCGAAAATCAAGGAAAAAAATAGAAAAAAAAAATACTCCTTTCTATTGAGACGAAAACATTTTTATTAGCTAAGTCGTGTTAGGCCATGGTGCAAGGAAAAAAATAGAAAAAAGAAAACTCCTTTTATTAAACATTTTAGGATTACTATCATCTTGAAAAATCTTAAATTAATACATTTTTTTTGTGACAAATTTATTCTAAATTAAAATTTTGACCACAAAAAAAAAAAAAAAACAAATTGTTTCTTCTACAATGAATTTGTCACGCAAACTAATTTTTTTTCCATCAAAAACCTGAAATTGGTATATTTGTGACAAAGTTATCATTTGTTAATTTTCGTTAAATTAAATTAATACCATGAAAGAAACCACAAACTAATACATATGTGATAAATAAAGAGTAAATCCTAAATTGGTACACCCGTCAACCGCTATGTGTTATCAAACTCAGCAATTTGAAGAAATTTTTTAATAGAATTAATAGAAAATAAATTTGTCACAAATATATCAATTTGTGATTTTGAGATAATTGTGATACAAGTGTCAAAATTTAAGATTTTCCGTGGTATTAACTAAAGAACTTAATCCAGCTTAGAGCTCATAATGTCCTCTCTCTCATCCTCACTAGCTTCCATAATTCAGTTTCTCTATTTCTTATTGATAAATGGACAAGTCAATTGATATTTCAATTTGGGATTTTCCTATTTAATTTTTATGTAATGACGTTAAAATGGAGAGTTTAGAAAAGGTATTTAATGTTAAAGTATTTTATACTTACCACTTCACTTGTTCTCAACACTGATTTGAAATAAGGGGAAAAGGAATGAAGAAATTGAATAATTTTGCATATATTTATGTTTATAATTACTATACTTTTTAGTTTTCTAAAAGTAGTTTATTTGAAACTTGTTGATTTCTTATCATTTATTCTATGTCAATTGAAATACCCAAAAATTATTTTCCTCTCGTTTTCATGCTTCCAATCAACCGAAAAAAAGTCAATTACTTTCCTTAAAAAGTGAATTTCAGGCAAAACAATTTTTCTCGGCCTGAAATTTTTCGATAAAACAAATGCACGTATAATTTTTGTTGCTCTTTCCAAAGGTTGAGTTTTATCTTTCTCTAACGTCGTCTCTATTATCCGCCATCGATTCATCTTTTCTTCTTCTACAAAATCTACCAAATTTAAAATCCATAAAATCCAACAGGGATGACAATGCAAAAATTATGATTTGCATTTACTCACTACCACCAATTTTGCTACCATAGCTATAGTGAGCTCGAAGCTTTTTTCAACCCTTCAGGAGCTAGATTTCGCAATCATAATAATGAAAAGTTTGAAACTGAAGCAATCATGACCATGGCAACCATGACCCGAGGCTTGAAACTCAAGCAGCCATGATTATTATAACTTGAAGGTGGAGTGACCATGGACTTGAGCCCAAATCAAGCGGCCATTGCCATGAGCTCAAGTAGTCGTGCCCAAGAGCTCAAGATTTGACCATGACGGGTGTAAGTCTAGCTTAAACTTGAATGGTCATGGCTATGTGAGCTTAGAATTGGAGCTTGTGGGCATCATAGATGTGGTATTGCTCTTTCTCTCAATTTTATTTTTGTATATGATTTTTAGTTGCATGACGTGGCACTTATTTAGCATTACATAATAATTTAGAGCAAATCATAATATAACTCTTACATTCTAACATTCTTATCAGTAATTTGATAGTCTTTTTGAAAAAGTATAACCATTAGTTCTATATTATATGTGTGTGTATATATATATCTACATAAACTATCAAAGAAAAGGGAAGATCTTGAATTTTTAGGTAAAAGTATCGGGCATATAATGATATCAATTATATTTTAGAAAAGAGTTAATTTTTTTTATTAAGCATGCTTTATGACCGGAAGGGGTCAGGATAGGGTATGAATAACCGCAGCATAACCGAGCTAGACCTTACAAGTACGAAATCATCGCGGCCGTTCGTCCCCATCGCATCATCCTTCCGGCATCTATCTCTCTCCCTTCATTTGACCACAGTCGAAGCTGCGGAGCAACCCACACGGACACACCGCCATCACCAGCGTCGAGCTCCAGACGTCGAGATCGAGAGCGAGCGAGCGAGCGAGAGAGAGAAGCAAGCTCGGGAGCAATGGCGTCGGGCTGGGGAATCACGGGGAACAAAGGGAGGTGTTACGATTTCTGGGTTGACTTCAGCGAGTGCATGTCTCGCTGCAGAGAGCCCAAGGACTGCGCCCTCCTCCGCGAAGACTACCTCGAGTGCCTCCACCACTCCAAGGAGGTCTCTCTCGCTCTCTTCCTCCATTCCCCTCTCTCTCTGTGCTTGATTACTTCGCAGATTGAGCCATTAGCTCTGCGGAATGCTTGTGATGAAACCCTAGTTTCAACGATTGGATCGGGACACCTCGACGATGCCTCGCTCATATCAAATTCGATGCTTGTAGGAAGCTTAGGTATCGTTGCTCGGTTGGTAGTCCGCGTGCTTAATTGAAGTGGGAGTCCGAGTTATGCGTTCGTGGTTGATGCCGCAGATCAGTCGGTGAGCCTGATTGATGATGCGTTGCATCCTTGGGGGCAATGTCGTGCGATTTATTCGAGAGGATTTTACAATCATCAAATGGGGGCATGTTATATTTGAGGGGCTCGGGACGGTTCGCCTCCTCCTGTTGCTTTCGGTTTATGAGCAGGAAAGGCTTATGATTAGATATGGCTAGTGCAATTCCTCTTACGTATGAAGGAAGCCCAGGGGTGGAGTTGGTGCTATTGCTTGTATGCAGCAACTCTACTTGTATGTAGGCAATGATGAGCTGCATCATAACAGCAGCTGCATTGGTTTGAAGTGAAATACATGGTCAAGTTTGTTCTAGGCCTTATTTTGTTAATTAAATGTTCTCAGGATGGACTGTAGAAAACATTTGTTTAGAGTCCATCAAGGCGTCAATGCAAGATCTCTGGTTCATTTCGAGATTATGGATTAACTGGTAAATTGCCTTCAGATGCACTAGATAGTTTATGGTCGTGATAACCACAAATACTACAATATTTTGGGTGATGCCTTGAGAGCTCATGAGCCATGCAGCCATGTCCCCTTGCAGTAACTTTAGCTGAAACTCATGGTTTCCTTCCGAGCTACTTAGCCTACTTCCAAAAGTAAAACTAGCAGAGGTAGGCAGAATTAATTATGTAGTAAGATTGAAATCTGTTTGCAGCTTAATGTCCACGTGTCTTCATATGGATAGAAGATCAAGCCACCACTTGCACCTTGTTGTGCATCCTATTTGAACTCCTCCTTTTACGATATCCTTTTTATGTGTTTGCCAGAAGATGAACTATCGGGGAAGCAGTTAGGCATAAGAAAGAGATGTTTGGGAAGCATCTTTTTGAAGAGTTATTGTGTCTGTTTGGACTTCATAAGATGATGAAAATTATATATTCTGCTAATTGCTCTGAGGCTATTTAGACAAGAGTAGCATCATGCTGATGCTTAGAAACCGGCTCTTTTCCTATTGGTGGGTTGGAACCCATTGGTGACTGCATCGGTTTTACCTGTTTGGTCTGGTACTACCGGGTTTGAACTGGTTATATAATATATAAAGTCATAAGTACCAACAAAAGTTGAGAAGGGAGGTGTAAGTAGGAGAAAAACAATAATGACAGCTGATAAAAATATTCAGGTTAGCATCATAATTATTTCATTGGTTAATTTAGATGACAGATTTATCATATATCTGCCGATTGATAAAATAAAGCAATATTCTTGTCGTGCTTTCATGTGGTTATGTTGAAGAATTGCTGTATATATTCTGTATAGTACTTGCTTTTCTGCAATCTTCTTCAGCAATTTGGGGGATTTTAATTTTGAGTCTAAGATTTTTTCATTGATGTCTTGCTGTCAACAGACAGTATCAAACCAGTTAAGCCAGTCTTTTGGTTTTAAGAACAGTGCTTCACAGTTCACACACTAATCTAATCAAGAAAAGATTTGAAGATTAGGTTATGGAGTTAAAATATACAAGTTACCACATTATAAGACTACTTATATTACTAGATGCTGCCTCTAACAGACTGCAAATTATTAATAATTTAGTGATCCTATCAATGTAGTCTTTTAGGGCATATTATCTTCCAGTACCAGTGCCTTCTCTTTTTTTCAGCCAGTAAATTCTTAGATTTTTGGTTGGGATGATCTACATGGTTATGGTGCTACTTCACAGATTTTTCTATTTGAGCTAAAAGGTTGTTAACTTGTACCCATTTTAAGGGTTAGTCCTCTTTTCGGATGACTTCAATGATCCCTGTGATTAGAATCAGTCTATTAGAGAAAGAATTGAGAAAGGGTGGTAGATGATTAAGTGGATTTAAAATTTGAAAGTGGATTTGGGAAGACAACATATTGAAGTATTTTTATCAATAGCATAGCATAAAGAATCTGAAGCACCTGCAACAATGTGGTCAATGAATGAAACCTAGTTAACAGTCTATGGATTCCAGGGGCTGGCTGGTGACATTTCCGAGAGCCTTTGTAGGGAAGAGTGCAAAATTTTGGGATTTCATAAATGCAAACTCAATTAATGTACATATGACAACGGCTTGATTCAGTGATGACATACATCTGACAGTGAATTAATCAGCAATTATCATCACCCAATATCTTTGTTTAGCTATGCCCCTTCACATGAATCAGAACCCGTGCTTCCAATGGCTCAATTCTCCAACATGATTATTATGGCTTCCCTTGTCACGCACATTATGCTTGTGGAGGATTGTTTCACTCAAGTGTGGGTGCATATCTATGTCATGACTGTCTTAAATAGTAATTCAGGGAAAAGATATGAGTAATTAGATACTTCCTTAGCATATTTTTTTTTTTCTTGGTTTATTGCAGTTCCAACGGAGAAACAGAATTTACAAGGAAGAGCAGCGGAAACTTCGGGCAGCTGCACAAAAGGGTGAGGGCGGCGATGGTACTCACGGCCATCATGCATGACAGAAACAGTTCATCTTTGCAAACTCTGAACTGAATAAGCACATGTATGAGGATCTCTTATCAATTGGACTTTGTTGTTTGACCTTTCTGTACACTCCCAATTCATTGGAGGGTTTTGTTGCTTTGGTCGTCTTTGCAAAAGGGGAATATCCAACTTGTTTCTCGCATATTTTGAGGATTTGAAAGTTGTTTTATAGTTGATTCTGGTCTTCAAATAAAAGGGCCTTTGTAGGTGGGATGGTATGTCTGCCTTATTAACATTTTTTACTTCCTTTGCTAGGTCTAGAGAGAGAAGTGGTTTAGACTGAAGATAGACCATTGAACAGTGCACATAGCATGCATTTAAAGTCCTGACAATTGTCCATTTGCCCTAAACACCTGATCCTAGCATCGAATCATTTCACTTTCCAGTGTTCTCAAGATGAATCCAATAATGCCTTTTCAAGCGCGCATGGCAAGTCAAGTCCTTATTTGAAACATATATAACTAGTTTAGGCATTTATTTAAAATAAGATACACTTTAGGCCCTTATTTAAAAAAGTGCTGGCACTTTGGGCCTTATTTAAAATAAAGTCTACTTTACGTCTTTATTTAAGAAAATGAGAGCATTTTGAGTTTTTTTTTTAAAAGAATTTCCCTAGTTTGAAGATTGGACGTCTCCTCCTCTCAGGGTTAGTATTGCATTGCAGGTGTATGCCTCTCAATCTCGTAAGTGGGGTTGTCATTTTTACATTTCTTCAATGTCAAATGAAAACTATAAACTCGAAATTTGAGACGGATGTATAATGATTTATGTATTATGAAAACAATTAGTTATCATGCAGAACCATTCGGTGATAAATAACAAATGACATGAATACAATAACATTATATGCATTCGCACGACATGGTGCATGTGCTTTTTTAAGCTAATGTCCACATATTTCAATTGGTTACGAGGGGAATATGAAATGAAAAATTATGTATACTTCGGGTTCTATTTGTTTCGCGAAAAAATGAATTATTTAAAAAGCATTTTTTTTAAAAATGATTGCTTATATGGAAATAATTAGTTGATGAAAGATATTTTCATTATCAGCAATAATTTATGTCTAAACGTTTTCGTGAATGATAAAAATATGTTTTCTTGGTTCATTTTTATAAGCAATACATATTATTGTTTTTAGAAAAATGTTTTAACATGAGTTTGAGCTCCTGAGAAATAATTTCCTTGGATGCAGGAGGATTACTGTTGCTCTTGTCTAGGGTGATTTTTACTTATTAACTTTTCATGTTTTATGAATTTGCTTGAACTAAAGCTTTGATCTTTGTTTAATACGAAGCACGTAAAACTTTCATAATATACCAATATCGACATGTAAAACATGTAATCACGTGATCTTTTCATATGTTTCGGTTTTAGATTATAGAGGGAATGTCGAAAGAAAGAGTGAAAGGTACCTCTAGTTGCAACAAACAGAACGTCGCTATATCCCTAAATGACTCATGACCAGAAATCGTAGGTAAACTTCATCAGTGGCCGTCGAGTTTCCCGAGATTTCATAATGAAATCATTCCACTTTGAGTTCAATAATCAAAAGTACTAAAATTGGTAATCCTTTGTAATTTAGCATTACGAAGGGAACGTGGTTAATCTTTCAGCAAAAAAACACGGGTCAATTTTCTAAAATTACCAAGTAGCCATTGATCATCATTGAATAAAGAATAAATAATTTTTTTAATTATTAAGTATATTCATTTAATATTAAATGGGTAAAATAGTTGTATTAAATAGCTTTTACATTGACAATAGGTCTAATACTATTTAATTTTCAGAAACGAAAAGGGATATATGTTCACTAGAAATACTAAAATTTGTTATTAAAGTGCAATTGAGTTTTAAATTTTTTAAAAAGTGCAATTAAATCATTCCGTTAATTTCATCCAATTTGGCTAATAGAAAATGCTAATGTGACTTTTTTTAAACTACTTTATCCTCTTTTGTGGTATTGATGTAGCTAAAATAAGAAAGATAAATCCAAAACTATGCTTTTTTAGCAGAATTTGTTTTTTTTTAATATAAATATTAATTAAATTAAAAAAATTAAAGAAAAAGAAAACCACGAAGGTAGCAAGCAAGTGAGGGCTCTTGTTACCACCCCACCATCGTTGGAAAGGGGCCTGGTGGTCGATTGGGCCCCAACCAATGGTTGATGACCCAACCAATGGTTGATGACCCTAGTCGATTGCATGCCCTCCCTTAGATTGGGTGAAGAACCTTGCCTAAATTAGGTCAAGGGTTGTCGCTGGCTATGGGGTGGTCGGTGACCTCTCACTACCCAATAGTGGCCCTAAGCTCGATTAGATGAGGGTCTATGGGAGGGAATTGGGTTGAGGGCTTGCAAACCCTCACCTCTGAGGGCCTACAAACTCTCACTTGCAATTGGCTAAGGTTGTTGGCCACTGGTCAAGATTAGCTAACCCTTGCTCCACCATTGTTGGTTTTTCTTGTGATGGTGGGGTGGCGGCAGCAAGGGCCCTTGGCTTGTTTACTCTTAGTTTATTTTTTAATTTAATTAATATTTATATTAAAAATCAAATATAAGTCAAAACGATATTGTTTTAGGCTTATTTTTCTTGTTTTAGCCACATTAGCACCACATAAGAGAGAGAAAGTAATAAAAAAGCCACGTCGGCATTCTTTATTAGTCAAAAGGAATAGAGTTAACGGAAGAAGTCGATTGCACAAATTTGATCAGTTTTAAGATTTAATTATATTTTAAAAATAATTTAGAACTTAATTACATTTTCATGACAAATTTTGAAGTGACGGTGACGCAATTGCATGTGGTGATCACCACGCGAAATTAAATCGACATTCGAGAATGGTTTCAAGGCCAATCGGAGAAAAAGAAAAATTTCAGGGGAAAACTCGAATTAGAACAAGCGAAGGGGCTTGCGCTTAATTAACGGAAAAAGAGTGCCCGACCAATATGTTATGGTACGCCTCGGCACACGATATCCTTCACCCTGCTTCACGTCTTTATGTTCTAACCCGACTCTCATTTTTCAAAACCCTAATCATCGAAGCGCCTCTTTCCTCCTCCCCTCCTCCTCCTCCTCATCTCGATCTTCAAGCTTTCGAAGGTAAGCCCTCTTGGTCGCGTCCACGATCAGGCTACGAGCTCCCTGTGCTCCGGCCGATTCGGGAGATTTCACAGTCTCTCTTCGCTTCTCGCGTGCTCTTTCATTCGTACTTCGGCGGAGCTTTTGTTGGCAAAGAAATGTCGAGCTAATTTGGGATCCTTATCGATCTTTTCTTTCTGGTGCTAGGGAAAGATGAGCAGCCGTGCGAGCAGGACTGTTTATGTCGGGAATCTACCTGGCGACATTCGCGAGAGAGAAGTGGAAGATTTGTTCCGCAAGGTTTGTCGAATTCCCGTCAAGAGTCAATTTTAGGGTTTACAAAATTTAGCCGATGCAGGATTCATTTCCCTCTTTTTTATGTTAATTCCAGTATGTTTTTTTGATATTTCATTGCGTTGATGGATGTTTGAATTAGAGTTTTATAGCGACGAATTCTCCTATCATGAGATAAGACGTCGTTCTTAGTGTAGTATGCGCTTCATTATGTAGTCTGGTAGCAAACATGGGCGTGACGATCGAGATGATTTGTCAAAATTGTAACTTTAGGTTTGTCATTTTGAAATCTGATGGCAATAGTTCTTCTTGAGCTTATAGCCTTGGTTTGGTTTAAACAACAACACAAACGATGAATTAATTTTTTTTCCTGTTTATCTGCTTTTTGCTTATCTTGAGTACGCTTCCAGTGGTCATACGTCCTATTGTTTTCTGTCTTTTCACTTATTCTGTCTAATCTCGACTATAAATAGTTCCATCACCCCAATGGGGTGACTTGAGTCAACAAAATTTTTTCTTTTTCTTCCCCTAAATGATAACTTAGCCTAGATGACCACATGCTGATGATTGAACTGGGATTACAGGCATAATGTGCATTACATTATCTCTTTTGTCCGAGGTTCTTAGAGGAATGTTCTCAATCCTTGAGCATTCGTATTCCCTTCTTGGGATATATTTTTATGTTACTCGTTCGCATTATGAATGGATGCGGATGGTTAACTGTTCCTTATGTGAGCAAAACATAGGTAGCATCTGTCCTCTGGTGCATCAGGTTTTCTGAGTGTACCCAATTATGTCGCATTAGCATGTTTTCTTAGAAAATGATCTACGTGGATGAATAAGAAATAAATAGTTTTAGGGATGCAAGAAAAAAACTTGGTTGAAGTTCTGATCTTGAAAAAAATGAGGCGTTTTGAGCTTTATTGGTCAGTAATATAGAGAACGTAATGTAATCCTCCTTCGTGATAAAGCATATGTGAAGTAGAATTGTGTAATGGCGAACGAGACAAATTGTTTAATTCTTCAATTTGTATTACTCATTCAAATGAAGTGGGCTGTGGAATAAGTTGCAGATGTCTTTGCTCTGATGAGTATGCTTTCTGTCTTCCTTCACTTACTTGTTCTTCTCTTCTTGCAGTATGGACCGATAGCCCACATTGATCTGAAGATACCACCTAGGCCTCCTGGTTATGCATTTGTTGAGGTGAGCATAAGAAATTTAAAATTTGCCTCTCACGTTTCCTGGCTGGCTTCTTTTTTCTGACCTAAGATTGTCATTTACAGTTTGAAGATGCTCGAGATGCTGAAGATGCCATCCATGGTCGTGATGGCTATGATTTTGATGGGCATCGTTTAAGGGTTGGCTATCTTCAGAACGAACTGTTATAAATGCTCCCTAATTAACGTTGTGACATTCCTCATGTGTAACTATTTGTTGTATAATAGGTGGAGCTTGCTCATGGTGGTCGTGGGCATTCATCATCATCTGATCGCCACAGTAGTTTTGGTGGTGGTCGGGGTTCACGTGGAGTATCGAGGCACTCTGAATACAGAGGTTGTAATTCTTAATTTTATAATTTTGGTGGGTTTCACCTCTTTTCCTTTCCATACACATGTCTAATTTCCACGTTCATTGTTATGCAGTCCTGGTTTCTGGTTTACCATCTTCAGCTTCATGGCAAGATCTTAAGGTGAGAATGACCTGGATCTGTTGATAGTAGTTTGTGGTATTCTTCCTTCTCTGTGTATGTACGTGAATGTGTGCATGTGAAGTTGATGAATTGAATTTATTCTTTTAGTTAGTTGATGTGTGCTTTCTTTGGTTAGGATCACATGCGTCGAGGAGGAGATGTCTGCTTCTCACAAGTTTTTCGTGATAGTAATGGTAAGTTGATAAGTTATATTGCTTACATGCAGGTTTCATTGAAGTTTTTGTTACGTTTGAGGTTCTAAATATTTAAATGTTATAATCAAAGATTTTTACTGTGAAGTTGAATAATTCAGGTTTTTTAGAGTCCACGATCCATTAGTGGAGGCAGTTACATGTTTTAGTGTGTTGAATGCTTCATACATGGAGAAATGTTGGTTTTGCTGTATGCATTTCTTTCAGTTTTCTTTCTCTTATTCTGATAAGGACGTTTGTTGATCTTGTCTTGAAGGCACAACAGGGGTTGTGGACTATACTAACTATGAAGACATGAAGTATGCAGTAAGTCCTTTGCCTTGTCATGCTTAAATTGGAATGTTAGGATAGAGATTTATTTGCCCAAGCTTGTTGGGATCTGTCCGTCATTCTGTGGATGAGATCGTCTACATTTCCTTTGCAGATAAAGAAGCTTGATGATTCAGAGTTCAGAAATGCCTTTTCCCGGTCATATATTCGGGTATGACTTTTGACAAAGTACTTTTATCAGTTACCGGTACTCACCTGTGTTTGCATGGATTTATGTAATTTAAATTGCTTTCTTATGTATGTCCACGTGCAGGTTAAGGAATATGATTCAAAGCGCGAGTCATCGAGAAGTCCTAGAGGTCGAAGCTATAGTCGCAGTCCTAGCCGCAGCCGCAGTCGTAGCAGGAGTTTGAGGTCTTGTTTTCTTCAATCTAGATACATTTATTTTTAGTTTGTCTTTCAATTTTTTTAAACCCTTTTCATTTAAAATGCAGTAAGTCTCCGAAAACCAAAAGTACCCGGCGTTCACCTGCAAGGTCTCGATCACCTTCACGCTCCCGCTCCAAGTCACCCTCCTTATCAGGGTATGCTTTTTCAGGCTAGTTGGCTTTACTGTGGTTTGTCCCTCCTTATTCAGAGCTTTATGCCTTAAAAGTGGCTGTAATGCGAAGGGGGTTGCATATGTGAAGTTCCAATCTACAATATATTCTTTCATAGAGTGATTTTGGTGGGGATTTACCTGACTGTGCTGGTGGCCAAGTCACAGAATCTTATATATTCTTCTTTTATGTTCTTGAGTTTGCTAAAGAAATACTGGCACTGGGGCTTCTTAATTTCTTTTCTCATTGAAGTCTTCTTTTGTTTATTAATCTCTCAAGTTCAAACGGATGACGGGCCTGAGATGTCCATTATCTCCCAACTATTTGGACTTTAAGATTCTGTAAGACTTGTGTAGGAGGCACATTCTGCTCTCACTATTGGACCAAACTCCCTATTATTCCTAGGTCTTTACTATGTTTGAAGGCATTATCCCCTTACATGTTCATGTCGTTTGATATTATATTGGAGATTATTTGATGACTTTTGTGGGTGGGCTTACGCTTGCATCATGAGTAGGCGATCAATTTTTAGAATTTTAAACTGTTTTTGTCTTCATGGTTCTAGTCTGAGTCACATCTGAACTGAAGTCAGTTGACTTATGCTTTGTTTTCTCTCCATGAACTATTGCACGGTTGGGGGTGTCTTGAAACTTCTTTCCAAATAACTGCTCTTTTGCCTCCTGTATGAAAATCATCTGTTCTCTTTTTATAGATATGGATATGGATTTGGATAAATGCGGCAAACTGGGGATTCAATATTAGGATCTTGGTGGGATATGGTTCAGTTGCCTGCAACTATATGGTTGTGGAGGTATGATGTTTTCTAGATGGGCAGCTTCGGAAAGCTTCATGGTGTCTCTGTTCTAATTTAATTAGCATCACAATTCCGTGGGTGCTAGATTGGGATCAAAGGAGATCACGGAATAACAGAGCTGGATTCTGTGAACTAGTTCCATTGGGATCTACTTCAAGAAGTCTCGAGCTAATAGGATGACTATCTGGACTCCTTTGGATTGTTTTGGTACTTTAGGGTGCATTTTCCTCAATTGTCTACTTTTCTCATCTTTCAGGATGATAGACTTCTTTCTTTTCCCCTTTAATTTATGCTATTAGCTGGACTCATGATGGGTTTGATGTTTTTTTCTTAAGTCTCAAAAGATTTACGGCTTTATCTTTTCGTTCTGAAAATGGTAATCTGACGTGGAAGAGGCATCGAGGCTCTTGGATGAAAGACGTGTGGATTTTAAATTTGGTTCTTTCTGGAACTTTTGCAGATCGCGATCAAGATCCAGATCACCATTGCCTTCTGTAAGTTTTTCTTTTTGGGTTTAGGCAGTCTCTTTTTAACCATGTATTCATATCTTTTTAATATAAGTGGTTTGTATCAGCAGTTTGCTTGATAGCGGCTGAACTTTAGGAATGTTGCCCCTGCTGATCTTTCTTCCTGTATCGGGGAGCAATCTACCCCCAATTTTGCTCTTAACTTTTAGCTAAAAGGACCAAAAAAATTGCATGATCCTCTATGAAAGCTAAAAGTGAAGTTATAATTTGTTGGGCTTCTAAATTTGGGTTTTGATGACAATAAATATAGTGGTAATTTGTTGTAATTGTCATTTTAGAATCTTCTTTTTGGTAACTTTTAATCTCCCAAGCTGATAGCTTGGTTGCATAAAGGTTGGTCTTTTTAGGTATATTTTCTGTTATATATTCATATTTCTATGAGATAATGTTGGCATACTGCAGCGTGAGAAGCAACTGAGCAAAAGCCCTAAGAAGCACAGTGCAAGCAGGAGTCCTAGCAGGAGCAGGAGCAGGAGCAAGAGCTTATCCCGGTATTGTCTCTTTTCCAGTGTGATGGTGTTTATTAATACAGTGCTAACCCATTTTTGTGCTAATGAAAAACGAATTTAGTGTTTATATATTTTGCACACATTTCGCAGTGCTTCTTGAGATTGCTTTGTAATTATTGTGTGTTTATTGCCATTGTCCTGAATCTAGGTTGTTATTATTGACAGGTGATAAGATTGCGGGGCTAGCTGAATGTGGACCTTGAAAGATGTGACCCAAACAGAGCATTCAACTTAGCTTAATAAATCATCGTTATAATTGGAAAACCAGGTGTTAGCTTTCTGAAGACTTCAATATCAGGACGGTTCTTGAACTGCGCACTATTAAGTACTCTATAGAACTCATTTAGTTTCCATGAATTTGAACTTGGTTCTTGAATATGCTGCTTGTAAGAGATTTGAACGACATTTATCTTTTCTGAACTGCATATGTATCTAGTTTTGTGAGATTGTGGAACTTCATGGTTATTACACATGCCTTTTGTCTCCTTTAGTCAATATTATCATTGTATTTGATATAAAGCTGTTTGGTGATATAACTTGGCGGACGGAGAGAAGTGAAGGAAATTTGGAAAGGGAATGTCCTGCTCTGGAGTACTGAAAACGTTCTGGAGTTCTTTTTGGAGTTGTCCTGTGGATGCTCTTGCACTGATGCTCGGAGTCCTTGTTCTTTGTTGTGGAGCTAAGTCCTTACGGGGCACTAGGAGGGCTCTTAAGTTGGTAAAATTGGAAAGTTTATGATTAAATTGATATTAGTACAGCTAACCAAGATCCCTTTTTCCAAATTGTGGTCATTGAGCTTGCTAAGAAATGGGTTAGATATGTTCGCACGCTCAAGATTCAGTTTCTTTGTCACTTCTACCCATTATTCACATCTATTGATAAATAAAATGACACTTACGTTGTAATCCATTCATTTCCTTATGGCTCAATCCATCTTAACCCTTTCTTTCCCTTTCTCTTGTAATTATTTTGAATGGAAAAATTATCCAAAATATCATAAACCTATTTTACCTTTGTTAAATTAATTATAAACTTTTCAATTTTGTCAATTGAGTTTTAAATATTTTCATTTTTGGTTAATTGAGTTCATTTGGTTGATTTTGACTTAAAATTGCTAAAGTGGATGCTAGGTGCTTTAAGTGGTATGATGTTAACGTGGATAATATTTAATAATGTTTTACTTTTTTAATCCTAAGCTAGTGACCTAAGATTATAAAATAAGAAAAAGCAAAAAGAAAAGAAAACGATAATTTGAAAAAATATTAAGATATTATTAAAAAATTATAAATGTTAGTGTTGACATACTAAATAGGACGTTCGACGTTCATGTTAGCGATTTCTGGTTTAAATTGGCCGGATAAATTCTATTAACAAAACATGAGAATGTTTAGAATTTTTTTTATGTCCAAGAAAAATGTATAGAACTTAATTGACAAAATTAAAAGATTTAGGAGTGAAATGGAAAAAATGTAATAGGTTTTATTTTGAATCTCTTCTTTTCATTCCTAGTTATTGTTAAAATTCCCCACATTCCATGGCTATCAGATTTAAATGGTTTTTTTATACACGTAATTTCCTTCCACCTATTAAGTTGTATTTTTAGAACATGCTATTAGAGCTCCTCTCACAAAATTGTTGTTGTACCGTAGCATGTGCCACCTTATTTATCATCTCATTTCTCATAGTATTCATAGAGATAGTGTTTGGCTACTCATTTAACACTACATAAGGGTGAGCGGTTCTATGTTTTGTATAGATTCCATATGTAATTCGAAACCTACCCCTTTGATTAGGTTCCTTATTTTTGGAACTTGGAACCTACTATACATATTTTGAAACCTACCTTGTCATATGTTCCAAGTTCTACCTATGTTTCATATTTTATTATTAATTGAACGATTGCAATGAATCACCACCTTTAATGATCACCACTTCTATTATAATTCATCGATTACGACTTATATTTACACTTAAAGAATACGAAATATTAACAAAATAAAAGTTTCAATCATAAAATGGAAGTTTAGATTAGTAGTTTCAAATTATACATTTATTATTGGATGCCATGGACTATTGCAGTTTTGTGTGAAGACATAGATTAAGAAAAATACACAATATTGTTTAAGGTTTCAGGTTCTATCTATAGAAAATCTAGAACTTATCCATTAAAATAGATTCATCGATACCCTTAGCACTAAAGGTGTCAAATTGCCACACTTGATACCTTACAAGTCCGTGACTGAATGTCAATTTATCTTTGAAAAATAGTACTAGCTGAAACCGCGAGACAACTTAAAATAGTGACCAAAAGCGAAATCTCGCGAGACTACATGAACCAGAGAATGACTTGTCCAGAACCTATGAAGTGTACGTGGATTGATGTGCTTGCAGTTGTGGTTGGGCCATCATCACGTTGGGCGCTTGCGCTTGTGTATGTAAAGATCACGCAGGGTTTCATGGTAGAAAAGCTGTTGCAATTTTGTCTACTGACGTGCTCTCTACGAGATGAAAAGACAGATCATGTTTAGAAAACTTCGAGATGCCTCCGTGGAATTAAGGGTGCATGTCCCGTGATCATACATTCAAATCGAGTGAAAAGAGGCGAGAAAAGTGATGCAGACCACACAAGAAGTTCCCAAGAATCGCTTGGTCTCCATGAGAACCAATATTATCTGTAGAAAATGGACTCTTCCTGGACCACATGGCAGAATACCAAGTCGAGAACGCAAACTTCTTGTTGTCTGTTAGTACATGAAGGATCATGAATGAGAGAAGGACCAAGATGTCGTCGATAACTCTCGCTCTCTCTCTCACACACACATACCCCACACACATTCATTTACAAGCTGAGGATGATAAACTAGTTTAACTGTATGTGACTGTTAGTCCGCACTTACAGAGAAAGAAAATGTGCTGGCTCAGATTTTTGCTGATTCTTGCAGTGCAATCAGCTCTAACTGCTGTCTTTGGAGCTGATACATACAGTCGATATGACTTCCCACCAGGATTCGTGTTTGGTTCAGGCACATCGGCCTACCAGGTTTTAGCGACTTCCTACATTGTTTCACTTCTGAGACTGTTTTAACAAGTTTTGGGAGAACTATCCATGCGTTGTTATTGACTTTCATGTTCTATTCATCATATACTCATTTTAAAGAAAAATGTTGGAATATAATAGGTTGAGGGGGCAGCGAATGAAGATGGAAGGACGCCCAGTATCTGGGACACTTTCGCCCACGCAGGTGGCAATCGATCTGTTTCTTCTCTCCGCATGAGCGCATGTTCACTCATGCGCCCACGTTTGTTGAGTCATCATTGATTATTTTCAATTTCATGTTTGTGTTTTGAGCATCTAGTTTGTTTTCCTTTTCTCTCGCTCACTTGCGTGAACGAACATGGTTGTATGCGGGGGAGAGATTTGCCAGGGTGGACGTTTGCATTGCTAGGTTTTTCTACATCGAACTTGCGAACTAAGATTAGCAGATACTACATAGATCAACCGTTCATAAAACGTCTTAAAAATTCTTTGTTTGTAGCAAAACTGCTTTATCAGATGGAATGGTAAGAATTTTCCCGTCAAAGGATGGAAATACCACCTGCTAAACTAACTTAAACAGAGTTCAGGCATGCTTTTGACACGGTATGGATCTCCCAAGTTACGGCTACCATTTATTAGATCTCATCTAACTACTTCTGTTGCGACTAATGGCGACATTGCTATGAAAACGAGAGTATTCTGTGACATCACCATACTGGCAAAGCATTCATGTCATTCGGACTCAAAATAATTCTGCAGATCTTAGAATGTCGGGCTGTCTAGCACATTACATCAGCATCTTCAATCACAAAAGCAGTTAACTCAGTTTTGAACTCTAGTGAAGGCGATCGAGTATATAGTTTTGTGGCATTTTTCGGTCAAGCATTTTTTCATTTGTTGACCATTTAACGATAAGAGAAGATACCTGCTTGATTTTCCAGGTTTTGCAGGAGCAACCGGAGATGTAGCCTGTGACGGGTATCACAAATACAAGGTGCGACTTTTCAAAACCTGAATTACAGGACAAGAAATCACAGACTTATTGAGAGCTGAATAATTTGTCTACACTAATTTTCTTGGTCATGGCTATATTACATGACCACATGGGGATTGTAATTGTATATGTTTTGAGGACTACGTTATATCTATGCATTATAAGGTAGTGGCCTTTGTTGCAGGAAGATGTTCAACTCATGGCGGAGACAGGCCTAGATGCCTACAGGTTCTCAATTTCATGGTCAAGACTCATCCCACGTAGGAACTCACGGTTAACTTGGAAATTTAAGCTAACAGAGAGAATCAATTTGATATCCTTTTTCTGAAGCATCAAACAACATTGATCTCTCTCTTTTGCTCCTCCAGATGGCCGAGGACCGGTGAATCCAAAAGGTTTGCAGTATTACAATGGCCTCATTGACGAACTTATTAAGAACGGTTAGTGCAGAATCTGGTTGAGAACTGCAAATGAAGTTAATGCCAATTTGCTTGCCGAAGTTCCTTACTGTCCTGCTAAACTGTTTCTGCGATGATATTGACGGGCAAGCAGGTATCCAACCGCACGTCACTTTATACCATTTCGACTTGCCACAGGAACTTGAGGACGAGTATGGAGGCTGGGTTAGTCGTAAAATCGTGTATGTTTATCAAACCTTGCTGGTCTGAGTTTCAATCTTTTCTCCTCCTGGGGAAATAGTTAGGATCAAAACTATGAATGCCTATGGAACAAGAAGCATGCGTAACTCAGCATGTTTTAGTGAAACCAAAAAGGAAAATATCATTAGGGTCAAGAAATAGTTTGAAACCAAGACTTGCCCTTATTGAGAAGGAACTCTCTTCTTCTGGTTGCAGAGAAGATTTCACGGCCTATGCAGATGTATGCTTCAGGGAATTTGGCGACCGTGTTCAGTATTGGGTTACTGTGAACGAGCCTAACATTTTTTCCATTGGAGGATACGACCAAGGGATTGTGCCGCCTAAACGGTGCTCTCCTCCATATGGATTCGACTGCACCAAAGGCAACTCCTCATCCGAACCGTATCTCGCAGTTCATAACATCTTGTTAGCGCATGCATCGGTTGCAAAACTATACAGAGAGAAATATAAGGTATATACCGATTAGTTACAGAAATGTCTTGTGCCCTCAGTGCGAAAAAAAATGTCGTTTTCCTGCTTCATATGTTTTGTGTCCTCTTTGATTCTTCGGGGCCTGAATTTTTCCTTCCTTTGGATATGTTGAAACGAAAAGAAAGTATATCATGTGGCTTTGGTGCATTGACATTGGTGTTGCAGGTGAAGCAGCAGGGTTTTATAGGTCTCAGCGTCTATTCTTTTGGGATTTATCCCCTCACAAACTCAACAGAGGACCTTACTGCAGCCCAGCGAGCCTATGATTTCTTCATCGGCTGGTAGATTTCGAATTCTTATTGCTGCAGTCCTTTTCTTGGAATCAGCGTGACTACATTTCCTTGCTGGAAACAATTTCACGAAGACAAATTACTAGGATTCTGCTCTTCAGTGATCAGTTACCATATCAGCACTACCCTTTAGGCCTAAGCCAATAAACACATTTGTTTCATAGAAAATGATTATGATCTCGCACGAGTATTTCTGGTACTTCAAGACACATTCAAAGGGGGTTTCTTTGCCAAGCCAGTAGAATTGTGAAATTCTTCTGATTTCCAATCCATTTCATTGTATTCTTCATCCCAAGTAATTTCTTCACTTGAAATCGTGAGGATGTTCAAAGCCCTCCAACACTTGCCATTGAAATATTTTCAGGTTGGTGCATCCTCTGATATATGGAGACTACCCGAGCACGATGAAGCAAAACGTGGGGTCTAGACTCCCGGTCTTCACTCCTCTCGAATCGAAACAAGTGAAGGGTTCAGCCGACTTTCTGGGAGTGATATATTACTCCTCCGTTATCATTGAAGACAAGCCCAGCAGCCTGGAGGGAGAACCCAGAGACTTCAACCAAGACATGGCCATAGAATTTATCAGTATGTTTTCCTACATTTGCATTGCCATCTACATTGATTGCTTCAAGGAAAAAGCTTTGCTCGAAGTTAATTATGTTTTCAATTAAGAGTTTTTTGTAGCAGCAGAAATGTGAAAGCTAGTGACATAATTAGCTGTCAAAGACATGGACTTAGGAAGCATTTCATTTGCATAATTCACAATACATTACCCTGATGGGTGATCAAGTACGGTGGCGTCAGCCTCCCTTTTGGCCTTGTGCATAAACTGTAGGTGTTTGCGTCGACATCTTGTGTAATTCCACACGAGCACGCTAGCATAATCAGACAAGTTACCGTAATCCTTGGACATTTTGCTGTGCTTGAACATTGCTAATACATGGCCAGTCCGAATTGACTTACTGATGTTATTCCTTTTCGGCAGCTAATGTAAACACGTCCCAGTTTTTCGAGGTGAGAATCGATGTCTCGCGCGTGCAAAGCTGTGATCTTTCATGTTTTCATCTCCTTTTCGTTTGCGGTTTTGTGTTTTCATCTGCTTCTCCATCCTATGGTTATAGACGCCGATCATGCCGGAGGGTCTTCAGCAAGTGCTTGAGTACTTCAAGCAAGTCTATGGCAACCCTCCTCTCTTCATATATGAAAATGGTCTCTCTCTCTCTCTCTCTCTCTGTGAAGTAAACTCTATCTTGCCACAAAGATCCGAGCTCTTGCTTCCCGTGGCGAAACACTGCATCTCAGAATAACGGCGTGACCTTATCGACTCGTCCATAAAGATTCCCATGCATTTGCAGGGCAGCGGACTCGGCGGAATGCAAATTTGCAAGACACGGAACGGATTAGATACATTCAGGCACATATCGGAGCGGTGCTCGACTCAGTGAGGTATGTGATTCTGGAACTCAGCCAAACCCATCAGTCTCTTGTGAGATTCTTCCTGGCTATGATGACTGACCGACCTGGATCGTGCTCTGGTTTTGTTTCCTGATGCCATCCGTCAGGAATGGGTCGAACACGATAGGCTACTTCACCTGGTCCTTCCTAGACGTGCTCGAGCTGTTGGACGGCTACAAGTCGAGCTTCGGCCACTACTACGTCGACCTGGGCGACCCGGATTTGAAGCGATACCCGAAGCTGTCGGCGCATTGGTATGCCCAGTTCTTGAAGGGGAAAAGCGTCGGTCCTGAACCTGGTGCTCTCATCGAAGTCGGGAGCAACCCATCTGCAGCCGACAGCAAGTGAAAGCAAAAGCTAGTCAGTGGTCGCAGCTCAGGAAGCTTTATGTTATTTCGACTTGTGATCAATATCATGTTAGGTTGTACTTCTTATCGTCTTAGTCAGATCGGCTATGTGTGGATATGTGTAATAATCGATATATAATTGAAGAAAAGGGAATTGGGGAACCGGTGGAGGGAATGTTAGTGATATTAGGGATTTTATCGATATCTTTTTTAGATTTTTAGGATATTTTTTCTTATTTTAATATCTATTTCGACTTTGTTTGATTATGCCTAAAAAAAAAAAATGTTAGAGATATTTAGGTTGAATTTATTTGGATGTAGAGCAGATAACTCAGGGTACACTAGATGCTCGAGGTGCACTAGGTGTGAGTTGCACTTAGGTTTCCACAAAGATGAAGGCTTTTATACCAAGTTAAATATAATAATATGAAAGAGAGAAAATGAGAATTTTCAATATATATTAATATGTAAAAAATATTACATAAAGGGCCTATTTATAGGTTTTATGATATGACTATATAAAATAACAATATCAATATCAATTAAGATAAGCACAATCATAAAGGATATTCACATAATCTTGAAAGATGCATAAAATATCATAATCATCCTATATATCTCTAACATTCCTAATATCTAAAAAAATTACATTTAACTTGATATTAAAACCTCTTAGGCAACTTAGTGCATCAGGTGCACTTTGCACCTAGAAATCTCTTTCCTTCCACTTTATATAGATGCACCCCCAATGCACCCTAGTAAAATAAATACATCTTGACGCACCCAAAAATTTCTTTCCTTCCACTTTATAATGATGCAACCTAGTAAAATAAATCCATCCCAATCCTGATAGAGTCCACCCAAATGCCCCAGTTATCATTTGAGTTAGTGCTATAGTGATTATTTTATGCCTTTGATGCATCATCAAGTCGAGTTTGTTTTTTTTATGGACGCATTTTTCGATGCTATGAAGACATGTCTTTGCAGTAACTTTTCCCTTAGCAATGCTTGGTTTATTCGCTTGTTGTAACTATACCAGCTGTATCGGCTACGTTTAAGTTACTGTTTCGATAGCAAAGTTGACCGCAAAGGATGCATGCTGCTTGGTTCCATCACTAAACTCGATAATCTCAAGCTAGCTATTTTGCCATTGTATCGGCTACGTTTAAGTTACTGTTTCGATAGCAAAGTTGACCGCAAAGGATGCATGCTGCTTGGTTCCATCACTAAATCGATAATCTCAAGCTAGCTATTTTGCCATCAACAGTTGCCTGACACCACCTCTTCCACCATGTCTTAGTAGTTAGACATTGTTTAGACTTTCATTCAGACTTAAGTTGATATCATTTAATATACCTTGAATTGATATACCTTGAATTTGAGGGAGATGTTAGAGATAATTAGAAAAATTATGATATTTTATACATCTCTCGGGATTGCGTGAATATTCATGCTTATCTTGATCAATATTGTTACTTTATATAATCATATCATGGAGTCTATAAATAGACTTTTCATATACTTTTTTCTATATATTAAAATATATTGAAAATTCTCATTTTCTCAATTTCATATTATTATATTTAATGTGGTCTAAGACGGTATGAGAGCTTTCGTTTCTATGAAAACCTAAGTGCACTGTGTGCACCTTGAGCGTCCTGGTGCATCCCAAGTTTTTTTGCCGCACATCCAAATAAATTCATCTTAAATATCTTTAACATGTATAATAATCGACATATTCGAAGCAAAAGTTTTGAAAAACGATCCACGAAAAGTAACAAACATGGCGTCAGAGGCTTTACCATTCATCCCAGATGCGAGATAACTAGAGGTCAACTGAAGGCTTTATGAGCAATCTTTAGAACATAAGGCTTATTACAGCGCAAGTCACCTGGTGCGCACGAACAGAATGCAACCAAGTCTATCACATAGGAAAGTCATTTGTCGATGTCATCATGTCTACACTCCATAATGATTTCTGATTTACACAACTGCCATCGTCGGAAGGGTTCAGCTTTTGATTTTTGGCCTCTTCACGATCATCACGGTGCAACGAGCGTGATGGGAGCAGTAGTCGCTGACGCTACCCAAAACAGCCCTGCAGGCATAAGCGCGCTCTTATCGTCAAATGACTAAAGGAAAAAGAAAGAGATCTAGATAAATCCGTGCAATGGAAGCTTGCCTAAGCTAACAACCGCTTTGCTTTCATGGTAAAAACTTAGCAATCCTATTAACATGTGCTAAGGGGGGGAATCATTAGACAACATGACTTGATTTGCCATGAGAACTTCCAAACTCTCCATCTTCCCGTGAGCTTTATCTTTTAGATATGAACTGAGTAAAGCGCGCATACCTTTTTATAGCTCCATGGCCGTGACTCCCCACAACCAGTACTGAAGCATGATGCTTTTCCACGGCATCGCAAAGAACGTTCCTAGCATCGCCCTCCATCACTTGGAAAGTTACATCGTGAACCTGCAATAGATCACCAAACCATAGACCGTCAGATGTTAATTTCGTAATAAGTTCGGATCTGCAGAGGCCCATGATACCACAGGTATAATATAAATCCACAGGTTCATCGTATCTCCAAACTGGGCACTGGCATTTAGAAATCACAAGTAATTCAGGCCAGGGGCATCACATGTGAATGCAACTTGATCAAAAGATTCCCTTTTCACATCTAGTCACATAAACTATAAGGAGAATTATCCTTTTCGATTAGTCTTTCTGGCCATGAGGTATCAAAGGCCAAGCTTCTAGGGTCCTCCACAAACTAATATACCCACAATCAGACAGTATCAGTGAAAATGCTGTGACTATCACAACTTTATTTAGACACCATACCAGTGAAAATGCTGTGACGGTCACAACTTTATTTCGATTTGGGCGAATGGTTTGTCAATCTTGAGATCCTATCTAAGTAAGAACATTATAAGAACAATGACGAAAAGCCTAGGATAAGAACACACTGCAGACACATGTTTTTTACTGGTCTTGCGCTGAGAGGTCTGAAGCGATTTACCGATCTGCTGTTACAAATGTCCTTGGCCTTTTGTGTGACCCAGGCAGCTATTTTCCGCAAGTCAGCATCGACTGTCGGCAAAACCTCTATCACTCCTGCGATATCTCCAAGTTCGATTACCAAAAATCAATACACGATAGACCGAGAGATAATAATAGCTCACTCTATTTGAGTCAAGCTGCAGGTTATGCATAGCTTATACATGGGAAGTGCACCAGAGTAGAGGTCCTAAAAACACTTTGCTTCAACCGTTTTAAGTCTTAAAACAATTCGTACAAATATCACCCTGTTCCTTTGCACGAATTTCAAATTTTGTCACGTCCAATTTGGCGTTAAAGGAACTATCCGGAACAAGTTGTCGGACTCAAAAACGGTAAGCTAATCACAAAGCTCTGCATTCATCGGTGCTCTGTATTATACAAGGATTTCCGGTACATTTGCATCGATCCTAATGCAGAGATCAGCAGCAAGGTTACCGGGACCGCCGAGGCCGATAACAGAGGTGGGGCTGGGCTTGGCGTGGACGACAACGAGCTTGAAAGGGATGTGAGGAGCGAAAGGAGCGAAGAAGTTGTCGAGGGTCCACTGGAGAGCGTACAAGCTGAGCTCGCTCTCGTCCACGCCGACCACCATCACTTCTTGTCGTCCCCTCTCTTGTCGAGCCTCCTCCATGACGAGCTCCGATTGCGTTAGATATTCCTGGCTCGCGCCTCGCTCTTTCTTCCGACTTCTGAGTCTCTTCGAGAGTGATCAAGCGCTCTTTTCCTTTTATAATCAAAATATCATCATAGGTAAACCGACAAACTGAAGCACCTGAGTGGAGAAGGTTTAGGAAGGTGGACGAGACGAGTTTGACGTGGCTTTTGACAGGTGTTGAGAGAGCCAGAAGCCATCCGGAATCGGGAATCGTCGAGACACATGGAGATAGAAAAAAAGAGGGGCGCGAAACATCGTCATTTGCGACGACTAAAACCTCTCGTAGGTTCAGAAGAGAAACTACAAGTAACATCGAGAAGGCCCGCCCCTCAAGTCTTGACAAGCAAGAAACAAATCACGAAAAGATTTTCCCACGAACGTTTTTATGTACTCGTAGATGGATTACAAACTAGTACACGACTTGACCTGCTGTCCAAATTCTATTATACATTTGGTCAAGAATAATATGGTCCGCGCCTTATTGAATGAGTAAATAGTGCGATCGACTCGTGTGATTTGGAGACATATCCGGAACAAATCAGGCCCAGTACGTTTTCACTTATTCAAGCAACGCCCCCTGGTTTTGGTCCTAGTGCTTGATCTTGGGCTTCTTCACAATCATCACGGTGCAGTGAGCATGGTGAGCACAGTAATCACTCACGCTGCCCAAGACGGCCCTGGAAAAACAAGAGAAGCGAAGCGACATCAGCAATCAACAGCCACAATTGGCATGAGAGTTGAAACAGTTGCTTAGGCTCGTGGCAGTCGGTCTCCTCCACAATTCGCAACATGAATCCAATGAGCCATTTTGGCACTGTGTTGCTGAAGAGAGGGAGTGAATTTCTGTCGAAGACTATGTAGCAAGAAATCGTGGATAAGTATGGCCATACCTCTTTATAGCTCCGTATCCGTGGTTGCCCACGACCAATATGGAAGCGTGGTGCTTTTCCACAGCCTCGCAGAGGACATTTCGTGCATCTCCTTCTCCCACCTCCAGCACAACATCATTCACCTGTAGAAGAGCAAATTCATCAGAAAATTTCTAAGGTAACGGCACTTTGTAAAGCACTTGAATATGTTTTCCAAGAAAACCGACGTGTATAAGCTTCAGTATGAATCAAGTCAAATGATAACCGACTAAATTTTAAAGCAAATAATGCAAAGGCCACTCAATTAGAAATGGCAGGACAAAAATGTTTCTAACATGTGCATACACAGAGGTAACTGAAATACTATATTGGGATATGCACAAAAATATTTGAATATCGCATTAGTCACTAATTCATGCCCCTGTTCACGCAAAATGAAAATGCAAGTTAAGTTCTTAAAACTTTATGTCATGTAGCTAGGAGCACAAAAGTGTCAAGGATTCATTCATGAAAAAACCATCAATTTCTGAAATCTAGAAATGAAATAGATTGTCGAATTACTCTTCACAGTGGCATCAATGCATAGAGCATGGGCAGCGTGTTGTAACGAAACCAGGGGTTTCTGACATCTGTTTGCTAGGCATGAAGTTTTCTTCGGTAACAGAAAGACCAGGATGGTTGTTGTAATTGTCAGAACTCCATGAAAATTTAATTAGTTAGTACAACAGAACCTTCTCGCGCTCTTTAAACTCTATTACGATCCATCAGGTTTCGCCCGTTTTTATTTTAACGAAGACTCTCTGAGGTGTATCTTCTCCTCAAGTCTTCAGAAATACTTGCATGGAAAGAATTTCAGAAGCCATCATCGCAGGGCACAATATCGAATTGCCAACAAAAGGAGATGTCAATTGAGTGGGCTCCCTCACAGTTGAATAGGGACAGAGCTTCCAAGGTGGCTAGGTTCAGGTCAATAGTCACCTTGGTGCTGTGTATTAAGCATTGCATCAAACTAGGGGGCTAGGCCATAATATGACGAGTCAAGCTGCAGCTCGAACTCTTGGGATCAATATGGTATGCTCTAAACAAAACTAGCTACTCTGTGAGCTAGCGGGGGTGAGGACTCCTTCAATTGCATCCACGGACAACTGCTACAGGTTGGTTGCCCTGACTGCCTCTTTGGCAACATCAAATTTGATCACAGGAGTAGCAAACATTCACCTAAGCTGTACAAAAAAGGCCAAAAGCCAATCCGAAAGAGCAATAAAGCTTCACAAGGTGAATTGTCCAGCATCAATGCACGTAGGCCACATTTTTGCTTTAAGAAAATATACAACCTCTGATAAAGACAAGTGGCTTCTCCATTGGCCATGTTATTGTCCAATATAACCTCGCCATGGCCGGGTGAAGCCGACTCTCGCATTGGCTGAGTGAGATCAAGCCTTGCTGAGGGCCGGCGAGGCTCTGGACAGGTTGCCGGGCTCGGCAGTGGCCAGACCTCGTCTCTGGCTGGTCGCTGACCATTACTAATCCCAGTGACTGGCTAGAGGAGGAAGAACAAGAGAAAAAGAGAGGAAAAAAGGAAGAAAAAAAAAAGAAAATGGCTTGGGCTTATTCTGGAATTGTTCCAAATAGTAAAAAAATTAGCTGAAGTTATCAAATGAATTTGTATTCTTTTTTACGTGAACAAAATAACAGAAAAAGCCAAAAATTTGACTGACAAATCCTTAGCCTTTTCCTCTAAGTGTTTGAAATACTTTTGTCATCAACATCTCTTTCCCTTTAGGCAACAAAAAGTTTTTATTTTCCTATTTCTTTCTTGACATAAATTTAATGCTTGTACCAGACCAGAAAGTTAAATTTATCCATGGATGGCTTTTCGAACACTCTCCTTCTCCAATCGTCTCCTATACGATCATCGAGTCGAAGCGCTTATAAAATCTCAATCTAAAGATAATAATTCAACCGATTCTCTCTCGACCCATGTATTTATCTATCTGCAGCTACAATTCATAATAAATTTAGCTAAACTACTCAACCACAATAGTAGGACTGTGACTTGTTTCCTCGTCCCACAGCTTTTCTCTAGCTGAGAAACGCCGACAAAACGCGAAATCTCAGCTTCTACGGTCCTGAGAAACTAGCCACCACCTAAGTTAAATCAGACCTTACCGACTTACTACAGCAGATCTCCTTGGCCTTCTCCAGGACTCTGGCCGCGATCTTCTTGAGATCCGCCTCCACGAACGGCAGAACATCAGCGGTGCCTACAGATCGCAACAACCAAAAAAAACCAGGCGACTCAGAGACGAATCTCTCTCGTTGCGAAAGCTCACTCAAAACTCACTAAGCTCGAAGCATCGCGATCGCAGGTGATGGAAGCTCGTGATTACCAGGGCCGGCGAGGCCGACGGCGGAGGAAGCGGAAGGCTTGGCGTGGACGACGAAGAGCTTGAAGGGGTAGTTCGGAGCGAGGGGGGCGAAGAAGCGGTCGAGAGTCCACTCCAGCGCGTACGTGCTGTGCTCGCTGTCGTCGATCCCGATCACCATCGCCGGCTTCTCCTCCGCCATCGCCGCTCGAGCTCTCGATCGGTTCGCGCGCTTGCACTTGATCGCTTAGGTCGAGGAATGCGAGCTGAACTCTTGGATTTGACTTCGGCCTGCGAGAGTTCAAAAGCTGGGGAGATAGAGAGAGAGAGAGAGAGAGAGAGAGAGAGAGAGTGGGGAATCTGTTCTCGCGAACGATCGGGAGAAGGGAAGCCACGTCTGCTCTTAGTGTCGGCATTCGTGGTTGGGACGAATCTGAGCCGTCCATCGACAGCGACTCGTGCCCACGTGTCCGTCCCTGTGCGGCTCCGTGGGGAATTGGCTTTTGCATCACGTGTTTTTTCCACGTGCGGCTACGTGAGACACCTTGCTACGGTTGAAGGTGGGAGGGAGGCAACGCAACTCCAGTTGTGCAGTCAAACTTCCCCGTTTTATATATAGCTGCGATAGTGATATTTAGGGTCTCTTTGTTAAATAGTATCTAATTTTATTCTTTTATTTTTCGAAAAAGAAAATTCATTTGATAGTTTTTTATTTCAGAAAATAAATTTAAAATAAAATTAAGAAATCAATTTGCAGTTTTCATATGTTTTCTTCTTGAATTTTGAACAAGAGTTAAGTCGGATGTTTGAAGAGTGCCAAATGGCTTATTATAGGTAAAACTACAAACAGGAAAAGGAAGAGAAAAACATTTGTAGTTTCTTCAAATTGATCAAATGAATGATTGAGATGCGTTTTCTTATTGATGTGTTAAGAAGTTAAACTGATCAATTTACGAGGTGTTTATGAATATTTTAATATATAAAAAAGACATTACTTTGTCACCAAAATTTAAAATAGTAACAAGTGTAGTAAAAGTCTTAAAATTTTGTCGTGAAAATGTAATTAAATCCTAAAACTTTTGAAAAGCACAAGCAAGTCATGAAACTTGTCAAATTTATGTAATCAAGTCATTCCGCTAACTCCATCCAATTTGACTAATAGAAAATGCCAACGGATCTCCTTTTTTTTTTTTCTTCTCCTACAAGGCGTCCTACGTGGTGCTAAGCTTAACAAAAGCACTAAAAGGCGTTGTTTTGAACAAAACCTCAATATTAACCTAAATTTTAATTAAATTAGATTAAAAATTAAAAAACTAAAATTTTTAAAAAGAAAAGGAAAGAAAAAATACACGCGGCTATGGCCAATCTGCCCCATCGCTGGTGCCTGGCGTCCCTTACCCATATCCGGGAGAAGCTCTTCCTTATGGACAGCCCTAGTGGAAATTTCAAGTATTCCATTTTGTTTAAAGAGAGTAGGTCATAGTGCTAGCCACTGGTGTCACAAAATTTAATTTAAGTTAAAAACAAGTGGTAAAATTCAATTTAGACACCATCCTTATTCTCTTAAAATAAGAAGATTTAAGTTCTTTTTTCCTTGTTAAACAAGCAATCCCAAGTCAATCATAGTTATTAATTGGACTCTCTCTCTTGCGTAATCTAATTAAGAGGTGCAACCTTGCTTATTATTATAAGCAAAATTGTTTCTTTTTCGCCAAATTAAATATTTCGTGAGTGATTTTCCATAAAAATTAATTGGAAGTTCTACATTAAATTCTCGTATAAAGGTTTGGAATTAAATTTATAAAATTTAAAAATAATATATTTAAGACTAATCAGATATTTTCTCCCTCAAAGACGAGTGCATACGATTCAAATCTTTGGTTTCATTAGACAGACGATTCAGAGGCTGCAGTACAATAATTGTGTGTATGTGTGTACAAGAGTGGCGGTGGGCCCTTCACCACTAGGTTTTTCTAATGCAATGATGAACAAAAATCAGAATGAAATGGTCCCGTGTTAATTGCGTTAGAAAAAGAAGAAGGGGAAGACTCGTCGTCGTTCCTCGCGATTATTGATATGGTCAAAGGGTTAAAGAAATCCGAGCGTGTCTTTTCTCTGACTTGTTTGGAGAGGCGTGGTGCGCAAGGATCTCCTCCGGCTCTGCTAATTATGTGAAGGCAGGCCGCCCACTTTTGAACATTGTTCTCAAAATTTAAATTAAAGATGTTGCAAACGTTTTTCTTTTCAGTTTTAAACAAATAAAAATTTAAAAAAATTAATTAATTATTCAAATGGGCTTTTCAAATATGTTTTTTTTATCGAACAACATTTGTCTTAAAACTGCTTCTCAAAGTAGAGTTTATCGAACAATGTTTGTATTAAATTGCTTTGCATGCCCCAAAGCTATTTGGGAAAGTTGAACCAAATGCAATTTTCATATGCTTTCTTCTTGAATTTTGAACAAGAGTTAAGTCGGAGGTTTGAAGAGTGTCAAATGGCTTATTATAGGTAAAACTACAAACAGGAAAAGGAAAAGAAAAACATTTGTAGTTTCTTCAAATTGATCAAATGAACATTAAGATGCGTTTTCTCATTGATGTGTTAAGAAGTTAAACCGATCAATTTACGAGGTGTTTATGAATATTTTAATATATAAAAAAGTCACCAAAATTTAAAATAGTAACAAGTGTAGTAAAAGTCTTAAAATTTTGTCGTGAAAATGTAATTAAATCCTAAAAATTTTGAAAAGTACAAGCAAGTCATAAAACTTGTCAAATTTATGTAATCAAATCATTCCGCTAACTCCGTCCAATTTGACTGATAGAAAATGCCAACGGGTCTCCTTTTTTTCTTTTTTCTTTTTCTTTCTCCTACAAGGCGTCCTACGTGGTGCTAAGCTTAACAAAAGCACTAAAAGGCGTTGTTTTGAACAAAACCTCAATATTAACCTAAATTATAATTAAATTAGATTAAAAATTAAAAAAACTAAAAAAATTTAAAAGAAAAGGAAAAAAAATACACGCAGCTATGGCTAATCTCGCCCCATCGCCGTGCTCCGGCGTTAGGGGTGTGCAACGGAACCGCCCAACCCGGACCGGACCGGTCGGTTTGGGTGGTTCCCATAGCGGGCGATTCGGTTCCTGTTCCCATTCTCGGAACCGGTGATCGGTCGGCCCGGTTCCCGGTTCCAAGGTGGGAACTGGGCCGGACCGACCGACTGCACCGAACCGACCGGACCGACCGACCGGACCGACTGGACCGACCGAACCGACCGACCGGACCGACCGGACCGACCGCCCCTTCAATTCTCATCTCAAATTCCCAACTTCCTATTCCTACAAGCTAGGGGTGAGCACATTGGACCGCCCGAACCGAGAATCGCTCAAATCGGATGGGACCAGGCGGGTTTGGTCCGATTCTCTGAGCATCGGTCCCATTTCCGGTTCCATAAAATTTTTTATGGAACCGGACTAGACCAACAATTTTCTATTTAAAATAAATTTCTTAAATTTCTTAAAAATGCAATAAACCCTAAAATAATAATATTTATAGTATTTTTTTTATTTGTTTTGGCTAAGTGGTCGGTCCTATTGGACCGGACCGGACCGGAACCGACCAATGGTCCGGTCCGGTCCACGGTCCCAAAAAATGGGAACCGGTCCTCCGGTCCGGTTCCCGGTTCCACCTTGGAACCGGACCGAACCGGGAACCGATCACCCCTACCTGGCGTCCCTTACCCATATCCGAGAGAAGCTCTTCCTTATGGACAGCCCTAGTGGAAATTTCAAGTACTCCATTTTGTTTAAAGAGAGTAGGTCATAGTGCTAGCCGCTGGCGTCACAAAATTTAAATTAAGTTAAAAACAAGTGGTAAAATTCAATTTAGACACCATCCTTATTCTCTTAAAATAAGAAGATTTCAGTTCTTTTTCCTTGTTAAACAAGCAATCCCAAGCCAATCATAGTTATTAACTGGACTCTCTCTCTCTCTCTCTCTCTCTCTCTCTCACGTAATCTGATTAAGAGGTGCAACCTTGCTTATTATTATAAGCAAAATTGTTTCTTTTTTGCCAAATTAAATTATTGTACTTAGATCACACAATATTCACCCTTATCGTGAGTTCTTCAAACTCACCTCTTAAAAATAATTTGGAGTCACATTCTTACTTTCCTCCTTCATATGTTGATTGATGATGTGTTACACAATTATCAAGGTCTGAAAATTTACGTGCTTCAATGATTAGTTGATGTGATTATGCATTTGAGAGAGTCATATATTCAAAAATATTAAATGCCCTTTTACTAGAAAATTGCAAAGAAGCAAAAGAAAAGAAGAGAAAAATCTCTGTGGTTTAGTCAAAGTGTTATCTTAACGACTACGATGCGCTTTCCCAATTGTTGTGATGAAAATTTATGCGAGACGTCCGTGTAGCCCGCATCCACCCATATCATCGAAATTTACAAAAGATTTTTTTTGGTTCGGGGCTTTTTCCTCATTCAAACCTGTCCATTCAGCTCTCAAGTCTGCACAATTTGCCCGTCTATTAATCACTATGAGAACTTAGTCCAATCACCTTATTTTCTCCTAAATCAAAGGATTTCAAATCTCATTTTACTGTGGACGCGGCAGTCAGAGATTCGATTGCAGTTCGTGTTGGTGTTATAATTTAATAAGCGCACGTCACCCTCTAGTCCACGGGGACCCAAATTGAAATTCGCTTAACATATTTTCCTCAGTTTTTTTTTTTGTTTTTTTTTAAATTTTCAAGAGGCCTGCGGATTCCCAAGAGGGTCAAATAATACCTTTGTAACCTAGAAGAAGAATATGCGCGGAGCAGCTCCGAATGGTCAAACGTCCATCGACACGTCTTAAAGAAACCGAAAGCATTGATGCACACCGGGACAAGCCACGGGCACCGCACCGACCGCGTTCTTCCACTTCGTGATGCAGAATTCGCGGCCCCGATTTGACGATTTGACCACGTATCACGACGCGCACCCGACCACGTCGCCCAAACCCCCCGCCCCACAAACTGCTCCGGCCGCCGCCGACTCTGCTTGCTCGGTCCAGATTTCGCCACGTCAGCTTGCTCGCCCAAATGAAAGAGGGACGCCCTCACGATTATGCATACAAGGAAACGGCCACAAGAAACCAACTCAAACTATATCAATTATGACATATATATATTTCTTTTTATACCATCAAATTTTTTAAATCATAATCTATATCCATACGACACATTTATCTTAAAACATTTTCTTCTCTATCTATATAACACATTTATCATCCATTAAAAATTTGTTAGATAACTTTTCAGTCAAAATAAGGTTGTTTTTATTTCACTTAAGTTACATGGATGCTATGCCAATGGTGTTCATACAAGCATGTTTTTAATAGTTTTCATCAATCGAATTTTAATGAAGGTTAAATATGTTACATATATATAAATTTGAGATTTTTAATGTCAAGAAAAGTAAATGTACCACAGTTGACATAATTAAGGATTTTTACTTTTGTGATTTTTACCTAACATATAATGCCGGAATTATCATTAAGGATTTTCTAAGGTTTTTTCCAAGATTCAACAGTGCGTGTAGACTGTTAGTTTCGTGATTGGCGGGGTTAACATTATTTTATTCTCTCCACTTCGTTTACTCAATTGTCTTCCGCTTGTTTTGTTGTTGCATTGCGGTTCATCGTCCGACAGGCCGAAGGAAGAACAGCGGGTTTAATCCAGCAGCTTCGACCCTTTTATCATTGGTTTGTAATTGACCATCGTGCCTGAACGAGCAGACTCATTCTCCTAATTGCGGTCTGCTCGCCATGCACAACTCATTCTCCTAACGCCTCTCTCTCTCCCTCTCTCTCTAGCTTGATGCCATACGAGGCAAGCAGGAATTGCAGGTCCATGACCTGAAGCGACGGATACCGAGGCGCCCCCCACCGCCCGCCGTCGTCTCAGCCGACCCCCTCCCGGCGCTCTCGTCGTTCTTGGAGTCCGTGGCCTCCCCTGCCTCGAGGTGCGATGCACGTTAAACCCGAATAAATCTCTCTCTCTCTCTCTCTCTCTCTCTCTCTCTCCTTTTGTTTTTCTCTGATCATCGTTAAATATTTTACAACAACTAGCCGCAACCAAAATAGAAGAAAGCTATAGATCGTTAGATACCAGCCAAAGGATGAAGAAGATCCTCTCTTCAAAAGTAGCAGCCGGTTTGATGGTTTTGCTGTTCTTGATGGGAATATCTGCGAGACCAAGTAAGGTGTTTCGCCCTCTTGAAGGCAACGAAGGATTGCAGAATGGTAACAAGGAGCTGAGTATAACCGTTCTCGATTCCCTGCAAAAGGTTCTGGCCCCGTGCACCGGGAACTGCAGCGGCACGACTCCTAGAAACAGCAAGACTCGTGCATCACCACCACCAAAACGTGGTTATTCCGACCACATCCCTCAAGCCGGTGCTGTTGCCGATCATCAAAAGTTGGGAGGCTAGTGAAGGGAATTGAGCATTTGTAGAAGAAGAAACTCATATATTCTTAAGAAACTCATGGCTTGTTAGTTTGCACATTTTAATTAAAAGGCAAAAGTCGTATTTTTGTTTTTCCGCTATAATTTAAAATACTATTCAAATTACACAATTATAATATAAATATATACACGTATGTGAATCTACGTATCAAAACTAATATATTTTAATATTTCAAATGCTTCGAGGAAAACAAAGTCAAAGTACGTTCGCCACAGAATTTTGATGGGGTAAAAAATGAAACCCATATTTAGGCAGGCCCTAAACAATGCACGAGACTGTCTTTATCCCCAACTGAGATAAAATGAAAAGAAAAAAAAAAGAGTGTTAGAGAGCATGTTAGCGATGAAACGCAAGTAAAGCGAAATCAAAGCTCGCGGAGGAAAGTCTGTGAAAACGGAAGATTCCGAGAAATTCACCTCGTGATCTAACCTAAGCAGGGCTGGCGGGTCTTTGTCTTTCTCCATATCATTACGAAATTGACCTAACCTTCGTTTTTTCACGAGACATATCAAATCAACTTTCCCTATTTCTACGCCGTCGAAATTTGCTTGTGGAGAAAGAAACGAAGGGTTGTCATTATCATATCCCAAAAGAAAAATAACATCCTTAGCTTCCATCATTGCATTGAATATATGAAAAATTACCCAACTAATCTTAAACACGGATATCAATTTAATTTTAAAATTTTTATGTGAAATACTAATGAGCTTTTTAGTCAATTTTCTAGATATCATTAACATGATGATCCAATTATCATTGCTACCCTACATGACATATTATTTCGTGAGTGATTTTTCATAAAAATTAATTGGAAGTTCTACATTAAATTCTCGTATAAAGGTTTGGAATTAAATTTATAAAATTTAAAAATAATATATTTAAGACTAATAAGATATTTTCTCCCTCAAAGACAAGTGCCAATAAGTTGTAATGATAAAAAATTGGTAATTTGCTGAAATCGTTTGTAATTTGTAAATGGTCAAATAAAAGTCGGTAAATCAATAAAAGGGATAGACAATTTACTAACAAGATAAGGCATGACTTCTTTTTTCAAATGGAACGCCGGAATTATGCCTCTCTCTATCTTTTCTCTTGGTAGTACTGTACTGGTAAGTGGCGTGTA
Organism: Corymbia maculata; assembly: GCA_014182735.1. NCBI lineage: Eukaryota > Viridiplantae > Streptophyta > Magnoliopsida > Myrtales > Myrtaceae > Corymbia > Corymbia maculata. The sequence goes on along the minus strand of CM024692.1, from coordinate 28,276,781 downwards.
TGTGCTGGTGACTAGTTTTAAGGTAACATACGTAGAAGCAAACACGGCTGACTTTCAACCGACGTTTCCGACCTGGTTTTCGGTAATCTCGAGGCGAGCGAGCCCGATTCGCCATGCACTATCAAATCCGCTTGGATCTCGAGTACGGCCTTCCTCATCTAATGTGGCACAGAAATTGAATTCAAATACATTGAGTTCACTCAAGATGTTTGTCGTCACTTTCAAAGCTCTCAAAGTGAGTAATTCACTTGTCGGATGACGAAACGCATACCACAGCTTCTCTTTAGTTAAAACAGGATCGACACTCGACAGTTATTCAATTGCAAATTCATTCATGAAAACACCAAAAGAAAAAGACGCGAAAAAAATGCATAAAATAAGCAGAAATTTTCTCGAAAAAATTGGATGGACTTACTAGGGACTTCAATCGAGTCCAGACAAATTATTTTTCTCCAAGTATAGAACCATCAATCCAATGATCTATGTGGAAAGTACAAAGGATCTTCCGTACAATAGATAGGAGTCTATGTCTTATGATCACCTTCTTTCCCCTCCACGGTCATCTAAGATTCTCTTCCTGTGATTGGTACTGAATCTAACGAGCGCCGTTGCGCTTGAATTTCCCTGATATATGACTGGTGTTCCTACTGCTGAGGAGCCTAGCTAGAACTACACGATTCTACAGTCGCTTTTCGACAATTATTTTTGTGACTGTCGGGATTGCGAAAACTCAGGCGTGAGAAATCCCTGGCCTTTTGGAGGATTAGGCGCGGCATGCTGTTGGAAAACAAGCGATGAATGCGGTTGCGCTCACAACCCAGACGAGCGGTTCGCGTACTCCTGGACTAATGCTCCGAAAAGCGACGGCCTTTCGAGCAGCACCGAAGGACTATCGAATTCCTTTGCTCTTCCTGTCAAAGTGCAAGAAAACAAGCGTGTCAAAGATGTCTGCAAGTGAAGCAAATTACAGGGCATCTGCAACATTAGAGGGGAAAAAAAAAAAAAAAAACTAGACATTGTGCTGAAATATATACGGTGAACCGCATTTCAAGGAGGGAATGTCGCACCTGAATCGACGACTAGGACTTGATCGCAGTCCATGACGGTGGGGATTCTGTGAGCAATGCTGATAATCGTGCAGGTCGCAAAGTCCTCCCGGATGATCCTTTGGATCACGGCATCGGTTTGCGAATCGACGGAAGCGGTTGCCTCGTCCATGAACAAGAGGCGGCTGCGCTTTAGCATCACCCTCCCTAAGCAGAGAAGCTGCCTCTGTCCCACGCTCCAGTTGTCTCCATTGTCAGCCACTGCAAATTCCATGAATATAGATAAATCTTACAGCTGCTAAAGAAGAAAAACAAGATCTCAACATCACAATCTTCATCAATGACGAGTTTCGTACCTAAGGAATCGAGTTTGTCTGGTTTAGAAACGATCACATCCTTAAGCTGGCATCTCTCCAGACTCTGGTATTGACAAAGCCATACGTGGATGGTAAGTCCAGGCGAAGATGAAATAGGACATTTGCTCGTTACAGCAAACAGAAACATACCTTCCATATCTCTTCATCAGTGTACTTTCCGACTGGATCGATGTTGCTCCTCACAGTGCCCTCAAACAGGACGGGCTCTTGTGGGATGATCCCGAAGCGGGAGCGGAGATCGTGAAGTCCTAGAGTGCAAATGTCAATGCCGTCTATGATTATCTGCCCTTCTGTCGGCTCCACCAGCCTAAAGAAGACTTGAATGAGAGTGGACTTGCCACTCCCAGTACGACCAACGATACCAACCTTCTCGCCCCCCTGAATGCTAAGAGTGATGCCCTTGAGCACCAAAGGCGTGTTCGGACGATACCTGACCTGCTTGCAGATTGCAGATGATTATTACTTTTATCATTCAGAAAGGATAAAAACAGCCAACACCGACAAATTAGAAGATTGACAAACGCGCCTAACTATATCTTTACTGACAAATCCATTTGAAAGATACTCGTAAGTCAAGTTACCTGCAAGTCTTTGACATCAACATTGCCCCGAGAAGGCCAGTTCGGAGGAGGAAGGCGGTCTTTGATTTCCCATGCAGCTTCTGAAGGAATGTTCGCGAATTGCTTTATCCTCTCGACCGAGACCATCCTGTTCTCTACGAAGCAACTCATATATATGGCCCAGAAGAGGACGCCATTGAGGGACAACCCGTAGGAGAGAGATAAACCAACATTCTCTGTAGAATACAAAAGATGTCAGAGGATAAAACTAGAGATGCATTAAGAGTCTGATGGGAAAGCCAATAACAAGTCCAACACATTATAGATGTCCATAACTAAGTTTCGATTTCAGTTGAATCTACCGACTCAATGTATGGGTCAGAGTCATCAAGAATATCAAATTTTTGACAACAGATAGTGCCATGACATATACAAGATGCCTGCTTAACGAATGCCGAAGTAAATGTGACATGCAGAGTTGACGTCATTTTTGAGTCTTTTGATCATCATAAGAGGGAACTGCTAGCTGATTTTGAGTGGCGTGGAAAGAGAGGCTTGTTGAAATACACGACACAACCAACGTTTTCATGCCAAATGGTTGGTGTTTGTGTGATCATGGCAACCTAAATTTTACCTGGTCTGATAATGTTGCTGGGTAACAAGACCATGAACGCAGCAGAAATGCAGAGGATGAAGCTTCCGATCAGTTCCAGACGGAAACCCAACCACTCGTTAGATCCATTGTTGTGGAAATCCATCCGCAGATTTGCGTTAACTCGATCCACATTCTCTTGACAGAACCTATCCTGCTTTCTGAAAGAGCGGATTGTCATGACGCCAGCAATGCTTTCCGAGAAATGATGGATTACTGGAGCTTTGGTGATGGAGTCTAGGCGTGTCAGTTCACGAGACGATGAAAGATAGTATCCCTGTGAACAAGAAGTGGCAAATTTCGTTAATGCAATCTAAACATAGAAGAGACCACTAAAACTATTGGCCAGGTTAAATTAGGCCAATCAAGCGGCAAGTTTGGTTAGCAACGAATGAACTTGAATACTTATACTTCCCAGATTGAGTATATTCAAAGTATTTTTGAAAAATTTAGCTGAATACAAAGAAAAAAATCATACCCGGTACCAGAAATTTAGCCAGCCAAGTGGTATTATCAAGAAGACAGTCGGCCAAGCATATTGACACGTGATGATGAAGATACTGAGAACCGTGATATACATGGCAATGGCCATCGCCATGAGAAAGGGAATGAAGATGTCAACGTTTGTCTGATCAGTCGATGCCTGCAGAGCAGAAAATGACAGCCATCACTAAGAGACTCTTCGCATAAAACGCTATGTACAATTGAAAGACATACAGAACCTATTAGGGTCAGCCGATCCTTACCCTGGTTAAAATTCTTCCTGAAGGGGTGGTGTCGAAGAATGACATTGGGGCATGCAAGATGCTATGGAGTATTTGACCGAAGAAGATCTGTGCTGTCTTCAGCCCCAAAAGGGTAACAGAAAAGGCTCTTACCAGAATCATCACACAGGAAATACCAGTAATGATTGCATAGACGCGAATGAATAAAGAGGGGTTGAAGGACGCAGCACGCTCTTCTGCAGTCTCATACGCGAGCCAATAATCTCCGGCCATTATGGACGCTTGCCATAAAAGTGAAAGCAGCAGAACTACCACCACACCCCACCATCCGAAGGCTTCAGTGCAGTACAACTTATACACGCGCAAGCTGACTCGACCGGTCTCTCTCTCCTCCTCTTTTATGAGCTTGGAACTTCCCTTAACGGACTTGACTTGGTCTAGAGCCTTGTTCTCACTGTTGGCTTCCTCGCCATTAGCCTGAGGCCTTTGTTTCATCGGGAAATTCTCAACCTGCGCGGTTTTGTGGACGTCCACAAGCTCCATGGAAGTTTCATGGGCTGCCACTAATGCTTTGAAATCCATGCCAGAGTTCAGCAACTCGTCGTACTTTCCTGATTGCACTATCATTCCATCTCGCATGACCTATGAAAGAACACATCCCAAATAAGAAAAATAAGACAAGTTTGAATGTTATAAAGTCAGGGATAATTAGTAAAGCATGCTTACCATTATGAGGTCGACATTATGCAAAAAGTCAACTTGGTGAGTAACAAGTAAAATGGTCTTGTCTTTAAGAGCTCCTCTAATACATTGCTGCAACAGGAACAGGCATCAAATAGATAAGCATGCTAGTTCTAGTTATATTGGCAATATCGTTATGATCAGACCAAGACACAGGAGTTAAATCATTGCATTACCTTAAATATTTCTGTTCCGGTATGGGCATCCACAGCACTAAAGACATCATCAAGAAGATAGGTATCGCAATCCTGATAAACAGCTCTTGCTAGCTGAATTCGCTGCTTCTGGCCCCCACTGAGGTTGATGCCACGCTCTCCAATCTCAGTCTGGTCTCCGAACTCCATCATTTCCAGGTCCTTCTCTAAGCAGCAGACTCTGATAACTTCCGTGTACCTGTCCTGGTCCATAGGCAAACCAAATAGGATATTCTCTTGGATGGTCCCATTTTGGATCCATGATGTTTGAGCAACATAGGCAGTCGTACCACATATCCTGACCTGAAAAGCCACAGATGTTACATTGACATTTGATTTTAGTACTTAAAAAAAAAAAAAAAAAAAACACTCGTCTTGGAATCCGTAAAGCAGAACCAGCATAGTTTCACTAAAAAGGATGACCGGTTATTGCTTAATCAGAAACTATACCTCCCCTGATATCTTGTACATCTCACCAAGAACTGATGCCAAGAGAGATGACTTCCCGGATCCGACAGTCCCGACAATGGCGGTGACATGACCTTTCTTAATCTTCATATTAATATTTTTCAGGACTTCCTCTCCGTTTTCATCGTCCCAGCTAAATACTCCGTCCTTAACCTCCACTGCAACACCATCTCCACAGACCTCCACTCTATCCACGGAATCGTCCACTAACTCTTTACTCATCATGTACCGATCCAGCCTTCCCAAGGATACCGTTGCCTGCGAGAGAGAGATCATTGATTGCGGGAAGGTTCTTATTGGCTCCTGCAAAATTTTGAAAATTGTCGTGGTGGTGAAGACTGTAGCTGCATCAAGCTGAACTCCCAAGAAGGTTGCAGCACCAAATGTGATGGTTGATATTAGCAATGGCGTGCTCCACATCACCACAATATTGCCAGCCACTGAGTACAAGAACTTGCTGAGCCAACTAAACTCCGATTCGCGACAACTTTGGATCCTCTTGTTGAAGTGTTCCTCCCACGCCTGGAACTTAATCACACGCATATAATTGAGCATCTCGTTCGTTGCTTTCATCCTCGAGTCACGATTCTTCATCACATTATGCTGAAATCTGTTGTTTCGCCGAGTTCCAAATACAACAAACACGAGAACACCAATGATTCCAACAACAGACGCTATAACTGCTCCACCGAGGTAATTGTAGAGGAGCACTAAAGCAACACTGACTTGCAAGGGCATCAACCAAATGGAATGTAACTGTAACATCATGTCCGAAAGTTGCTGGGCGTCAACTGCCATGTAGTTCACAATCTGCCCAACCCCATGAGATTGGCGAGCTGAGCACGTTAACCTCAACCCTTTCCTGTAGAGTGAAGTAATAAGGGTTGACCTGATGAGCATTCCCAGCTTTTGTGAGTTGAAGTTGAATTGGTGGGTGGTCAAGACTTCGACAAACTTTGCGACAAGAAGGATCAATACGAGGTAATATCCTTCATAAGGGGAGCTTCCTTTACCAGAAGTGAAACTGACAAATCCTTGGATGAGAATAGGCCCTACATACATAACGCACAGCCTAACAATTGCTAGGGAGGCCGTGAAGGCAATTTCTCTCCAAAAGCACCGGACCAATGTGGTTCCAACCGGGTACTTTGATTTTTCGTGGGGTTTAGGCCAATTCATTTTGAACAGCTCCGACATTCTTTCTGCTTTGTGATCAGGTGATAAGGAGGGAATTTCCTCAATTTTGAGTGGCGATTTGTACCCTTTACTCAGAAGCGGATTCATCCAAAGCCAAAAGGCCTTGGACATAAACGAAGCCGATGCAAAGCCGGTCACTTTAGATTTAGTCAAAAGCGGTTCATACTCTGCATCCATCTCTCCATCAGATTCTCGAGCCACCTCTATTCCTGTGTATCCTCTGATGGCAACAAGGAGAAGGACAATAGATAGAGGGAAAGACACCATGGAGACTATGTCATCCAACCTCAAATTCTCATCGGGGCTTCCTTCTACTGAGGTGAAACGGACGAACCCGGAAATAGCAAACAAACCGATAATGATGAAATTCGCCACCCAGTAAGCTCTAAGTGACAGTGGATGAGTCTTGGCTTCAAACCTCTTCTCATGGATGATCATTATAGCAATAGCTGCATGAGTAATGGCCTGAACCAACCAAAAGAGAGCATTCACCAGCTTCCATGGATACTCCACATCCTTGCTGAAGGCAAGGATGCAGATGATTGTGTAAGAAAATGCTAATAGGACGGTCACAATCAGAGAGAGTTTGAACCAAACACTAGTTCTGCGGTGAGCTCTTTGGTTTCCGATCAAGGGCTTATTGAAGTCAGGGATGGAGTGACCCCTGGAAGAGAATCTGGAGAACAGCTTGAGAAGAGAGAATACAAGGAGGGCCAATAGGAAGAGAATGTCAATGGAAGAGAGCAGGGCTCTTTGAGGACATGGGGAGAGGAAGATGAACTTCAGCCATTGGAGTATGAGTGAAACAAAGCCATTGTTCTCTGTGGAATCAGTCTCCGAGGTTGAACAAGAAAGGGAAGAAATCCAAGATCCAGAAGACATAGTGACAGCCTTCAGGAAAACAAAGCAGCCAAGAATCAAGTTCTCTGCTCAGTTATCGTCAATCTCTCAATCTCACTCCCTGAAGAAAAAGCAAAATAATCCGTTTGAAAAATTAGTAAGAATTCATGCAATGACCAATAAAATAAGGAAGAAAGAACCACTACGGGAACAGAGAATTATATAGAAGAAAGTGAATCATTAGTCCTAGAAGACCAAACGAGGGAAAAATCAGTACCACCTTTCTGTTGAACGGACCAAAACAATTCTTGGCTTATACAAGTTTTGGAAATCTGACAGACTACTGGAGGAGCAGAGAACCAGAGAACCAGAGAACGCTTGAGAAACTGAGATATGCTATCGCTGCATAAGAGCTCGGTGCTAACATAAACCTTATATACGTTCATTAACAAGTAACGAAGACGGGTAGTTTTGAAGATTAAATAGCCGCAACTTTCAGCTCCCAATCATCACGACTTGTCGATATCAGAAGAAACAGTACTTTAATCGCTCTATCACCGCACAGTGATAAAAGGGTCGAAGCATCGACACATAATTACAAACCCGCTGCTGGATTATGTCCTTCGGCCTGTCGGACGATGAACCGCAATGCAACAACAAAACAAGCGGAAGACAATTGAGTAAACGAAGTGGAGAGAATATAATAATGTTAACCCCGCCAATCAAGAAACCAGGAAGAGAATTCCGAAAGGAGGACTTGCCATGTACAAACGATGCAACTAATAGTCTACACGCACTGTTGAATCTTGGAAAAAAACTTAGAAAAGGGTCAAAATCTCAAAGCACATATGTCGAGAGCAACACGATGATCAGAGAAAAACAAAAGAAGAGAGAGAGAGAGAGGGGGGTTGAATTTATTCGGGTTTAACGTGAATCGCACCTCGAGGCAGGGGAGGCCACGGTCTCCAAGAACGACGAGAGCGTCGGGAGGGGGTCGGCCGAGACGACGGCGGGCGGTGGGGGGCGCCTCGGTATCCGCCGCTTCAGGTCATGGACCTGCAACTCCTGCTTGCCTCGTATGGCATCAAGCTAGAGAGAGAGAGAGAGAGAGAGAGAGACGCGTTAGGAGAACGAGTCGTGCATGGCGAGCAGACTGCAATATATGAAGAGGACTGAGCCGATGATAAGCATCGCTGGTCTCAGTGAAATAAGCGGTGTTGAATTTTCAGGCCGCCATGGTCGGAGAAACAGAGAGAGCGAGAGAGACAGAGACAGAGACAGATTAAAGCAGCTGGCTTATTGACTCCCGTGCATACGACAAGAGGAAAAAAAAAGAATAGTGTGAAAAAATGGGAAAATAATAAAGGAAAGAGCCTAGATATCGTTCGCATTTTATGATCTTACCAAATTACAGATCTTGGTACGTCGACTATATTAGATCGTATTTTTGTGATGACTAATTAAAAGTAAAACTATAATTAGATGGAAATTTATTTCTTATAACGAGTGGCACGGGATCTTTCGCATTGAATGCACGACTTTTCTATTCTTGAAAAGAGAATCCGAGCAATATTAGTGTGAATAGAAGGAATTCTTTTCCTTTTTTTAAACCGATGGTGATAAAATCGAGTAAGAAATTTTTTATTAAAAAATGAAAGAAAGAAAGAAAGAGGAATTCAACAAGGCAGGCGCGTTCTGTAGCGGTCCTCGATTTGCAGATGAATTCACGTGTCGGCCAAAATTGGCGGGATGCCCATTAAAGAGCGAACCTAAATCCCACGTGCCGAGCCATCGCGTGAATGCAACTTTCTGGTGCGGCGGTGCGGCGCGAGGAATTGTTATTGCCCACCCATGTAGACAGTTGAAGGCGTCATGGTATCATCAAAATGTAAATGGTCCCTTCTTAAGGTGTAAATCATCAATTGGTGTCCTCAACGACGGTTGAATTGCGAAAACGGGCCCCGTGATATCATTTTTTTTTCTTTTTATTGAGAAATGTTCGATGAGCATGTCGTGCTTACAATGCCTCCATAGTCATCGCAGCTAATCGCGTTTCAAGTTGCAAAAATTTAAGTCTCATCGATTGTGCTTTTTAGTCCACATGGGTCATCAATATGATTAGCTTCCCCCAAATAAAACTTGTCGTTATCAAAGGCACAAGTTTAGCTAGCCAAGCTAATGATAATTCCGGCATTATATGTTAGGTAAAAATCACAAAAGTAAAAACCCTTAATTATGTCAACGGTGGTACATTTACTTTTTTGACATTAAAAATCTCAAATTTGTACATATGTAACATATTTAACCCTCCATTAAAATTCGATTGATGAAAACTATTAAAAACATGCCTATATGAACACCAAAAAGTAAACAGAATTGGCATGACATCCATGTAATTTAAGTGAAATAAAAATGACGTTATTTTAACTGAAAAGTTATCTAACAAATTCTTAATGGATGATAAATGTGTTATATAGATAGAGAAGAAAATGTTTTAAGATAAATGTGTTGTATGGATATAGATTATAGTTTAAAAAATTTGATGGTATAAAAAGAAATTTATATATATATATGTCATAATTGATATAATTTGAGTTGGTTTCTTGTGGCAGTTTCCTTGTATGCACAATCGTGAGGGCGTGCCTCTTTCATTTGGGCGAGCAAGCTGACGTGGCGAAATCTGGACCAAGCAAGCAGAGGCGGCGGCGGCCGGAGCAGTTTGAGGGGGGGGGTTGGGCGACGTGCTCGGGTGCGCGTCGTGATACGTGGTCAAATCGGGGCCGCGAATTCTGCATCACGAAGTGGAAGAACGCGGTCGGTGCGGTGCCCGTGGCTTGTCCCGGTGTGCATCAATGCTTTCGGTTTCATTAAGACGTGTTGATGGACGTTTGACCATTCGGAGCTGCTCCGCGCATATTCTTCTTCTAGGTTACAAAGGTATTATTTGACCCTCTTGGGAATCCGCAGGCCTCTTGAAAATTATAAAATAAAATAAAAACTGAGGAAAATATGTTAAGCGAATTTCAATTTGGGTCCCCGTGGACCAGAGGCTGACGTGCGCTTATTAAATTATAACACCAACACGAACTGCAATCGAATCTCTGACTGCCGCGTCCATGATAAAATGAGATTTGAAATCTTTTGATTTTAGGAGAAAATAAGGTGATTGGACTAAGTTCTCATAGTGATTAATAGACGGGCAGATTGTGCAGACTTGAGAGCTGAATGGACAGGTTTGAATGAGGAAAAGCCCCGACCCAAAAAAAAATCCTTTGTAAATTTTGATGATATGGGTGGATGCGGGCTACACGGATGTCTCGCATAAATTTTTATCACAATAATTGGGAAAACGCGTCGTAGTCGTTAAGATAACACTTTGACTAAACCACAGAGGTTTTTCTATTCTTTTCTTTTCCTTCTTTGCGATTTTCTAATAAAAGGGCATTTGATATTTTTGAATATATGACTCTCAAATGCATAATCACATCAACTAATCATTGAAGCACGTAGATTTTCAGACCCTGATAATTGTGTGACACATCATCAATCAACATATGAAGGAGGAAAGTAAGAACGTGACTCCAAATTATTTTTAAGAGGTGAGTTTGAAGAACTCACGATAGGGTGATAGGGGTGAATATTGTGTGATCTAAGTACAATAATTTAATTTGGCAAAAAAGAAACAATTTTGCTTATAATAATAAGCAAGGTTGCACCTCTTAATCAGATTACGTGTGAGAGAGAGAGAGAGAGTGAGAGAGAGTCCAGTTAATAACTATGATTGGCTTGGGATTGCTTGTTTAACAAGGAAAAAAGAACTGAAATCTTCTTATTTTAAGAGAATAAGGATGGTGTCTAAATTGAATTTTACCACTTGTTTTTAACTTAATTTAAATTTTGTGACGCCAGCGGCTAGCACTATGACCTACTCTCTTTAAACAAAATGGAATACTTGAAATTTCTACTAGGGCGATCCATGGGACCCCAGGCACGGGCGATGGGGCAGATTGGCCATAGCCGCGTGTATTTTTTCTTTCCTTTTCTTTTAAAATTTTTTAGTTTTTAAATTTTTAATGTAATTTAATTATAATTTAGGTTAATATTGAGGTTTTGTTCAAAACAACACCTTTTAGTGCTTTTGTTAAGCTTAGCACCATGTAGGACGCCTTGTAGGAGAAAAAAAAAAAAAAGGAGACCCGTTGCCATTTTCTATTAATCAAATTGGACGGAGTTAGTGGAATGACTTGATTACATAAATTTGACAAGTTTTATGACTTGCTTGTGCTTTTCAAAAGTTTTAGAATTTAATTACATTTTCACGATAAAATTTTAAGAACTTTACTACACTTATTCCTATTTTAAATTTTGGTGACTTTTTTATATGTTAAAATATTCATAAACACCTTGTAAATTGATCAATTTAACTTCTTAACACATCAATGAGAAAATGCATCTCAATCATTCATTTGATCAATTTGAAGAAACTACAAATGTTTTTCTTTTCCTTTTCCTGTTTGTAGTTTTACCTATAATAAGCCATTTGACACTCTTCAAACCTCCAACTTAACTCTTGTTCAAAATTCAAGAAGAAAGCATATGAAAATTGCATTTGGTTCAACTTTCCTAAATAGCTTTGGGGCATGCAAAGCAGTTTAGGTTAAAAAGTTTTAGGAAAATACAAACATTGTTTGATAAACTCTACTTTGGGAAACAGTTTTGAGACAAATGTTGTTCGATAAAAAAAACATATTTGAAAAGCCCATTTGAATAATTAATTAATCTTTTAAATTTCTATTTATTTAAAACTGAAATGAAAAAAAACATTTTTAATTTAAATTTTGAGAACAATGTTCAAAAGTGGGCGGCTTGCCTTCACATAATTAGCAGAGCCGGAGGAGATCCTTGCGCACCACGCCTCTCCAAACAAGTCAGAGAAAAGACACGCTCGGATTTCTTTAACCCTTTGACCATATCAATAATCACGAGGAACGACGACAAGTCTTCCCCTTCTTCTTTTTTCTAACGCAATTAACACGGGACCATTTCATTTTGATTTTTGTTCATCATTGCATCAGAAAAAACCTAGTGGTGAAGGGCCCACCGCCACTCTTGTACACACATACACACAATTATTGTACTGCAGCCTCTGAATCGTCTGTCTAATGAAACCAAAGATTCGAATCGTATGCACTCGTCTTTGAGGGAGAAAATATCTGATTAGTCTTAAATATATTATTTTTAAATTTTATAAATTTAATTACAAACCTTTATACGAGAATTTAATGTAGAATTTTCAATTAATTTTTATGGAAAATCACTCACGAAATAATGAGGCTCCATAATAATGATATCTAGAAAATTGACTTTTTCCCACAAAAATTTTAAAGTTGAATTGATATTCGTGCTTAAGATTGGTTGAGTAATTTTTCATATATTCGACACTATGATGGGAGCTAAGGATGTTATTTTTCTTTTGGGGTATGACAATGACAACCCTTCGTTTCTTTCTCCACAAGCAAATTTCGACGGCGTAGAAATAGGGAAGTTGATTTGATAGGTCTCGTGAAAAAACGAAGGTTAGGTCAATTTCGTCATGATATGGGGAAAGACAAAGACCCGCCAGCCCTGCTTGGGTTAGATCACGAGGTGAATTTCTCGGAATCTTCCGGTTTCACAGACTTTCTTCCACGAGCTTTGATTTCGCTCACTTGCGTTTCATCGCTGACATGCTCTCTAACACTCTTATTTTTATTTTTATTTTTTTTAAATCTTGGTTGGGGTAAAGACAGTCTCGTGCATTTTTAGGGCCTTCCTAAATATGGGTTTGATTTTTTACTCCATCAAAATTCCGTGGCGAACGTACTTTGACTTTTTCTTTTCTCAAAGCATTTGAAATATTATAATATATAAGTTTTGATACGTATATAGTTATATTATAATTGTGTGATTTGAGTTTCTTAATAATATATGTGTGCATCGTGACTAAGAAACAATGAGAACACTAGTAGGATCTCCTATGAAAGCTAAGACGTGGTTGAATAACCCCCTTCCCCTTCTTTTATTTTGGTATATCGTGTTAATTATTAACTTATGTCTCGGTTAGTTATTGTGCACCTCAATTAGACCACCTACTCAGGTGATCTTAAGGATGCACTCCCCTACATCGACTTGGTGTGTTCAAGATTTAACTCTTGGAGTGCTCCCAATGATACTCAAATTAGACCATAAGGAGTGAGCAAACTCTTTGGACACCTAGGCGAGTGCCTTTTTTATTATTCATACATGGTAAATGTTATCCATCCAAAGATGAGGCCAATATGAATGTCACAATATACTCTTTTTTCAATGAAGCCAAACATGTCTCTCTTTTCCTTTTTGTTCCTAAAGAATGTTTCTTTAAAGGAATTACGACCAATTCGATCACAAGAAAAAGTAGATTTCAATCGTTGAGTGAGTATTCCTTTTATTTTTTTGTCCAATATGATGCCTCGCATCAAAACCACAACAATATACCCATGACATATATACGACATATTGCAATCGGGGGATTGCTCCTATGACGTATTATAAAAATGCTTATTGGGTTATTACATATGTCGGCCTTAGTTGAGAAAATTTTACATAGACTTAATTTTTATCTTTTTTGATCGGATCATAGACTTAGTTCATGAATGAGATGTAATGGACTGAAAAAATCACAATATAAGACTAGTGTCACGGGCCGATCGTTCAGGACCTCGACCGTGCGGCGACTTAGGCAATTTCGGATCGCAGGGGATCGTCGCTCCTAAGCCAAGCCTTCTTCGGATCAATGGATCGCTTCGCTTCAACCGGATCGTAGAGAGAGAAACTAGAGAGAGAAGCTCAAGAAGGAAAGTGAACTTGGATTGCTTAATTGATGGATGATTACAAGTGAGGGAGGGCACCCCTTCTTATACTTGAGGCCCTCTCATTACAACCGTAGATGGACATTTGATCTAGCGGACGAGATCGCACCGCCTCAACTACCATCTACCCGTACTTATGACATCACCTACCAATATTCATTACAATGACAACTAGCGGTATTTATGACGTCATCCCAACTAACTACACTTAAGACGGAAGACTCTAGACCACGGCGTAATTACCGGATCGTCCGTCCTTGAGAATGTTGCGGAAGCGTTGGAGTTCTTTGAGGGGTCTTTGGGACGTTCTTCCTCGATCACGAAGGCCCCGTTGATGAGGGAAACCTCTCCTCCGTGACATTCTCCCCACTCAATCGAGCGACGTCCTCGCGCTCACAAAGCATGGAGGGCTTTCTTCTTGGCGCGGGCCTTTTCTCTCTTCTTCCTATTTTGTTTGGTCCTGACCGAGTCGAACTGCACTTCGAACGGCTTTATGAACATGTGGGCGCACATACCTTTCTTTGGTTCGTACTTGGCACGAGGCATGGACTCCACTTCGGGGAATAGGACTTCGACCGACATGTCTTGCGTTGGCAATGTCTTTGTTTGATTGGCCATGCATTTGGCCGCCTTCAAGTTCTTGTCGAGAAGATGGACCGCGGTGATTGTCTTGGTGTGCATCGTCCCTTTGATCATCGGCACCATGGACGGGCACTTCGGATCAAGTAACATGATGCATTTGGATCCTAGGTCGATCATGGCTCTTGCTTGGTCGAAGAACTGCATCCCCAAGATGAGGTCGTAGTCGTCGAGCGGGACAACTTCGAACGGGATCTTGCCCTTCCATCCGCCAATTTGGACGTCGACCTCCGGAGTTGTTCCTCCGCTTGCGAGATCCTCCGAGTTGACGGTTTTGAAGCGTCTTACGTTCGGCCGTACTTCCAAGCCCAACTTCTTCGCCACTTCGGTCGCCATAAACACATTGGACGCCCGTATCGACTAAGGCAAAGAGCTTTATTCCACATACCTCAAGTTCGACGAAGAACATGTCCACTTGCTCCATATTCTTCTTGGGCAAAGGTTGTGTTTGCATGGCGTTGAGATTCATTCCACCGAGTCGGATTTGCCGCTTCTCCTCTTTTGGTCGTTCTTCATCGACGGAAAGGATGGCGTTCACCCGATGCTTTTGTGGACACTTCTGCGTCCAGTGATTCCCGTTGCAAATGAAGCAAGGTGAGGGTGGAGGTTGTTCAAACTTACTTGAGTAGTTCATATTAGGTCGGCTCCCTTGGACGGGTTGTCGGGATGAACCTTCTCCCCATTTCCTTGTTTGGCCACCTTGATATTTGGGGCCACGGGAGTTGTCACCACCTTCATCCTCGGAGGGCCGATCCGACCTCCATTCCCTTGTCCGATACTTTGTTGCATCGAACTTGTTGAGGTCGATGAGCGACTCCGCCACCGTTAGGGCTTTCGAGAGACTCCTCACATCCCGCCGCATCAACTCTTGCTTGGCCCATGGCTTTAGTCCATCCATGAACGCTCCGAAAGCCTCATCGTCTCCAAGATTGTTGATCTGGAGCTTGAGTTCAGTGAAATCCTTCACGTACTCTCGGACCGTCCCTCGTTGTTCGAGGCGATGGAGTTTGCTACGAGCTTCTTGTTGAGCGAACTCGGGGAAGAAGTACTCCCGAAATTCCTCCACGAAGCCATCCCACGTTTCCACGGGATGGGCACCGCGCTCGTCTCATCACACCTATTGCGCCACCACAACATCGCAAAGATCGGTAAGGTACATGGCAGCAGTTCGTACCTTAACATTCTCTTGTTGGATGTTGGCGGCTCCGAAGTATTGCTCCATACTCCAGATGAAGTTGTCCACCTCCTTGGCGGATCGATCGCCCTTGAATTCTTTGGGCTTCGGTACATCCAGCTTGGACACCGCTTGAGTAGGCACCGCTCCGTTCGCGATGCTTAGTTTGCACAAGGCGAGCTCCGTCTTGAGTTCTTGGATCTCCGCCTTCATGACTTCAATTTCGTCCCACCGGGGATTCTCCTCCTCCATGGTTCGGACGCGCTCCCTCAAGTCGTCGATCGATTCGTCGAGGGCATCATCCCTTGCTTGGAGAGGGACCGTCGCATCGTTGATGGCGTCCGTGAAGTCTTTGTGAAGGGAGCCCTCAACCTCCATGATCCGTTCTCGGACATCGTCGAGCCCATCGATCATGTTGGTCATGGCACTTCGCATCTTCGCAAACTTCTCATCAAGCGCAGCAATGGCTTCCGGTGAGGTTGCTCTCTTCTTGCTTCGGCCGCGAGTCTCTCGGCGGGGGGCTTCTCCATCCAAAACAGCTTCCGGCTCGACATTCCTTCGAGCAGTTGGTGCTCCTCTTCTTACTTCTCTCTTGGCTCGATACCACTTGTCACGGGCCGATCGTTCAGACCTCGACCGTGCGGCGACTTAGGCAATTTCGGATCGCGAGGGGATCGTCGCTCCTAAGCCAAGCCTTCTTCGGATCAATGGATCGCTTCGCTTCAACCGGATCGTAGAGAGAGAAACTAGAGAGAGAAGCTCTGAAGAAGGAAAGTGAACTTGGATTGCTTAATTGATGGATGATTACAAGTGAGGGAGGGCACCCCTTCTTATACTTGAGGCCCTCTCATTACAACCGTAGATGGACATTTGATCTAGCGGACGAGATCGCACCGCCTCAACTACCATCTACCCGTACTTATGACATCACCTACCAATATTCATTACAATGACAACTAGCGGTATTTATGACGTCATCCCAACTAACTACACTTAAGACAGGAAGACTCTAGACCACGGCGTAATTACCGGATCGTCCGTCCTTGAGAATGTTGCGGAAGCGTTGCAGTTCTTTGAGGGGTCTTTGGGACGTTCTTCCTCGATCACGAAGGCCCCGTTGATGAGGGAAACCTCTCCTCCGTGACACTAGCATGCAACTTATGTTTTTTAGCAGGACTCAATTGTAGGTCTCACAAACCTTCGAAACCTAATTGGCTAATCCTAAAATTTGAATTGTATTATTTGACCACCGTTTAAAATTTCTTTTCAATTTTCATCTATTATGACAAAATATATATAATGTGAACACATACCGGTCACAATTGAAAGCTTGCTCCTTTGAAGGACCATAAAAATGCTCCTAACAAATCAAGATGCGGTGGACAAAACAAATCACAATAATATTGAAGTCACATCAAACTCTATATATCCCACGAATTTTCAAAATCCGATTGATTGGAGTAATAATTTGGATTGTATAATACGGCCAACGTTTAGTGCGCTTTCCAAGGGAGGAGAAAAGTATAGGGGCTAGTCTTGTTTTTCTTTGGTTTCTTAATTTTTCCTAGCCAGGCGGAGCACGTGATTGAATTTTGGTTCCTTATGCTCAACACGATTAAACTTTTTTTTTTTGGAAGTAATCATCTTTAAATCCTTTTTTTTATTTATTTCTGGTGCGATCTGGCGACAGTTTTAGGCTCCGTTCGTTTCATGAAAAATAACTTTCAAATTTTTTTTTTTCGGATTTTCGACGTTCGTTTCACGGAAAAATAAATTCATTGAGGAAAAAATGAATTTTCTATGAAGGAAAAAAATCTTCTAAAATGAGAGAAAATGTTTTTTACTTTTTGAGTTGGGGAAAACATTTTCCACACTCACTCTCTCCTATCTCACACCCCCTATTAGTCCTTACTTCTTTCTTTTAATTTTTTAAATCAAATTTTATTTTTTATTTTTTTTCATATATTCCAATTTTTTGTTATTTTTTAATAAAATTGATTTTTTATTACTTTTTCTTTTTCTTTTTCTTTTCTTTCTTTTTGCTGTTTTTCTTTTTTCGATTGGTCGTTGACCCACAGCAATGATTGGATGACTAGCAACAGGTGAGTCAAGCTTGTCGATCTGGCCTCGCCGGATGGCGGCGAGGCTCGAGTGTCACTAGAGGCGGCGAGACTCGGGCCTCGCCGGATTAGCGACGCCTAGGCCTCGCAGACGGTTGCGAGGCTCGAGTGTCACTAGAGGCGGCGAGACTTGGGCCTCGCCAAATTAGTGACACCGAGGCCTCGCAGACGGCCGGCGCGAGGCCCAGCCGTCGTTGATCCTCGTTGCCATCTAGCAAGGCTCAAGCGTCGTCAATTTGGCAAGGCCCGAGCCTCGTCGCCTCAAGCTCGCCTCGTTGGTGAGCTAATCGGGTGAGCTCGAGGCGTGGCCAGCCGCCGGCCGACGATCGCCCAAGGAAGGAGAGAACACAAAAAAAAATGAAAAAAATAAATTAATAATCAATTTAAAAAAATAATAAATAACGATTTAAAAAATAAAATAATAAAAAATCTATTGAAAAGAGTTTATAAAGTAAAATATTTTTCCAAGCGAATAGCAGAAAATATTTTCCATTTCAAAATCAAGTTTCACTTGAACACCGGAAAATAATTCCGTTTTTTCGGAAAATAATTTCCTAAAAATATTTTTCAAAAAAGTGACATTTTTCGTGAAACAAACGGAGCCTTAGTTCAAAAACCTTTTGTAGTTCGGTCTTTGATTTTTTTCCAAATCGGCAATCTTGAACATTTTCAGACATTTTTTTTGGACAAGACCATGAAGCATGGGCAGTTCGGAAATTTCTAAATACATGCAATCCTTGTCCAAGCTCGCACGGCTGCCCTCCAGCACTTGTCGGACCGAGCGATTCGCTAATGTCTAATTTTCAGTAGCAAGTTGATGGAATTGAGAAAGTAACCACGAAGTTGAATAAATGCTGGGATCTTAACTGTGGTCACTAGTGAATATCATGAATTTTCAAGATTAATGCTATTAAAAACCTTGAATTAGTACACTTGTGACAATTTTATTATTAATTAATTTTTTTATCATAAAAAGTTTTGAACTTTGTACTTGTAATAAGTTTACTTTCCATTAGTTTTCATTAAATTTCATTATCAAATTGCTAAGTTGGATAATATACGAGAGTTAATGAGTGTATTAACTTGGGGTTTTATCATTCGTTTGTCACAAGAGTACAAATTGTGGTGTCATGGTATTAATTAAATTTGATGGAAACTAACGAATGATAAATTTGTCAAAAATATATTTATCAGGTTTTTCAATTTAGGGTAAATTTATCACATGTGCACCGCTTAGGGTCTTTTGTGATATCAATTCTTGATTTTCCATAGTAGGCTGCTAGAATAGCTACTCTCTACGACTCATTCCAAAGACAACAAACAATATACTAATAGTCTTGTTGTAGGGGTTTTTTTTTTTGTTTTTTGTTTTATTTTACGTTTGTTCATTTGAAAAATATTTTCTAAATTCAGAAAGCAAAGGCTAATTAGATCAAATAACTTCTAAAGATTCTTTGATATGAAACAGACCTGACCGGCCAACCATCGAACTCTACCTAGTAAGATAGATTATCTCCATCAATCTCCAAAGTTATTCATGGAGATCCGCGCAAATTAAACAATATAAAGACGTCACACATGACGCCTAGGTCGCATTATTATCGAATGATCACGTAATATACATTCAGATCCCGGTTTTGTCTCCGACCACATAAAGGAGGTGGGAATAACGTCTGGTGTTGTTCCATTCAAGCCTCGCAGGTTGTTGCGTTGCGCTTTCATTCGGGAAACGACGAAACGTTCGCGCGCACTTGCACGGGTCTGGACCAGTCCCCGAGGCCCCCCTCCCCCCTCCCTCGCTGTCGTCCAACGTTACCAAAACGTCCTCTTCCTCCTATAATTTTGTCATCGCCCTGGCCCGACCATTCGATTCTCCATCACCAGCTTTGCAAATCCCTCCACGTCCCTCCCTCTTTCTGTCTGTCTGTCTCTCTCTCGTTCTGGATCGTGTATGAGTGAATCTGAATGGGTGGCGATCGAGAGGCTCGTCTTCGCCGATCGGGTCCGTGCTTTGTCCTCATGCGCATGCATGCGGGTGTCGCGGAGCTCATCACGAATCTTTAGTTCCTTCGCGTCCTCATGCCCTTTAGTGCCATATGATTCGGTTCACGTCGTCGATGTCGATGTCGTCGCGCGATGTCCTGGACCATCTGCAGTTCCGCACCTGTAGAATATCCGTGGCTCTGCCTTGTACGTAGGTTGGGTATGTATCGTTTCCGTGCAAGTTTTGAGATCATGTGCTCATATGCTCGTGCGCTATAAAATTCAAAAGAAGAAAATGTTGACCGAATTTGTCGCGTGATAAAAGTTAGCAGGACTCTTCACGATGCCTAAAAATGTTAGGGTGTGTTTATATTTCCCATTGATAGGATGGCCTTCGAGGATACAACGGACATGTGGATCTTGATAATTATAGTGAAATTTTCAGGTAGACTGCGAGCTTTCTTTTTTTTTTACTCTCTATTTTCTTTGCGATTATGTGGCGAATCCTCACAAAAAGGACATAAACCCGATTATGGCTCTTGTGCCATGAATCATAAAATCTGTGTAATTAAGTTTTTTTAATGGATGGGGGATAGGCTGTAGCAGATGGTAGGGGTTACTCACAAATTTGCCACCGCCTCCTCAGAGCCATCGTGGTCATGTCGCCGCCACCATCGTCACCTCACCTCCTCTTCCTCGTCTCTCTCTCTACGCACAGATCCGCCATGGTCGATCACTGAAATCCGAGGCCGACTACTAGAGTCGACCACCACCAGCCACCTCACATCAAGGTCAAGATCGAGACTGAGAGAGATTGGCAACCAAACTTTCTTTCAAATTTAAAGTTTTCTGATTTAATTCATCGTTTGTTTCTCTTTGGTTTGACTTGTTCTATGATGAATCGGCATATTCTCCCAGCGTGCATAGCATGGAAATAGAGACGCTAGAGCTAAAATACGAAAAACCAAAGTTGCTGTCTAGCCCTCGTCTTAATTAGTTAAGTATAACATCAGACAAATGACAAGATTCATTTAAAATTAAAATGGATAAAAACTAGATAGTAGATTGATATTTATTTTCGTACTCATATATGTGTTACTGTACCTAGATCTGTCTAACGAGCATGCTAAGTTGAAAATAATCTGACTTAAATAGACACATTTAAGTTGTTTTTGACCCATTTTCATGCATTGCAAATTTAGTGATTCATACCCAGATTCAACCTATACCCATTTCATACCCGGCTCGGCTCATATTCATAAATCATTTCCATATTTAACCAAATGAGTTATGTTTACTAAAAATCCTAAAACTTATTATAAAAGTGCAATTAAGTGTGAAAACTTTTAGAATGTGTAATCAAGTTCTAAAACTTGATTAAAATTTGTCAAATTGATTTAATCAAGTATTTCTATTAATTTCGTCCAATTTGTCTAATGAAAAATACTGTCATGGCTTTTTTTTTTTTTTTAATTACTTCCTTTCTCTGACGTGGTGTTGATGTGGCTTAAATAAGCAAGATAAGCCCAAACAATGCAGTTTTGGTCCAAATTTTATTTTTAATAATAATATTAATTAAATTAATTTAAAAATTAACTTAAAAAAAAGTATTAGCAAACAATGAGTGCCTATAGGCTCCCACTGTCATCGTCACCCACCATGTGAGGGCTGGCTGGGGTTGTCAAGCCTCGACCAGTGGCCGATGGCCCTAGTTGACTGCAAGTGAGGGTCACCAAACACCCCACCATAGCCAATAGTGGCCCTTATGTATCACTTATTTAATACTCATATTATGTTTAAACCTAACCAAGTTTAGGAAAATTCAATTGTCTTATTGTGATAAGTTTTAGAACTTCTAATAGACATATTCCTAACCAAGTCTAGGAAAATTCACACTCAAACTAACATAAGAATGTGGAATGAGTGAGGCCAAAATCGAGTGAGTGCAAGAGAGAATGAAGAGAGTTAAAGATGTGAGTAGGGTTTAAGTAAGTTGTACACTCATTTATAACCTATTTAACACTCATATTATGTTTAATCCTATTTATGATCTGTATATGAGTTAAGAAATGAGTTACAAATCTATTCATACTCGAGATAATATAAAATAAAATGATGCGCACCATATGGTATTATTTACATCTCTTGCGGATGGGATTTTCCACACAGGCCTCAATATATATAAATTGCTCACGCGCCATATCATCAAATCAAGTTCAATTACTACATCGATTGAGTCTGCTCAGACCACGATTAGACAGGTGGTTGCCCAGTCCAATGAAGTATTTGGGCTTTCGTGCTCTTTGGGTTTTCACGTTCTCCCGAGCCTACCCCAAAAAGCCCACCACCCACATCCCAATCCTTTTCCTCTCCCCAAATCTTAACGGAGCAATCCGGGGCCCATTCGCGACGGCCCGCCAAAATTGGTAATTTGGTATGCCAAATGACGAGATGAGTTCTTATTGGCCGTTCATTACGGCCCACTTCCGATGCCGCGCTCTCGTGCCTAATTGCGGTATACCTAGGCATTGTTCATCTCAAATAACAAGCGATTCGACGGCTGTGCATGGCATATAATTATGAGCATTCGCACGCTTTTTCCAGTGATCTTATGATGGAACTAAGCAATTAGAAATGAAAGAATGTTGCTCAAATTAGGAGATTTTTGAGAGTCGTCCAGCTATCACACTCAAATTTTCGTTTTTCTTATGATCCGTCAATTTAAATTTTACAAGAAATACATATTTGACCCAATTAAAGAAAAAATCCTTTTAATTTTAACTTCTTCTTTTTTTCCTGCTTAGAGAAAAGCATCATGATGAATCTTTAGAGCTTCCGACCCAAAAAAGCAAAAAGAAAAAAAAAATCTTCAGAGCTGATCTCCAAATCAAATCGAAAGCGGAGGGAACTCCTCCGACGGCCCAGAGCCAGCGGGCCCACGAAGGGCCCAAACCACCGGCGCCCCCCACGCACGACGACCTAAAAGCAACAACATTCCCATCCCTCTGGATAGCCAAGCTCGCGGCTGATTTCGACCGTCGATTCCAGTAGGGGGACGGCACGGGGGCCGTCGGTTCGGTTCCTCAGCGAGCCCAGCGCGTTTGAGAAAGTACTAGAAGTTTGCGTGCAATTGCATAAAAGGCACTGAGCGGAGAGAGAGAGGCAGAGAAGGGAGTGACGACGCTTTGCTCTCCATCACGCAGCTGCTCCTCGCTAGGGTTTTTCTTCTTCCTCCGATAAGATATTTTTTCTTTGCCGGGTTTCCATTTCGGGTCAACCATGAGGTAAGCTTCTTCCTCCATCTCTCTTTGTCGACGGTCCTTGGCATTTGCTTCTTGATTACCCCCTCAGGTTTAGAGCACGCCTCGTAGATTCTTCCTCAGCTGCAGCTATGGCTGAAACGCATCGCGATTCGGCTACAGTATGCTCCGACCCGGTGTGATTGGAGGGTCTGGTCGTGTTTGGCTTGTGATTGTCGTTGGTTGGTTGGTTTGGTTCGGTTGTGGATTGAGCTGAAGCGAAGGGGTGGGGAATTAATTAGGGCTTTTCGACTAGACGTGTTTTCTCTCTCGAGAAAAAAAAAAAGGGTTGCTTTTTTTTTCCTTTATGGACTTGGCAAGCGATATGGAATTTTAGGTAGGCAGCTGTTTTTGGTAAAATGGGGAAGGCTGTTAATCTGCTCTGAAGCAGTAGGTTTTTTTTTTTAGGACAAGGTTGCGTTTTTCTTTTTTCCTTTAAAAACTTAGCGATGATATGGGTTGGCAGTTTGTACTCGGTAAAATGGGAATTGTGATCAATTTGCTCTGAAACAGTAGATTGTTTTGAGGAAGCAGTCCTGCTTCTGGATGTCTGCGCTGATTATTCGGGTGGAGCGTGTGAGAGGACTGCTTATATTTTTCGCCATCAGAGGATATGGCTCTAGGTCGATTAAGCTAGCCTCTGTCGTGTTCTCTTTTAGCATGCTTTGTATATGGACCTCTTAGGTGTAACTGAATCCATCTGTTGGGGAGTTACTTCTCACGACATATGGCTTCGGCAATTGGGTTAACTCCATAATGTTGGGATCTGTGTACTGTCCACGAGTTGTTGAAATTTGTCTGTTTTTCCTTTCCTTTGATTGACCTCTACTTATAGTTAGTTAAAACCTTGTAGTCGGCATCCAGAATTGAAGTGGGCACAGAGGAAAGACAAGGTCTTTATCACCGTGCTTCTGCCAGATGCGAAAGATGCAAAGGTCAATCTTGAGCCAGATGGCATTTTCAGCTTTTCCGCCAAGGCTGGAGCTGAAAACAATCCTTATGAGCTGAAACTGGAGCTTTTTGATAAGGTTAATGTGGAGGTAAGGAGGCCATAATTGCCAACTACAATGCATTTTCCATTATATACCTGGCCTATGTTCTTATGAATCTGTTTCAGCATTTAATTCAACTGTGGCCATGATATGGATGCTGCTTTTAGCTCAACCTTTTGATGGTTGCCATATTAAGCTGCTTTAGTGCGCTACAATTTTTCTTTTGCAGTCGTTGGTCGGACATCACTGCTTAATGCCTGAGCAATCCAAACTCTCTCTCTCTCTCTCTCTCTCTCTCTCTCTCTCTCTCTCTCTCTCTCTCTCTCTCTCTATATTGGAAGCTACCTTGATTAGTTTAGAAGGCGAATTGTGCATTAACTGTCAGATATTGGGATGCCACATTATGAAATAGTGTTATTATTTCTGCTTATGTGCTATTCTTTCATTCTTCTTATCTAGGAGAGTAAAATCAATATTGGAGTTAGAAACATCTTCTGCATATTGGAGAAGGCAGAGAAAGAATGGTGGAAAAAGCTGTTGCGAGGAGATGGCAAGCCCCCTCACTATGTTAAAGTAGACTGGGACAAATGGGTGGATGAAGATGAAGACACTGGTATAAATTCATAGATGCTTTATTTCCTCTTCTAAGATGGTTTTAAGCTGGTAAATACTGATGTTTTGACTGTTTCTGAATATAGGTACGGGTGACTTGGATCTTGGGGGCATGGACTTCTCGGTAGGATGTTTTTAACCTTTTAATTTTTGTGTGTTAGATCTTGATCGAATTTTTTTCTTTCTAATAATTTCTAATTGCAATTTTCAGAAATTTGGCGGAATGGGAATGGGTGAAGGAATGGGAATGGGAATGGGTGAGGGAATGGGAATGGGAATGGGTGAAGGAATGGGAATGGGAATGGGAATGGGTGAAGACATGCCTGAGGACTTTGAAGACAGTGATGATGAAGGTAAAGATGTTCTCTTTTATGGACAAATAATTGCAGTTCTTTTATTGTTGATATGTTTTTATGATGGAAAGAAGTTGAGACTTGAAACCCTGGAAGATGTGTACAGAAAGAATCGTATAACCCTGTTCTTCATATGCAATTGCTGCAAAATGAATCAATGTTGTTTTCAGAGACATTTTTGGTCATTTCATATTCTCTTCGTTGCTTTTACTCATAGATGAATGTTTGTGTGTGATCTTCTCTTGTCTAGAAGTTGCAAGGCCGGGTGAGTCAAGTGCTGGTGAGGCAGAGGCAGCTGCAAAACAAGAAGATGCAGCTGAGAAGAAGGCAGTCACTGAACCCAGTACATGATTCCTATAGTAGCTAGGAGTGTCATGGTGTTACAATCTTTAATGTGACAGTCTCGGGATGATTTTTCCAGTATCTACTGATGGGTTGATGTCTGTTTTTTACCTCACATAAGTTATGATGTTAAACTATAATTGGCAAGTAGCGGCACCTCATAGGTAAAATGTTTGATGAGATGTTTGACGTTGTATTTGATTGTGACTCGATGGTTCATATGATTTTCTCTTCTTTGCCGTGCAGAACATTTGGGGTCTGGTGTCTTTATATTGACCAGCGTTATACCCGTTCTTACTACTATTAGCGTAGTGGTGTGTAGGGTTCTTCACAGTATATGCCGAAAAGGATGAACGGACTATATTCCTAAACGATATCATGGTATGAAAAGCAGACGTACTGATTTCAAAAAATTGTTTCTTTCACAGGGACATTCTCTGGAATTTAGGTTCTCGTAACTCAGTATTAGAGTCTGCGATGACATTTCATTATATATGGGATCGTTGTAGAACGTTGGTTGCGTTCTTGTTAGATGATGAGTTCAGCATGTGTAGGGGTGATGATGGGTTTCAGGTATACCTGACCGAACGCTGAGAATGGAACCAGTGGAAACGAGTCAAACCTCAGGTTCTTGTAGTCCGCTTTCAGATTCTGGTGGGATTTAATCCGATTTACGATTTACGGGTAGAAACTGGACGCAGAACTAGGCCTGACCTTTGAGTGGCACTCATTGATAGGTTATTTTCATGTGCCTACATATATTTAACAATATCTAACAATTTTTTGAATTAAAACAAAAATTAAATCCTCCCAACTCGTTTTCATGTGCATGTGTTGTTGGTCTAACCATTTCTTTAAAAAGAAACAACGCTGATGTTATCAATTTCGTTTAAATTTAAAAAAGTCATATAAATAAATGATAGTCATTAAAAACTATATTTGAATAAATGTCTTTATCGGGTGCAATTAATTTACTTGATTGAATAAAATAGACTTTTTAAAGAACCAGTAATAATGAAAAGCAAAAGCATTAGTTAGCTTTTTGCCACGAAAAGAAAGTGTGAGTTTTGAAATGCCTTTGATTATGCGCTTTATGTGAGCGAGACTTCTTTTGTCTTTGAGTTTACAAAGAATTTATGCTCAAATTGTAAATGAATTGTTAATGGCTGATTTTTCATGGAAGATTGAAAACTGAAACTCTATCATTTCTGTTACATTATGTAACGTGTTTTGAACTTTTAATTGATTATTTTATTTTTGTTCATTTTTTATGAATTGTTATTATTAATAAATGGGGAATTTTCATTTTGTTGTAGAAACAAAAGAAAAAGGAAATTGATTGGTTCTAGGTTCTTAAGTAGACCTTTGAACCGATCTTGAAACTTGTAACAAAATAGGTTTCGGATTTCAAGATATGCATGATAAGTTTAAAGCTCCAAAGACTATAGAATTGGTTTTGAAGGATTGATTCAAAGTTTTAGGCGAAACTTGTACTGATCCTGAAATCATTTACCCATACACATAGGCTAAATAAGCATTAGACAGAACCCCGTTACAATAATGTCGGGCATGCGCCTTGCTACAAGGACAAAGTATGCACTACTTTCAAAATGAAGCAAGAAGATTGATTCTCGAACAATGCTCATTATCAGCTGGATTCTTTCATAATGATGTTGAGGATGGGTTGATGTGGTCAAAGATGTTTTCATTTTTTCATGCGCGCGAAATAAAACTCAATGAAAAGATTCTCTACACATCCAAATCAACATGATGACAAACAAATATATTTCATTCAATTCTAATCCATACATGCAAAGTTCATAGCTTCGAATGACTACTACGTGTTTAGTCTTCACATAGTTTAAATCTTCGAGTTTCAGATACTCGAGATCTATAAAAGAACTATATATCAATACAAGAATTGCTATTTCAGATTATCAAACTCGAGAGGGTATGCTGTTATATTGCTGCAAGCGGAAATATATGGTAAGAATGCTAAAATTTTCGTTCTTAGATTAGAAATATGACGATGGGGTGGCTCCGAATATTTGGATAATACATGGGAAAATAAGCCGAAGGCACCTGTAAAGCAAAGCAAAGGGAAGAGGCGCCTGGAATTTCGAATAAGAACAGGGAGATGGATCCGAGGTCCAAGAGGGTAGTGGGTCCTCCGACCCGGCCCATCAACAGAGAATCCGGGGGGCCATTAATCATGCGACGATCGAAATCAAAATGCATCAAATCAGATAGCCGTTGAGATCTCAACGGCTAGTCCACGACGAGCTCTCTCTCTCTCTCTCCCCCTTTTTTACGAATTGAAATCGGGACAACCTCACTCCTGATCCTGATCCCAATTGATAAAAGCAAACGCCTCATCACCTGATCCTTCCCATCATCGCCTCAAATCTCTCTCTCTCTCTCTCTCTCTCTTCTCTCTCTCTCTCTCAGGTTTTTCTCCAGATCTTCTTCAAGTTGAGGAAAGGTAAGAGTCGCTTGTTCTCACGAATTGTGACGAAAGTTTCCTCCTTTGAGCCACATCCGATGTTTTGCTTCAGGAAAATTTAGAAACAAACGAAACCCACTTGGCTAAAATTGGGAACAATCACGCTTTGATTCGCATGAAGCTACTTTCTTCACGTTTTACTCCTAAATCAGCTTCCTTTCTCTCAGAACTTGGAGGCAGAACGAATGAGTATCATGAGATGCTGATTTCTACTGGGTTTTGTCTTTGCAGATGAACGACTTGATGACGAAATCCTTCATGAGCTACGTTGACTTGAAGAAGGAAGCCATGAAGGACCTCGAGGCCGGCCCGGACTACGACCTTGAGATGTCGGCGTCCACGACCCAGATGGACACCAACATGGGGCTCTTCCTGGAAGAGGCGGAGAAGGTGAAGCAAGAGATGGGCCAGATCCGCGAGGTCCTGTGCCGGCTCCAGGAACTGAACGAAGAGAGCAAGACCCTCCACAAGCCGGAGGCGCTCAAGTCCCTCAGGAGCCGGATCAACGCGGACATTATGGCCGTCCTGAAGAAGGCGAGGATGATACGGTCGCAGCTGGAGGAGATGGACCGCGCGAACGCGGCGAACAAGAGGCTCTCGGGATGCAAGGAAGGGACCACCGTCTATCGG
Source organism: Corymbia maculata (assembly GCA_014182735.1). Lineage (NCBI taxonomy): Eukaryota > Viridiplantae > Streptophyta > Magnoliopsida > Myrtales > Myrtaceae > Corymbia > Corymbia maculata. The sequence continues at coordinate 28,248,447 of CM024692.1, read as the reverse complement.
ACCCGATTGGCGGTGACCAACGGGCTGAGGAAGAAGCTGAAGGAGCTGATGATGGAGTTTCAGGGGCTGAGGCAGAGGATGATGACCGAGTACAAGGACACTGTGGGCAGGCGTTATTACACTGTGACCGGGGAGTACCCAGATGAGGAGGTCATTGAAAAGATCATTTCTAATGGTAAGCAAAGTCTATGTATTCATCTTGCGTTTTGGTTATAAAGTTTATAGTTCGTAGAAGAATTATTGGCCGTTTGACTTGGTTTGGGATCAAATCAAAATGAGTTCCTTTTTTGGGTTTTAACCAAAATTTTTGTTTGTTAACACATAGTCAAATTAGTGGGTTTGATGTTGTTTCCCTAATAGTAGACCTCCTTAACATTGGATGAAGGTCGATACTCGCGCTACTCTGGTTTAGCTGGCTTTGATTGGTCCATTGTTCGCCCGTTTAGTTTTAATTTCATCCCACCCTATTGAATTTTGCATTCAATCGTCTCAAACTGTTGCTGTTTGTTTGCTGCATCAGGAGGCGAGGAGGTTCTCAGCACGGCGGCGCAAGAGCACGGGAGGGGCAAGGTGGTGGAGACGGTGGTGGAGATCCAGGACCGATACGACGCGGCCAAGGAGGTGGAGAAGAGCCTGCTGGAGCTGCACCAGGTGTTCCTGGACATGGCGGTGATGGTGGAGGCGCAAGGTGAGAAGATGGACGACATCGAGCACCATGTGATGAACGCTGCGCACTATGTCAAGGACGGCACCAAGGACCTGAGGACCGCCAAAGACTACCAGAGGAGCAACCGGAAGTGGATGTGTATCGGGATTATTCTCCTGCTGTTGATCATCCTGGTGATCGTGATCCCGATCGCCACCAGCTTCAGCCATTCTTGATGTGCTAATTGTCCATTCGGAGGAGTTGGGAGGATCTGATGCCCCGTGATCCCGTCTTCGGCTTGTTTTCTTTCCGTCTTCTTGTAAGATCCTAAAGATTGAAGTTCATTTTGGTGTTGCAGAGAGAAATTTGGTCCTTCCTGTTGGGACTAAATGGAGTGTGTTCTTTTGTACTGTAATTCATTCATTCTTTGTGATGTGACAACTAGAGGAAACCAATGTTCCACTCTAGCAGCTCATCTGCAGTCATGGATGGCTATATTGTTCCTGACTTCTGAGCAATTACTAGTTGTCCGATCACTTTGATACCGAGTCGGAATTCGATTCTTGTGGGATGGGTTTTCTGCGGCATTTTTCCGAACCCGACCCCCTCTTCTTCTCCTGCTCATTTACTTGCTTTTACCATGGTCTCTGCAGTAGAGAACATGCAATGTGCTTTACTTTGTGGAGGAACTTCGCTTAGGATTTGAGCTTTAATAGAAGTCGCCGGTTTATTTCAAAAATACAAAAGAAAATAAAAAAATTCTCTGTTTATTTCAAAAAATACAAAATAAAACAAAATAAAATCTCGGAAATATATCACCCAAATTTAAGGTAAAAAAAAGAAGGGTTATCAGAAAAAAAAAACCTTGAATGAATGCAATTTACTCAAAATTAATTTTTTGATTACAAAAACTAATATATTTGTGACAAATTTTTTTATTATGAATTGAATGATATGAGGTAGTTGAAAGGTGTACTAATTTGAGTTTTCACCATTTATTTGTTACATATGTATATATTAATTTATGATTTTTCGTATTATTAATCCAATCTAATGTAAATTTAATAAGAATAAATTTATCATGAATGTACCAATTTGAATTTTTAATAATCAAAAAATTATTTTACAATAAATTTATCACATGTATAATAATTTGAGATTTTTTGTGATATTAATCTAAAATAAAATAAGATGAAATCATGTCTTACAGAAAATCAGATTTTTTGTGATATTAATCTAAAATAAAATAAGATGAAATCATGTCTTACAAAAAAAGGATTTTCTACAAGAAAAAGGAAAATTATTTAATCCACAGTTTACATTAAAGTGGGCGTTTGGAGTTTCTAGCGTGTGGGACCCCCGCACAATATCAAATGGCCTCCGAAACCCTAAAACCCTCAATCGAGCTCCTCCTCCAAGAAGGCGGGCAGCTGAAGCTACTAAGCTGGACGGAGCTCGGAGAGAGCAAAGATGGAAGATGCCATGGACATGGAAGTGGAAGGACACTCTCCTTCCAGCTCGAATCCGAGCGACCCTTCCTCCCTCCGAAGATTCGGACTCAAAACCTCGATCCAGACCAACTTCGGCGACGACTACGTCTTTGAAATTACTCCCAAGTGCGTAAATTTCCCTGTTCGATTCTCTCTGAAATTTGGAAACGATAGAAATGGAATGATGCGCGAATCGAGAAGTGAGTTAAATTTTCGAACTTGCGAGTCGAAACGAGCAGCTGGCCGGATGTTGGTTTGTCGTAATCTAATTTGGGTTTTTGATTTATGGGTCGAAGGTTTGATTGGTCGCTGATCGGGGTATCGCTGTCGTCCAATACAGTGAAGCTGTATTCCCCGACGACGGGGCAGTACTGCGGAGAGTGCAGGGGTCACTCCGATACCGTCAATGGTATTTCGTTCTCGGGGCCGTCGAGTCCCCACGTCTTGCACTCTTGCTCTTCTGATGGCACCATCCGAGCTTGGGACACTAGGTCTTTTAAAGAGGTATTCGTGTATGTAGCTAGCGTCTCTTGTGCGTTCGTAAGGACAATGACATTGCTATAAGCCGCTTGCTTAGTGCTGCATTTTGTCCTAATTAGGTAGTTTTGCATAATTGAATAATGCAGGTTTCTTGCATAAGTGCCGGGCCATCACAGGAGATCTTCAGCTTTTCATTTGGTGGTTCAAGTGACAGTCTTCTTTCTGCTGGATGTAAATCTCAGGTTTGCTTTGTTTACTGCACATGGAGGCAATCTTTTCTTGTCTTTTTAAGATGACCTTTCACGATGCTTACTGCTTGGGAAGTTCTTTCAGCTCCTGAAAGCTTCCTCTTGGGTAAAGTTTATACTTGATGTTACTTGATGCATTTGGCCAACGCCTTTTTGCTTCCCAACCCTTTTATGCCCATATTTTGTGTGGTGGCGGATGACATGCAAATGACATGGGCATCATCATGTCATGATCTCATGAACAAGTGAACTTCGAAGACCTTTGTGTTGTGGCCTGGATAGCAAGCCCTTAGACTATGTGTATCGTGCCAAATAGTTATTATTGATAGATGGACTGATGGTTTTCCTAGTTTGAGATCAACGTTGAATGTATTATGATTATCTTTAGTGTACTAATTGTGTTCCTTCTTCTTTTGTATGCATCACCAGATACTCTTTTGGGATTGGAGAAATAAAAAGCAGGTTGCATGTTTAGAAGATTCCCATGTGGATGATGTTACCCAGGTTTGTCTTAGGCACGCTTAGTATGTTCTTATGAGCTCAGTGAAAGAAGAATTGATGTCCAAGTATATCTCACAAGGCATGGACTTGTGTCATTATTTTAGTTAGTTACATCCTTTCTAGCAACTTCATGCTTTTTATTATTTTTTATTAGGTTCACTTTGTCCCTCACCATCAAAATAAGCTTATTTCAGCTTCAGTGGATGGGCTGATATGTATATTTGATACGGCTGGAGACATCAATGATGATGAGCATATGGAATCGGTAGGTGCGGCTATTGATTTTTAGTATTTTATAAACTTGGAGGTTTGTGTGGGATTGATTTTCATGTATATAAGCAGCATAGGTTTTTTAAAATATTTAAGTCAGGTGAAGTAAGATTTGGTTGGCATTTGATGCTTGGGATCATAGAAAATGCAAAATGTACATAATCCTCCACAAGAAAATTTGGCAGTGGATGCTTAGTGATCGTGGGTTTGATTTTTATTTGGTTAATAAATTTTGTTCTATACAATGTAATGAGTTATAAGATAATGCTTCTTCTAACCCAAATGGAGATAATATAATCTTAGTGCATGGACTGAACATGTTGCTACTGGCTATGGTATGAAACAAGATTTGCATTTATTGCTAGTGTTAAAGGAGTTAAGTACTATACTTTGATTTAGGTGCTTCTTTGTATTACCTCTTTGTTAGTTGGCTATAGGATAATTCTGTTTTTCGGCATAGAAGTGGACGGAAAAGGCTTGATCTTTTGGTGTTTAATTCTCCTTTTTCATTGCTATTCTGATTTTTATGCACCCCTCTTTTTTTTGAAGCACTCAATTTTTGGCGCCATCTACTTAATTGCTTGATCTGGAATGCTATGGTTCGGGGGATTTCTTTTACTAAGTTTATCTTTGTATATTTATTTAGGTGATTAATGTGGGAACTTCAATTGGGAAAGTGGGGATATTTGGACAGACATTCGAAAAGCTTTGGTGTTTGACACATATTGAGACCTTAAGGTATTGATTTTCTTTTTGATGAATAGTGGGAGCTTTCATTAGTCCTCTAGATATGGTTTTGTTGGATTATTAATTATAATTGTTAGGATAAGCTGAATCATACCATTTTTATGTTGAGTTCACTTCTATCTAAATAGAGTATATGTGGAGAAAAACAATAGACCAGGCATGATTTAGGGCCAATGAAATAAACTATGCATGTAGAGTTCAAGTTCGAATCTCATAGACGGCATAAGAGTTATATTTATATCAACCTCTTGTCAGTAAGCATCTGAATGCAGTAGCTTTAAAAGACAATTTATAATCAAATGCATAAAATCTCATTGGAGACATTGTTTTGAGTCCTATAGTGATCATATATGTTAACTTGTCAATTGGATAAGCTGTTTTGCATATTAACTTTGAATTATTGCCTGTATAGTGTTTGGGACTGGAGAGAGGGAACAAATGAAGCCAACTTTGAAGATGCCCGAACATTGGCATCTGATAGGTGGTCACTAGATCATGTAAGATTCTTTTTTTCTGAGCAGGCTCTCTGTCACTTGTTTATAATATACTCAAGTGGTACCATTTTAAGAGCTGGAGCTGTAGTCTAGAAAGCAACACTTGCCAGAAATGTAGGATATGATATGGAGCAAAAGCTCAATCCCAAAGAGAACTTATTATTGGGATTGAGTCAAAACTATGAGCTTTGTGGCTCCCGTTGGGCAAATGATGTTGCGCATTAGGCTCATTTGTTTCATGAAACAATAGCTGCATGAGTATGTTTCATGTACTTTGTACTGATAGTCCTTTTCATCATTTGCTGTTCAGAACTTTGTTGGACTGGAGCAAAGATTAAAGTTTTATCTTTAATATACTTTCTGCATACTTGGATACAGTTCCACTTTATTTCTGCTTTATTCTATTGCTTGTGTAAATGAAGTCCTCTTCACTTGCAGCATGAATCTCTATTGAAGGGAGAAGAGTGCAATCTTAATACATGGGAAGTTACAGAATGTGAAAGGCAGGGAGGTTAAAGTACTAGAAAATGATCTAGAGCATGAACACAGACAATGTTATCTAGAAGAAAATCAATTCAAGCTTCCACTGATTTGTCTATGATGGAAATGCGCCTCCTATGATTTCACATATTTGTCTATGATGGAAATGCACTTCCCATCATTTCACATTTAGTACCTTTGGTCCTTTTCGACCCGAGATCTAGAAAAAATAGTGGCACATTCCTATGGTTGAGTTTGTCACATTGGTTTTGGTTGATGTTCCCTGCTTGAAATACTTCTTCTGTAGCTGGAATCATAGTAGACATAATATCAAGTCTGGGCATAATTTTTGCCCGTCTGAACTTACACGAGATAGACTTCATGTTCTTATCCTGTTTATCACGTCTTTGCAGGTTGATTATTTTGTTGACTGTCACTCAGCTGAAGAAGGTGAAGGTTTGTGGGTGATTGGTGGCACGAATGCTGGGACTCTAGGATACTTCCCTGTAAAGTACAAGGGAGGGGCAGCAATAGGATCCCCAGAGGCTGTTCTTGGAGGTGGCCACTCGGACGTCGTTAGGAGTGTATTGCCTATGTCAGGCATCACGGGGACAAGTTCCAAAACCCAAGGCATTTTTGGATGGACGGGTGGTGAGGATGGTCGCTTGTGTTGCTGGCTTTCTGATGATTCTCCTGCTACGAGTCGATCGTGGATGTCAAGCAATCTGGTCTTAAGGTCATCGAGAAGTCACCACAAGAAAAATAGGCACCAACCTTACTAGGTTTCTGTCAGATTTGCTTGATTTATCTTCATGTATCAAGCTGCATCAATGATTGTCGCTGCAATCAACAGGAGTGCGGTCAACCTGTATTTGATTGATTTTTTGTAATACATTACACAGCGACCTGTGTTCTGTATATCTATATTTCCCCCATCATTAAGGTCTATCACCTTTTAGCAGGATGAATTTGTCTTAGATTCTTGAAGATGGTTCCTTCGCTTTAAAATAAAGTCGTCGAAATGCTATGGTGAAAATTTTTAGGAAACCAAGACTAGTTTTTACCGCCTCGTGAAACCTGACAACGGTGCACTCACTGTAGAATACACTATCCTCAAGTTGAGGATGGACGATTATCTCTCTGCAAGTACGAGCTTTGTCATGTTGAACGTGACTGGGCTTCATTCAACAATGGTGACATCTAAAAGTCAGTTTAGTAATACTGCAATACTGATAACTTGATCGAAGCATTAACATGTTTCACTCAAATGTTTAATTACTTGAAAGAGAGATTTAACACGTAAAGAAAAGAAACCCCAAAATCTTGTACAACATCGATCGAATCAAATCTCCCCCTAGACACCACCTTTACTAGGATCAATCCCCAAGAACGAGAAATCAGGATAACTCAAGCTGAACATTTCACATAAATTTGCTGAACATTTCACATAAATTTCGGGCTCATAATGCCTCAAAAAATAGCAGCAAACTTGCCCAACTTGCAGCATCTCAGATTGTTCAGACACGGCCTCGCCCTCCTCCTGTCACAGCAAAGCAGAATCCTTAGTCTCTATACTGCAGAATTATTTACCTAATAGTTAGGCTTACATGTTGCCAATAGGCAAATTCAGCCTCCTGATTCAACTCGTAAGTCATAACATACAGTTCAACATAAAAAATTACCGCTCCAATCCAACTATCGTGGATAACCTTTCATATTATGCTTTTAGTCAAACACAAAAATACACATACAAGTCTCATTGTTATTTTTATTTTGTTCCCTTTTTAATTCCCATATTTTTTTAACCCATCACTGCACGAGAATGGTAGATAATACCTCTGATTCCACTTCCCTTCCCACCAGGTCCACCTTTGCCTCGGCCTCCACCAGCACCCTTGCTGCCCCCATCCTCGAGCCCACGCCCAATTCCTTTAGCTGGCCTTCCACCAGGACCGTCCTCTCTGCCTCTTCCTCTTCCACGCCCAACACCAGGTGGCTTTCTATCTGTACAAAGAAATGCAGACAAAGTTAGAGCAATCTGAATTTGTTTTGAAAAAAAAAAGGAGCAATATAGCAGGCAAATTTGCTAAGCAAAGCATTTGGAAAAGAGTCTCTAAACCAACTTTTAGAGAAGATAGGCACAGAACATGCAGAATGGGGTTATCTAGCATACCAGTGTTCAGTGCAGTCCTAGACAAGAATCTTGCAGAATTCAGACTACAGCTTTTAGCATCAAATCTATAAGGACCAATTTGCATATTCATATCAAATTTACAACAAAAAATTTAGCTTGCAGGAGAACTTATTTCTTCAGTTGTCTAGGTTTCATTTAAGAAATGTAAACAGTTATTCTCTGAACTAGCTGAAATATACCTGAGCGACTCTTGGTTTCTTCCTGCACTTTATCAATTACCTGAAAGGAAAATCAAACTAGTCAGGTGACAAAAGTATATAAAAAAATGCAACAAACAAGCACAGAAAAAAACCAGTGGGTGCAGTTATTGTTTGGTGAAAAGATCTTAAGCAATCAGTTGAGAACACCCACCCCCCCCAAAAAAAAAAAAAAAGAGGCAAAAAGCCACTAATGATAGCTCAGGAAAAATTCAGGTACTCCTGCATTCTATCTGATTCTTACAGTTAAAGAGGATTTGCTGTCCTATTAGAACCTTGCAGGTTGTACATGTGAAAAAGCCCAGCAGTCATCAGGTAACTGATGAACTTAAGCTAATAAGCACCCCCGTAGTATTATCTATGAAGATTTTTGGATCAGCCAAGCAGCCTTCAAGGCAATAGACATCTGTCCACAATAAGCTATAAATAACTAGACAAGACCATAGAAATAATCCATGCAAAACATATTATGTTTGCAACTCCTCTAGTGTAGAATGAACTTACCTGTTGGCACGATATCATGATAAATAAAAACTACAATGGCTAAACTTTGTTTAAATACATAATCTTTATAAAGTTTAAGAACTCAGAAGCACACTTACCTCGTCAGGAACTCGGAGATACTTAATTGTATTTCCACGGATATAGCACTCAGGCATTCGCCAAAATCTATCTCCATCCTGAGGAGTAAATCAGGATATCATACATGATTCAGGTTTTTCCTCTTGAAGTCAAAAGGCGAGAGTATGGACTATATATCTTATAGAAATTAGGAAATTTAAGCAATGGTGAGTAACGTAGGTTAAAGTTGTAAATTACCTTAGACGTACAAATGACTTCACGGAGATGGATGTTCATCCAAGTATCACAGTTGACCAGATGTCCATTGTAAGTCTCTCCATTCTTCAGTTCCACCAACTGTCAAGATGTCAAATCATATATTACTTAGGTCCATCTCAAAGCATGATATGGGTAACATAATATACACAAACGCCTGCAATACGCTGCACATTCCAAGTGCAAACACGCAATCTGAGAGAGAGAGAGAGAGAGAGAGAGAGAGAGAGAGAGAGAGAGAGAGAGAATCATTCTTACCATGGGGTGGCCTTGTGCGGTCTTGAGTAATGAAAGCGGAAGCTGCATACATAGACCACATATGAGAATTCAAACGACACGTTCTTTAACTCTGGACTATTATGAACTCTTTGGCGGCCAACAGTCACTAAGCAAGAGACAAAATTTCGACCACCAAATTACCCGAAACACCGCAGAAAGCCTCAAGCCGACAAACAGAACAAGAATTGAGACAAAAAAAGAATAAAGCTACTGAACCCACGAAGTTTTTTATCAACTCAATCTACGCAGCAGAAGCGAAACGAAGGATGAACAAGAAGAAGCGCACGTACCATCTCTTACGGTGGCAAAGATCGAACACCCAACAAGGGACAAAAAGAGACCTGCCAAAGAAAAACCCAAGTCAGAGGAGCCACGGAGATTCCGACCAAATTTAAGGAAAGCCCTCAAATCAAGATCGGGTTCGGCAAAACAACAGACAGGGGGGGGAACCCTAAACGCTCTTCTGGAAATCGCCATAAAGCCAAGAACTTGATGGGCTTAAACCCTAGAACCGACGCCGATAGAAGCAAGACGCACCTTCGAAACAAGCGAAGTTCCCACTTTTCTTCGATCTTCCTCTTCCCTATTTCCTTCCCTCCTCTTCCTCCTCCGACTCCTCCGATGTCTCGCTTCGAAAGAGAGAGGAGAGAGATCAAAGCGAAGACTCCTCCTCTCTTTTTTCTTTTTCTTTTTTTTCCGCACTACTTTGATTTGACTGGAATACTCCGGACGTAGGTGGAGCTGCGAAAGACAGAAGAAGGAAAATTTTAATAAATCAGCGGGAAAAAATCGATAATTTTATTTCCTGTTTTGGAATTTTTGCTTCGGGTGTCCGTAAGTTGATATTTACATAGGAGGGCATTGCCTTTTTTACTTTTTATTTTTTATTTTTTATCAATTCTGCTTTATTTCTACTCTAATCTCACTCTCAAATTTTTTTCTTATTTCTTTACAATATATGAGAGTCAAAAACACGTCTAAAATTGAATATTCCCCACCTCCACCCAACTCTTTTTGAGAAGGTGCAGATTCAAATCCTCATCTTCCCTTTTTCGCGTAAGAAGAACGAATATTAAAACAAAACTCAATGGTTACTTAATAGAGCATGCTGCATACAACAAATAAGTATATTTGTGAAATGCAAAAGAAGTTAGTGTTCTTGACCAAGAGATTTTGCCTTTTCTTTTTCCAGCTGCTTTAGTAAAAAGTAAGTGATCGAACTTGTGCATCACATGAATATATATTATTTAAATTTTTCTAAGACGTATTCTCTAGATTAGATTATGACCATAAAAACTTATATTCATTTTGTTTTAAAGGAATCGATTTGTATCCTTACATTATCAAAAGGTTTGTATATTTGATTCATGAATTCCATTGGATTGACTCTTACCTTTTATTTTTACTTAATTTAAATCTTACACATAAAATGGATGGATAATCGTTCCATAATTTTTTGAAATTCAAATAATATTTTAAATTTTAAAGGGAATATAAAAAAATTACATTTTATTTTGCATTAAGTGCAAACCAAAAACCCCTTCTAAAGTAAATAAGACTTCACGCTTTTAAGAACTCACAGCCCTTTTTTGGTGCTCAAAATATCTTCAATTAGTTGTTTTATAGACATTCTACCGATGATAAAACGTGTAAAAGTTAATTACTTTATTTCATCCCGTTTAAATAGTCTTGTATATGCAAAGTGCACCTTCGCTAGTCTTGTTTTACTGAAACTCTCTTCAATCACTCCTCGATTTTTCTATTTAGCTAATTAAAATAAAGGCAAAATACAATTAAATAAGGAAATTAGGGAATTAAATTGTTATAATATGGGGAGCATTAATACAAATGTGCACTGCTGACAACATTAATGGCAAATTTAAATAAAATTAAAGGCTGCTGCCAACGTTCAGATCATCGCAAATCCCTCCAGCAATTAAATTCACTTTCATTTTGATATCAATAATTTATTTCCCTCCTCATGGAGGGAATCCAGAGTTCTGAGCACAATTACACAACAATTGCATGTACAACTTCCCATCCATCATCATCTGGCAGCTAAGAGTGCCACCGCATAAGTTACAAGGCTCGGTTGCGACAGTTCACGGCAGCATCAAGCGATGAATTGTCAAAACTAAGCAGAGTCTTCATCTGACCTTTTACAAATCGCCGTCAAGTCGACTAAATGACGCATGGTTGGCCTTCCATGGGGGCAGTTCCAAGGAGACTTGAGATCTGCTAAATGTTCAAGTATCTGCACCAAATATGGGTCGGACAGCAAAAATTATATCTCTGTCGTTTTGTCATCAAAGGTAGCCAACAAAAGTTCCATGGAATATCACATAGGAAGTTAGCAGCACAGAGGAAGCACATTTGCGCAAGACTTTTGCATTAAATCACGCTAGATGACCATTCCAGATAGTGGCACGATCTAGCCATCCGTTAGAGGGTGAAAATATCCATTAAAGGCAAAATGACATGTCAATCACCTTTTGCATCTGGCTTTTTCCGAGAGGATCTCCGATCATGACAGAGGATCTACATGCCCGTGATGCCAGCATTGCACGAACTCTAGATGGGCATACGGAACTGATGGTGTCCGATCTGTAAGAACCAAGTATCGAGCATCCCCTTGGCCATCAGCAAGAGTGGAGATCAGGTCTTTGACATCTGTTTACAAAGAAAATCAGCATTCTACATCTCGAGTAGAGTAATTTCGGCTACCACAGAAGTATCTGCAGAAATGACTTTCCCAGACAGAATGTGGAAGTCTACAGTGTAGTTGCATATGCTTATCTAGTAACCAACTGATGCTCTTGGCATTGTAGAGATAAGATGAGATTTTATAGGTGATCATTATCCAGTAAGAGATGGACCTGAATTGTTATTTTATTTTAGAGCGATGAGAATGATCCGCCCTTGTTCTTTTATCTTGAGATAAGTTCTTGGTAATGCTTTCACTAGCATTCTAGAGGCATCGTTTAAATCAACAAAAAAGGTTAAGCTGCATAATTTTGACCCTTCCAAGACCTGATACAGAAGGAACCTGGCATACTAAATTCATTTTCAGTTTTACCCTTCGTCAAAAAGCATATGATGGCTAAAATTAAGGACATGTTTAATCTTCTTAAAAATAATTCATTGTCCTGTATGAGTGTCCAGATAGTAAAGCTTTGACTTAATAGCTCAAAAGGGTTATCAGATTGATGCTCAACACAAAAGCTTGACTGAACATTCTGTAATTACCATCACCTTGAAAGAGGGAATCTAAAGAGGAAGTACCTTCTACTCCAAAGGTTATGTTTTTACTGAAGGGAATGGCTGTTAGTCTAAAATGGCATCCTGGTGGAGCATGCGGATCTTCTTCCAGAACAAAGCCATTCTTCCTGACGATTATCAAAAACACAAACATCACGTCACCATGAAATGAAACACTGCAAGTTAAATGCACAACAAAGTTGTAGCATGGAGTAGAATCACCAGACATAGGATGCTCAACACATATGAAAATGAAATTTGCAATTCCACTTGCTAGTTGTCTAAGGACTTAATTATCACCCTAGAAATAGGATAGCGGACTACAAGTGTAGTCATGAGCAATGATAAAACATATTGTCACTAAATGTTATGTCACTAGTTGTACGTGCTGACTCCAATAGTCATAAATGAATTATTTCAATAAAGCAATTCTTTTTTATTTTCAAATTAGCCTGCTTGAGTCCAAGGAACCATCCTCAACATTTTAGTATCTTAGAAACTTCTCTTATTACCTGAACACCTAGCATTATGAGTTCCAAAAAATTTCCTCCAAAAGCATCAGCATCGTCAAGATGGTTATGAGAAGCCATGAAATTTTGAGGAAAGAAAGAGCTGTAGGAACTCTTTTTAGCTGACAAATTATTACTTTCATTCTCCTGCAATCCTCTATCACATCCTTTATTTATTCTATCTTGACAATCCTGGCAATTTGATGGCAAATATGAAAATTCTGATAACTGTGCAAAAACGATCAGATGAAGATTGCACCTGATTGTGTCCATATGCATTGATGCTACCACTTCTTCTTCAGGAGATAACTCCAACCTTAAAGGCCTACATATACAGTTTAGAGTAAAATCAAAACTTGAATTTCTATATTCAAATAAAATGTTTCATACAGAATCTCTGAAAATAAAATCAAGCAAGTAATTCAATCCCTTCCAAGTCCAAACGTTGAAGTATGGTAAACGCACAAACTGCTTTAAGCATGGCATACAGAAAGCACATAGAGAATAGCATTAACACAGACATTTGCATCTACCTGATTATCATGAGGCAAGGTCAACACAGGTATTGCCAAATGATTCCCATAGCGCTATGTTAGCACCTTGAACATGTATGACCGTACTAGCTGAACATTTTGTCAGAACATAAAGAAGTTCTAAGCATGTTGTTCAGCCGTCTTCTCTTGATAAAAAGATATAATCTCCAAACGTAAACCATGGAAAATGAATCTATGACACTACTAGATTTAGCATGCATAAAGACCTCTAATGTCAAAGCTTTAAACCTTGAACAATGAAAACGGATGCTCCAAACAAATCTCAAGGTTGCATCACCATAATCTCATGATACCTGGATCTTTTAAGTGATCATTATTTGGGAAAAAAGTCAAATCTTGGAGGAAATCCCAAGACAACAAACCTGAGCAGGTTCTTCCCTGTTCTCTTGACAAGCAGAAAGCGACACTTGGCATTTACAACAGGAAATGATATATTGATATTGAAAGCATGGAGTTGCATTAATAACTGACTCTGTTCACTAAGTAAAGTCATCTCGGAGCATTTCTGAGAGTCAAACTTTGAAGATAAATTTTCAGGTATGGCAAGGGAACAACAAACTGACACATTTAATCAAAGCCAAAAGGCTGCAGAATATGGAAAACGTTTCCCAACAAACTCTTAGGATAATTTAAAAACAAGATACAGTTTGCTTTTTGATCAAAAAGTTCCACAAGAATAGAGGCCCTAAATCAGTGTCTTATCTAGCCTTGATAAAAAAATCCAGGCAAATCTACATTTGAAGAATTGTTAGGTCTTCAGTAACTAATAAATTCAATGAAGAGGATATTAAGCTCCTCACCTAAGCAAAGGTTGTTGGTTCAAGATGGTGGAACAACATAGATGCTCAAAATTAAACTTCTCATCGGCAGCATGCTGCAGAAAAATGACTTGGAATCACTCATCCATCTTAGCTTAAGTGGTTGAATGAAAATTGCAGGATAGATGCAACACAAGCTCATCATTTGGCAAAAAGGGGGAGAAAATTTAGATAACTGACACAGAAATAAGCTCCAAAACAATGTTTGAATTTACCTGATCCACTATAAATAAGTCTTCATCTAACTTGCCAATGATAAAACCAAGGTTGAATTGCCCGACTACCTGCAGAATGAAATATGCAGATAACAGTGTTGATGTACTAGAGCTGCCAAAAAGATTGACGTAATTGAGAAATTGACGGTGCTAATACACTTTTCAGTACGTGAGCTCACTATGTCTTCACTGGGGGTTATAGACAATGAAGTGGCCAGTCACCACACATGAGAAGTAAAACCTCGGTTTAGTCAAGTTGTCATTCTCCCTTGTCACACACTAAAAGGGGATCCAGAAAAGAACAACAACCATGTCTCCTACAACTTTCTGCTGTTTCGGTTTACTTAAGCAAATCTCAGGGAGACATACAACCTGATGCTCAAACATTTCTATGTTCATGACAAATATATGATTTATGACCTGCATTTGACGAAAATCTTCTTTCTTGAAACATATTTCCAACTCCTTTGTTGCTGCAGCTAAAGCCCTTGCTTTTCGCTCCTCATTGTCTGGCTGAGAAAGCTCCAATGTTGCAGCAGTATACTGTCTGTGAATTAGCAGCAGCAACTTTTTTTATCAGAAACAGAATGAAGTTTTGATTATCAGTCCTATCACAAAAGTAAAATTGGGACCTTTTTGACTTCACACTCCTACATCTATAACCCCCTGACTGCAATCTGGAGAGCCTCTTCTGTCGTCTTGTCTGTAGCTCTTGAAAAGAAAATTGCAAAGAAGAAAACATCCTTTCACTAGGCAAAGGCATCTGAGTATCTAATACGGATCCAGAAGCTAGAAAAGAGGTATCCGATGCACAAAGATCTTCCGCCAATTTGTCATTGTCCTTGCTGATTAAACCTTCCTCAGCAAGAGGCAATACTTTCTCCTGATCCATTAATACCTATAAGAGGAGAAGACTATGAAATGAAATTCAAAAACCGACAATTGAATCACTAGAAAAATGCTGTTGTTAAATGAGCTGGCTACAAATTCTTGTCATGAGAGAAGGCTACATCAAAGTGTGCTTCTAGCGATTGCAAAAAATGCCAACCAATTTGGTTTGCCCAGAGAGTATAGCAATCGGTAAAATAGAAGGGATGCATATTACCAACAATCTCTATTTATTAAGGGGATAAAATTACTAGCTAGTGACAGTTCCAGTGATTAAGAACTCACTTCAATTAAGGCTGCTTTGTGTGCACCAAATAATGAATTCTGAAGCATGCAGGAAGCAATTTATGGCCTAAATTGCGTAGGCATGACCACTCGAAGTACTCCTGAAAAATGGGTTGGACCATACACATAGAAGCAATTCCAGACTTAAGCTACCAATCCCAGTAAAAAGGTGTTTAACCATGAATGACATATGAATACTCATTGTAGCAAGCACATCCCTTCTCTTCTTTCCAAGTGGAGGAGCAATTTGCATAAGTCATTTGCTCATTCTCATTCTTGTTTTCCATTCATCTTAAATCCATAGCTTGTCTAAGATTCTTTTGCCATAGGAAACAAAACATTTTATTATACCATCCCAGCATGCCTATAAGTCCCAAAGACATATTTTCACAAAAACGCGGTACAATGCTTAATGTGCTCAAGTTATAGCGTGGTTCATTTTTTGACCATGGTTGTGCGTGTTTGCATTTGCTTTCAGGTGACAGGAAAGCACCTAAATTGTCTGTTATTGAACACAAAAATTTACGAACTTTACAAAGCACCACAATTATGCTTGAAACTAAGTTCAATATAACAACAAGCTGTCACGTACCTCCTCAAGCTCTTCCTCATTGATGCTGCCATCAGAAATATCAATTTTTCCACAGATTTCTTTCTTATGATGCTTGGAGGGCACAAATTCGATTTCTTCATCAGAAACATCAATTTGCTCATGCTTAGCTGGACAACTTACGCCAACAGAGTGTGTTTTGGAATGGTCCTTCTCCGATGGAAGACAAGGTGCGTGATTTCTTAAGACAGGCATTTCAGATAGTGCAGAAACACTGTTCTCATGTTTTCTCTTACTTACAGTAACAAAATTTTTAAGTGATGACTGAATACAGCTTGAGCGATTGTGAGAATGTCTTTGAGCAATTGGATTCTCAACTGAACCTGATAGGTTTTGAGAATTTTGTTTAGCAGCGATGCCTTCGTGGTGGGTCTTCATTGTGCTGTCATTGAAATAATTAAACTTATCAAGATTGTGAGCTCTCAGAGTAAAGCCCCGATTAACTAATTTATCATCTTTATGTTTATTCAATCCTTCTAGCACAGGGGAGGCCCGATTTTCACCTCTCACTTCTTGAGGGGAAACATCTTCATCTGCAGCATGCTCAACAGCAAGATCACTCTTATTGTAGTCTTCCTCCAAAGCTGATTCTTTAATCAATGGATAAGATTTATCATCAGAAGGATCCATCTTCAAGCCAGCCGCTTCCCTTGGAGGATCCTCAACCTTGTTAACACAGAAGCTTGCATTGCTTGAGGAATAGATCTGCTGCAAACCCTCCCTTAGGGCATGTAATATGGAGCTTTCATCAGAAAAAAATATCTTCCTTTTGTCAGGGGTCACATTAACATCGCAAGCACTTGTTGGAACTGTGAAGTTCATAACTGCGACGGGATACTGCTTTGAGTTTGCACCTTTATATAACTCATTAACAAGCTTGCTTACTTTAGGCATGTCAACTGGTCTTCCATTCACGAAAAAGAATTGTCTATCTCCCAAGTTGCGCCCACTACCCTGTCCAGGCTTGGAAAGAAAACCCTCAACTGTACAATCACCTGAAACACTAATCGTCACAGGCTCTAGGCATTTAAATGTATTCATTCCAAACACTGTTATGATGTTATCTTTGAGAGAGCCACTTCCTTGTGTTTTAAGTACAACAGACTTTGCATTTCTTCCAGTTGTGTTGGTGCAAACAATCCGAACTCTCTTGGCAATAAGAGCATAGGCCTGCAAATCAAAGTTATTGAAGGAAATGCAAATTTTCTAATTAAACTCCTAGGATAATATATAAGGATGCTGAAGCTGCACCAAAGAAATAACAAAATTCCACACTCCAAATGCTAAAACGAAGAACTTAAATAGATAATGCTACAGCAGGACAACAGAGAGGCAGAAATGTGATATACTGAATCTTGCATAAGATAATCAGAGTCTATGCGCAACTTGAACTATAATCCCCAAGAAAAAAAAGGAAAAATTAAATAAACTAATTTTACAAAGAAAACCACTTGCCAAGAAAGCCTGTGAAAATCAATATTGCAGAAAAGATGCACCTAGTCTTCCACACAAATACCTAACAAACTACTATGCTCCAAATCAATAAGTTCAGATTTATAAACAATGGTAGAACATGTATAGATATTAAGCTTGCCGATTTAGCAACAGTGTGATACTCAGTAGATGTAAAGTATTAGCCAAAGATAGGCGAGATGGTATTGAAGGATATTTTACCATTGATAATAATATAATTCAATTTGGGAAGCTAATATGAAACACTCACATTCATCAAAGATATCAATCTCCCATATTCTTTACGGATATTGCGGCTAAATTCTTTGCTTCGCACTGGCAGATTCGAGAATAGCTTTTTGACAGTGACTGTTGTCCCAACTTGACGCGCTGTCTTCTTCTCAGCAATTAGTAAACCCGAGTGGTCGAAAGTCAAGTGAGTGGCGACTGACTCGTTTTTCGTCCTCGTCTCAACTGTTAAATTCCCTAAGGCACAGAGGGAGCTCAATGCCTCACCTCTAAAGCCGAAAGTCGTCAACGACTGAAGATCTGGAAAATCAGCTAGCTTGGAGGTGTGATGTTTAATGGCAAGAACCTGCATTGATCGAGAACCAAGCCAACATTCAGCAAAGCCTTGATAAAAAACAAGAAAAAAGGCTAAATCCAAGCATGAATTTTGAGTAACCAGATACTAGTGTCCTGCTTTCAGTAAGCCACATTCTCTTTTCTTATTCTTTATTCAACTGTTTACCCACCCGCCCTTCTACCGATCATTATACTGCTTGTCTGCACGGTTAAATTTTAGAGCAATCACATCCAAGTTCAGTTCAACATCGTTTGCTTGTAAGAAGCATAAGAGCATTGCCGTACAATACGATGGCAATCGAGGATCAGAAGGATGCTATTCCAGCATTGACTGAGCTATAAACCAAATACGCCCTAACCACTCGCTCCCCAGTGTACACATGAAGAGTCCACATCCCGACGGGCGCGTAGCCTCGACGAGTGGAAATACCTTGAAGTTGCTCGGTGAGATGCCGCAGCCATTGTCGACGACCTGGAACCACTCCTGCCCGTACTCCTTGAGGGCGATCTCGACGCTGGTGGCGCCGGCGTCGAGGCTGTTCTCGACGAGCTCCTTGACGGCGGAGGAGAGGTCGAGGATCACCTGGCCGGCGCATATCCTGTGGACGGCGCTCCTGTTGATGGGCCGAATGGCGGGAGAGGGAGAAGCCTCCGGCATCTCCGCCTCCATCGAAGGGCGGCGGGGGGGCCAAAACAAGCCCTAATCGCACGGACGTCGGAGCCGCGCCTCCCGCCGGCGGAGGGCCGGCGTTTAATCAGTGCGAAGATAAACGAGAAGGCGCCGAGTCCGCGGAGATAGCAATCGAACGAACGGGAGTAAAGAATACCGCGAGCCGGAGAGAGCGACGGAGTCGGTGCTCTGCGTTCGCCGCGGGTTTTTGCCGCCAAAACTGAAGGATGTCCGAGCGGTGGTGAACTCGTAAATACGAAGCGCCGGTGAGTCCTTAATTGGAAAAGCATTCCAATCAGTTTCTTCTGCGTAATAGTTACCAAAATTCTTCCCGGAAATTATTGTGATTTAAAATAAATGAATGAAAAAAATATTTTAATTACTCATGAAAATAATTAATTATCTATCGTTATTTATAATAAAGTCATTTTTATTGATTAATCTTTATAAGCAATATTATTAATTATTTTCTAAATCTTAAATTTTTCGTGAAGCAAATGTTTTTGTTTGAGTGAAACCTTGATAATAAAGGAAGATATTTTTTGGAAAATCATTTTATTTTGTTTGATGATATATGATTGAAAACCTTTTTCAGGGTGTGGATTTTATTTTGAATATAGCTTTATTTCAAACAAAAAAAATCAAAATTTAAATAATTTTTTATTTCTTTTATTTCTTTCTTTCTTTTTCTTTTTCCTTCTTTCTATGTTAGTCATGAGGCCACGAATTCATGACAACGAATGATAGGCCGCAACAATGAGCCTTGCGATTTTATCCTTTGTCATATAGGCAAGTACCTTCCAAAAGGTCACTCCTCCTAATAGTACTTTAGCTTAGACTTGCTTAATTTTGGAATTCTAAAGCAAAGTTTGTTGTTATCTCAAAAGGTATCTTCATGAGTTAATTTCAATTCTCATATATATATTTCAGAATTGCTCTCTCATTGTTCGATACATAGTTCAATTTATTCCTGCCCCATTGCCATTCTAGAAAATTGATGAAAGCTGTTTCTTGTTTATGCCCTCTAATCTCGGTTACCACTCACTGCTTTCATCAAATTGAGTTGTTTTAAGCCAATTAGCTTCTGTTGAACTATACACCTACTAAAGCAGGTCTCGCTCTCATACTATATTTTAACATCCCTGAATTAATTCACTTAAGGTATTGTTCACTTTAGTCCATCCCATATCAAGCCTCACGGTTTTATCCTTTAGTGTATAGATAGATACTTTCCTAGAAAGTCATTCATTATGGTAGTGTTCTAACCTATGCTTGTTTAATTTTAGAATTTCAAAGCAAGATTTGCCATTATGTTAAAAGGTGTATCCATAAGTTAATTCTAGTTTTCACATATACATTCTAGAATCGCTTTCCCCCTATTCGGTGCATAGTTTTATTCATTAATACTCCATTCGTTATATTAGAAGGTTGCTAGGAGCCGTTCATTTCTAGCTCCTCTAGCCTTGACAACCACTCTCTACCCTTGTCGGACTGGGTCGTTGCATTCTCCTTGTCGAAAACTTGGCAGTAGACCCATCTTGAGATTTGCTTATTGATCCAAAGAAGTTTTTACTATTTGGTGAGAAATCAGTTCTTTCCTATTAGGAGTGATTAGTTCAAAGGTGGGTAGTTTCCAAACCTGGAACCTAATTTTTACCTTGTTATAACTGGTTCTTAGTTTTTGGAACTTGTAACATACATTGTTTGTACTTGAGCCTATTTTGGAACCTACTCTATCTTTTCGGTCCGGTTTGAGGGTTTACTCGAGAACCTATTTTTCACGAACGCCCCAAGCAAGAAGTAACTGTCCAATGTCTTATACGCTTCAAATTTTACATAAACATTCAAGGAAACAACAACCTAATTTTCCTAAACTTGTGAGCTGTTGAATATGATAATCAAGGTCCTTAGTCAATTACTCTGTGCATCAACAAATTCCTACTAAATGTATAAATTTAATCAACTCTGTTTGTGAGCCAATGACTCCATCATAGTATAATGACAGTGCTTAAACAACATCGAAATGTATCATTCTAAAACAAATATAATAAGTAGAAAAAAATGAATTGAAATTGAGACTACTTCTCCTACAAATTGTATTACAAAATAATGTCCATGTAAAAAATTGCAAAATTATTATTATTTTAAATAAGAACTTATTCCAAAACTGGTATGGTTCTTGGGTGGGCCTTTCCTTGGAATCAGTTACCGAATCAATTCCAACTGGTTCTCAGTTAAGCCTAATTCGGTTGCACATCCCTATTTCTATACCCCCATTGTCATTCTAGAAGCTAATCAAAAGCCATAATTTGTTCAAGCATGTTTTGCACTAGCCATTCTCTCTCCGCCCTTGTAGGACTAAGTAGATCACAAATTTTCTTTGACTCAACTCACTTACTAGAGGGATCCTGCACCAATACTATTGGTTAAGGTTTGATAATTCCTTGGTTGTAGAATAACTCATGCAGTGCCTGGTGAAAGGATAACACCATACCAACCTTCTTTCAATAGTTATTTCGGAGAATAATACAGCAAATAGTATCCTTCTATCACATCGTACCACATCTAGCTTGTCTCGAGCATCTAGTCTCGCAAGTGAGATAGCAAATCACTTTAAGTAGAATAGCTAAATTTGGCTTGCCATGGCCTCATTAGGAGAGTAGCAACAACTCTTAACTAATTTATGGATGGGATGCCAACTCTGCTTTTGAAACTCCATAAAAATACAATATTTCTATCCTAGAACTCCTGGCACCAATCATTCTAACGCCTATTCCACCAACCAATTGTATTCATCTCATATATATTACTTGCTCTTTACTTGATAACTCCAAGCTCCACTTATAAGGATACGCAAGTATGGGAGGATCACGAACCACAACATAATCATGTTTAATTATGAGTCAAATATTTTTCTACACCTTTTGATCCTTATTGTGAGTCACTTGAGTTTTCCCAATTAGCAATGGAATGAGTAGGACTAACCATACCACAAGCCAGAGGAAGTCAAGGAGTCGGTGTCTTGCATTAGCGGCGAGTATCAAATTTGAAGGATATCTAAGCAGTGGTAAATTAAAATATTAAGCGTCGGTGAATCCATATTTGGAAAAGTGTTCCAATCAGTTTCTTTTGTGGAGTAAGAAAAAAGTTTTGACTTAAGTAATTCACACTCACATCCCATCGAAATGGAAATATTTATCCTCTGGTTTTATAAAACATCGATGATATAAATTGCATCATCAAGTGGAATCGTCGAGTGTCTTCTAATTAGTGACGTCTCACCGTGCCAAGATTCTGCACTCGCACCCGAAATCCCATTTATCATCGGCTTAAAGAGACAACCGTCAAACCAAACGGAACCTCGACAACAAACGTGACCTTATGGAAACCGAGAAAAGCTATTGGGCCATCGCAACCTCCCCGTTCCCGGCAACGCCGGCGCCGGCGTGCCCGCGCTCCGCCTCGTCGAACACCTTCGCGATCCGCCCCAGCGGCACCATCGGCAGGTACACCGACACCGGGTGGTCCCTCTCCGCCGCGTAGCACACCGCCCTGTTGTACTTCTCCGCCCAATAAGCCACCGTGGGCACGGCGATCTCCGCCACCTGGGGGAAGAGCGGCATCCGGTTCAGGCGGCGCCAGGCGGCCACCGCGTACTCCTCCGCCACCGGCTCGTACTTCTCGTAAATCTCCCTGGCCGCCGGCTCCAGCCTCTTGCACCCGCTCCTGGCGGCGTCCGCGAGGCCGGCGCGCCGCACCTCCGAGGCTACGGCTCGGGCTTGGCTCGACGCCTGCTTCACCAGCGACGGCACGAGGCTGTCCAGCTCGCGCACGTACTCGTCAACCTGCCGAGCAGTGAAAAAAAAAAAAAAAGAACAAACACCTGAACATAAATATCTCCACAGTTCATCATGGCAACGTTTCTTCATGCCAAGAAAATCGCCTGCAATGTCAATCGATAATACAATGACCTTGGAGTCGATGAAGCGGAGGATCTCGAAGGGGACGTCCTGGAACCTGTCGACGAGCGGCCCTACGACGGTCTTGACGGTGGCCTCGACGGCACCGACGCCCGGCCGGAGCGGGCCGGAGTTCTCCTTGGCGAACTCGTAGAGGGTGGAGAAGCAGATCACCATGTAGATCGCGGCCATCTGGACGAAATCCAGGTACTTAAGCCTCCTCTCGTCGTGCTCGACCTACGTATGGACAAAAAACCATCATCATCATTCGATCCTTCGCCTCCGTTCGACTCGAGTGATCTCTCTTTGACAGGAGATGCGTATGAATCGCTCTACGTATCGAGAGCGGGGGAAATGACTTACGTTCTCGGTCTGCGGTCTGGGCTCGGAATCCGCCATTGCCGTTTTCTCTAAACCCTAACACGTTGGTGGGATGCGAAGAAGAAGAAGAAACGGCTTTTGCTGAGGGAAAGCGGCGAACGTTACGAGGTAGGAGGAGTTGGTTTTATGAGGAGGCTGCAGGCGACGATCTGAACCCGATAGGGAGCAACGGCTCCAATCCGAGCCGCGCTGCCACTTGGCGGGCGTCGATTGGCGGGATCGGGTCGCGGGCATTCAACGTTGACGGCTTCCGCGCTGACGTTGGCGGTAGGTAGGGTCACCGGGGCGGGGCCGGTACTCGGAGGCGGGGCCCGCTCGGGACACGTGGAGGGCGATCGGTCGAGGCGCAGCGGGACGATGGTGACACGTGGCGCGGGACGAGGGATGGCGTGGTCACGTGTCGGGCCGCGGCATGGGCCAATGGGGGATGAGGGTGAATCGGCATCGGCACGGAAAACGAGGCGAGAGCAGGCCGGGCACGAGTTTCGATGGAGATGGGTGGATCACGTGCTCGCCATCCTCCTGCTTTATTTATCATGGGCCGTGGGCCCTCTTCTCTGCTGCATTGATGATCATCAACCGTATATCACGGAGAAGGATGTAGGATTACCGAGATCGTTTGTCATAAAGGGAGACACTAAATTGATACGTATGAGACGGATATACTTTCAATTAATCTTTTAATTATCAAAAAATTCCAACTGATATATGTATGATAAATTTACCTTTCGTTAGTTTTTGCTAAATTTTACCATCGAATTATTGAATTGAATTAAACGTGATAGTTGGCGAGTGTACTAATTTGAAGTTTTACCGTCCATTTATCATGAGTGTACCGGTTAGTGATTTGTTGTTTGACTCAATTTAACGGAAACTAATGATTTATCATAAATGTATTAAGTTTGGATAAATTTGTTATGACTATATTAATTCGGATTTTTCATGGAAAGATCGTCTCCAGATCTGGATGTTGACGGACTACTTGCAGTCGTTTCGGCATGTCAATTTCATTTATTGATGTAAAAATAGCCAGCGCACTATTCGTAGGGGCAAAATGGCGTGCCCGTGGTCGCTGCATGCCGGGCCGGTCCGCCCGTCACGTGATGGGTAGTGTCGTCTGCGGGCCGAATCGCTTTTGAAAAGACCGGAAGCCCAACAGCTACAAATGGCCCGGCTAGCGCGGTCCATCAGCAGCCTGTCGCTGAGGGGCTATAGATCAGATTAGCAAGAGGGCCCAATTTCCGACACCAATTGGACCGGGCCCGTCCCTGCACATTTCCAGTTCCGCGTGAATGCGGGTCCAATCGCCGATCATTACTCTTAACGCCATGTGCTATTTCGTGCACCGAATTATGAACATTTTGCAATGCGTGTTTAGGCAAAGAAAAAGAAAACCCATCGAATCTTATAACAATTTGTATTACCCGGGAATCGTATATACGTAATGACTATACTTAAGCTAAAAGTGTGTCTCGAAACGACATGTGAACCAAAAAAAAAAGGTTTCTCGATTGTGACTTTTGAAAACGCAATGATGATTTTGAGTTCATAACTGCAACCTCTCGAGACCCCATAGGAGGGCTCTCCCGACCTTCGTCTCGTTGAAAGTTTCAGCCTACTTCGAAAGAGATATGACCAAATCTTTCCATTCATTTGCGGGACAAAACGTGACTGGATACTTGATTCCCATTTTTTACCCCGGCGCGAAGCTTGCACCAATCAAAGGAAGAATTCAAGGATTTCTCCTACGAGATTAGCACCGACGGAAGTCAAATTATAAGGTGGGAAAAGGCCAGGAGGTCAACGTTTCCTCATGCCACGGCTTTCGCCACATGTTACCTCGACGAAATTTCTTCTTTTTACCGAAATATATTCTCGCGTTCACACGACCTATTCCTTTGACAGAAGGGACGTTGCAGAAACGATGTCGCGAATCAATGGTTCGAATTTGCACGCAGATTAGAATGGAACCTGAAAATCAGATGCATAAAAGAACAAGAACATAGGCGGGGCGGGGGGGGGGTCGCTCCTTAACGGGAGCGACGTTACAGCATCGTCGTCATCCGTCGCGTACATCGTAGGAATAGATATATAGATAGACAGAGTAAGCTAATCAAGCAGAGGGGAATGGAGAGGTAGATCGAGGATCGGGGAGGAGGGTTCGTTTCGCTTAGCTGCGGCACTGCGTCACGGCGGTGCAGGAGCGGCTGTACGGGTTGGACTGCGCGCCCGGCTGGCAGTTGTAGTAGGAGGCCCCCGCTGCGAGCACGGCACCGTGTTCCGCTGCAGCGCCCCGTAGCTTATGTACTGCGACGTCGCCAGCACACGCCGGTTCACCTCCGTGTCCATGTCGAACTCGCCGAGCTCGCCGTCCTGCTCGGCCATGCACTCCGCGATGGACCCCTGGCACCGGCCCTGCTTGGAGGAGGAGGCCGCGGCGGCCACCCAGGAGAGCCCGTCTCCGCCGCCGGAAGAGGCGGCCGACGTGGAGATGGCGGCGGCGGCGAGGAGCGACGTGAGGAAGAGGACGCGGAAAGCGAGGAGGAGGGAAGAAGAAGAGGCCATTTGGGATCGCTGGACTTTGGCGTTGGTTTTGGCTTGTGGGGTTTAGTCTTTTTATATAATCCCGTTTGGTTGGTATTGGTACGCGGGTCTTTTGGTGCATCGGACAAGAAAAACGAGGTTAAAATATAGGTTTTGATTAATCTCATTTAGGACACCTGTTTTGCTCTTAATCACGAAAATGCCACTCCACGTGCACCCCATTTACTCCCATCTCATTCCAATCGCGATAATATTTGATTGATCTTGCTAAAACTTGAATTTTCGTGAATATAAGCGCAAGCATAATACGAGTTACTTTAAAAAAAACAAAGATTGGTCGAATTTTAAATCGGTATTTAAATGAGCGAGGGCTATATATAAAAAGAAAGCCAGTGTACTTCATGAAATACTCCATAAACCTTGCGACACGTGGAACTAGTAGATGCGTTAGAATTTCTTGGTAAACATTATTAGAAAAAGGATTCTTGGACAATATCATAGGTGATATACTCACCATGCCAGGATGCACTATTTATACGAAGCTTCATGGAAACTGTCAAAATGAGAAAACATCAAAGTGTCCGACAGTCCTGCCTTTTACTTTCTATTTTGCTCTTCCTTTCTGCAACACGTAGTTTTTTGGGCGTGGTAAGTTCCAATTTACTAAGGGACCATAGCTCTCTCTTCCCTTGCCTTGGACAATAGTGGTGAGCGGTTTTGAATTATATACATGATGCACTTGAAACTCGAAACATTTGAAACTCGAAACATATCCGTTGGAACATGTTTATTATTTTTGGAAACCTAAAACCTACCTTACATATACTTTAGGATCTAGAACCTAGGGTTGACTTCAATTTCTACCCGGGTTCCATAATTCTTATTAATTGAGCAACTTGAACTATTAAATGAATGACTATAGTAAATCATTATCTTAAATAATTATCATCAACTAACCTTAACTTATATTTAAACACACGAAAAATATGAAATATTAATAAGTAAAAGTCTAAGTCATGAAATATAAGTTCAAACTAATTATTCTAAATTATACACTCATCATTGGACAACATAATCAAGAAAATCACAAAAAATAAGGAATATATCATGCATACTTTAAAACCTGAAACTAGACAAATTCCCATTAATCCAATTCTTGTCCGGTTCTTCATTTTTAATTTCTACTTTGAAGTATTCACTACTATCCAGTAGTGGTATAATAAAAGACCCAACAATTCCTTCCTTTTTCCTTAATAATCTAAGTGGAAAAAATCAAGTTATGTTTTTATCTAACAATTTAAACTTTTAGAATAACTGGCAATATTCTTGTAAAATCTTCAAATGGTACAAGAAACATAAGATTTTAAGTTTGAATTTTTTCAAAATTTTCAAAAAGAAGCCGGTAGTGATTTTATAAAACTTTGCACTTGTTTTGCATCAACCATATATTGCCACTCAAAGAGTGGCGGCCCGGTGGAGGACTCGACATGCTCAAGCTTCCTAAGTCGAGTTTTAGGTTCGAGTCAAAATGCCATTCAATGCTATGCTGTGATTTTCCTCTATCGATCGAGAAGTGCATCCTGCAAAGGGCTGGCGGGCAGCAGAGGTCCTATGTAGTCGATATCCTTTGAGTTCGGATGTAACTCCATGTACAATTACCTTGCACGATGACTTTCGTGCAATTACTTTGGCACGTATTTAGCCCCAACATAGCAACGCCGATTGCCATACAAGATGCCACGGTGGGAGGAATGGGGGCAATCGTGTAATTAAGGGGGAGATTGATGGCTTCTTTCGTAAGAGCGCATGCAGTTGACCAATGGCGAAGAGGCGGTAGCGACGGGCCGACGGCTCGAGGGGTTAGCCCAACCACCGTCATCAGTTCGGCTGTCTTTTTCTTTGCCCTCCTTTTATAAAAGCATTTTGCATTTTTTTTAAAAATTGCCCTCCTTTTATAAAAGCCAGTTCCCACTTCGAAGACGAAATTTTAAAAAAATTTATATATATAATTTATAATATATTTCCTTTCGTTGTGATCTAAGTTATCTAACTCTAGCCCTTAGGTGGGTATTTTTTTTATGGGTCCTCCAATCATGATGTAGTTTTGATTTGCAAATCCTTTCTTTCCTTTTCTTTAATTTCGTTTTCAGAAACCCTAAGTACTCCGATTGGTCAAGATAACTTCATAATCTTTTTTTTTTAAGTGGCGTTGGACATTGGAAGTGGTCACTCTTGAACAACTCGGTCATATCCAGTACTCAATAAAAATCGGGCTATAACAATTTCATGGATCTATCTCGTACGATATGTCAAGCATTGCATGAATTTAATTCCTTTCTTTCCTTATCTTTAATTTCGTTTTCGGAAATCCTAAGTACTCCACTTGGTCAAGAAAACCTCATAATCTTCTTTTGTTTTGTAAGTGGCGTCAAACATGAAAATGGACACTTGAACAACTTAATCATATTCAATAC
Organism: Corymbia maculata; assembly: GCA_014182735.1. Taxonomy (NCBI): domain Eukaryota; kingdom Viridiplantae; phylum Streptophyta; class Magnoliopsida; order Myrtales; family Myrtaceae; genus Corymbia; species Corymbia maculata. Next base: position 28,220,382 of record CM024692.1, on the reverse strand, counting down.
TCAATAAAAATCAGGCTATAACAATTTCATGGATCTATCTCATATGATATGTCAAGCATTGCATGAATTTAATTCATTTCTTTCCTTTTCTTTAATTTTGTTTTCGGAAACCCTAACTACTCTAGTTGGTCAAGAAAACCCCATAATCTTTTTTTTTTTTTTTTGGTAAGAGGCGTTGGACATTGGAAGTGGTCACTGAAAAAACTCGGTCATATCTAGTACTCAATAAAAATTGGTCTATAACAATTTCATAGATCTATCTCGTACGATATGCCAAGCATCGCATGAATTTAATATATTTGGTGCGTCTCCTTTTAGGTAGGGTTTTGAAGGAGTCCAGCGTGTTTGTTTCTCCAGCCCCATAGCCACCGCGTTTGAATTAGTAACATGTGTCCCTCTAGAAGGGAATCTATGAGATTTAAATGAAAACGACCTTTTCAAAGCCGATATAAAGAAATTCAAGTTTATTACTTTGTCGCTTTATTAACTGTGTCTTGTCATTTGCAGTGGTTATGTTAAATAAAAGAATAAACATCATCGGGCTTTTCGCAAAAGAGTGCATAGTTTGCGGCACTCATAATAGACCAATTTAATTCTTGTTAGGATCATAAGATTAATAAATGATATAAATGATTCATAAACTTTAACTCAATATACAATATTATTCTTGAACTTTAAATCCGTACAATTGGATCTTTGAACTAAAGCCCGATATGCAATGTCATACTAGAATTTTTATTTATTTAATATGGTCCATGAACTTTTAGTACATGTTCAATTTAATCTCTAAGAATGCATGAAAATGTTAAATGTTTTTTGAATTAATGGAATGGCAACATTAAATATTTTCATACAATTTAGGGAATTGAGTTGAACATGGCATTAAATAGATTAAAGATTTAGAGATCACATGACACATTGAGTCAAAATTTAAGAACCATTTATGTTGTTATCCCTATGATTATCCATGTATAGAGTCTAATGTAGTATTAAGAAAAGGGCTTTTAAAAGTATTCATCTTGATAATTTTGGTTGTCTAAGTGACATAATGTAGTGATTTTTCACATTACCTTAACCTTAAACTTACTAGAGGATGTGTTGTGGATCTTTGGTGTTACTTTAGGTTTTATTTCACCACAACCAAGGAGCTCGAGAACTTTGTTGAGAATTGTCCCACTAGCCAAGGTGATATTGGTTGACTAATAGGATTGTGTTTTTTATTTTAATGCGTCTGACCGTTAATGTCTACACGTCTTAGCCCTAATTGGGAGAATTTATTTTTTTTCCTCTCTCTAAGGGAATATTTTGAATTTTACATTTTAGAGTTTAGACGGAACAATTTAAGGTCGTACGCGGTACCTCATGTCATCACTTTACTTTTCAAAGCAAAAAAAAGACATAAATGTTTGCACTTGGACTTTTAATTTGAATGGACCAACTATAAAGCATAGTGAGCAAGTACGTGGGAAGAGGAAAAAAGCAAGCGAGTGATTTTAAATTGGAAGAAAGTACAAATAAATAAATAAAAGTAAAGTGTGATAATGAAAGGAACTTTATTAAAGAATTGCCTTAAACTTCCACCTTTTATAACACGTTAGGAAGAATAATGTATTCCTATGGAAGAGAAGAAAAGAACAAGAACAAGAATAAGACACTTCGTTCCAGAAAACCATTTACTCTATCAAGCATAACTTCTATGATTTCAAATTTACAGAACTGTTATATATAATTACCAATTTAAATTAAAGTGATTTACCAACTTTTTTTTTCAAATTAAATTGCCAATGCATTCGAATTATTTGTCAACGTTTAATTTTGTTTTTTTAGTTTGCCACTTTTTTATTTACCAACTCTTACTTCCTTGGTTTGAAACCCTTTACAAATTCGTAACTCTTTTTAGAGATTACTAACCTTACTTAATATAATTCATAAACTTTTCTTCCAATTAAATTACCACATAGTAGTCGGTTATCAACTTTAATTTGAGGTATTTAACAAAGTTTATTTAGTTTTTTCTTTATGATTTGCAATTACCAATTTTTGCTATCGCTTATGAAGTTTTATCTGCATTTCTTACCCAGCTTCATCCATGTTCTCTTTCTTCAGTATATGTTGCTAGGCTGCAATGCTCACCTGCCTAAAAATCGCATTGCACTAGATTTCTTTTGGGGAGATTGTCAAAAAGGGAGCTTAAGTTTAAGTCCATTAATATATCAAATTAGACCCATATTCACTTAAAAATTTAAGTCAATAAATTATTGGCTAACTTAGATATATTAATTATTTCACATCACATCAATTCTTTAATATGAAACTTTTATAACGTAACTTACACGTGCGTCCTAATACAAGAGTTGCATCTCATTCGCTTGTCATAATGCTCCAATCATCGAATAACTAAGCAAAAAACTAAGCATATATACTGTAAGATCGCAGGTGCCTTGATGATCCCCCCTTATTGGGTCTATCAAAGTTCTTCGTATCTCACGCCCTATTTTTCAGCCCACTTCACGTGCCCGACCGACCTCTTTTTCTCCACACCGTTGATTTGCATGGAACGCCCAAACAGCTCCGGCTAGCGTTGATTTATCGAGGCAAACTATATAAAATTATATAAACTTAGTGCAACTTTCTTGCAGCTATATATGTTAAAATTGACGCCAGGACGGCCAAATTGTAAACATAAAATAGCAGGACCGATACCAAATGACGTCGGGACGTGCTCGGCGAATAAATAAGTGAAAGAGTTTTCCGATCTTGGCAAGGTTGACATCCCCGTTACCGAGGATAAGAAGGAAGAGACTTGAGAAATCTTGGTCATGCCAAGGAGACAGTACTTTCTTGGTCACTCGGGAACCCTAAAAATCCATTAGAAGGAATGGGGAGAACATCAAAGAGCAAGATAACCAAGGAAAAATTCCCAGAAAAAAACCTTTATTTAATAACGCAATTTTATTAGTAAATTTCTTATTATTTTAATTAAAAAAGAAGAAGAAGTAACAATAGAATGAAAAGCCTATCCTAGTTGAAACTACCATGTAAAATTCTTTAACCAACTTGGGCATCCATGAAAATGGCTCAGACTAATTCATTTGAGAACAAAGATATGACAATTCTCCTATGAAGTTTCATGTAGATCTTTAGTCTTGAGCCCTCATATTTTGCAAAAATACCACGTTTCTCCTAAAGTTCTTTTGCATGCTAGTCACTATCTGGTGGAACTCTTTTGCATCTATATCCATAAAAACCATGGTGAAACGAGTTAAAATATGAACCTAGCAAGCAGTACCACCACCATTACTCCTGGAAAAGAGACATGAAGTTTCATGCTTGATCACGTTAAACATGTCAGCCTTAGGGCCTAACATATTCCATCCACACTCGGAGCCGATCAATTGCAAATGGAATCATAATTCAAGTCCGACCTTGGAGAAACTCATGCCCGATGGTAAGGTCAAGCCCATGACAAGCGATATTGGACTCAATCTCCGTTCGTAGGAAACGAGGGCAAAAACATGAACTAAAGAGAGATTACCAAGTATGACATATTGAATGCGTGTAATCTACATGTTCACATGAAATAAAGTGTTTCGCTATGTGCAGATCATTTGAATTGCTAAGCGAGAGTTTAAATATTTTACCGGTAACATGAAAATCAAGTGATTATGACGTGCCGACTCGAATTTCAAAGCGTCAAAAGATCGGGTCTAAGCTAATTTAGTGGCCCAGATAGGCCTTAGGTGAACCACTTGTCAAAATCTGTCCATTTGAAAAGTTCTTAAACGGGCTGGGCTCGACTCAACGAAATGATGGGCTGCTTGTTGGACCCGTCGAGCCAGTGGGCTCATGATGTCAATGTCTTCGAGCCTAATTGGGTTAATTAAACGTGTCAAACCTCAAACCTGCCGATGTTCATATCGCACCGGCAGTTAATTCTCATTTCAAAAACTAGGGAGCAAAACTCAGATGAAGAAGTTAGTTTCTAGCACCACAAAAATGTAGAGACTTGGAGCGAATACTGACCGCCTCCTCTATGCGTTACCATAGTACTACTCCACACAACCACTGAACATAATAAAAGAAAAAAAGGATCGATTTGAGGCTTTGAGCCATAACTACTAAGTTATATCCTAGACATTAGGGTATAAAAAATTAGCAATCTCTTCATCGCAACTTTGCTTGCATGCCAACGGTTCATAACTCTCTCCTCATGAGATAGCAATTTGGTGCGAGTCCAACTTATAGTTTCGTAAAAAACAGGTCGACATGACATCGCTGGTCATTCTTGCCTTGTAGTTAGTTTTTAATCATAAGAGAGTCTTCTCATCACCAATTACTTTAATTTGGACACCATAAGAAGATACCAAAGTGGTCTATTCATTTACTCTCATTTGATAAATGCGACAGATCATGATAAGCCGCTCATACTAAAATTAAAAGCAATGACTTGCCTTCGGAGGGTTTGCCCTGGTGGAGTATAAATCATGTCAGCAACAAAGAAAAAAGAAATTGATAACCATCTCGAAAAATCTTTATAAGTTCGATCTATTTCAATACAATATACAACAATTTATTAAGTCAGGTTATTAGAAAATCAGAACATTATTCTCTCGAAACGATCTCTGTACTAAAAAATCATGGCCAATTAATATAAACATTATATCCAAATGCATGCAAGATATTATTGACTTTATTGGCGCTTTGCTTCATTTTTTCAAACTCACTCCCATCAATGTTCAAAAGGTTGTCCCCCTTGTGTAATAATGCCCTGGATGCGCACCACGCAAGCAAGCTTCACCTTTATCCGTTCATTTTGTCCTAGTTCAATGTTTTATATATGTATGTGTGGAGAAGAGATCGTGGAGAACCTTTATGAGCTCATTGGCTTTTCTTTCTCGAAATGATTCGAAGAAGAAATTAAGGAATGGTCACGGAAAGCCTCTCCCTCGTGCACAGATAAGAAGGCACCATTTGAATTTATGTTTTTGTTTTTTTTCCTTTTGTCTGTACTTCTTTTCAGACCCTTTTGCTTCTCCTCCCAAATTGGTAAAGAAGAAGAAGTTAATATAAAAAAAATGCGAAAAATAATGTAAGAGACACCATGTATCGACATCTGTAACTCTCCAAGAATGCAACGCGGCTAATGATAGCCTAAGAGACCGCGTACTTTCACTCCTCGTGCGATCGTGCATCTGACATTTTGGACCTTTCAAACATCACTCGATGGGAGCGTCCTTCAAATCGAGTACCGCATCGCATAATATTTTCCGGGATAGACTACCTAGTTAGGTCCAAATGAATTTGTTCTTTTTAAGCTCATAACAGAAGAAAAAATTTCCCTTTTCTTTTCTTTTTGCCACTTTTCTCACTGTTTTTCTTTGATTCACATTTGATGATATCATGTTTATAACGGCTGTTACTTATTTCTGATCATCACTATTGTTATCTTTTTTATCGTTAATGTTGACCCTCGACTTAAGTTCATCTGATGATATTATGTCCATAACAGTTATCATCCATTTCCAATTGTTATTATTGTTATCCTTTTTATCATCAATGTTGACCCCAAACCTAACCTCCATCCTCCATCCTTGCCTGCTCTCTCTCTCTCTCACCCCTTGGGCGATAGTTGCAATTGCAATTTAAGGTCTTGAAGCCTCAAATTCGTTACACAAGTTCCACATCTAAGGTCACCAAGGTTGTGTGACATCGTCTTGTAGTGGTGACCTTTATTAAGGTCGCTGGGGGGTGGGAGAGATTTACTTGTGAATTACAACCTGTAATGAGGTTATATATATTCTCACCGACAGCAAATTATGTGAATGAGTTCAACTAGCCTAATTGGAGAGATACACACCTAGGGCATGGTGGGTCATTGAACACTACCCATCTGGGGGGGGGGCGTCGAATTCTTGCCTCCTTCTCTCTCTATTTTTTTTCCTTTTAGTATTTTTTCAAAGTACTTTGGTTTTCTTTAAAGACATTCATCTAAAAAAACTTGGATATATTAAATAACGGAGCCTACATTATCGAAGTACGACCAATGAGTCTTGTCACTGTCTTAACCATAATCTTTCAAACTTTTCTTTTTCAGCGACGGTAACATGGTGAAGTAAAAGCCCTTCTCCCAAAAAAAAGTACGTTCCGGACACGATCCTTGTACGGTCTACGAGCGTGGATCAGCACATGGTAAAATTACGATATTTCATGTGGGTACATCATCACTCGAGCATTGTTGGCCCACTCTCTCTCTCTCTCTCTCTCTGCTCCACCAGCTTTTCATTTGCCCTCTGAAAATCTGGGGCCTGCCATGGGAAAAGCTCTCTCCTTTTCCTCTCCCATTACCCTAAGGCTTCCCAAGAATGGGAAAAAGACAGTCGACGCACTATCTGGCTTGTCTAGCCACGGTGGTCATGCGTGGAAATAATGGGCATGCACGACATGCCTAAAAGGGGAGCCAAATTATTCTGAACTAAATTATTCTGAACTAAAAACCGTGTTGCAATGAAGGAGTAGATTCAGTTTAGGCCCCCACCAGGGTGAAGTCATGACATAGCATTTTTGTCGTGGGATTCTTGGAATGTTTCTGCAAGTGATTTCGAGACCGATGATGATAGGATATAGAACTGTGTGCGTTAGTGGAATATAACTTAGATAAATATGTTTGCATGAAATATTAACTTGAGCAACTTTGTACTTTTGTGAATTTAAGTGCCCCGTGTAATGGAATATGTTCATGTCATCAATACTTATGTTAATAAATCAAGATCTTTGGATATAACAAGGTGTGTTTAATAATTCTTCTGTTTTCGAGAATAATTTTTACCTAAAAATCCTTTTTTTTAATTTTGTTCCTTTGACGAGTTTTGAGCATTCGAACATGTTTGGTAACTGCACAAAATTTTTATTCCCATAATAAAAAAAGAACAAATGCATTTGGCATTACTCTCAAATTTGTCTGTGATGTTGATTTTTTTTTTAATTTAATAAATTTTTGCCAATTTTTTTTTTTTTTCTTCTCTTTCTTCTTCCTCTAGCCAGTCATTGGGCCTTGGCAACGGTCGGCAATCGGCCAGAGATGAGAGCTAGCGACCTCTCTGGCCTTGGGGGACTTCGTTGGGCCTTGTCTTTGGCCGGTCTTTGCCCATCATTGAGCCTAGAGACCAATTAGAGAAGAAGAAGAAGAAAAGAAAAGAAAAGAAAAGAAAAGAAAAAAGAATATATTTTGATTTTAGAAATTGTTCTTAAGAACAAAGAAGTAGTTTTTTTTCTACCTCTTGATTCTGTTCCAAATGAATTTCTGTTCTTATTTTATTTCAAGAAATAAAAGAACAACAATAGCCAAAAATTGACCGGTTACCAAAGGCATCGATTATAGAGTGGCACAAGAAAAGGGTTTCCCTAACAATGTAGGAGGATAAAATACATGTAAAGGTGCTGTCAGGTGCAAAATCAAACATACATGATAGCAAGAAGATGCTCATCTTAGTCTATGTCGGCCACTGTCCACGTGACGCATACTGGAACACGATGCAATAGTGAGCCATTTTGGGTGTGGAATGGCAAATTGTACATTCTCAGGTACGATTTTCGTGCTTGTCCATTTAGTGTAAGGTTACGTCAGCAAAGGAGAGAGGAGGAAAGGAAGGAAAGAGGACAAAACATGCATGCATCATCACGAATATGAGAGAAAAAGCAAAGCAAAAAAGGAAGGATTGCAAATGGATGCGGCGATCGATCACCAACTTTTTCTTGAAAGCTGCACGTGTTGAAGATGTTGGTTTTGATTCCAGTTGCATGCGCCTGATCGCGTTTCGGATGTGGTAGGATTTTTATTCTTTTGTTGGATAAATGTACGTCATTGCAGTTCCATCCAGCATCTTGAATCCAATCCAAAGGCCAAAACCGTTTCTCTTTCTCCACTACCACCCCTTTTGATCAAAAGAAACCCTAGGAATAGAGAAATTAATTCATAATATTTACCTTATGAATAGACATGATAAAATTACAACCAATGGATGTACTTAGACAAGATTCAGATCAATCTGAACACCAAACCCTTTTTGTATCTCTTCACATTCTCCTTTGATCAAACCCATCGCCACAAAAAGCGTCACCATTACTTTGCTAACCAATCATCTTCCGCTAATATGGTTCCTTACGAATATACTCCGTGCAAAATGCTGTCGCTTGATTGACCTCTTGATGCCTCCATCTTGGTTCCAATTTTGACATTGAAAGGATGGAATTAGGTCTGTAGTTTCAGGTTAAATGTGACACATGCTTCAATTGAAATTGAGAAGAGAGGCACTTATTGATTTTGTTGGCTCTTCCGCTAATGTTATGTATCTCAGTACAAGAAACTGTATGAACAAAAGTTTAAGGGAAAGAAATTACAACGGTGTAAGGTTGGCTTTATGCTGTTTATAAAGTTTAGTATTAGGGGTGTGTCAAAAAATTGGAACTGTTTGAACTAGCTGATTCTGGCTGATTTCAGGTGTAAAACTATCTACCCAAACCAGACCTGTACATATATATTCAATTTTTTTTGTTATGCTTTGAAAACCCAAATTAGCTGCTCCTCTTTCCTCAGTCCACTCATCCTCACGCAGCCGCACTATCTCTCGCAGAAAGAAACCCTAGCCTTTGGTCACCTCTCAGTCCTCCTGACACATGATCCTTTCAACTCTTTGGCTTCATCTTGCTCCTTCGTGAAGTTGGTTCTATATTCAAAGCATGAGAAATTGAATTATTTCAGTGGCTCATGAGCTGTCAAAGCTAGAGAAGTTGCTTGATCTTTTTATTCCTGTGAAGTGCAGATTTATGTTCATTTATCATCGGTTGAGAAGTTGATTTATTTTATCTGCTTGCCTGCTTGCTTTTGCGAACTCATTTTCATGGGGGATCTGTAATGTAGATTATGGATGCATTTGAAGCGAAGCTTGTGAATTTTGTGGCAAACTCTTGTACTGTTGTTGTTTTGACTTCTCTGTATAGCAACTATTTCCCTTCTCACAGATTCTGAGGCGATGTATATATAATATTGTATATGTAGACCAAATGGATTTTGCAGTTTTCTAAATTGAAGAGGAGTCCCTCGAAACATTTCTTGAAATAATACTTGGTGGACTATTCCGGGTGGATTCATGGAACTCGTGACATGATTTCAGGTTCCTATTTTGTGGAACCGATCTTTGGTGGCTAAATTCTTGGTTCTAGATCCCACTTTAGAACCAATCACTCTTAATTAGTATACAAAAGCCGAAGTGGTCACTTATGCATTATTTGCCGCGAATTGGAATATATTTTCTTAATGTTGAGACCAAGAATGATACTCTATCACATAAACTCATTTACATACATTTCACACTATTAGAATATTTAGATAATAAATCACGTATTCATTTAATAGTTTAAACTTTTAGAACAATCGGTAGTAATCTCACAAAATTCTCACATGATATCAGAATTAGAAGTTTTGAGTTCAAATTTTATCAGATCCCATTTGTCTTTCCAATTAAATTTGCGCTCTTGGTACTAAACAAAAAGACTAAGTGTAAGAGAAAGTATTAGAATATTTAAATAATAAATTGTGCTTTTGCCTAACAGCTCAAGCTTGTAAATTAGTCAGCGGTGATCCCATAAAATTTCATATGTATTTAAATGTTACTCTTAATTTTAACCCATATAATAATCCACTTTGGTAGAAATTTTTTTTCATTGTGAATTCCTCTGCACAGTACATTTAATCTGATAATCGACAAAATTATTGCGTTCGACCCAAATCATCAACCTTTGGTTGCATGAGGCCTGGGTGTTTCCGACCAGTTTTGTTCTCTAGGCCTCCCAGTGTGGAAGTGATATCAGCAACGACAAATTGTTCCAACTTGGTGACTCTGATGTGCAGGAGGTGACAAGCAAAAGGACATTAAATCCAACCCAAGATTCTCAATGAAAAGACTAATTAGTATACCGACCATTATCTGCAACATTTGTGTAGTAAGTAGTGTGAGAGATCGTTGGCGAGCATTTAAAAATGCAGGTCGTATTGTCAATACCTGACGAGAGCCTGTCATATTCATTTTATATGCGGCTTTCGTGGGTCGGTTTCCGTATAATCTAGTATTATTCGAAGGGATATGAATCTTTTTCTCACTATAAATAGAGTGCTGCTCTCCACAACTATTCAAACTGCATTTCCTCCTCCATATATTCACTACTTGTCTTGCTCTCTCCATCTTCTCTGTTTGCACGAGAAAATGGATGGCAAGAAATTGGAGTACAAAGGAGAGGCTGCGCTAAAAGAGATAGAGAGGCTCACGTCTGAGGCCGACATTGTCCAGCAAAACATCCTGAAGGAGATCCTAGCGCAGAACCAGAAAACCGAGTACTTGAGCAAGTACTCGGGAGGGTCGGCGCTGGACGCTTGCGAATTCAAGAAGCTGGTCCCTGTGATCACTTACAAGGCCATTCAGCCTTACATTAAAAGAATCGCTCATGGTGAAGATTCCTCTCTGATCACAGGAAAGCCCATCACTGAAATGTTATGCAGGTCTCTCTCTTTCTCTGATATCTGTCTTAGCTCTATTTACTTGATTTTTCTCTGATTTGAAGTTTGTTTTTTTTTTTTTTTTGGTAAGGTAATTTGAAGTTTGTTTTTCTAGCTAAAGTAATGATTAAAGAATGCCGTTGTGTAATTTGTAGCTCAGGGACTTCTGCTGGAGAGCCCAAGATGATGCCATCGATCGAGGAGGACATCGACCGAAGAACCTTTCTTTATAATCTCATCATGCCCATTATGAGCCAGTTAATTTAATTTAATTTTCCCTTTCCCTTCTCTCTTTTTAATTCTTCGAGTTAGAGAATACATATAATTACCCTAATTATCCTTCGACATATGCTTTGTATTTTTGCCTTGCATACATGACATGGAAACTCGAATTTTAGGTATCTCCCGGGGCTGGACGAGGGCAAGGCCATGTACTTGTACTTCGTCAAGGCGGAGAGGTCCACCCCTTGCGGCCTGCCTGCCCGGACCGTGCTCACAAGCTACTACAAGAGCAAGCACTTCAAGTTCCGAGCCCCTGACGTGTACCATGATGTGACGAGCCCATATGCTGCCATCCTGTGCGACGACGGCGACCAGAGCATGTATTGCCAGCTCCTGTCGGGTCTTGTCCACCGGCACCAGGTCCTGCGGCTTGGTGCGGTCTTCGCTTCCGCGTTCCTTCGTGCTGTATCGTTCCTCGAGCGCAACTGGGGCCGCATGTGTGACGACATAGCCTCTGGCTGCCTAGACCCCTTCATCACCAACCCCGAGTGCCAAACCTCCATGTCGAGCATACTACCATCGCCGGACCCTACCCTTGCGGCCGAGATCCAAGAAATCTGCGCCTCTCCATCATGGAAGGGGATACTGTGCCGGCTTTGGCCTAGGGCGAAGTACATTGAGGCCGTCGTGACGGGGTCAATGGCACAGTACATACCGGCCCTCGAGTACTACAGCGAGGGGAAGCTGCCGTTGGTGTGCACCATGTACGCCTCGTCGGAGTGCTACTTTGGGGTCAACCTGAGGCCGCTGTGCGCCCCGTGCGACGTCGTGTTCACGCTGCTGCCCAACATGGGCTACTTCGAGTTCATACCCCTGGGAGGGAACGGGGCGCTGGTGATGGACATCGACGAGGACGAGGAGGTGTCCGGTCGCAGGCTGGTGGACTTGGTTAACGTCCGGGTCGGATGCTATTACGAGCTCGTGGTCACTACATTTGCTGGTGCGCATCATCTTTTTTTTAACTTTAAAGTCCCATGTTTTGTAGGGATCATGTCGTGTTTATCTTCTAGGAATATGATGTGACTTCGTGATGAGGTTGAGTCACCATCCTTTTGTCGGAGATTAATGCACTCCTGTCGTGCAAAAGGATATATGGTGTCATCGATCACTCCTGTGAATCCATCTTCCATCTTTATTCTCTAGCATTACTAAACAGATAACCTCGTATGTATGTCACCTTCCTTTGTTTTCTGGGACCTCCCTCGAACGTTTGAAGCTGCTAAGGTGAAAACGAGAGAGAATTTTCCTTTGCTTTCGGAACCGGGTCTATATTTGAAATGCCGTCTTCTTCAAAATAGTTTGTAAAGCGATGCTTAAATTTTATTATTAAAATCATATAGACAAGATAGGAATGCTGGGGAAATATCAAAAGGGTTTTTCATGTTTTGTTCTCCTATCAATTTGCATCTTGAGTTTTGAAAACCTACCATTAGTATCTCGAATTGTATCTAACAGTCTTGTTATTACATAGCACGGGGAAGGTACATTTGATAAATCTAATGATTTGACAGTTGACTTGGCCTTTTCTATTTATATATAAATTTTCCTATTAATTATTATTTTAATCCCTCTCTCATGTTTCCCGTAATTAATCATCCAAAACACTAAAATATCACTCCATCGAGATTGTGATGATGGCGCTTTAGCTTTACATGTGTTGTAAATGTCAATTGCCAGGTCTCTACCGGTATCGGATCGGAGATGTGCTCCAGGTTACAGGCTTCCACAACCGTGCCCCGCAGTTCCGATTCATTTGCCGGAGGAACGTCGTCCTCAGCATCGACAACGACAAGACGAACGAGGAGGATCTCCACAAGAGCATCACGGTGGCCAAGAAACTGCTAGAGCCCTACGACGCCCTCCTTGTGGAATACACAAGCCGTGTGGACACTTCATCCGTCCCGGGGCACTATGTCCTCTACTGGGAAATCAAGCGTCATCCCAGATCGTCGTCACCGGCCCTCAATGGCCGCGTGCTGGAGGAATGCTGCATCGTTGTGGAAGAGGAGCTGGACTACGTCTACAGGCGGTGCCGCACCAATGACAGATCAGTCGGGCCACTCGAGATTAGGGTCGTGAATCCCGGGACGTTCGAGTTACTGATGGACTTCTTCATAAGCCAAGGAGGGTCCATTAATCAGTACAAGACTCCTAGGTGCATAAAGTCCAGTGCTGCCCTCGAATTGCTTGATGGTAATGTGGAGGCCTCCTTTTTCAGCCCCAGAGATCCAACCTGGAGACCTTGAAATTGAGCTGGAACCTGAAATTATGTGAGTTAGTGATGCAATAAGTCCAAATGCTTAATGGATCAATATAATTCAATATTCATGAAGTAACGTAAGACCTCAATGCTCTCATGTTAGATGTCAAAATGGATCATCCTGGTATCAAAGTGTAGTTGATTAAGTTTGCTTTGCAATAGGAAATTATCTCTTCCCTCTTGAAGATTGCCCTTTTTGAGACAAGGAAGTACATGTTTGATCAGGGTGTATGCACGCATCTATTGTAGTCAATCTCATGAAGGGTTTTGGTCTTTTAGACAAAGTGGGGAGTGTTTCATATAATTAGTCAAACAAGTTCTGGCGTGAGAACAAAGCCTCTGGATAGGCTCTGTGACTCTACTGAAAGTTCTGGGTCTTTCCTCGTTGACATTGCGAGGAATCAAGAAATAGTTGGGTCTGTTAAAGATATCAGAGGTCGATACTTCTGTACTATTGACCAGATGCCCATTAACACGAAACGAGCATCGAAACGGAGCGTGAAAAGTACGGCGACCACTATGGCTATTCAAGAATACAGATAATGGAGAGTCCCAGAAAATTCGGCAAAGCCTTTTGCTTCGAGTTGAGTGACCCACATTTTGAAATTTCATCATATGACAGAGCGCACGATTACTATTATCTGGGTATCAACAAAAGGTGCATATAGTTGGAGGAAAATGCGTCCAAGAGTGCCCCCCCGACATGCGGATGCGAACAATCTTTTCATTGCAAGACTTTTTGAAGTAAAGGCGGATGGACTTGAGAGCTAGATCAAGGAGGAAACTTTATTCGGGAAGTGCGATGTGTATGGGTGTGATGAACGGGAACGTAGACAACTGCGTGCGGGAACGAGAGCTTTATGCTTACTGAAGATAACTTAGGATGGAAAGATCGAAAACCTTTTGCAGAAAAAATAGGGTCAGCTTCGCATCACAGATTGGACATCTTTGTACTTGAGTGAACATTTGACAGACGTCCTCCACTTCTGAACCATTTGCGAGGAGTTCAGGAGTGGACGTCTTTCTGGGATCTAAGAGCATAGAAGCCAACCCCCTTTTGCACGATCAATCAAGTAGACATAAAATGCAACATCAAGAATATAAGCTTTAGCCCTGCTTTATTTGTCTTGATACAGATACATCTTCGTACAATACAAGCTTTCAAATCCATATGGTGTGCTAGACTGCATTCCATATCCTCCTATAGTGTATACTCCATTCTAATCCAGGGGACAACTATTTTCTTCTGTCGAAACAGTAACAGCAGTTAAGACACTGCACATGTAACGATTGCGATGGCAGAAAGAAGCTTGTGGTAGCGAACCAGTTCGGACCAATATGAGGGTAAAAGAATCTCGATTGCCACCGAATCACTCTGCTCAGGAGATTGTTTAATCTTAGGACTATGGCTTTGGGTGTCAAAGATTATCATTTTTGGCCAGAGCATTTTCTTGAGTAAGGACTAACTGAATATAGAAGCTAATGGGGGATGATATGCTGTGTCAGGAAGAAAGCACTGTAACATAAGAGTGCCTCAGCCATCTTTAAGTGTGGGGTTGGATTAGTGAATGGGAAAGTGCTAGTGAGTCCAAAACTTTTCAGCAAGATGAATGGCAATGAATTGCGCCAGATATGTAACACAATGTGCATATACCGTCTGTGATTTCTCAAAGTACTCTTACTAAAATATTGGACAGGTATTCGCCTTCGGGGTACGATGGGTCAATAGGGTGATCACATGCTGCTCCGCTTTGTCTCAGAATTGTGGCTCTTCTCCCAGCTGCTGATGCTGCGCCCTGAATATCAGAGATACCAATCAAAAAAGAAACTTAACATCTTAGATGGTGATCTAATAAAAACCTTCAAGAATGTTAGGCTGCTTAAATGGCAAAGCTTCTGAACCATGCGGTGTATGTATTGACATCAAATGCTGGCAAGCAAATGCAACTTGCCAGGGCCTGATCAGCAAGAAATGCAGTTGATCTCATGCCCGATTAAGAGAGCCAAAAGATTTCTCAAAACTGTAGAAAAAAGGATGCATCTAAGCCCCCATTTTCTCTGGCTCTATTTTTCCAGTTCAACTTGATTCAGTCAACATAATTCTGATTAAAAGTTTCCTTATCTTGTGGTTCAGTTGGTTTTTCATCTCAATCCTGAACACCTCATGCTGCTGCCTCTCACCAGAGTAGTGTCCCATTATCATAAAAGCTCTGCATTTGCTGGGTGAGAGCCTATCATGATTAGCTACAACTCTAATGGTTTACAGTTGTACCAATGCTATAGATCACTGCATTCACTACACAAGTTTTGCACAATCAACAGGGACATAATTACATATCAGATACAACATGAACTGGTGATATGCTTGCCTGAAGTGTCTTTATGAACATCCCACTCTGTGTCATAGCCCCGGAACATGAACACGTCATAAGTAATCCACCTTTCTTCGTCAATCTCATTGCCAATGAGTTCAAATTTCTATACATGCCCAATGCACTTTTTAGAGCCTGAAAAATGACACTAAGCAATGAGTCGCTCAGCTTGCAATACCAAAGAACGGAAGCTGATGTCAATTTTCACAAGCAAAAATTCCCAAAGCTCACAAAGCGAATTTTTGTGCCTTCAGGAATAAAATTGCCAGATTAATAGTTTGCAGAACCAAGATTTATGGCATCTGTAACTTGTTGATGAATGATTATATCTGAAGCATTGAAAGTATAAAACCACCATTAATAATCCAGTACAAACTGGACGGATAGTGTAATTTGTGAAAGTTATTGGTAAAGAAGATATAGAACCAAGATGGTACAGGACCAGGTTGACCAGAATTCGAACTCAATTTTTCTCCTGACAAGTCTTTGCCTCTGTGAAAGAGTAAGTTTCTTCTTCTAGCTGAAAATAGCATGCAATCAACATCTACAATTACTAGAACAATTTCGCATATATATGAACAGTAAATCGGTACCTTCCTCTTTGGAGCTAACTTTGGAGGGTCGAGTATGACTATATCCCATGATTCGTTTCTTGATAAAGCACTCTTCATGAACACAGTTGCGTCTTCTTTTAAAAAGATATCCTGGCTGGATCCAATCTATTAAGAGCAATATTTTCTCGAGCAAGCTCCAAAGCAGGCAATGACGAATCAATACCTGAAATGATATGGATAATATTAGACTATCTCTAAAAAGTCCATCAGCCCCAGCATACCCTCATTGTAAAGCAAAAATGATATTGGCCATTTCAACTGACCATTTGAAATACATAAGTCAATGTCACATCATTATATTTACAAAGATTTATGATAGTTACTTCAATGGAATCTCCATATCCTTTCTTTATGGTTCACAAGGATTCAAAAGGAAGTCCTTTTGCTAGAAACCCAAGCCAGAACTCAGATTACAAATCGGGTTGACAAGAAAGATTATCAATTACATTTTATTTATAATTCAACAAGAGGAAAATCGCATGCACTGATGTAAGAGGCTGCTAGTACTTGCAGGTCTGATGATCTGTCTAATGAGTACTCACCCCTGGCAACAGGTGACTTGTCCTCCTTTGTTAGGTACAAACAAGGGACTCTCCACCCCTTTACTTTATCTCACATCGCATCGATACCCCCAAGTCGGGGGTGAAGGGAGGATCCTAAGCTTTCCTTGAGCTTCATTAGATCCACCTTCTCTACAGTGAATGATTTTTAGTTCTTCTAGTGAAGCCTCAATTCCCATTGAACCATTCAGCCCTCCACGAGCAGCAATCCGACATTATTTCTTGCTGATGAAGAATCTATTAGTAGCGCCGTGAGTTGATCTCCCACCACTTTGCTCCATCGGACATTTGCCCAAGGGCAAGCAATGGAGGATGTGAGACCACTAACATCTAATAGCTACCAGTCAGCGAGGTGTGCCCTCAGTCTTGACCCTGACAAGACTAGTTCTCTCTCCCCCACCAGCTAAGGCTCTAAATGACTTGATGCGAAGTTCTCAAAGAGTGGATCCAATGGTTTATATATTGTTCTAGCTGACGTGCTTTGACAAAGGTCCAAAGTGACAGATTGTGGAAGCATTTGGATGTAGAAAACTATTATGCAAATGTTGGTACTTAACGAAGTGGATTTCATCACTCATACAGCTATATGAACAACCAAATTCCAGATGACTCTGAATCAGTAATATTTGTTCCAAGGACAGCAAGCAACAATTTTCACACAGAAGAAATATGTGAAGGGTAGTGATGGCATTGTCAGGAACAAGGATTAAAAGAATGCACAATTAAGCCATACCCAAAACGTCAACTGCACCTCCCCTGATTGCATTTAGGGAAAATCCACCACTGTAGCAGCATAGGTCAAGAACTCTCTGACCATTACATACAGTGGATATGAACTGACGGTTTTCACGTTGATCAGCATAAAATCCTGTCTTCTGGCCATCGAGTGAGACGACATAAGCAATGCCATTCTCAAGAACCTAGGATGAGCCAAGACAAAGGAAAATATCAGATGACTATATGCAAAGAGAACTTCTTAGAGTGTGCAAGTAAATATACCCAGCATGTCACTTTCAGCCATTAGACATCCTTCCATCTAGAGCACTTTTCAAGACACACCTCCTACAGCTACGACGAAAGGAGCAAGAAAAGGTCCAATCTTCATTTCTTCCACCAGAGGAAGCATTTTCAGGCCCAACAAGTTTTTAGGTAGCCTCCCACATTTTCTAAGCATTTTTAAGAATTTGCACCACATCGGAAGAGGTACAGTCCTAGATCCTCCAGTGGCATAGAGAATTAGATAGTATGTGGTTCTAAGAACTTATTGATAACAGGATACATATGTACATAAAAGTTTCACTTAAACAAATCTTAGTATATATTGAATAAAAAAAGAGAGAGAGAGAGAGAGAAGCAAAATCTTCTAACAACCAAAACAGAAAGTCTGTCAACTGTTCTGTACCTTGGTTCTTTTAGGACAAGTAGAAGGCTGCATCTCCTGCAATTTGGACACATCCAGTCCTTCCTCTTTCAACATTTCAATGGATGGTCTCCAGCTTATGTGATTTATGCCACCGATTTTACAAATGCAAGCCTCTATTTCCGTCTTGTACTTCTCAACCCAAGCAGCAGATGATGCTACCACGGCTAAATCTCCAAACACATCGACAATCAAACCTGACAACCTAAATGCAGACAATGCCACTCCTTTTAAGGAAAAAAAAAACAAAGTACCAATTATATGTCCAAGTAAAAATTAGAATAAATGTGAAAAGGGATGCTCCCAAGCCAAAATTAGGACAAAAGGGAAGGGAATTTGATTGTTTAAAGAACACTAATTTTATTCACAAGATTTCACAATAGTACCTATGAATGCTCAGCTGCGCATCCGTATGCCTAATATGAGTTGCCATGGATACCACTTGGAGGCTGCAATATATTTCTAGGTGATTGTGCTAGCACAGAATTCCCTCCGGCCATATAATGTGGGTGACCGATGTTCCACATGAACACGAGCAATTTCTTTATCTTAACCAATTGATCGCCAATCCATTTCTCAGTACAAGAATTAATCACAGTTGTGACAATGACAAACTACTCTTTTCATAAAAAATTCATCTAGACCATACCTATCCCCTTCGCTGTTGATCAGACGATGTGCATTCGTACTGACGGAAGGCAAACCCAAACTCTTGCGCAGCTCTGTGGCTGCCTCGATTCTTTCCTCGAGCAACTTCTCCATGTTCAACGCACACGAAGGATTCCTGTCACACGGATTAAAACACTTAAAAGAGATCGCCAACCGCGGGAGATGCCAATGCAAAATGAGAAAAGAGCCACTGGCAGAGCACGGTAACCACACCCAGTTGCTTCCTCTTCTAGCTGCATCAGCCTAACACAGAACATGGACACCGAATTGTACAAGCCCCATCCAATTGGTTTCTCCGTCCCATCAGCCACCACCACGACATCCCCGGTTCTCGGCGGCGGCCGACCGACTATCCGGTCGACGGCGCCGCTGTACACCATGGGACTGCCATCCTTGAATAACTGGGTCTTCCCCTTCTTAAGCACGACCCTCGCAATACCTATGCGACGAAACAAGATAAGGGACAGCATTACAACTCACAGGAATTCGCAAAGCAAGTATTTTTACTTGGCTGAATGCCAACAAGTGCACCAGAGGAATGACAAAATCACAACCAAGCCACTTAGAGAGAGAGAGAGAGAGAGAGAGAGAGAGAGAGAGAGAGAGAGACCAGGGGAGTGAGCGAGAGTGAGCTCTTGAAGCGTGGCGGTGGCTGGAGCAGTAGAGAGAGAAAGAGACTTCATCAAGCGGGAGGGAAGCTGAAGCATCGTCTCTCTCTCTCTATCGCGGGGCTTCAGCTGGAGCTCCGAGATAAATGTCGTGATTCTTTTATATTTCAAGTCAATGAACCAAAAGTAATAGCGGATTCGTCTTTGAAATTTTAATGTCTCAATGAAAATAGGTTAATGGTCCATTTAATTTTTCGATAATAAAAATATTTAATTTTTTGAAAAAATATTGATCGTATCACTTCAGTTTATTAATCAATTAAAAACACTTTCATTATTAATAATAATTTATATTTAAATATTTTGTAAATGATAACATTGTTTTTCATTTATTTATTTTTATAAGTCAGATCATTTTTAGGAAAATATTTTTTAAATCATTTATTTTCCTTAAGAAATGAATGATTTTCCATTCGTTTCGAGAAACTAACTTTTAAAAAAATATTTTTCGGATTTTCAAAGCATTTGATTCACGAAAAATGAATTGTTGGGAAAAACATTTTCCATGGATAGAAAAAAGTCTTTTAAAATAGGGAAAATCATTTTCCCCTTTTCTTTCACCTTACTTTCTTTCACTAAACCTTTTCCTTTTATTTTTCTCTTTTATTTTTATTTTTCTTCTTCCTTGGTTGGTTGCCAACCATGGTAGTGGCTAGTGAATGGGCATAGGCGAGCTTGAGTCTCGTGCATAGGCTTGCTTGAGTCTCGCCATAGGCCTAAGGCAGGCAAGACTAATTAATATCAAAATAGTAAGTTTGGATAAGCATATAATTGAGAAAAAGATCAAAACTAGCCTCAAGCAAGCTTGGGCCTTACTAGATTAGATGATACTCAAGCTCACTTATGGCCAATGACTAACTAAAGGAAAAGAAGAAAAAAAGAAAGAGAAGAAAGAAATTAAAAAATTCATTTAAAAAAATAAAAAATATATTAAAAGGAATGCATGGAGGAAAATATTTTTCTTACCGAACAGTGAAAAATATTTTCTAGTCATTTTTAAATTTCAATTGAATACAAAAAAACATTATCATTTTATTGGAAAATGACTTTTTAGAAAAATTATTTTCCAAAAACGCCACATTTTCTGTGAAACGAACGGAACATAAATATTTCTTCTACAACATATGTACACATTAAGACAACTTTCTTGAGGCTCCTCAAGAGAAAAATTATAAAAGAAAATCCTAAACATATTGCACTTTTAATAATTCAGTCATAAACTTTTTAATTGTGTTAATTAACTCTTAAATATTTTTATGTTTTTTATTCAGCCAATTTTAGACATAAATTACTAGAGTGGATACTGACTGTCTTACGCGGTATGGTTGGCACTCACATTAGACTTTTTAAATAATTTTTTGAATTTTTTATAATTTTTTTGGCTTATTTCTTGCCTTTCTTTGTCATTATATTTTTGGAGAGAGGTTCACTGACTCTCGTTGACTCTAAATGAGGGCCATGACACCCTTGCCAACCATTGCCTAGGTGAGGGTCGCTATTCCCTTGCCCGGTACCGACGAGGGTGTTAGCCCTCTCTCAAAAAAAAAAAAAAGAATAATAAGAAGAAAAGGAAAAAAAACCATAAATTTTTTAAAATATCATTAAATACATTATAAAAAATAATTAACGTCATCATTGACCATGTCACATAGGATGACCGTCATCCACATTAGTAATTTTCTGCCAAAGTTTGCAAATATATACTTAATTGACAAAATGTGAAAATGTTTATAACTTAATTAATAAAAATGTAATAGGCTTATGACTTTTTTGATAATTTTCCTCTTCTCAAAATATTTGATTGGGAAAATGACACAAATGATCATTGAATTTTGGCTCAATGTACAATTTGGTCATTGAATTTTTAATTTGTTCAATTTGGTTTATGAAATTTAGCCCAATCTGCAATGTGGTCCCTGAATTTTTAACTTGTTCAATATAATCCCCGAATTTTTGGTACATGTTCAATATAATCCATGAACTATATGAAAATATTCACTATCCTTTCCATTAATTCAAGATTAGAGACTATATTGAATATTTTCATATAGGGATTACCAAAAGTTAAGAGACTACATTGAACAAATTAAAAGTTCATGGATTACACTGCACATTGGATTAAAGTTCATGCACCACAATGAGCAAATTGAAAGTTAAGGGACCAAATTTCACATTAGGTCAAAGTTCATTGACTATTTGTGCCATTATCTCTATTTAATTTTCAGTATAGTATCATGTAGAAAAAATTGGTGTATGTTATATTTGTACAAAAGGCATCTTAGACTATTCAGAATGAGGTTTCATGTGACCATATGGATTCCACCAAATATGACGGTCCATACTGATTTTAATATATGATACATGCTTGCCTTATAATTCTTTGCACGTTGTATAGACTTGTTGTGGCTAATTCTATAAATACACCACATAATTTATGTTATAAAATATGGTATAACGTGGATCTAAGCATGTCCTTAAAAGGGTCAAGAGAGAAGAAACGTATGAAAGATCTGTCTTAGAGTGGGAGACCCCGCAATGTCGTCTCATGTATTCCCTCCAGTTGGGAAAGACAAACTTCCACCTGAAATGGAGGGAGCCTTTGGTGGTGAGGGTAAACAATATGTTAGGACTTTGATGCTAGCTACCACGAGTAGACAAATATAGTAACTTCCCACTCCTAGAGTAAAAAGGTAGAACTTGAAATTATGTTACGAAATGTGGTATAGCTTAAGACATAACGCTTATGAGCTGACAAGTATGGATGCGTATACTCTTGGCTAGGACCATCTAAGTACATAGAAATTTTCTCGTCCAAATTCGATATGTATTGCCTAGCTTGCTTTTAAGTTAAAGATAGCTCTAGTTAGTCCTTCCTTCCTTGTACGTAGAATTTAGAGTCGAGGGACATACTAATTAAAATGGATAGTTTCGAGGTCATTTAACTTGGGACCTAATAATACCAAATTTTAAAGAAAATGTTTGTTGTTAACTCTAGACTGAACTAATAAGTATAAGATGGATAATTTACTATTGTTGTAAATAGTAAGTTCATAGCTATGCATATAATCATTGCTAAAATTTGTAAAATCGTCAAACAATTTAGTGAAGTTCAACTAAATTTGACACATCAAATTATCTTACTATACGTTACACTATATAGCTTATGAACACACTATAATTTTGTGGAAACTTAAAACATTTATGGTCACGAAAACTTTTCCCAACCAGTCACATCCACCATTTATTTGAAGGCTTTTATTGTTCACTCCATCACCAACCATCAAATTAAGGATGGATAAAAGTGCTTGTTGAATTTTTTTAAAACACTGTCTATATATGTTATAATTATATTATTCATATTTTACTAGATATTTGAATCACATGTTTTAATTCTAAAAAATAAAAAGAAAGTTAAAAAATGGATAAGAAATAATAAAAAAAAAAAGAGAAAAGTCACAAGGTAGTGTAGGCAAATTCATGTCCATTCTCACCCATTCTATAATTTCACTACTCTCCTCAAGAAGGCCTACAAAAACCCCTCTTTCATTTTTATTTTTTTTCTATAGACTATAGTCAATAAAGGTAATTGAGTTTACCTGATTCCAGATAAACCTAACTCCACGCATCCACTTAATTTCATATTTATCACAATGGATTCATTAGCATGTTAATTGGGGATTTAATGAGCAAACAAAGAAAATTGTAAAATAAAAAATTAAGATGTGTTTAACTACAAAATATAGATTGGCGACCTGATATTATTAAAAATCAAGATAATCAAAGAAAACTTGATCAATTTAAAATGATATGCAAGAATTCTTATTTCCATGGAAGTCTCTTGTCATAGATAATGTCAGTGTAATAAATTCCGATTACACTCTTTTTAGTTTTATGCTTGCATTCGAATCACATCTCTTTACTCTCGGTCATGCATGTAGTCTATGTATCTCGAGAAGATCAGCATCGCTTTTAAGTGAAATAAACGGAGCCTCTATATCCATTAAAAAAAATCATTGTCTTGGAGACAATAATGTCGCCAAAAATTTACTTTTACTCGAATCTCTAACAACAATTTGCTGACAGGACATGTCACCCCTCTTATGACAAATTGAAGGAAGCCTTCTTTTCCTAGAACCATATGAAGCCTAATTAGAAGGAAAACTACTCAATTGGTTATTAAATTTATCGTATGGATGTCAATTAAGTCTCGAATTTTTCAATTTTATCAATTTAGTCTTAAATCTTTTTATAGAATTTCAATATAGTTTTTCCAGTAAATTTTTGCCAAAAATGCTAAAGTGGCAGTCCAATTGTTGCTGGCCATTCTACATGGCACATTGCAACGTCAATGATTTTCTGGCGAAAATTGATCAAAAGTACTATATTGAAATTTTGCATGAAAATTTATAAACGAATTGACAAAATTGGAAAGCTTGTGACTTAATTGGTATTTATACAATGAGTTTAGGATTGACTAGACAATTTCCCTAAATTAGGGGATGGTTTGCCCTTGTGTACGGACGATTTCTCTAAAAGTAGTAGACTCATGAAGGGAATAATTGGAGAAGAAAACGCTTAGACTTAATTTCAATTAATAAGACATTATATTATGGGATCAACTAGACATTAGATCATTGACTAAACCTAATTGCGGTTAATTGGACATTAGATTATGGACTTCAGTGATGTTACGCAAACTAGGGTTATGCAAAATAGACCATCTAAATCAGGAACCGGTCGGACTAGACCAAACTAGCCGATTGGGTCTAGTTTATAAAAGTGTTGGTCTGGTTTCAGTTTCTAAAAGTAAAATTCATGTCCAAGTAGTCCGATTGCTTGTTTCAAGGGGGAATCGGGTCAAACCAAATCGATTACATATATTTTATTATTATTTTTATTTCTTCATAAAAATGGGTTTAATTTATTGTTTCCAAGGAAAATAGGAGCCCGAAATTGAATGATAACAAATCCAAATGGAAGTGTAGGATTTGTCTTGAACTCTGAATTTGTTCCTAGTCATATCGGGATGGAAACTTGAAAAAAAAAATATTGATAAGTTCCATTGGATTGGACCAAATGGTCTGGTCCCCCATTCCTAATTTTAGGAACCAGATTAAGAACCGATCACCCGTAAAACAAATTGAAGTTTTTTTTTTTTTCATATATATTGGTTTTTATCACATAACATGTCTGCATGATATTATTTTTTGGAAGGCAAATAAGCATGAGATTTGAAGTGACACTGACAAGATCATCACAGATAGATAGATGATTAAATACGATAAGGTAACTATTTATTTGTGTTTGACGTAATGAGTAAAGGAAAGACAATGGCACATTATTCTTTATTAGCATTCGTTAGAACCCCCCTAATCTTTCTTCAAGAAGCTCTGAGCTATACGCCCATTTCCACCCTCCGGGTAGAACCCACCGGGCTTGGATTCACTGCCACTGCCATAGACTATCCTCAGTATCTCCGGCGGGGTCCGCGAGTACGATGTCGAATACACGTCCGCCGACAGCACGTTGCTGGTGGTCCGGTTCTCGGCCCCGAGCTCCTTGGGCACCATGATGCCCTCATCCTTCAGCCCGCACATGGCGAGCTCGTTCCTCAGCATCGACAGGCGGCTGGTGAACTCGGCCACAGTCATGTTGTAAGGTTCGACCTTCTCGTCCGCGCGTTCGTACAGCAGCGTCCTCAGCACCGCATCCTGGCCCGACTCCACGCCCAACAATGATGCGACCAACTATATACATAGGTGGAAATGATAATTAGATTATTTGATGCGACAATAAAATCTAGGAAAATTATCCAAATTTTTTTTAGATTTATTTTATTGTTGTCAATTAATCATAAAAATCTTAATTTTATCAATTGATTCATAAATCTTTTCACTTCTAGTCAATTAAGTCTATCCGAATAATTTTGGTTGGAAATTGCTAACATGGATGCCGATCGTTTTATGTAGTGTGGCCGGCACTAATATAGACATTTTTTAATAATTTTTTTAAAAAAAAAAATTTTTTTGTTTATTTTTTTTCTTTCCTTTTCTCTCTAACCCATCACTATGCCTCCAAAGGCAATGCCTTGCGTGGTTGACCTCGCCAATTTGGGGGAGCCTTACTCATCCTTCCCTAGGTCAAGCCTTGCCAGGGGTGAGTAAAGCTCGCCTTTGCCAATAGCCAATGGGAACATGCTTTGCTAGAGGCGAGTCAGGTTGACGTCATCAGCCATCGCCCCTGGCCGATCTCTGAGGCCAAGTGATTGGCTAGAGAAAGAAGGTTAAAAAAAAAAAAAAAAAGCATAAAAATAAATAAAATAAAAACTTATAAATTTAAATATTATTAAAAATTATCTATTTAGTATCTGTCACACTACGTAGGATAGTCAGTGTCGACATTATCAATTTTTGGTCAAAATCGGTCAAATAGACTTAATTAACAAAAAGTAAAAATATTTAAGACTTAATTAGTAAAATTAAATTGATCTAGATTTTTTTGTTGTTGATAATTTGAATTACTTAAAATGCAATAAATTTAGAATTTTTGATGCAACAATTGAGTCATGAACCTTTTTACCTTTTACCAATTAAGTCCATCGATCATTTTGGCTAAAAATTACTAACATGAATGTTGATCGTTCTATTTAGTTGGCACTAATGTGAACACTTTTTAATAATATTTTTTGAATTTATTTATTATTTCTTTTCCTTGTCCTTTATTTCTTTTATTTCTTTCCTTTTCTCTCGTGCCTATCACTAGGCCTTGACGATGGCCCACAACTAACCAAAGGCAAAGGCCTAGCAAGTTTGACCTTGCTAGCTTTGGGGGAGCCTCGCCCATCCTTACTAGGTCGAGCCTTGCTAGGGGTGGGCGAGGCTCGCCCTCGCCCTCGCCCTCGCCCTCGCCCTCGCTAGTAGCTAGTGGGGGTGAGCTTTGCCAAAGGCCAATGAGGTTGACCTCGTCGGCCATCACCCTAGGCAATCTCTAAGGCCTAACAATCTAATAGAGAAAGAAGGGAAAAGAAAAATAAAACATAAAACAAATTCAAAAAAAATAGAATGCTAATAAAAATTATCCATATTAGCATTGATCATGCTATGCAAGATGGTCGGTGTCTACATTATTAATTTCCAGTTAAAATCTCAAGTAGCAAAATATGAAAATGTTTAGAACTTAATTTGTAAAATTAATTATTTTAAAAACTAAATTAGTAAAATCGTAATAAATTTAGAATTTTGGTCAATTTTTTCCTATATTCTTGCCAAAATGGACTTACGATAGCTCTTAGGCATACGACGACACGTTATCGATGGTACAAAACACATTAAAGTTCAGTCGAAAGTTGGTGGGAGAGAGTCAAAGAGTATTCTGTCTTACGCTTTTGGAGTTGTAGCTTTCGAGGAACGGGATGGTGCCGACATAACCTACGAGTCCCACGTAGGGGATAACATAGGATGCCAAGAGATAGTTCACAGTATTGCCGTAAGGATTGAATGGAGGTTGCAGCTGGTAACCCACGGCTCGATCGAATGTCGTCTGGAAATTCTGGGCACTCAGATTCAACAGAGGCCTCCGGATTCCACCAACCCTCGTGTAGATAGCCCTGCACGAATCGATCGACGTTCATCACAATCACAACATACACACGGCCCATACTGATGTCGAAAGATGATGGAGACTGGACCTGAGATGACCGACTTCTTGATAACCAAACTCTTCGATGATGCGACGGGCAACAGGGTCGAGGTCGGCCTTCTCCCCCCCGACCGGTGGCGGGCCGCCCTGGGCCAGGTACGGGGCGATGCTGTCGAGCCCTTGGCCGAGCGAGCCGCGCAGGAAGAACTCAGCCTCCAGGAACTCCAGGTTCATGGCGAATTGCACCCGGTCGTCGTCGCCGGCTTCGATGGGCTCGCAACGGGAGTCGCACGAGACCTTGCGAGAAAAGGAGGAGGAGGAGGAGGAGGAAGGTGGAGGGAGGAGATGGGTTTCTCATTTTGGCGAGATGTCTTTACGCCGTGTGGAAAGTGGAAACAAGGCATTGCATGTAGGAGACTGCATAAGTCACTTATATAGCGAGGAAGTCGGAGAGCGGAAGACATCAGGCACTTGAAAGCCGATTTAGAATTGGAAGTCGTGGAATGGTCTCAGCCCCAAATCGCACGAGGGGGACCTTCTAAGATTCTTTCGTAAAAGTCAAAGTGGTAGTTAAAAGAGCACCTTGAAATTAAGGTTGTTTGAGCTAATTAATAGGACGGCACGAATGGAACGATAATCTAAAATAGACTTCTTCACCTAGATCTTTTGCTTGCTTGTTTGCTTCCAGTTGCATTTTCAAAATATAATTGCTGCTCCAATTAAGTTTAGAGGTCCGGTAATTAATGTTTAGGGATAATCTTTTTTGGATTATCTTCATTAACCGTACTTATTAGTGTGAGGTGACGATGTTGAATTAGATGAATTTTGGTGAAAATGAGATGAGCCCTCTCGTGCTTTTGCAAATCGATGGTACTTTAACTTATGAAATTGGGAAAAATGCCATCGACTTGGTTAATGATCATGTAAGTCATGGAATGGTCTCAGCCCCAAATCGCACAAGGGGACCTTTGAAGATTCTTTCATAAAAGTCGGTGATAATTAAGAGCACGTTGAAATTAAGGTTCTTTGAGCTAATCAACAGGATGACATGAACGAAACGATAATCCAAAATGGACTTCTTCGCCTAGATCTTTTGCTTGCTTGTTTGCTTGTGGTTGCGTTTTCAAAATATAATTGCAGCTCCAATTAAGTATAGAGGTCCAGAATTAATGTTTAGGGATAATCTTTTGGATTATCTTCATTAACTATACTTATTAGTGTGAGGTGACAATGTTGAATTAGATGAGTTTTGGTGGAAATGAGATGAGCCATCTCGTGCTTTAGCGAATTGAAGGTACTTTAACTTATGAGATTGGGAAAAATGCCATCGACTTGGTTAATGATCATGTAAGTCATGGAATGGTCTTAGCCCCAAATCACACGAGGGGGACCTTTGAAGATTCTTTCATAAAAGTCGGTGATAGTTAAGAGCACGTTGAATTTAAGGTTCTTTAAGCTAATCAACAGGATGACACGAACGGAACGATAATCCAAAATGGACTTCTTCGCCTAGAACAAGAACCCAAAATGGACTTCTCCGCCTAGAACAAGAACCCAAAATGGACTTCTTCACCTAGATCTTTTGCTTGTTTGTTTGCTTATGGTTGCGTTTTCAAAATATAATTGCAGCTCCAATTAAGTATAGAGGTCCGGTAATTAATGTTTAGGGATAATCTTTTTTGGATTATCTTCATTAACTATACTTATTAGTGTGAGGTGACGATGTTGAATTAGATGAGTTTTGGTGGAAATGAGATGAGCCCTCTTGTGCTTTAGCGAATCGAAGGTACTTTAACTTATGAGATTGGGAAAAATGCCATCGACTTGCTTAATGATCATGTAAGTCGAGCTTACGAAACTTTCATAAAGTTTCGGTCTCTCTCTCTCTTTATGTGCATTTCTTTGGTCTTTTGTTAAAGGAGATGCTATTTTCACACCTTTTTAACTGAACCGTGTCAATTTTTATGCTAACTTACCAAATTAGTAAAATTACCCTTCATTTGGTTCGGTATTCTTGGTCATGTCCGGTGTCCTTTTTAATTGGTAAAGATAAGAAGATGTCTTTAACTTTGAGTAAAACTACATCTCAAAGTTGAATTTTTTCTTTTTTACTTTTGGCATTCAAGAATTCATTAATTTGTTGAAAATAATAATATTGTTAGAAAAATCTTTCATTTATTGTTTGTCTAAATTTTAGGCTATTTCGATGTAAATGCAAATCTAATTATAACTTCTTCGCATCCAAACTTGTTATCTATTCATAGAAAACAATGCTGATGACATGGCTCACGAGCAATATTGATTACTTTCTTCGTAATTAAACAATAAAATAAAAAGTTCAGTCAAGATCTTTCTTTTTCTTTTTCTTTTTATTTATCTTTTTTAGTTTTTATGTCTAAAGAGTGGAAGGACCAAACGAAGAACTTGTGCATGGCATATGATTTGGTCCTTAATTTTCTTTTGTTTGCGCAATAGAATCTCAAACTTTCAAAAAATTTGTCCAAATCATAAATTTCTTTTCAACTAAGTCGGTTCAACTTGATAGGAAATTTACTACATATTGTCACCAAGCAATTTGTGGTGATAACACATCTAGGAATCTATCATATCTTTAATGGAAGGACTTGATTGTACATTGCACGAAAGTATCCAAGACTTAAAAATTAGAAGACTCAATTGGTAAAATGTAGCTTCTAGCTTTCAATCCAAGGAAGCCACGTGAACAACCCGTCTACTGACCCGCCCATCAGCAGTACCCTAAATCAAGCAGGCAAAAACATGAGCCCCAAAGCTGATTTTGGCACCATCCTCTCGTGGCCCTTGTTTGGTAGTCTTTGTTCATTTGTAACACGGTCTTCTGAATCGGTTAAGCTATAAGTTGGGGAAGCTATACGAGGGTAATGGCGTGTCCCCGAGGACTCTACATGAAAGATGTTCTGCTTGCACTAAGATATCTGCCCAGCGCCTAACGATTGAATCGGAACATGTTTCGGTAAGGTAGGTGGACCCCCTGCCTGAACAAAAGTAAGAATGTTAAAACATTTTCATATGTTGAATAATAGATGCACCTGAAGATGGTCCCAAACCATCTACGTTCTGGCCGCAGATAGCAGCTGGTAGGGAGGGTAAAAGATTATAGCATGACAACTTGTGGATGAAGCAATAGCCAAATTCTTCCAAGGACCTTCACAATGAAGAAGCAGCAAAAGTTCAACTGATGAAAAGCCATGCTTTGGGTAAGGTAAAGAGATGAATTCTTCGCTTCGTCATTCCCAGGAATACACATATGCTTCACAAGTAACAATAAACTGACAAACGGTTTTCCCTATAACTCGACGGTTACGATGGTTCAACTGACGTAAAGCAATGCTTGAACAAACCGAGGATGTCTTCTCATGATTAGCTGTGAATAATTCCTCGAGTACCTATAGTAGCAAGGCCATTAGAGAATAACCAGTAGGAGCAGTTGCTTCAATCTTATGCTGTCAATTCAACTTTGAAATCTACGTTGTCAATAGATGTTCTTATTGAAAGTAAAATAAAAGTCGGGCAGTTCCTCTCTACTTGATTAAAGACTAGGGTTTATACTGTCCGCAAATGCAAACTATGTTTATGGCATTATTAGTCACTCCCTAAGGACCACAACATGAAGATTGGTTTATGATGTTATTGGGGAAAACAAAGTACAGTGCGATTACTGTGACAACAAAAAAAATATACTTGATTGTAAACAGCATTACACAAAATTTGTAGCTCTGCCCAGTGTCATACAATTTTGAGCACCAGATCTTCATTTCTCAATCACACGCTTAGTGCCCTCAAGGGTATTCTTCAATAGCATCGCAACAGTCATGGGGCCCACACCACCTGGAACGGGTGTTATGTATCCTGCTACCTTGCTAGCTTCCCCAAAATGCACATCTCCCACTAACCTGTAGCCTGTTTTCTTACTGGGATCATCAACGGCATTAGTTCCTACATCAATGACTGCAGCACCTGGTTTGATCCAGCTACCCTTGATCTGAATTGCAAATGCACAAAAAGAGTGTCATATTTGCGCAGGGAAATATAGATCACAGAAATAATCAATTACCAGTGAAAGATTAATCAACTCAGGATAAAGAGAGATCTAAGATCATTTAGCCTTTAACAGAGAACGAAAACACTAACTCTCTGTTCTATTCAAGAGATATAATCAGGTCACAAAACAAGGTCCTGAATTCATAGAGAAGCGACCATAATATGTTTGGAGAGCCTGCATACCATCATTGCCTGTCCAGCTGCAGCAATAATTATGTCTGCTTCACGAATAATTGATTCTGGATTGGGAGTGTGCGAATGGACTACGGTAACGGTAGCATCCGCCTTCAGAAGCAACAAGGATACTGGTAACCCAACTATGTTACTTCGTCCAACCACAACAGCCTTCTTTCCCTTTGTACTTATTCCACTACGTGAGAGGAGTTCAAGGCATCCCTAGAGAAATTACACTTGAGCATTTAGTGCAGTAGTTCTTAAATATCCTGCTTCCTTCTTGAAGGAAGTAATTAAGATAGATTGGAAGTAAAAACATGATTATTAAGAAGCATGAACATCATTGCCTTAGGTGTGCATGGAAGAAACAAAGGTTCTCTGCCTTTCATGGCCAACTTTCCAATGTTTAGAGGATGAAAGCCATCAACATCTTTCTCGATACTGATCTCACCCAAAACTTTCTCTTCATTTATATGCTTTGGCAAAGGAAGCTGAACCAGTATACCTGCCAAAGCAGCATATTATGCATTTAGAATAGACACAAGGTGAGGAAAAGATCAAAGCCTTAGGAACTTGAAGAGCCTATCCAATCAGTAGGCTTGCACAGTTGTCTATGCAACAAGATCCACTTTTTCATGCTTACAATGCACCGTTAACCTTTGACACAACTTATATCTGTTTGAAACCATCAGACCATAGCCGGAGATGGCACACATATCTTTCTGATATGTGACTCCAAAAATTGGAACTTTTCATGTCAAAAGGTTTTGGCCATCTTTAAAACCTCCAATTACTACTTATCAGAATTCCATGATATGAGTAATGACTTGATGAAAGAAATTTTCTTTTGCAGGCACGCAAACATAGATCTAACCCAGTCTAATAGTTGATTTTCTACACTTTGCACAGGTAAAGCAGAGCTATCATAAGAAAGCTTAATGATGTGAACTGGGCATCTAAATCAGTGTTTTCGAACTGATGATAGAATAAACAGAGCAATAACAATAGGTGATAAATTCAAAACAAATCAACTAACCAACCATGTACATCAGGGTTTGCATTTAACTCGTGGACCTTGTCAATCAATTCAGCCTCAGATACTTGCTCAGGCAAATCTACATCGAATGATGTAATACCAACTTCAGCACATGCCTTTCTCTTCATACTAACATAGCTTTGAGAATCCTTCCTGATACCAACTATCACCACAGCAAGTCCAGGAACCTATATTCATTGCAAGGTGGTGATCAGAAGCCAAATGTCTAACAAGTCAAAAATATTGACCAACAGAATAAGCTAACTGGAAGCTCTTGAAGATGCACAACATATATAGTCCAATGTAACTCAATAGGTCACAAATTGGACATTCACAAAACATGGAACTGCAGAGAGTCATAACATCTACTCTAGCAGCACATTAAACCCCAATGTCAAGCTGGATTAAGATGTGGTACCCAAATTTCAGTATCAGTATTTGATGAATATGCAATCATCTCATTCTATTAAATCCAGTAAAATACAACAGGCCTCTTTCATTAACAATGTCCAGCTCAATGAGTTTCTACGTAGGCATCCTGTAATAGGAGTGCATTTGCAGCAACTAGCAGATGGGACAAATAAATCATGTGAAGCCACCGCACTTTCAACCGGACGCAGACAGAGCACCAAAGGGTTTATTTGTACAGCCTTGTGGAATAAAGTATAAGGTGTAGCCGGCAAAGTAGTAAATAAACTTCCTTATGATGAAACAGCTTTTCTCAAGGAAAAAAAACACTGTTTTCCATTTTACACAAAAGCATCCTAGGCTGGCCTTCATATATGCATTGTTGTCCACCAGAAAGATGAGAAAGCTCTGAACTTTAGCATACCATCAAAAACAGTAACAAACAGTTCAATATCGACTGACCGTAAATGAATACATAACAAGCTTCAAATTAACATTGTAAACCTTAGCATAGTGGAACAGCTTTTCAAGATAATATAAGAGCACCTCATCACACACACACACACACACACACACACACACATCTCAATGCGAGCCCGCTCGCCCAAGCGCACACATGCTGACTTGCGCATGCGCACAGAGAGAGAGAGAGAGAGAGAGATACCTTGCCATACTTCTGAGATAGGTGGCTAACTTCAGAGGCAATTTCTGATCGAATGGTCTGAGCAATGGCTTTTCCATCGATGATTTTGGCTTTGTGATCAGAGGGAAGTGATGAAGCCATCACTGTCTTCCAATCTTCAAACAAAAAAGAACAGGAGACTAAGCTAGTGAGTAGTGAGTAATTCCGATTTGGGGCTCAAATCCTACAAATCATAAGCTAAGCCTACAAACTCAAAAGTTTTGATCTTGCAATATGAAACTCGCTCTGCACTGAAGATTGTGTCAATGCTACAGCTTCCTGTTTGCCCATTCATTTACTTCACATGCGCTTCTCATCCATCCAAACCAACAAATAACTCACAAAAACACACAGAACACGCCAATACAAAAGCTAAAGTTCTCGAGTACCCATAATCCCAACTTCAATCCTGATTCAACACCTCCCAGCAGCCCCTCAAAGACCAATCAGCCGCTCCAACCAACCAACCAACCAACCAACCAACCAAACCTCATAACATGTATCAGTACATAGTCAACAGGATGCACAGAAGAAGACCGCGTCAATTTCTCAAATTTTCACCAAATAAAAACATTCAAAAAAAAGAAAAAAGAAAAATCAATCCGATGGATTTCATCCCACCATCTGAACTCAGCTTGGATCTTGTTCCGAAACACATTACACAATAGCGCGTGGGTAAAAAACAAGATCCTCGCGCCCGCACAAAACCAAAACCCTCTTCGCGTCGCAGCTCCGGATCATCTTCCCATGAACCCCGTCCGTCCCTCTCCATACACCAATCCCCAATCGAGAGAAATCCCACGAAACATCTCCATGAACCAATCTCAATCCCCAATATCTAGCTCAACCAAATCATAATCACCACAACTTCAAAAAGATCGTCGCGCCAAAAACTCGGATCAGAAACACACACGATCAACAGAAACGAAAGAGCGGGAACGTAAATACAGCGATCGCCGCGATGCGAATAGAGAATGGATGCAATTGGATGAGCGAATGATCGGATTCGGAGGAGGCATTACCTCTTCTGCTTCACTCCCCCGCAGTTCGCCAAGATGAACTTCTGGCACGGTGGCGGCAGTATTCTGAGTCTCAGAGACAAGATTAGATCAGAGTCGCCCGGTTCGGTTCGACCGGATTCACCAAACGCCGGTTCGTTTGTGCGTTTGTCTTCACTCCCAAAAAATAATAAAAAAAAAAGAAGAGGCGATTTCACTTTTCTTCCAAAATCAAGGAACCGAAGAAACGCACCGTCCAGTTTTTAAGTTTCAAATTATGGAAAATGTTGAGTGGATTTTAGCAACGATGATGGGGGTATGTTTTCAAAAGGTTTCGATTGATATTAATTAAAAAATTGAATTTCAAACAAAGATTAAGCATAATTAATCCCATGTGTTTTGAGTACTAATTATTAATAAAAATTATTTTAAGAGTTACAACACTTCTAATTATCCAGCAAAAAATTGAGTTTGTTAATAGAAACCATCCCATCTGTTAGAAGTTGAAACATTATCAAATCTTAATAAAATGAAATGTTAAAAAATAAAAATAAAAGGGATATTGTTATTTTATTTTATTATTATTTCTATTAGTATTGAATTTTTTTCATTTCATGCTGGCAAAATTGAATAACGCCTAAACGATGCTTCTAAACATAATAAATCTCATAGGAAGTATTTGGTTGCTTGGATTCAAATTGTGATAAGATAAGGATAAAGGGGATTTGCTATTTTCCAAATATCTTTGGAATAGTTGTAATTTCCCATCTAATGTTTTGTGCAACCTAAAAATATGATTTGTAATTTTTGAAAATTTGCAATCTAATGTAGAATTGAAAATATTTTAAAATTCTTCTTGTTTGAAAATCTTTTAAAAACTTTGGAGTAAGCTACCCTATTTCATGGCAGAACTTTTCTTTTGTAGGATTTAACAATGTAATTGTCTATTTTTATTAAATGTTGTTAGATAATGGCCAATTGAATATCTGAACGCCACAACAACTTATCACCGCTATTTTCAATATACACTCTAACTTCCCACTTTGGCTTATTTGATGAAACCAATCCCACTCGACAAGAAGACACTCTCACTTTTGTCAAGTGAAGTGCTTTAAACAAAGGTTTTAACTTTGAGCAGACGAACTTATCTAGACAGATCATTGTGAATCTCCAACAAGAAGCCATGTGTCGTCCAGACAAATACAAGACACGGCTCCTCCAAATCTCAATTTTTTGAAAAGACATGTTCAGCATCGACCAAAACTCCATAACATATTTAATTTGACAATTCCCTTATTTACGTTGAAAAAGTGGAATTCCTTAAAGAGAAGGCCTTGAGCCCCCATTTAATTTTCTTCTTTTTTCGAAGTAAAACATTAATTTTGTCAATCCAAAGCTAACCGGTAACCCAACATACAATATGGATTCAGGTAAAGCCGGTCGGACCACCCACCTGTTGGGATTCTTGGAGCATCAAGTCCCATGATCAAAATTAAGCAACGACCACGAAAGGTAACAAGAGCAGATGACATTGCTATCAACATATAGTTCGACAGATCCATTGCGTAACGAAAAATTACTACAAATGCTTTCACTACAACACCTGACTTCCATCCCAGATCAGTCGGATACACAGACATCATCTTCGACCATTACAGATCAATCTAGTTTACAACGATTCCCTGGTTTATACCGTATCTTTCTTGGGTATGTTCATGAAACTCCAGCGCCACTCCCCCCCAAATCCCCCATCATCACTTCAGCCCCTTCTTCTCGCAAGCAAGACGCGAGCTTTTTTCCTTTTCTCAAGTGTGGTTCCAAGATCCCAGGAACATCATGGTCCTGATCGGGTCCTCGACGCGGTACACCGGCTTCCGTCTCTCCGCATCTCTCGGGGTCATGAACCGGCCCCTGTTCGGGGCTTCGGCAGCCACGACGGCCGCCTCATACGCTCGCCTGAGCCTCTCTCCGATCGTCGCCGTCCTCTTGCCCTCGTGGCCGATGGAGGGATCCCCAGATGGGTGCTGAGGTTTCATGGCTCTTGATGGGGGGGTGGGGGTTTCGTCTGTGTGGTGGTTGAGCTGGAGGATAAGATAATAGCATTAGGGAGGCGACACTAAGGGCGTTTATATAGAAGGGAAATCACAAGGTGGTGAGGGTCCACTTGTCATGTTTGAGATGAAGGGCATATTGCCTTTTGCTATTATTCTACGTTTTAGTGGATGACACCCAATTTCACGATCGATTTGATTGGTTAATTCGTCCACTTTTCACTAGCCGATTTGATTTATTTCACGAAATCAATGATTTCCCCCACTAATACAAGAAAAGAACAGACATGAGATGATACTGCTACAGTATTTCTCGATATTTTTAAGTCGATTGTCATCTGGTTTTCTAGAATTACATATTAAGAAAGCAATGGGCTAGGGTGGTTTCTGATGATCCAATTTTGATTATTTTAATATTGGAAATTCATAGAATTCGAATAAAAAAAGTTCTCCACGTTTGGCATCTAATGATTCCGATCTTAGTTTGATGCAACACGGACTTGATATTCTCCATACGCCAAAGGGACATCTCGGGAATCGAATGAAAAGCTTTATCTGTAGAAGAATCTTTAAAATGTTGACATGGAATAAATTCCATTTGGCAATTGCAAATGAAGAAGAAAAGGAGAAGAAATCAAGAAAAGTCTCTAAATATAATCACATTGGATGAGCGAGCGAAAGCGACTGTTGCGATGGAGATGTTAATAGATGCAGATCATCATCTGCTTCAGTGGCTCTCGCAGTCTTGATATTTCCGTTTTTCGGGATTTTTATTTTTATTTTTATAGTTTACTCGATGATTGATATGTATAGAAGTGTCCGTTGCATGTAATTGAATGGACACCTGTTTATTGATGGGCCTTTGGCAGGCCCAATAAGCAACACATCTAGGAGCAAGAAGTGGGCTGGTCACTTCAAAGCCTACCATACTCGTTAATCGTGATCAATCATTTCTTTATTTGACCCGACCTGTACCTGCTTCATTCAATTGTACATCAGAGTTAGATTCTCATCTATTGAGGACTAAAACTGTCATGTAACCAGGGTACTAGGTTGGCAAGTTGGTTACATGACAATTGTGCGAAGCATAGGCTAACCTAACGTGAGGTATTTCACTTTTAGTTTCTCATCCTAAACTCGAGAGGTTACTAGACCTAGGGGTGATCGGGTCCAGGGTGGGTAGGGTTCAGACCTGGACCTGTATCCGACCCTGTTATAACCGGTTTCTCTTTTCTGGACCCTGTACCCTACCCTGTTTTTATTAGACCATGTTTTTATTAGACCCAACCAACCCCGTTTTTTCATGTCCAGGGAACGAGTCAATCCTCGTTTTCATTGGAACATGTTTTGCAACCGTTCAATATTCTATACGGCTTCGAATTTTACATTAATTAGCGAAAAACAACAACGTAATTCTCCTAACATTATAAGACAAAGCAAAAATCCTAAGAATGCATAAGCATTAGCAACAAATATGGATCTAATATTAGTCTCATTCCCATAAATACTTCTAATATGACCTAATGTGCTTACTTGTGTGTATGCGATATAGCTCTTATTAAGAGGACATCTTTCTTGAGTTGGACTGAGAATTAGTACTACAATGTTAGTAGCATTTGTCCTACGACTATAATAATAGTTGAAAGTGGGATCATTAAAAAAGAAAAATAATTCATGAGAACAATTTTTTTTAACAATTTTTTCAAAACAATTATCTCTTAATTTGATTTAGAGAAAATCTTTCTTTTTTTAACATTTATTCGAAGACAAAGAGACTCAAAAGTATTATACGTAAAAAAATATTTTTTTTAACAGGGTAAAAACTGGTTTCAAAACCGGTCCGGTTTTGGGTGGGTCTTTGCTTGGACCCTGTTCCCGGACCGGTTTCAATCTGTTCCCAAAAATTGGAACCTATACCCGGACTAGTTTAACCGGGAACCGGTTCCCAACCCTGTTTTCCGGGTGGTCCGGTCCGGATTCCGAGTAGACCCGGTCCGGTTGCACACCCCTAACTAGACCTACATTTCTGGTAATGGTTAGAACTGGAGTCCTAACGTAATGTCTACCTTCACCACTGGAAATTCTCCCTAATTTTCACCATAATCTTTTTCTTCCTAGATGGATAGAAATACGGGCGTGATATTACGATATCTCCCACCTCAAGACGAACCTCTTGCCTGTTTCTTCTCTTGAACCTTTTAAAAACCTACTCAGATTCAAGATGATTATGATTATATTATGATGTAATATGTATAGAAGTATAGGTTGCAAGCAATTGAATAAATACTTGTTTATTGATGGGCTTTGGCAGTAAGCAACACAGCAGCTCCGAGCGAGAAGTGGGCTAGTCACTTCAAAGTCCATCATACCCATTAATTGTGATCGATTTATTTATTTGACCCGACTTGTCTAGATATGTCAGATTTCTTGTGAAACCTACTTCATTCAATGATACAAGTGAGTTAGGTTCTCGTCTATTGAGGACTATTGAAACTCTTTTTAGGGCATGCCTAGGATTGTTTCATTTGCAAAAACCATAGTACATACATCATTTCAAGAGAAATCCACTACATGAATAAATTTGTCAAAGATAGAAATCCACTTTCCTGATATGATTTAATTGGGTTTGATCATCATCATTATACTTTAACTTTCACTAAACTCTGTCTAATATTTCCCCTTTCCTTGCCCAACCCATCAATGTCATCATCACTGCCGTAGTCATTTGCGATTTCATATCCTATATAAGTTCATTGGAAACACTAAAATATCTCCATAAACCAAATTATGAGATCATTGACTTTACCGTTGGTGTGTACCACATTATTTATTGGATCAAGACTCTGATGTTGTATTAGAAAGCTCGGTCCATGTGCAAAAAAATTAAAACTGGATATGAGGATTGAAAACTCAATCCATATACTGTATCAAAAAATCTAATTCAAAAACTTAAATTATAGTCTGTATTGAAACACTATGGTGTGTAAGTGTATATATATGTATATATAGTACTTAGATTGAAACACGGACTATTGGAGAGCATGTTCGAGTGTTTTATTTCTTTACTCCAAAGGATGCCAATCAAGGCAAAGGATAAAAAAAATTATGATTGCACTTAATCATTTTGATAATCAAATCGATCATGTCCCACCTAGATATTCTAAGGAAAAGGAAGTCCAATATGTAGGGTTTTATTCTATATATGCCACCAGTCGAATTGGGGAAGAATTCTCTAGAAGATGTTAGAAACAAATGGTTGAAAATTATAATAAAAAAAAAATAAAATAAAATATGAGCAGAATCGGAAAAGAAATTAAGCAGCTAAGTTGAAGAATTGCCCCTATACGTCTGTGAGATTCGTTTGCTTTCCCACTCGATCCCATCCTCTCCTCTTAGCCCATGAGCTATATGAATGGTGTCTATTTAGCGTCTCCATTCATCAATCCAAACATACGCGATATTTTCTCTATGTACTTGAACCCTATTTGGACAATGTTCAACGAATTGCAGAAGTACCATCGTCGAGAATCGCTTCACGTGGAGAAAATTGTTTAAAAAATCCTAAGTCTAGTGTACATTGGCTAATTTAATTTTAAACCTTTCAACTTTACTAATTGAGTCCTAAACTTTTTAACAATTTGTCGATTGAGTCAATCGGCTAATTTTGGCTAAAAGTCATTGATGTTAACACTAGTAGTCCCATAAGTATCACTAGAAATGACATGAACAATTTTTGTAATTTTTTTTTCTTTTTCATTTTTTTTCCTTTTGCTTTGCTTTTTTTTTTTTTTTTGTGTCACGTCAGTCAAGAAGGCGTCACCCAATCAAGGCGAGAGCCACCGTAGCCATTACCAATGATGTTATGAAGGCCCTAGGTGAGGCCATGGCCTTATAGGACAATCGACATCCACATAAGTGATTTTCAACTAAAATTGATTAAATGGACTCAATTGGCAAATTATTAAAAGGTTCAAAACTCAATTAGTAAAATTGAAATATTGGTACTAAATTGACTAAAGCGCAACTAGTTTAGGATTTCTTGAATAATTTTCCCTTTCTCATGCCCAACTAATATTGTTGACCTCCATTGAATAATTTGAACAATTTAAACTATTAAATTAATGCATGATTTTATATTTAAATATTCTAATAATCCCTCTTAAGCGTAAGTTGGAGTTTATCTCAAGACCAATGCATGGAGATCTATAATTGATGAGATAAATAGGATTTCAGAAAATTCAAACTTAATATCTTGTGCTTAGACAGCATGTTATATTATTTTGGGCTTATCATTAATTGTTCTAAAAATTTGATTAAGCCATTAAATGAAAGTCTGGGGTAATATTTAAATGCTCTGAGATTCATGAAAACTTTACTTAGGAAAATCAAGGCGTAAGTGGCCTTTTCTATTTATTTTCCTTTTTGCTGAGAAAATTGTCTTAAAAATCTAAAACCTATTGTATTTCTACCAATTTAGTCCTAAAATTTTTAATTTTGTTAATTGAGCCTTTAATTTTTTCACATTTTACTAATTGAGTCTATCCAACCAATTTTAACTCAAATTTGCTGACTTGGACTGGCAGCACCATACTTTTTAATAATATTTTGAATTATTTATGGTTTTTTCGCTTTTTCCTTTTGGAGTTAGGGCCGCCCACCCTAGCCAACTTTGGACAAGGGTGTCACCCCCCTCGCCAACTCTAGATGAGGTCCATGATGCCCTCACCAAATTTGGCTAGGCGAGGGCATTGTGGCCCTTGCCAGGTCGGCCCTTGCCCTCCCTAACTCTTAAAAAAAAAAGGAAAAAAGGAAAAAAAATCATAAAAAATTCAAAATATTTTAAAAATTATTATTAAAAAAGTGCCACGTTA
The DNA here is from genome assembly GCA_014182735.1 of Corymbia maculata. Lineage (NCBI taxonomy): Eukaryota > Viridiplantae > Streptophyta > Magnoliopsida > Myrtales > Myrtaceae > Corymbia > Corymbia maculata. Next base: position 28,179,050 of record CM024692.1, on the reverse strand, counting down.
GCATCGTCCATCAACATCAGCGAATTCAGACCAAAATTGTTTATAACTTAATTGGTGAAATTGAAAACTAAACTAAATTGACAAAAAACGTAATAGGTTTAAAAAATTTTTCCTTTTTTTTCCTTTTTGGTCAAAAGGTTTACAAAAAAAAACTTAATTGGTGAAATTGAAAGATCTTAAACTAAATTGACAAAAACATAATAGGTTTAAAACTCTTTGGACAATTTTTCCCTTTTTTTCCTTTTTGCAGTAAACGATTATTGATACGTCCATTTCTTTCGTAAATAAGTTTTTCACGAAGAGTTTGTGATTGGTGTGGTATATACAATTACTACGACCACCATATTTTATATCTCGCATTGCTATATAGACTCGTCCGCGAGAAAAATGATCCCCACATATACGATTTTCTTTAAAAATTTAATCGCTTCAAAATACGTGTTGCAAAAACCATGCACCTTTTTGGAAATTCCAGTCAAAAGACAAAATTGATGAAGAATATCTGACGGGATAAGAATATACATACTCTCTTTCGGTAAATTAGAAAAAATAAAATAGGAACGATGGGCGTGTTAATAAAGCGTACGTGAAAGGCGGTCTTGTGGTCCTTGTGGATATTTCTTATAGATTTGTCTGCTTTTCTCTTTGTATAATAAATTCTGACTTTTTATTTTTATTTTTGTCCACTAATAATGTGCAAATTCAGTCTTCACAAGCATATTTTAAAAAGTGATAATTATAAATTCACATTATAAATAGATCATTATTTCGTTCCACGGCTGTTCGTATAAAAAATATATATACATAGACTGTGGTCGGACGTATATAGTATATAATTCCTAATCTTTTTCTATCGAACAATTTGTTTATTAATTAGTCCAATTACATATAAACAATTATATAACATATTAGAGATTCTTGTGGGAGATGAGCTACGGAATGGCTCAGTCGTTGGTCCCAACTTTTAGGGTTCCCTCGTGTAAAGGAGGCAAAATTTGGAGAAAAAAAAAGATAAAATCGGGAAAAATATGTCAGTCACAAAGAATTTTTGTAGTAGCTTTCGAAAACCATTTGAGTGGGCAACAACGAAGATTTCTTTGCTTTTTGGGGGCCAAAGGTAAAAAGGCAAGGACAGCATGTCCTGGCCAATAAAATCAGCTCTCTTTTTTTTCTGAGGGTCGCTTTAGCAATCTATCATCCCCTCCCTCTCCTTTCTCTTTTTCAAAAACAGGATAGATTAATAAAGGGGAAAATTAGCATTCGGGTAAGATGCATTTTCGGGACATTTTGCTCGTCGCGCCACTTCGTTTATCTCAAAAAATTCATCAGGTGCTTTCGAAACATCACGTGATGATTAAAGTTCATTGCTCTCGTATTAGGCAGACGGCTGCCTGATCTTATGAGAGTTCCTCATAATTTTGGTATTTGCTTGGTTGGAAGGGAAAGTTTTGGGGGGAGAGTACTCAAAGATGAAATGAAAGAGACGAAAAGAAGATCCAGCAATATATTCCTGCAAAAGGTGCAAACATTACATAACAGTGACTTTCCCTGAGCAAACCCTAACGAAAAGAGTAAGAAAGTGAGACTTTTGAACTGAAGAAGTTCCCTGCTAAAAGACCTTTTAAAAGCACTTCCATAAAACCCTTAATTTCTGTCTCTCCATACTTCATTATTCTCACTGATATCCCTAGATCAAAACCTATTTTCCCTAGCAAATTCACACGTTAATCACTTCACATGATCGAGCACCCGCTGTTGTCATCGTTGTAGTCATGATCATTGTCGACGTAGCTTCTGATCGGATCAGCCGGTGGAGGGGGGAAAGTGTACGCCGATCCTGGATGAGAGTATGAATACGCATGCATCGGAGAGGCACCGTAGTGCGAGGCGCTGGGGCTAGGGTACGCAGCATTGTAGCTCATCCCGGGCGCTTGGGTCGGATAGTAAATCGGATACGGGTTCATGCTCATCGAGCCTGGAATCGGTGGAGTGAATCCCGAGCTCGTCCCTGGAATGTTGCTCGTGTTGCTCGCGTTGCTCGCGGCTGCCCCATCGCCAGCACCGCCATCGTTGTTCTTTTTCCCTTTCTTCTTTTTCTTCTTCTTCTTGCCACCAGTTCCGGCAGCTCCAGCCTCCTTGGCCGCGCTGCCCGTCTCCTTGTTTTCAGATTCCTGGTTCTCACCATCGTCGTCGTCATCGTCATCATCATCTTCAACTCCATTTACATCTTTGGGAGCCTCCTCACCGGCGTCTTCAGAATCTTTAGGATTTTCTTGCTTGTTATCCTTGTTCTTGGACTTTCCGGATTTCTTCTCCTTCTGTTCGGGCCAGAGCTCGGCCTGTTTTCCCGATTTGGTCAGCTTCTTGATCAGCGTCTCGGAATCGACATCACCAGTCACCTCGACCTTGTGCTGTTGCGAATCAACGCTTATCGTAAATACGCCTGAGGGAAAAGAAGAAATTCATACGTTCAGCAATTACTCCATTCACGGAAGATCTCAAACTAAAGTTGCGCCAAAACATTATCTTTAGGTACTCTTTTCATAAGCAAAAGTGAGGAAGTCGACAAAGTCTGAAAAAGTGATTTAAGATCGATATACAGATTTATGAATGAAGAAGTTCGGTTGATCCATACGACATCATAGAAAACAATTATGCACATCGCTAGGCGCTTAGTCACATGACTTACTGGATTAGCGATAAAAGAGGAAGATAAATCACTATATGTACTCATCAATATCATGAGGAGCTTCATAATATGCGTGATCAGGCAAAAAAGAAATACAGGGTCGGAGCTTTTCCTGCAAGTAGTGATGAAGTAAATGGATGCATAAACTAGAAAGAGTAAGGGACACACTGTACCATCGATGCTATGAAGAACTCTCTTGACTTTCCTGCTGCAGCCTTCACAGTGGATCGGGACCTTCAACGTCCATGTCTGTATCAAATCGATAGACATAGAGAGAGATTCAAATCAAGAAGTCCATCGAAAATATGCTTCGAGAAATGAATTCGCAAATGGAATGAAGTACATAGGAGAAATTCAGTACCTGGTATTTTAAGGCTCCAGGCATGCCATCTCCTCCTCCTCCTCCTTTTGCTGCCATCACGTGTGTGGGGAGAGAGAGAGAGAGAGAGAGAGAGAGAGAGAGGTGAGTTCTCTACGAGCTTAAGAAGAAGATGGTGAGGAGGTAATTAAAAAGAGAGGGGGAGAGGGACTGCTTGAGAAACATTTCTGAAGTACCAAAAAAGAGGTCGAAGAAAAAGATCTTTAATGTGGCATATACCAACAGAGCAACTGAACTATATATATTATTTATTTTATAGGTAAAGAAAAAGATTTTTTGTGAACCTGTCTCGTTGGATGGTATGGATTCAGATCCATTTGATGCAAAGTCTCTCTCAGTTGATCATAGGTTGTTGTCAAACGTTCACTCATGTTGAGTTGCATAAGAAATCATGCATGCGATAAATAATCGTGAATGTGACGAGTAAGAATTCTAATTCCATTCTTTAGGCTGTTAATAGAAATATATATATGTATGGTCTCTCTCTATTTATAAGTATAAATTTTTGAATTACACTTTCTAAATCCAGTTTGAGTTCATTGGCCTTGGGCTGCTTTTCAGTGATTTTCTTCTTTTGCTAGTTTTGAATGTTACTTCTTCTTTTTTTCTAATAAAAAGAGTGGAAATGGCAATTCTATGGCTGGGAAGAGAGTTTGTTTGATTTGATCTGTATTCTATGGGTCTCTTAACCTATGTGATATAATGATAACATTGATTAACAATGCTTTTATATTTATATTAAAGCCAAGCAAATAGCAGTTTGATTAAACACGACATTGCAATGAAAAAAATATTAGACCGACTCTATCAATGTAGATCAACATGATTGTAATCATTAGATGTGCGGGCATCATAGTAGAACCCCATGATCAAATGACTATGATGACGTCAACCTATGTAGACCGAATTCATGTAAGAATTTCTTTTGAACGATGAATCGTGAGATTGACAAGTGGACTATGATCAAAACAATTCTTTTCTTCGACTTTTCTTTTGAAGTAGAAAGCGAAGATATGCATATCAGACTTTGCATAATGTTCACTTGATAGAATATTCTCGCACAATTCTTGAATAGTCCAGAGCAATGATTCCTTACCATGTGTCTTAGAACTAGCAGAGTTCTTATGACTGTCCAATTAACAAGGATGGTCCCAAGAACTAGAAGGTTCTGAGTGCAAAATGATTGGTCAAAGACAGGGTCAACTTAGTTGAAACATAGCCAAAAGATCTTTGCTTTACAGCTATAGATATATAGGTCAGCCAGGATCGATCCCAACACATGTTTCCATTGAAATAGCCTGGTGAGTGCCGTCGCAGATCTTTTCCTTCTGTATTTTTGCATTCATTCATCAAGAAAATGATGGCTTTATGTGAGTGCCCCATTTGCTTTGGCTTCACTTTCTTGACGAGATTGGGCACCAGAAATCTTAACAACAATCATTACATGAAGCCAAAATAATCAGTACGTGGCACGAAATGAAAAGAGGAAATGAAGATGGCAATAAAGATCTTTTTGCTCCCTCTTTCTAAGATAAAAGGACATCAACTGGAAAGCAAATCTGAAGCCACTCCTGCTTTTTATTTTTATTATTATTTTTTTCTTCTGCATTAAGGAACTTGTTCACGGACTGAGCATTGACCCGTGACGAGAATGTAACCACAAAAGTTTCTGCTCTTAAAATTTTGATTGGATCACGCTTTCTAGTTCCTTAAAAAGAAACTATCATCCAACCAAACAAATCCCACCATCAGAATGCCACTTGTACCAAGAGGATCATGTTTCATCTCCCTCAATTCTCGTGTTATCGTTCTGTTCTGTACTGGACGGAGAAGGGAGAGTCCAAGAAACATTAAATGAGCAAGTAAAACGTCTTCGAAATCATTATAAAGGCGGAACTTAGGAAGTAAATTAATTCCAACTCGGGTAATTCGTTCATCACATTTCATGAACTATCATTTAGGCAAGTCATGACAGTATCGAGGGAAAATGTACATCAAAATTAATTTCCACGCCCAACATATTGGAAAATAACCGATTTTACTTGAAAAGACAGGATTAAAATTAATATGCGGAATCATACAAAGCGTTATTTATCTGTAATACTTTATAAGACCGAGTTTATCTCGCATTATTACAATAAACAAGAATGCTTTCCTGTAACAAAGAACCAAAGTCTGGTTGTGGTTGCCAGGACAAGCTATCCTGGAAAGAAAACTAAAAGCATGAACACAGACAAAGAAGATAACGAACGCATTTGAGAATGGAAAAAGACAACGACGGTCACTGGTTCGGAATAATTAAACTACTCTCTCTCTCTCTCTTTTCTTCTTTTTCTTTTTTTTTTTTTGCACTTTTAGTGGCACTAACAGAGTTCAATAATATGGTAACTAGCACAAAAAGAAGATGTTGCAGTTGAACTTATCTTAAGCAAACTTTTCATATTTAAATAACGGGTTATAATTCTACTTCTTTGCTTAAGAGAGAGAGACATCAGTCATCTTGATTAAAGGAAAAGATATAGGGATAATAGTGCATTCCACATACTCACTGACGTGGACTTAATTCTAATTGTGGTGATGAACCATTTCTAAATACTTCCTCAGTCGAGAAAAACCTTTAAATAAACAGTGGATGCATATGCATCTCTTTGACAATCAACAAAGACCATTAATTGCAAAGTGATGAGAACGATGGAACCCATGAATACGTAAGATCCTATTGAAAAATGAATCCGTTAAGGAAGCAATCCCCAATGTACATATATACCCCAAAACACCTACTTCAAACAGACTATTTTACTTTTAAAGCCGTCAATTAGTTTATTTCCAGGAGCTGATCAAGTTCTTACCCAAAATTCTAGTTTTAGGAAACGCCTAGTAGATACAGCCATCAATCTGTAAGAGGTTTGGAGCCGCAACATTCACGGTGTCTTAATCAGTACCTCTGACAGAACACAAATCAAGCAATGGTATGCCTGCTCAAGGGGTTGACACAAATCTATGAGTTCAATAACAGGATCTGGCAACCAGTGAAACTTGTGAACAAAATGGAGATGTAAACTTGAGTATTTGACCAGAGGCAACAGTGCTTAGATTTATGAACTATGTCTGTGATTATTTCCTGACAGAGAAACTCACTAGATAATGATAAGCAGGTCACTAGAACTATCACATACGATTCCAATATATCTGAGTATTAATGTGTGTATGCTGATATACTCACAGATAAACATATGCATTTTGTTCATTATGAATATGAGATATCATCAAACATAACAAGCGGCAAAACTGATGGAAATTCTTGAAAAAGTTTAATTGCGAACGTGTTCTTTTTATTACTGAATTATTTGCTTTAGCACCAAAAACATTTGCAACAAATTTCTGATATTTGACAAATTGGACAATCTATTGTAGCTTGAATGACAATCACCTTTACAAGGATGCTTTTCTGAATGCCAGAACACCGATGGTGATGGAGAAAAGAGCCAATAAAGCTCCTTGTCTAGAAAGTGCAAATTCTGTCCATGTCAAGGGCCTCGTGACTTGGAACAGTACCTTCTGGAACTGCTCATCTAAGTCCTCTAATGATCCAGTGTTGTCAATTATTATGTCAGCCTTAGACCTTTTCAAATCCAACGGCATCTGAGCATTTATCCTGTTCCTAGCATCTTCCTCACTTGTTCTGTCTCTTGCCATAAGCCGTTGAAGCTGAATTTCTGGATCGACCCAGACAACAACAATGGGCTTTGTCCACTTATCCATCTTTGCCTCAAACAACAAAGGGATGTCAAGAACAATAACCTTATGTCCTTTCAACCAAAGTTTCAAAATTTCTCGGAAGATGCCAGATGATATGTAAGGAGCCAGCAGCCTAAACATAAGTAAGCACAGAAAGCTTCAGGAAACTAGAAGATCAGAAGGTTTCTTATCTTGAAGTTCAATGCAACTGTTAATGCATCGATCAAGCAAACATCAAAAAATCCAAGGTACATCATTATAAGGAAATGGATACTGACTTCAGAATGAATAACTCAGCTATGACCCAGGCAATGAAGGTGCACAAATTTCAGACCGATATCACAAATCACACAGCAACTACATGCATGACAGTTAAAAAAGAAAAACCTCAAAACGAATTTGTCCTCTGTTTCATCAGAGCAAGAAATTTTCCTAGTCGAGCAGAATCTTATGCGAGGTAAATTTGCTGATATATCCAGCATGGTCCGATCCCCATTTTGAAGCTAGAACTAGTACTGCAAGTTTAGTTCAGATTTACCATTACCTATTCAAAACTTTACGCTTTGCAGGATCAGAAAAGACAATTTGGCCGAACTTTGGCCTATCAACTTCTCCATCAGCTTGTAGGATCTCCTCCCCAAATACAGCAACAACTTTCTTCCATCCACCAGTCCCTTTCTTTAATACATCCTGCAAGCACAACAGGGAATTTAAGAATTCCAATGAGGAAAATATAGTCTTCAAGTCCTGTCAAGTGGCAAGATGCCATCCTCTCACTACATGGATCCACACAATTGTTGAAACTTGCTAGAACAAGAATGACTCCCTGCTGTATTTTATGTGTGCTCTTAAGTGAAAATATCTGCCTGTTTTTACATGACACAATTTAAGGTTGCCATACTTTATCATCTCATAAAGGAAAATCACAAGTATTAGATATTCACAGAAGCTTGAAGTAGGAGGGACACTGAAAAACAAAATGCAAATCTCGTTAACATGGAAACTGTTTAGCCAATAACACAAGCCTCATTTACCCAGTTGAACGAGAAAGTGAGATCTTTCCAAAAAAAGCACTCTCAAAATCTGCACAACATGTCTCCTTGTTGGAAATTCCAACTTCTAGAACATCCCCTTGTTTTCATATTTCTTTTAAAAAAGGAAAGAGACCGATAGGAAAAATACTCAATGAATATAAAATAAACCATCTACCATCCCCTTGCTTTCATATTTCTGGACAGAATCTGATGTACATATTGTGATTGATTTACAGTCATCAACTTCAGGAAAACTCTAAAAACATTCTTTTCAAAGATCATTGTAACAGACCAGAATAAGGGAACATTCTCAAGGAATATAAAGTGAATTATAATTAGGCAAATAAGTCAATATGACCAATAATCATAACTTAAGCAATATCAGGAAAAAAAAATACACGAGCAACGATGTCGGCATCAACAACAGGGACACCATGGGCCTTGAAATGGTTGGAGACTGTACTCTTCCCTGATGCAATTCCACCAGTCAGACCAACTATCCTCATTCTTCTTTCTTTTACTTCTAGTTATTGGATCAAACACTCTGAAAAGTGGGGGTGTGATCTGTCGACTGCAAACCAGAAAAAAGGCTATATTTGTCATTCTCCCTTCACTACCAAAATCAGCATCTACATGTAAACCTTAAATGGCACAAACTCTACATACAATTAATCTTAAAAAAAAAAAAAGTCATTAGGTTGGCAAAGATAAACATTGAATATAAATTTTGATAAGAATCACCAAGATCTGTTATTGAAAAGAAACGTAGCATATAATTCATACATTCATCTAAACCAAAAAGCTTTGATTTTCCACAAATTTCTTGACAATCAACAGACCAACATAATGTAGACACACAGACTTAAATACGAGAAAATAGCAGAAATGGGGACTACCATGATGTGGTGGTGAGAACACAGACATATCTCATTTCACCACTACTGCTCTGTGTTATAATGGGGGCAAAAAAAAACACCACGGATGTTATTAGTGCTAACTTGTGCTGCTTCAATTACAGCTTCAAACTCAAATTTGAGCAGCATCATTACTTATTGCTCTCTAAATTTCCACAGAAGATTTCCAGCGATATCTTCAATTTCTACAGTATATCTACAAATTACTTAAAAGACCCATAATCCAAGCAATGTCAGGAAACCTTTTTGCTCTCTGGACATGATCTGAATTAGGTCATTGAATTTATTTCAAAAGAGCGGGATATTAATCTACACTTACGTGTTGAAGCTACCCAAGAACACAATAAGCTGTCATTAATCAAGAAGGGATTGGAAAATTTTCACTTTCTAAGGCTCCGTTTGTTTCACAAAGAATGTGACATTTCTGGAAAATGTTTTTTGGGAGGTCATTTTCTTGGAAAATGACCTCATTTCCCAGTGAAAATGAAGAGGAAAATATTTTCCGTCATTTAGAAAGGAAATTTTTTTTTTTTTCTAAATAAGCATGCATTTCTGATCATTGGTCTTGTGCTTGGCCTCTGCGGCCCAGTCTATCAGCCAGGCCCAGGCCTGAGTCCATCAAGGTTGAACACCAAATTCTGTGCTCATGCCTCCCTGTGTCCTGTCCATCGAGCCAGAGCACAGAACACTACGAGAATTATAACATGCAGTCTTACAATATAAAGTATGGATTGTCAAGTTTCATCTATTCTGACCCCATTCAATCAGTAGAAAGTTGGTCCATAAGTAAATTGAACACAAAATGACACTAAATTTATTCCTTCAGCTAAATTTCTCATAGAAAAATATAGACAAGTTGATTCATTCTCCACAGAGAAGGCAAACATCATTCAAAAAAGATTCCCATCCTTCCTAATATTATGCCCAAAAATCATAAAAAAATCTCAAGATTAGTAAACTGACTTGTTTATTTCCAATTAGTATGATTCATCAGTCAACGATACATATCCAGTCATTCATGCTTCCTTTTTAAATCCACAATTGACCATCTTCAACAGAAACTCCCCTCCCTCTTGAGTTTCAAGATCAGTCAATGAATCACAAGCTAATTGCTATTAAAAGGAAAAGGAGCAAAAGACTACGATCCGCAACTTGACCAATCAATCCCAAGCTAATCGCTGCAAAAGACCGCAATCTACTAAAATTAGCTCCAAAGATCGATTCTGCACAACATGCGACAGCCAATAGCCGTTCTAAAGCTCGTGACGCATTGGAGGAGGATGAGACGGCGGCATCAACGATCCTGAAGAGCTCTGCGCTCGCGGGTCGGGATTAAACCCAGGCGAGTGACGCAGCATGTGCCGCAAAGGAGCTCGCGGCATCAGGGAAGGGGGAAACGAAGCTCTGGGAGGGGGGAAAGAAGCCCTAACATAAGAAAGATGGGAAAATGATTTCAGATGGACATCATTATCCCCAAGTTCAGAAGGATATTTTCCGGCCGATGGAGCCTAAGCAGAATTTTGCAAAATCAAAATCAAATGTCGGGGGATTTCGTCCCCCCAGTATCTCAAACTATTAAAGGAACGATTTTTTTCGCACGATGTTAAGCTGGAAACCACGAGATACGAGAGAGTATAAAGCTTATTTGAGTCGGATGATAACCAAAACAAAGCAAAGGCAAGAGGAATTAGGATCACCTGTAAGTTCAAAGATCTCGAAGGAGAAAGCTCGGCCCACGCCTTGAAATCCGGCGGCGGCGACGGCGGTGGACGCCGGCGTGGCCGAGAGAGATAGGTAGACACGAAACTGGTGGCGGCCGAAGAGACTTCGCCGCCGGTGGCGTCGCGGCGAGACGACGAACCTGGTCGTGAGGCTCGCCGGCGCCGCTGCGTGGGGTTATGCCCGTTGCTTCGCCCTGGGTCTCTGAGCTCACTTGATCAAGATCCGTGGGAAAGGAGAGTCGGTTAGGTATTCAGTGGTTAGGTTTCACCAACTCGTGAGAAAATATTTGGTAGGTGAGATATTCCACGTAGACCTGTAGCTCACCACTCAGAAAATGACACGTGGCGTCCATGTCAGCAGTGGGCCCACACATGGGGCCGAACCCGTTTCTCCTCTCTCCTCTGCCGAACCGTACGTCTTCTCTCTCCTCTGTCTCCTCTCTCCTCTGTATTATGTCCTCTCTCTCCTCTGCAAAGGGGGAGAGAAGCCCGACCTCTACTCCGGCGAGGGGAGGAACGTGACGGCGGGCACTCCGGCTCCACCACCACCGCCGAGGCCACCCCTCCGCCGATGCCGCTGCCCGCTCCTCCACCTAATCCTCCACCAGCACCTCCACCACCACCGAAGCCGCCTCTTGCACCACCACCGAAGCCGCCTCTTGCACCACCACCAACGCCTCCCCTTAGGCCTCCGCCAGCTCCACCGCCAAAGCCGCCACCTCCTCCAGCTCCTCCTCCGAGTCCTCCTCCTCCACCCACTCCACCACCGAAACCACCTCTGGCTCCAGCACCTCCACCAGCCCCACCTCCAAGACCCCCTCCACCTCCTAAACTGCCACCACCTCCTAGACCGCCCCCTCCAGCACCCTCGCCAGCCCCACCTCCGAGTCCACCTCCACCCCTAAGCCCCCACCACCGCCATATTCTCCTCCAAGACCGCCTCCACCAAGCCCCCCGTGTCTAAAAAACTCTTTCTCGTCTGGATCCACGAGCGGAGGCGGAGGGGCGGGGCTCGTGGAGTGCCCGAATGCCCCGCCGTCGGGTTCCCCCCGCCGGAGCAGAGGTCGGGCTTCTCTCTCTCCTTTGCAGAGGAGAGAGAGGACAGAGCAAAGAGGAGAGAGGAGACGTACGGTTCGGCAGAGGAGACAGAGGAGAGAGGAGAGAGGAGAGAGGAGAGAGGGGTTTGGCCCATGTGTGGGCCCACCGCTGACGTGGACACCACGTGTTTTTCTGTGAGTGGTGAGCTGCACCGGCCTACATGGAATATCTCACCTACTCAATATTCGTAGGCTGACGTGGCCTGTACTTGTGTACTAAAGCCAATAAAAATTGACACGTGTCAATGACGTGGAAACTAAAGAAAAGTCAAAACTATTTTCCCTCTCATCCCCCTCCTCCGTCTACAAGAGAAGTGATGGAGATCCGGATTTCGAAATGAGCCGGGCTATATCGAACCCTATCGCTAGGGTATTAAGTTGTAATGAAACCAGTGGTCCGCCCGGAAGGGTCCGCGGCAATTAAATAGACATGGTCTATTATCCATGTGAATTTATTTATTTTATTCGTGTAAATATTTTATAGTAAAATAAATAATTTGAAAAAAAATCCATAAAAGTGATTATTTGTATCTCTTATAAAATGAATAGATGAAAAATATATTAATCATTCACGAAAATGTGTAGATATAAATTAGTATCGATGTGAAGACTTTTTTCATTAATTAATTATTTTAAATGGTACAAATGGAAGATTTCAAAACTATGCTAGCAACTCTCAATTCATAAGACATAAATCTAATGGTTTCTTCACATAGACAAAAAAGAAAGGAAAGAATAGATGGAGCGTATTGATTGAATGCTAATTAGTGATAGAATTTTTGCCAAAACTACACCTGTTAAAATGGTGCATAACCTATTTATGACCCATTTATATATTAAATGGGTCGGGTTTTTTTTTAAATGGGTCATAATTGGTTTAAAATTAAAAAGACTAAAATACATGGGTTGTTAATGGGTCAAAGTTTAAATTTACTTAGAACCCAACTCCTTAGTCCTTTGAGAGGACTCATCTCCTCTCCTCTCCTCTCCTCTTCTCTCCTCTCTCAAATCAAAACGATGAAACCTTCCTCATCGCACGACAACGCGTCGTCTCGCTCCCACCACTCACACAGCAGCTCCTCCCATTCGCACGGCAACGCTATCGCACGCGATTAGCACCATCGTTGGACCTCTCTCGATCCTCGACTATCGCTCGTGCTCGAACAACCCTAGCCGCCCCACTTTGCTGGCTTGATTGGCCATCAAAACCCAAGTGAGTCTCGTTCCCCATATGTGTATGTGATTTTTAAAAAATAAAAATAATTTACAAATTTTAAAATAAAAATTATTAAGAATTTGATTTTTAAAAAAATAAACAATATTAAAGGAATATAGATTATAATAATAAGTTTTTCTAAGTTTAGTTAGATTATGAAGTGTTTTAATAATATGGGTTGGGTTAAGTATGGATCGGATTGGGTATGAATCAAAAAATTTATATTATGTTTAAATGAGTCATAAATGGGTTAATTGATCAATTTGAGTCGGAGCCATTTATTTTGGATGACCGACCCAAACCCAATTCAACCAACCGTTTAACAGGTCTAGCCAAAATTGTGCAATCTTTAGGATCAGAGATGCTAACGGGTGGGAATAGAAGTGGGGGACCTAAGAACAAGCAGTGGTTACAACTTGAAGAGGACCACTGATCCTAATGAAAAAGGAGAAGAAGCCACTGAACTTCCAGGGAAGATAAGTACGAAGAGCACTCGTAAACTCACCCTCACCGAAGGGATGGCATGAGGACAGTTGTCTCTTCTCAAGCGCTACGCCCATTGGAAGGGACCCAAGGATCTTTTCATAATGGATAACCCTCAAACCATAATCTATTGATATACGGCGTAGATCGGAACGATTGATGGAAGAAACACCAAACATATCTTCGCCTAATCGGAAAAGGAGAAAAGGAGACTCCTCCCTTTGAATAGAATAGGATTCTTTTTTTTCAAAAAATGAATATTAATTTAGCCACCTTCTTTCCTAGCCATGCTCAACTCCTTAAGAAAATGTTGTCCAATTCGTGTATTTTTTACAAAACAAATGAAACCTTAAAATTAAGGGATGGAGAAATAGAGTTAGGAGATAAGTGATGGTGGGCGAAATTCATCAACAGAAATATGGAGTTAAAAAACACTTTAGAATAAAAAATTTAAATAAACTTACATGCGCTAAAGAGTATTTTACTCATTAATGAGTTGAAAAAAAAAAAAGTACAAATTTCACAATAAAATTTATGTATATTTTCTTAAGCTGTTCTCCACGTAACTATATATTGCACGAGAACGTTTTTTTATGACTGACTTTAAAACTGTGTTTAAAAAGAAGTTTTGCCCTAAACTATAATTAATGACGGTATGTAAAGGTAAAAGTTAGAATTCCGTACGTATAAAGATGTGTATATTATATCATGTCAAAAATATTATAATGTAATATGAGAAAATTTCTAAAAACAAAAAGATAATAAAAAGAATTATCACGTGGCATTTCACCTTCCCTATATGGTTTTTACGCTTTATAACTTTGCTACGCCGCTCGTATTCAATCAATAAGTAAGGATTTAATGATTTATTATTCCTAAACTTGTGTATTTTAATGAGTTTAAATTTCACAAAAAAATGGACAAAGGAAAAATATCTCAAATGTGTTCTCTAACGATTATCTCTTTCAATTTTTTTTCTATCATTGATTCTAAATTTGAGAAAAAGTCAAAATAGAAAAAATATGGTCACTATATAATTATCTTTTTTGAAACATTTATTGTTGACTTTTATCTCTCGATGGTATTAAAAATTGAAAAAAGTGAATACTAATAAAATGTATCGATATGCATACTTAAATTATTCAGTCAATTACAACTTGCTAGATGAATAACATCCATATTGTGAAGTGTACTTATTTCAGCATGTGAATAAGTAAACAATTTATCTATTTATAATTAAAAGACCAAAATGCCTAAAAACATAAATACGATTTGATACCTCTACACAAAATTCCAACCTTGAAAAGACCAAATGCTTTTTCTCGCGACACCCAAATCACCGAACACTTCCACAAACGTCACCATCGACTCTAGAGTTTTCTACGTCCCCTCCACCACACACCACCGTCCGACATCACCGTCGACCACCCGCCCCGCCATTGCCTTCACTACAAATTTAATCAACTCTCCTCTCCAACGTCATCATCGACCCCTCCCCTCACCGTGAGATACCGAATTTGGGCCATGGCTGTGAGCTCGAATCTAGCGTCGCCATGGCCACAAGATATTAGATCTAGTTACTCTAGAAATGTAAAATATATATAAGAGCAAAATCTATTTTATGCAAATCAAGCCCTATTATTTGCATAAACACTATACCCAAAATCTTATAAGAACACAATTTTTACAATATCATAATAGACAAGACATGTACCTTGATCCATAATGTTTTCTTGTGAAGAAATCAATTGTAAGGTGAAAATTTTGATTTCTCTCTCTTGACCCTTTAGGCTTTCTAACATTTTGATGGAGAGAAAGATGTCTTTCTTTTATAGGGTTGAGAGAGGACCCAATTTCTAATTAGGGACATTGCCTTTTATAGTCACACCATCCATAAGGGTAAACACAATAGTTAGAATACACCTCTCTATTTACTAATAGGAATTTAGCACATAGTAATTATTAAACCCAAACCACAATAGTTAGACATCTAGTGAACAATAAAACATAATGCGCAAAGTGTAAGCTAAATCCTTTCTCAAATCGACTAAATCATAAATCATCATTAAGCAAGAATTTATAAGGATCATGGCAGTTGTATGTCATTAGTTCAACATAGTCCCTTCCATGTATCACAATATCAATTCTATACTTAACATGATCAATAATGAGAGATGACATAATTGTCCAACAATAATGTTTCTTATCAGAAACAAATCTTGTTAATATCCACATAATTCATTCATGTATATATACCAACATAAGTGGACATGATGCATAAATGTATCGGAAACAATACATAACTAATATCGGAGTGTCAAGTATATAAAGAACATAAACTTTAACATGATGTCAATAATGGTTTTCAGTAATGCCCATTCTTCCAACATGTTCACTAAGATGTCTTTAGGGGCAACCCTTTAGTTAACGGATTCGCAACCATTAAATTGGTGCTAATATGCATAATTGACACAATTTGTTTCTGAACTTCTTTCTTAACGGAAAAATATTTCAATTCCATGTGTTTAGCACCCTTAGAATATTTGTCATTTTTGGAGAAAAAGATTGTTGCAGCATTATCACAAATAAATTTTTAGTGGCTTGGCAATACTGTCGACAATTCCAAATTTTGAAATAAAATTGTGCAGCCATAATCCATTAATAGTGGCATCAAAACATTCCACAAACTCAGCTTCCATAGTGAATACAGTAATGATAGATTGTTTCGCACTTTTCCATGGAATTGCTCCTCTAGCTAAAAGGAACAAATATCCATATGTGAATTTTCTAGTATCCACACACCTAGCAAAATCTAAATCTGAATATCCTATCACTTGAAGATGATCGGACCTCCTAAATGTGAACATATGATCTTTTGTCCCTTACAAATATCTCAATACTTTCTTTGCAGTTTTCCAATTATCCAATTCTTGCCCAACATTCCGACAGCAAAACCGATGTCTAGCCTAATACAAGTTTGAACATACATCAAGCTTCCAACAATAGATGTATAAGGAATTTGTTCTATTTGTTTACGTTCTAAATCATTCTTTCGGCATTGCATAAGGCCAAATTTATCTCATTTTTAAATTGGAACACTTGTAGAGCACTTTTCAATCTTGAATCTCACTAAAACTTTATTAATATATACTTTCTAAGACAACTCTAACAATCATTGTGATCTATCACAAAATATTTCAACTCTAATCACATAGGATGCATCATCCATATCTTTCATTTCAAAGTTCTTAGGGAGGAATTTCTTGATCTCATGTAATAAACCAAGATCATTAGTAGCAAGTAAGATATTGTTAACATATAGAATCAAAAATATAAACTTGCTCTCATGACCTTTAAATATATACACCGATCAATAATGTTTTCCTTAAATCCAAAAGAAGTGATAGTATTATTAAATTTAAGATACCATTTTCAAGAAACTTGCTAAAGTCCGTAAATTGACTTTTTAAATTTACACACCATGTGTTCATTTCCTTTAACCAAAATCCCTCTGATTGATCCATATAAACTTCTTCATCTAAATTTCCATCAGAAAGACAATTTTCACATCCATTTGGTGCAACTCTAAGTCATGATGAGCAACTATAATCATAATAATTCTTAGAGTCCTTCTTAGACACGAGAGAGAAGGTCTCTTTATAATCAACACCATTTTTCTAAGTAAAACTTTTGACAACAAGTCTAACCTTGTATCTTTGGATATTGTCATTCGAGTCACATTTGGTCTTAAAGACCCATTTACAACCGACTCTTTTACAACATTCAAGCAAATCAACAAGGTCCCATACTTTATCGTGATCCATTGATTTTAACTCTTTTTTTATGGCGTCAAACTTATTAGTAGAATTAATACTTTCCGTGACTTGTGAAAACGAAACTGGATCTTTATCAATTCCTAAGTCAAATTCAAACTCATGTAAATAAATCACATAGCCATTAGAAACAACAAATCTTCTTTACCTTTGAGGCTTTCTTAATGCCGTTTCACATGGTTCATCTACTATATGTTCATTATGTGAGAACTTCATTATGGAGTGTTTGGTCATTTATTTGTTGTTCTTGTATGTGGCCAAGTCATTCAACAACTATGGAAACAACAACCTGAGAATGAGTTATGGGTAAATGTACTTGCACCATAACTTCTTGAATTTCCACTTTTCGTGGTTCCACACTCCCACTAATTTCAACATTTTCAATGAATTTAGCATTTCCAGCTTCAATAATTCTTGTATTATGATTAAGACAGTAAAATTTATACCCTTTAGATTTTTCTGGATAGCCAATGAAGAAATCACTAGTTGTTCTTGAATCCAATTTCTTTTCATGAGGATTATAAATTCTTACTTCCGTTAGGCATCCCAAACATGCAGGTGCCTTAAACTGGGTTTCCAACTTGTCCACAGTTCAAAAGGAGTTTTAGGAACTACCTTACTAGGAACCCTATTTAACAAATACATGATGGTTTTCAAAGCATACATCAACAATGATAAAGGTACATAAGAATTACCTAGCATACTCCTAACTATATTCATTAATATATAGTTATGCCTTTTCGCAACACTATTTTATTGCGGTGTGCTTGGCATTGTGTATTGAGCACAAATGTTATGCTTTTAAAGGAATTTAGCAAATAGATAAGGGCATTGTCCAATTTCCTCATACTTTTATAATATTCACTACCTCTGTGAAATCTGACAATTATCACATTTCTATCTAACTGTCTTTCAACCTTATTAATAAACACCTCTAATGTGTTTACCAATTGAAAATTTTCATGTAACAAATAGACATAATCATAACGTGAAAAATTATCAATAAAAGTGATAAAATATTTTTCTCTACCAAACGATAGAACATCAAAAGGTCCACATAAATCGGCGTGTATGGATTCAAGGAGTTGTGTGCTTCTTGTGGCTGCTTTCTTAATGTGTGTTTTGTGTTTTTTTTTAATACAATCCACACAAATCACAAGACCAATAAAATCCAATCATGAAGGATTTCATTTTTTTATTAATCTCTACATTCTTTCTTTGAATATATAATCCAAATGTTTATGCCACAAGAAAGCTAAACTTTCATCCACTAAGCTATGTTTCAAACCAATATTATAAAGCAAGGTCAATAGAATCTCAACAAATAAATCATCAAGCTTTAATTTGTATAAACCATCACAAACCACACTAGAACCAGTAAGATGATTTTGTTTAAATAAACTGCAATACCCACTACCAAACTTAAAATAATATCCAGCTATATCAAGTTTTGATAATGAAACTAAATTTTGAGAAACACAATGAACATAAAAGGTTTGGAAAAGATTTAAATGATGTCTAGTGTCCAAAATCAAACGGTACATCCTAATGGCTTCAATTGGAGATTTGACTCTATTCCCCATGAAAATAAAATTTTCATCCGGATTTATGGTTTGAGTTGTAAGGAATTCCCGCATCATATTTGAAACATGAGTAGTGCAATTAGAATCAATCCACCAAGTATTATAAGGAACTTCTGCCAAGCATAATTCGAAACATATAAAAATATTAAGCTTACATTTCTTTTCGAACCATGCCTTACATTTCAAGCAGTCTTTTGATAGTGTCCAAGTTTATTACAAAAATGACACTTATCATTTTTTTTGTTCCTTCTTATGGATTTGGGCAAATGACTCATTAATCTTTAGTGGTCCTTTATTGTCTTTTTATTCTTCCTTACTAGTTTTCTTTTGGCCCCAATTGACCCATGAGATTAACAGAGTGGAATCATTGCTTCTTAAGTTTTGCTTCCTCTTGAATGAGCATACTTTATAGTTCAATTACATTACACTTATCCTTTATAGTATTATAATTTATTTGGAATTGACTATACTTAGGAAGCAAGGAATTTATGATAAACTACACAAGGAAACTTTCATCCCCCTTCATTCTCATGAAACTTAATCTTGTTGCTATATTTGCCATCTCAGTGACATGCTCATGCATGTTAACGTACCCATTAATCTCCCAGCAGCTGACTTATCAACAGAATCAAATTGAGAACGACTTATTACAAATTTCATAAGTTCCTTAGCATTATCAATTTCAGGAATGATTGACTTAATGTTGTTTACTACTGTCATCTGCATGAATATTAAGTTTGGTCCATTTGATCTTTCCTAAGCCTTTTGGAAAGACTTTTCTTCAATGCTGCTAGAAGCAGTAAGAGCAACGGGCTTATCATTTATAAGTGTTAAATCAAGATCAAGAACACCTAGGTGAAACTTGACTTGTTCACTTCATTCAGAAAAATTAAGCCCATTGAACTTCATAATAGACGAAGCTTGTGAATGAAGAGAAATAGGAACATATGCTACAAAATTTATAGAATGCTCACACATTTACTACTTTGAGTCGTCACTTAAACACATAACCCAGATTCATACAACAATCATGTAACATTAAATGCACATTGAAGTTCTCCTTTGAATGATACAACAATATACAATCATAAAACATAATTGATGCTTAAATTTAATTTCACATCATCAATAATTATATATACTCCAATTAGACACTCTTGCTATCTTTGGATATGCTAAACATATATAACCAAGTATACTAATTAACCATTATTATGTTCATGATTATAAAATTAACCGATTGACATTTGGGCAATCCTTAAATATTTTAGGAGAATGCCACAAAAAACCTCAAATTTGTCCCCGCGTGACACATTTATCCCAAACTTTTATTCGAAGGCATTTTCATCTTTTTCTTTTTATTTTTCTTTCTTTTCTTTTCCTTTATCTTTCTTTCTTTTCTTTTTTTTCCATCGGAGGAGCATCGACGTCGACCCTTGCCCGACTCAGGCGAGGGCTACCCTCCCCAGATCCGGCGAGGGCGGCCCTCGTTAGATCCGGGAAGGGCGGCTCTTGCCCGACTCGGGGGAGGACCGCCCCCCCCTGGGCTCGGGCGGGGGCCGCCCTCGTCGGCATCGGTTGAGGGCTACCCTCGCCTGGGCGAGCGAGGGTAGGGTGGGGGTTGGCCTCGCTCGCCTAGGCAAGGGCGGCCCCCACCGGATCTATGCGAGGGAGAACCGCCCCCCCTCGGGAGGGCGCCCTGCCCTAGCCTTAGTAGGCGAGGGGCTCACCCAGGGAGGGCAACCCTCGCCGAAGTCGGCGAGGCCACCCACTCCTCCCGGATCGGAAAAAGGAGGGAAAAAAATAAAGCCTTTCAAAATAAAAGTAAAGGGCAAATTTTGAGATTTTTGTGTCCTTTTTAGGGTAAATGTGTCACACGAGGCAAAGTTCGTAAATGTCAAAGGGTCGTCGCCCTGGGTCAGGGAGGGCAACCCTCACCGTTTTGACCAATTTTCAGTGTAAATTTGATGCAAGGGCCAACACAACCCATGCTCCTCACATATTGATACTCCTCTAAGCAACTTATTTAAAAAAAAATAAATTATTTGAATAGAAAGCACAAAAATAAAGTAAATTAAAAATAAAAATTAAAAATAAAAAAAAAAGTAAAAGAAATAGTTTGAAAAATATTTAAAAAAAAAATCAATTTTTTTTAGAATAAAAGTTTGATGGGTAAATGTGAATCTACCTAATAACTCACTCAACCCATTTTGAGATATTTTTTTCACTTGACCCATAAAAACTTTCAGGGTAAATATTTAACCCATATTTAAGTTCCACTTGAAAACGACCCATTTAACTAAAAGTGGGTCATAATATGGGTTTATGAATATTGACACCTTTAGTCACGCATGGTAAAGTTTGGAGTTTTTCATAGCATTATTCCAATATTTTATAATTAATGAACTTCAAATTACTCATGAAAAATAAAATATATAACATCATATCATCTCATTAGTAGCATCACAAAAACATGAGTAGTTGAATTTATTTAATTTGATGTCTATGACAAATATTCTAATACAACCACTTTGGTGACTTACGAATTACACATAATATAGATATCAAATTAAATAATTATAATAATAATTATTTCAATTGAATAAAATAAAATTATTTATGCAATTAAGAAAATTGGAGCGATGTATATGTAAATTTATACAATAATAGACCCATACTAAATATATACACATATGCAATTTATTCAACATAAATTTTTTCATCAATCAAATTGCAGCGGAAAATATATATTTTTAAAAAAGATAGTAATTAGGAGAAAGGCCGATGGGCGCGTGCAGCACACGCACCTAGGCCAACGTGCTGACGCGTGCGTTACATGTGCGCAAGTGCGTGTGGCGCATGCACTTGACAGGCAAAGCGCACTTGACGCGCGTGGCGCTGCCTTTCTCACCAAGTCACCATGTCTGACGTGCGTGAGATGCACGCACCTGCACCTACGAAGCACACCAAACGCACGTGGCGCGTGGGTCCACACACCTGAACCCTTAGTGCGTGTGTGGACCCACGCGCCTTCTTCCTCACGTCCATTCTTCGTTTTTTGCCATCTTCACCCAAGTTTTTTCCCTTATTCGGATTTTCACAGAGGTCTTTCCTCCGAAAATAATACAAAAACAGAAAAACAATTTTACAAATCTTCATCTATAAACAATAATATTTCAATAATCGGAAAATCACTAGTTCTCAAACCATGCTATGATACCACATCATGTAAGGGCAAAATCTATTCTATGTAAATCAAGCCCTAATATTTGCATAAATACCATACCCGATATATAAGAACAACATAATTTTCACAATATCATAATAGACGAGAAATGTACCTTGATTGATTATGTTTTCTTGTGAAGAAATCAATTGTAAATGAGAAATCTTGGTTTTTCTCTCTTGACTTTTTAGGTTTTTTAACATCTTTGATGGACAAAAAATGTCTTCTTTTTTTTTTTTTTATAGAATTGAGTGATGACCTAATTTATAATTAGAGATATTATCTTTTATCGTCACATCATCCATCAGAGTGCATAGTAATTAGAATACACTTCTCTATTGACCAATAGGAATTTAGCATGTAATAATTATTAAACCTAAATCACATATGGGCCATTAATAGGTCATAAATAAAAATCCAACAAAATAAACGAAGAGGCCACAACTCACATTCAGAAAACCTAAAAATCACACAATTTTCATCAACACGAAACTAATAATCCGAACGGACTATTGGGCGAAGAACCAAAACGTTTTCCTATCGGACTAAACTCGAAGAGTTAGTTTCAATACTTTCCCTTGAATTGGCTACTAAGCAAAGAGATCGATTTACAAAAATAAGAGCTAATTACAGTGATTACCTTGAAGATCGCATCTCCGCGGGACAAGATGAAACGCGAGGTAGCAGCGGAGGAGGAGCAGCTATGGAGACGAGGGACGAGACGAAGAAACGTTTGGTTGCGCGAGAAAGATGGGAAAACGGAGAGAGGAGGCGAGTGTGAGAGAGCGATGAGAGGATGTGAGGGCGAAGAGGCGACTTAGGTTCCGCTTGGTAACGTTCCTATTTCTCTATTTTTCTGTTCTTTTGTTCCCCGAAATAAAATAATAATAAAAAACAGAAACCCGTTTGATAATGCCAACTAATTTTTCTATTCTCAAGAATAGAAAATTGTTCTCAGGAATAGATTTGGAATAAAAAGAAGAAGTAGAAAAAAAGTAAGTTATTATTCCTAAGAACAATTTCTATAAACTATTTTTTGGAGACTACTCACTGCCCATAGCACACCGCCGTCCGCTCACCACCGCCCGCCACTTGCCCCCAGCAGCCCCCGCCATCAGAGAAAAAAGAAATAAAAATTTTATGTCGGTACCAAACGTATTTCTATTCATTTTCTATTCTGAGAATAAGAAATTTTTGTAGTTACCAAACGCATTATTTTATTCAGAAATTATTCAAGGAGTAGAAATAGAAAAGAAATATTTTTCAAAAGAAATTGTTCCCAGTTTTAGAGGGTATTTTCCATTGACCTGAAAAATATTTTCTTTGATCGCATATTTTCTGCCCTCAAATACTGGAAATCATTGAAAATATTTTTCGTGAAATGAATGGAGCTTCGTTTCACAAAAATTGTGATGTTTTTGAAAAATCTTTTTGAAGAAATCATTTTTCAATGTTCGACTAAAACGTAAAACTGAACTGAAAAACATTTTCTTATCATGAATGGAGCTTCGTTTCGCGGAAATTGTGATGTTTCTAGAAAATGTTTTTCAAGAAATCATTTTTCAATTTTCGACCCAAAAGTAAAAATGAACCGGAAAACATTTTCTTGAGCTCATTCCATTGTTTTCCTTATGCATTTAAACACTTCAAATCGAAACTCAGCAAAACTCCAGACAAAAACTCAGTACTCATCAATGCAATTTACACAAATCCAACAATAGAGCTCGCGTATGTTAGGACCATGTACATTCCCTTCGTACTGAGAACATCGGCCACACCAAAATTCCACCTCTCGGACTTCCAATCCTAGACAAACTCTTTCTTATTTCCATGCGAGAGCCAATAATCACTTTCCAGACGGGGGAAACAGACAGGTTCTAAAGGGAACCCACGTCATTTATCTTTCCCTCCATATGCTTCTGTCGGCCTATAAAAAAAATGGTCTCCACGTGATTTTGCAGAAATGGATTAAAAAATTATCCTTTTCATTTTCGATAAGCAATTATGAAAAAATAACACAAATAATATATGAATTTTAGTTTAATGTTGTATCTGAATTTTTGATTAGTTCAACGGATCCCTAAAGTATCGATAAACATCCAATTTAATCCTTAAACTATACAACATTATTCAAAGTTGGCTTTTTGTTAATTCAAGTTTAATTGAATCTACTGATGTGACTTCTTCCAATGCGTTAAGCTCGATTGGTAGACCCAAAAAAAAAAGTTACAAGCGAATTATCCATATAAGATATTGATCTAGGTCCAAGATATAATAATCCTTGTTATCAAGTGATGAACAATATGTTAGTGCGTTAATTTATTTATTTTTCATTTTCTAAACTTAATAGATAAAGAATGGATATGTTAACTCATGATCTTAAATATTTCAATTCAGTATATAATAATTCACATCATCAAAATAACATTCGGTTTTTTATTTGAACAATCGAAATGATTATATTAAATATTTACCAAAAATTTAAGAACTAGAAAAATTATTCAAAAATTCATAAACTTATTAAATTTTTGCCAATGCAATTTTAAATAGTTCAATTTCGTCAATCAACTCTTAAGCATTTTTATATTTTGTCAATTAAGCCTACTCAATCAATTTTGACTAGAAATTACTAACATTAATACTTTTTAATAATATTATAACAAAATTTCACAATTTTTTTATTAATTTTGTTATCTTTTTCCTTTATCCTTTTTTTTTTTCTTTAACCCTAGGGCTGCGAGGACTAATACTCGCACCCGTGGCCAGTGAGGGTCCTAGGGTTAGGGAAAAAAAGAATATACAAAATATAAACAAATTAAAATTATTATTAAAATTATCAATGCATCAGCATCGATTATCCTAAATAGAATGCCTGATATCCACATTAATAATTTCCTTGCCTAGATGAACTTAATTAATGAAATGGGATAAAATTTTGAAAAATTTATTACTAAATTGATAAAAGTCCAATATGTTAATGATTTTTTGAATAATTTTCTTTTTAAAAATCGTATTGAATATATTAAAAATTTAGGGATCATTTTATGTTACGTGACTCAAAATTCATATTTTGTTTTTGTCATTTTCGCTGCGTAGATCTTCCCAACGTGTGAAAATTGATCGCCAAGTGAAATGCAATGAGCAGGAGATTTTCAATTTTCAGTCCTGCAGCTTTGACTGGCGAGCAGTAACACGTGCAGCGCAAAATTTGCTTCTGCCCTGCACGTACAGATTTCCCCTCTTTTCTTCTTTTTCTTTCCTGCTCTCCTTCTTTTTTACCTATTTCTCAATAGTACGGCGGACTGTGCCGTTGCTTTCCCTGACTTGCAAGTATAAAGCAAAATTGGCAGCTGATAATGCGGCCATGGCACCTACAGAGACGAAAAGATAAGAGAGAGAGAGAGAGAGAGAGAGAGCGACCGAGAGAGATGATGACTCCGGGCGGACGAGACGACAAATTTGCACCATGTGGATCCCACGAAGGGTTTGTGTTGTTGATTTTTCCAGACTTGGGGGTTAGTCGGGATAAAGCCTATCTACTTTATTGAGAGAATGACATTTCGATAGCCGCTATGTACTCTTCTTCTTCTTCTTCTTCTTCTTCCCCGTCGTCTTCTTTCCGATGAGCAGCCACCATCCGCCGCCGCCGCCGCCTTCAACTGCCACCACCGACGTCGCCCTCTCATCGCAGTTCCCGGTCTCTTTATGTGAGTGCGCGCACGCGCATGTGCATGTTTGTGTCCGTGGCATCTCCGATCGGGTGGCCTCTGTGCGAGCGAGTAGTCAGAGGTTGCACCGCACGAATCATTACAAAGCTAAGAGAACGGTCTCTAGTTCGCGGGCAGTCGTTATGTAGTCACTACGTCTTCTGCGCTGGATCCCGATGGTCGACATTTCTAGCTGACAAAACTTTCATGTTCTTGTCCCCGAAACGGATCGAGAGGGTTTGCTCTAGGTCGTTTTTGGTGACCGAAGTTCGCGAGATCGATCGTGGTCGTTAGAAATAAGACTTTCGCTAGAAAATGGATTTGGCAATAGTTCAGACAAACACCTTATGATTAGCATATAACATCACACAGAAAGGGGACTACGCTAACACTGAAACAAAAGCAAACACCCGCGGCGACAAATCATTTTTCTTTTGGTCTTCTCCCACTTCACTCACTTCTTATCCTCGCCAAACTTCATGCCGTCGGCCACCTTCTTGAACGCCGCCCGCCCGGCCATCTCCTCCCACCACGCCTTCACGTGGGGGCGGTCGGTGACCACCGCCGCCCATGGCGTCTTCATGAAGTAGAACATGTAGGGGAAGTGGTGGAGGTCGGCGAGGGAGAAGAAGTCGCCGGCGAGGAACTTGGTCTTGGCCAGCCTCGCCTCGTACACGTCGAGGACCCCGGCGAGCTTCGCGAGGTTGTCGTCGATGAGGGCCTGGTCCGGCGCCTTGCCCTGGAGCGGGACCACGAAGTGCTGGAAGATGATGGGCGACATCACCGGCTGGAAGTGGTGGGACTCGACCTCGACCCACACGCGGACGGCGACGGACTCCTCGGGGCTGTCGGCGCGGAGGAGGTCGTCGGTGGTGGGGGTGTGGTACTTCTTGGATATGTACTCCGTGATTGCTCTCGATTCTGATACCGCCATTTTCCAGAAAAACAAGACAAGTGAGAGAAGGTAAGACCACAAACTAGCCAAAAATAACGAGCACGAGCGTGAGAAACTGACCGAAAATGGTGAGATCACCATCTTCTAGGACCGGGATCTTCCCGAAAGGCTGCAATCAAAGCATAAGAAGAGCATTGATCAACAGAAACACCCCAGAAAGAGGACGCAATACACCATGCAACGACACACTAGAGTCTTTTGTGTACATTCTTGGCGAGGAAATCCGGCATCTTCTGCTCGCCGGCGAACATGTTGATGGAGACGAGCTCGAACTCGACCCCTTTCTCGTAGAGGCACGCCAGCACCCTCACCGTGCACGACGACATCGGGTGTCCGTACAGCTTCACCCCCATTTCTCACTCTTAGCTGGAGAGATACACAGAGAGAGAGAGAGAGAGAGAGAGAGCAACAGGGGGGTGAATTCACAGTGAAGAAGGGTGAAGAACGAAGGGCGACGAGCCCGTTTTATACACGGGAAAAAGTCTTTTTCTGCGGGGAGTGGTTGGATTGACTGTGAGCGTGGACGGTAAGGCATCCGTCCATACTCAGACACGATGCATGTGAGCAGCTGGACTTTTCCACAGTGCACACATGCAACAACATTGTATTTCGTACCGAAACTTTCTGACCGTGTGACGAGGACTGCACCGATCGTCGTCCTCCCCTTTTTAACACAATGCATGCTTCGTCGGAACTCAACTTCAGATGGTTCCTCCTGTGTCATCGGTGGAACGGCACGCAATGCAATAAATACACCCAATAACTTTTACGCCAACTGATACTCCTAGCTTCATTTCGCCCGGCAACGAGCAAAGTCTGGTTCTTAGCAAAAGGGAAGGACCGCATCAAACAATCACCGACGGTTCGAGGACCACCTCGAGGGAATCGAAAAGTTCAGATAATGTTCGTGTTATTTCCCCCTTATACCCACCGTTCTTATTGGTGAGCCGATTGAAAAAGCGAGTATGGTCCTTGCCTTGTCTTGAGCTTATTATCTAGACTAGAAGTGATTAACAGGCACCAAGATATTTAATGAGTTCATTAAATTAGGTGGAAAATAATTGGCGGACAGAGAGAGATAGAGAGTGGGTAGATAGAAGGTGCGTGCCGTTTATAAACCTACCACCACGCCATGCGATGATGACGAAAGTGATGGATGGCTTCGGAAATGACTTGGTCTCTCTAATGGAGATTAGAGTTCTTTGATTATCTACCTGGCGGGCTTAATTAATTTCTGGCACTTGCCCAAATTTGAGTTAAAAGAAACAACTTTGCCCTTTCATTTTCCCTAAAAACCTTAGCCGTTCCCATTTTTGTAGCTTGGGCTATGTTGATGTTTTATCTTTTTTATTTTATTTTTTGCTAATTCATCTTTTATTCGAAATGAAGTACCCATTTTCGTCCTCTTCACGAAAAGTCCCCATCATCTTTTCTTATTATTGAAAGACAGCCAGCCAGGGATCCTTCTGCTTAACTTTCAAGAGGTGTGCACGAGCTCAAAAGAGAGTCAGAAGATTAGCTCAAGATGGTTACATATGGGTCATTACCTAGGTGATCCTAAATTTATCGTCCAAAATTCAATACAATCATAAACTTTTCGTTTTCACCAATACAATCCTAAACCCTAGCACAAAATTCCAATATAGTTTCTCTTGTTAATTGCCGCCAAATATCACCAATATGGCTTCGCATCATCGCCAACCCCCTTATTTAGTATGTTGATGTGAACAACTTGAAAATCTCCGCTTCAACAATTTCCTGTGATAATTGGTTGTTTAGATTTCATTAGAATTTCATACAAAAGATTATGACTACATTGCTAAAATTCAAAAGTTTAACGACTGAATTAGTATTCTTATAGTAAGTTTAGGACTAAACCGGTAACACGCATGTCACTTTCTAAGCAATCTCTGGTTTCATTTTTCATGGCCCACTTTCTTCTTTTCTTCTTTATAAGAACATGCTGAGCTTCTCCGGCGACAACGACGATGTTTGGTCAATTACGCGAAAGCTACATGGCGAGACAAAGTCAAAAAGGAAGACATGAAAAGAGATATGGTAGCATTATTTTTTTTCTTGAGAACAACGAAATTGAAATAGTGAATTGTTGGACTCGTGGTCAGCAAGCTCCGGTGCTTCAACCAGTTCCATTGGGTTAATCGAAACTTGGAGGTCCAGTTTCTGAATAATCCTCTTTTTTTTCAATGCCTGCGCCGTTTGCGAACTACGAAGCATTAATTTAGTTGCAAAATATTTGGGAGGACCACTTATATTAAATGGTACAGTCTTTTTCTTTGATCTTTGTTTGACAAGTTTTGATAAAAAATTTCAAAAAGTTATAAATTTATTGTAATTTAATTTTATCAATTGAATCATAAAATTTTTAATATTTTATCAATTGAGTTCATTTTGTCAATTTTAACTGAAAATCATCGATGTATACTATTTAAATATTTTCAAGTTTTTCATTAGAAAATTTTCTTTTTCTTCTTTCTTTCTTCCTTTCCTTTCGCCGGCTATTGTCAAGCCTGGTCGATGGCTGGTAGAGGTTGCTGGAGGCAAGGGACGCCTGGATCTAGGTTGGTGAGGCCGCCCTTGCTTGGGGCCAACAACCTCCATTGGCCATCAACGAGGTCTAGTGGTGGCCACAAAAGGAAAACGGAAAAAAAAAAAAAAAAGGAAAATAAATAAACAAAATTTTCAATGAAAATAATATTAAAAAAGTGTTCACGTCAACATTGATTGTGCTATATAAGATGGCCGGCATCCATAATAGTAATTTCCAACTAAAATTGGCTTAATAGACTTAGTTGACAAAAAGTGAATATTTATGACTTAATTAGTAAAATTGAATTGGCAAAAATATAATAAATTTACGACTTGAGGACAACTTTGCCATATAACTTTTGGATTTCACAAGTATGGAAATAATCAAAGTAAACAGCGCAGTTTCAATTTCAGTCCGTCACATGCTTTCGCTCTGAATCCCAATGCTTGGATGGAACTTCGGAATTCATAATCTACCTTGAATTAAGAACATTAGTCGCAATATTAAAAGGCCTTCCTGCAGCCCTTAATCTCTTAAATCTGAGGTCTCCATAGTTGGTGAATGTGCTTCATTTTGTTCGTAGAACGGTCAAAGACCACACAAAAAAAAAAAGTTAATTGGTTGTCAGACCCAGAGAACAAATGGCACTACCGATGCAGCGATAGACTATAGTTTATAATTAAAAATAATCACAATTCCTTCCTATTCTCTTTTCTAGGGTTTCAGCTAGTTGACTTGTGGTTTCATCTAGGCTTTGTCTTAAATGGTATGGTTGAATGTAGATTCGCCCCCCATCACCATATGCATCGACTCAAAGAAATATTTCAAATAGTTCCATTCCAATTTTTCTGTTTATTTCTTACGGAAGAAACTCTCCCGTTAAAATGTAGCTACACAAATTGAACTTACTCGTTAAGTGATTAACCCTAGCCTTGCTGTCGGTGCTCGTGCTTGTCACCCTCCTCGGAGGACACTATCGAAGAATCTTTAAGGGGAACTCCACCTTGCTCCATTAGACTAACTTGACCCACCAGCAAATACCTCATGTCATTCCCAATTAATAAGACTCAAATAAATAGTCGCATTGTCAAATTATATGTATCAAGGTAAAAAAATTTCGAGACCATGAGCGCAAAGTTTTTACATGCGAAGTTCATATGATATCATATTTATAGTAATTGAGTTTTGGGGATTAATTTTAACTAGGTCGCTAATGAAGCCTTTGGTTTGTGGATGCAGTTTCTGACAACAACCTTTCGTGAGGGCCGATGTCCTCCCTAAGTTAGATAGGCCACTCTACGTTCATAGGAAAATAATAATGTTGGACATATATATATATATACCCTTTTCTTTAAAAAAAATTCATTCTTGGGCGAGGAGATATTTTTGAGATTCTCGATTAATGGAGAGAGCCGAGGCTGTTCACTG
This sequence comes from Corymbia maculata, assembly GCA_014182735.1. Taxonomy (NCBI): domain Eukaryota; kingdom Viridiplantae; phylum Streptophyta; class Magnoliopsida; order Myrtales; family Myrtaceae; genus Corymbia; species Corymbia maculata. Next base: position 28,148,499 of record CM024692.1, on the reverse strand, counting down.
TATAATTTAATTTTTTTATATATTTTTTCAATTTGTTTTTCTAGAGAAAAGCGAGTAAATAATAATCAGTCAAATCAAACCACAGATTTCAGTGCAGCGATCTGATGTTTTTAGAGACTCTCACGAATCGTCTTGAGATCCGACATTGCCTTTGCCTCAGAATGCGTACACGACACACCCGTCTGAGGATGGGTAACGTGACATAATGCAACTGCAGATTGTTTATGCATGGGACCTGCATTTATTTTTATTTTATTTTTTAACAGTTTGCCCTCTTTTTCTTTAAAAATATATATATATACACATCGAAAGAGTACCTTTTTCTTGGGCCAGAAAAATAAAATTGGGGTAAGAAAAATGCAGAGGAAAATGAAAGCGGTGCTTCAGAATGTGGGAGTAAAAACGTCAAAAAGAAAATTTGACAGACCAAAAGTATAAAAGGAGATCTCACCGGAGTCATTCCGGTTCCGTTGACAGCACGAGTTGCATTTCCACAATGTCAAATGCAGACGACCGTGTGAAACCTCAATTACTGTAAGAGTGGTGGAAAAATTGAGTTCTTGTTTTCAAATCGTTCATTATTTATTAGATATGGCAGAGGCGAGGAGGGGTTGTTGGAATAGAGGGGAAGGGGATGGTCCCCTAGAGTCTCATGTAGATGTCACAGGCCTAAGGCTCGATCCGAACACGAAATCGTTACTAGGACTAGCCCCGAGAGGACCATCAATAATAACGATTTAGAACGCCCCGATACGTCCGCATGATTGGAATCGCAGGGATGCCAGATCGAAAGCTGGTCCAAGAAGTCATTGAAATGGCCATATGAAATCGAAGAAAAATGCGCTGCAGAAGGCGACTTCTGAATCCCATTTTTTAAAAAATTGTAGCTTTGGCCCACATGCTCAGAACGACAAAAGATGTCGGCGGGGGCATCTTTTTGAATAATTCAAAAGCAAATCCGTAAACCCAAAATCCAGAACGTATCTGTCCCCCTCGCATGTGTCCATCTTTCGCATGTCAAAAAGGGGGAGCATGCAGATTTCGCAAATCCTGCTCTTCCTTTTGTTCTCAAGCACTGCAAAGAATCAACTAGGACACAGGCCCCGGAACTGTGTTCTTCAGAATCGGGATGCTGTGGATGATTACATGATCGTCTTGTATTGGTCGGCCGGAACTGCTTGAGTAGGGAAGAAATCGAGGAAGCGTGGCACTTCTTTTTTCTTTTTCTTTTTTGGAAAAGAGGGGGGGGGGGGGGTGGTCTTTACATCGTTTCTCTCCAGCCAAAGTGAGATCAGATGCCAACTTTACACAATACTCTGTTATCTACATAAGGTACAAGAAAGTTCTATATAGGGACACATTCAAAAACTTACATGATATAGAGAAGAGAAAAAGTCTGGGAAGAAATCGGTCCAGCAAGAAGTCGTCATCACGAGGCTTGGGATTCCAGAAAGTTGTGGTACTCCAACTGGGTCATCTCTCCACCAGTTACTTGATCAAATTGACATCGATAAAAGCTGCAAACAAATTCCAACCGAGGTTGATTAAGAGCCAATTCCATATACTGCCTTTCACATAAAGTCCAGAGAAGAGAGACAGACAGACAGAGACAGAGAGAGAGAGAGACAGAGATGATGATGGATGAAAAAAAGTAGCTAGTCGTACGCTCAATGTCATCTAGCAGCACTTTGCCACATTTCAATAGAAAGCGGTGCCAGAGAGGAAAAGCTACAAACTGGGGGAGAACATGGAGATCAAAACCAAAGGCGCAGACTTTTTTGTCAATATATGACATCTCTTCATGCAAGGCTGTAGAAACAATAATTATACAGTAATATGGAAATACCTTCCATCCATTCCAAGAATGACAACCGTGTTCTTCTCATGACCAAAAGCAACAATATAAGGAGACCCTTCACGCAAGTGATACTGAGCCACAGACCACTCTGAGCTAAAATATTTAGGTAAAACTCCTGCACAAGAAATTTCACATTTAAAACCAACTTGGTGAAATGCAATAAGAAGCAAAGTTACTATTCGTAGACAAACTGAGACATGACACTAATCCAATTGCCTAATACAGTATTCCTACGGCTCTCAAAACTACATGTTGCTGTTCACTGAAGACTCTCAAGACATACAGAAATGATGGGATGAGAACAGATATGGTATCTCATACAACCAAAACTTCTCACGAATCCATTATGTTTGGTCAGAGTCCTCCAGATTGGCATTTTCTGATGAAGTGTGATCAGAAAGCAACTCATCCTAAGACTTGCATAGCCCATTAATAGCAACTCCACGAGCTTTACAGTAGAAAGCCTGCAGGTGAATTGAGTATCTAAAATGCATTCATGCTTTCTAGCAAAAGCTGAGCCTGAGAGAAACTTCATTTAAACCCTTATGCTGTAAATGAGGGACATCTTTTTGCTAGCTATCATGACACATGCGATGTATTAGATTGAATTTCAATGTTACATGCAAGAAACATCAGCTGTGAAAACATATCCTAAAAAAGCCTCAAAGTCTAGCCAACTTATTGCAAGTGATTCTCTGGCAATATCAAAGTTTCTATGACATCCGTGACCCCAAAAATTCAATTATTTCTGCATCAGAAGACATTCAACAAGAATCTATGTTGAAGCAAGAGCAAAACAGATTGCAAGTATGGTGATCACTGATAAGTGGGGTCACCATCTTCTGGAGGACAAGTTTCACTAGTTCGGCTCAAACATATTATCAAGAATGCTATATGAACATCCAAAACCATCAGAAGATGAACAAGTAACAATCTGCTTGATTATTCACCATAAAAGTAGAACTTAGTGATAGCACACAAGTTGGTCATCAACAGGAGGCATTTTACCTCTAATAAACGAGAGAGATGAATTTGAAGATGTAATAGCAGAACTAGAATCGGATGCACTTCCAGAAGCATCATTGCCTGAGGATCCTGAGTCGACTTTAAGGCCAAAAACATGGACAGTACCCTTGTCACTTGAAACCGCTAGCCACTGTGCAGTTGATGAGAAAGCCAAGCTATAAATTTCTGCTCTATCTGCACCTCTTCTCACCTGCATATGTTTTTGTCAATCGGAATCATCAATATATTTCAAAATCATGACAGAAACTAATTACAATGGTATTCATTCATATCTTTGAGAAGAATTATCAAACTAAGAAAAATGAAAAAGACGCCCAACAAAACATGCTATATGAATATAAGTTGATCTTTCAATATAACGAATTGTCAGCATTATGATAATTTCAATGCTTGATGAAAACCATATTAGGACGATTTAGACAACTTATGCTGTCATAGACAGAATCAAAATCCAGAAGCTAACTCAAACAGAATTAAAATTAGCAGTCACACCATCAACCCAATTTCTATCTGTGAAATGCCGACAAGTAATGGTTAAAATAAAATTGCCAAAAAGTGCTTGTCTTTTTCTATTACACAAAAAGCTTTGAAAAGCAGTCCAGAGGCTTCACACATTAATCTTCCATGTGGATTGGTCCATGATTCAAAAAATTGAGCCAACAGAAAGTTATTAAATGCAACTGAACATTCTTTGATTTGACCAAAGCGATATAAGACATAACAAGGACTCGACCTAGAGCCAACTGTCCCGTAAGGGTAAAAAATGAAGATCCACTGCAGTACATGGCTGTCAATAGTAGGAACAGCACATAAGTAACACTACATCTTACCAGCAACAACTGATTTGTCTCAATACTCGAGGTGTCTTAACATGGTGGACTCACAGCCGAGTAACTTACAAGTAAGCATTGCAAAACCAAATGTTCCAACCTAACTCTTAAATAAAAAGGTCCAGAAAAAATTATCCACTTGGAACAGGATTGACGATAAAAAACTATAAATGGGCATTAGCAGCACTATGAGACTAATGGAACTATGAGTTACACAGAATGGTAGGTGTTATTTACAATTAACCAGCTCCTAAGAAACAAAATACTACTCGATGCATAAACCCCAATACAATTTGGTCATGACACTGTCTAATAGTTATATTCACCAAAGTCAATTTCCAGATTTCAAACCCATGTTTTGCTGTAATATTTCCAATTGACCCGTTTCTCAGCTCAACAAAGGGCATTGAACACTTTCAATGTAGCTAAAATAAAGTGCATAAACCACATTCCAGTTTCACATAGACTAATTCCTCAATAAAGACAACGTACCTCCTGCAACAGAGTTCCATCAAACGCATTAAAGACCCTAATCAGAGTCCCCTTCGTGCTTGCTGTAGCCAGGAACTTGCCGTCCTGAGAAAGCGCAAAGCACGCGATCCGCGAATCATGCGCCATGATGAACTTGGTCCTCTTAGATGCGTAATGCTCTATCCTCACCTGCCCCTTCTGGAGCCCGGGACAGACCAGCACGAGAGACCCCGCAGTCTGCGACACGACGCAGAGCCCCTTGGGGTTTGCAATTGTCTCAATCTGGTGCAACAGCTTCATGTCCGCGAAATTGTACACGAACACCGTCTGCTCCAGGACCACCACTATCCGGTCCCGCCGCAGCCGCACGGACCGCACCGCGGCCCGGAACGTGAGGTCACCTATGCACCGCGACTGATGGTCGTCCCAGATCATGACCTTAGCGGGCGGGTACTGAGGGGCTGGCCCACCGCCGACGAGGGCCAGGATGTTGCAGCGGAAGAGCATCTCCGCCACTCCGATGCCGCCGCTCCCGCTGCCCGCACCGAAGTCGCGGCGGAAGATCTCGCGGAACGGCTCGCAGTTGTAGATGCGGAAGCCGAGGCTGGTGCCGGCGGCGAAGCAGGTGTGGTCCTGATTGAAGGAGAGGTGGAGGAGCTTCGGAGGAGGAGCGGGTGGAGCGGCCGGCGAGGGGGTGGGGTTGGCCGTGGCGGAGACGGGGTCGGGGTCGGGGTCGGGGGCGGGGCTAGGGTTTTCGTGGTGGGGGTCGTCGTCGGGGATCAGAGAGAGGGAATCTACGGTTTGGGAGAGATCGGAGGGGTCGGATTGGGAGAGGAAATCGTCGGAATTGGGGGTATGGCTAGGGTTTGGCCACGGAGGGGAGGAGATGGCGGAGAGAGTTGCCATGGAGGAGGCGGTGGTGGCGACGACGACGGTGATGATGGTGATGGTGGTGGTGGTGGTGGTGGTGGTCTGAGTTTAAAAGAAATACATGGGTGGCTTCGCAATTTTAAAAAAAACAGCTTAGTTCTTTCTTTTTTTAATTCGTTCGTCCAATTGACGGTCTTGTCCCGGTGGATGTGAGGGGTGACTGGGGACGGGTGGGGACAATTTGGAGATTTCGTAGGAAAATGGCGGGATGAATTTGGGATTTTGATTGAATTCAAGATTCGTTGATTCGGAGGGACACTGCGTCGCGGGGAAGGAAGCGGGGGCAGAGCGCGTGTCGTTCGCGTCCGCACCAAGCAACTCCGTCATCACTTGGACTTCCACGACGAGCCGTCTAGAAAACAAGCTGCCTTCTTCTTTTTTTCTTTTTTCTTTTTTTTAATCTTTTCGGCGTTTCTGTTTTTCCATTGAATCAAGAATTAAGAGTAATGATTCGGAATCAAACATGCATAATCACAAAGTTCCTCATGACCCCCTCAAAAGAGAAATTTAAAAAAAAAAACCGCTTGGAAACAATCATTAACTACAAAGGTTGTCCTTAGTTGGAAAGAGATTTTGTTTGCACCTTTTCCACAACATCACCCTCATGAATTTCGAATTGACCAAGGTAGTCAGGACTAGACTATCACTTTGTTAGAAGGGAACGATGCTCCACAAGTTTAAGGGAAAAATTATTGCATGAATTCAGAGCGTGCCATCCATTTTACAATGATTATTGATTAGATGAAATGAACCTCACGTAAAACCCACATAATCCAACGGCTTATATGAGATAAGTTCACATGATTCAAATATAGATAGATAGTTTTCTAGGCACATCTTCCATTGAATCACGCACATTCAATCCCACTTGTTGATCCCATTTTTCCCTCACAAAATGAGATTAAACATTGGAGGTCTAATAACCATAGAATGCAAGGACAAGATATTCAGGTAGCGTAGTAGCTAAGGATCATATCAAGCACTCGTAATGTATACTTACTAAGAAACATTCGATTTTGAAAAATTGACGTATATTGTGAGAAAAGAAAATCCACTATGACAAGAAATTTAGCAGGAGCTTGTCTGGCTTAGCAAGTATATTAATGAAGTCCTCATTTCTGACATGGAAAGAATATGGGAGAACGACCTTAGAGAATTGAATGATGACGAAAGCCACTGAACGACAGTCAAGTGCGGTATAGCCAAAACAACCCTCACTCAACCCATAGAAAAATGCTTGCTTCTGATACGGTCTTCCTTTAATTTTTCCATGGCAAAAGAGGAGGATGAGATGCCCCATGCATGCTTCTGGCTTCCTTACCTAAGAGCAAATTGCTCGGCTGATGCCACCTACCCCCAACGAATAGAACGCGTTCCCACATCAGTCCGGAGACGTGAGAAGGTGTCCGAAGTTTAATGCCACCCGTGAGATCTTAGCTTCTAAGCCTAGTCCATTTGTTTACCGTCTCCAATGTCAACCCCGCATCACATTCGCCTTCACCTTCACATTCCCATTCGCATTCTATATAGATTCCGCCCTTCTTTTTTTATGGCGAAACAGACATGGGACAGCATTGGTCGGGACAGTGAGACACGGCGTTGGATACGGCACCATGGACACGTGAACCAGAGAGGTAACTTCCATGCAAATGTAAAAGTCAAGCATAAGAGATCAAAGATGCTGTTTTCCCTCCGTGGTTTCGATGAAAGATGCAAGTCATTGACCAAGTAATTTAGCAGAGCATATACGAACTGCGCAGTCAAGTGGTGAACTCGTTCCGACAGGGGTTACTGTTGGAGAAATAATCTGTATCAATCCTTGATTGATTCCCTAGCCAGATTCTAGTTCATTAATTGATACGGGATCGTAGATTTAGAATAATTTAGGAAAAATAATATTGCATATAGTTTCCTTATTTTACATTTCTTGTACTATATAAGTTGACATATACATGTACATTGATTCAGTGTGATAGAATATATTAAATCATATTCTTCAATCCTATTTCGTGTCATGGTATCAGAGCGGGTTTTCTAACCCAGCTTCCGCAATTTTTTTTTTCTTTGAATTGCCTCCGATTGCTTTCTAGTTTGTTGTTGTGATTCCTATCCCGCAAAACAAATTAGCACATCGGATTGGAATTCGATTTCATATCCAAGATGCGAGAATCCAAATGATCATGAAATTGAAGAATCACCTACACCGAAAACTCATCTATTCAAGCTCCGGAGGAATTGCAGCGCGTTGCACAAATCTCCTCGGCCCCTTCAGCCCAACCTGTTCAAATCCAATGGCCATATATGCCATGGATGCTGTCCGAGGGCCATGGGCCCCGGGGCCCAATCAATGGATTCCGGGTCCAGTCCAACGGTGGGCAAACCACGGCCCACAGCCCACCACAGAAAATCCGGACCCGGCTTCTCGGGGTCACGCACCCGAATTCAATTCGGGCGGGTCGGGAACGAATCCCTACCCGATCCGCCGCCCGGAATTGTGCCACCGCCGTTTCCGGCCGTCACTGGGCGTCTCGAACCCGGCGACCCTCTGTACACTTCACCGGCTGACGGACCGGAGTTGCGATTGATCACCCTCCAACTTACCGGATCCGATACCTATTCAGCGTGGGCGAGGGAGTTTCGGCGGGCCCTCGTCACAAAGGAGAAAGACGGATTCCTTGATGGATCGGTTCCCTTTCCGACCGACGACCGAATGCAACGTCACTGGCGCCGGTGCAATCAACTAGTCCGAACCTGGATCGGAAATTGCGTTGCACCGGAAGTTGCCGCCGGACTTCCTCCGACTGAAGACGCAAAGAAAATATGGGAAGACATTAAAGAAATGTATGGAAAACTCGATCGCGTAAAGGTTTTCTCCCTCATGCAAGCCCTCTCGGAGTTGAAGCAAGGGAACCTCTCGGTTACCGCTTGCTTCAACCGGTTATCGGCCCTTTGGAATGAACTTGAAGCGGCGGAAGAACGGCTCGACGGACCGGAGACAACCCTAACACAAGATGACAAATCAAAGAAAGGGAGAAGACGACTCGTTTTCTCTTAACCCTAAATGACAATTTCATACCTTTCCGGTCGCAAATCCTCACCATGGATCCGGCTCCGACGCTCGGGAAGATTTTTCAGCTGGCCGTCCAAGAAGAAAGCCAGCAACTTGCAGCCACCGGAGGAGGAAAAGGGACCGAAACCATGGCCCTTGCTGCTCGGATTTCCGGTCGATTTCATGGCGGACGACAACCGCCGCAGAGAGGGAGAAACCTCGGAGGAAACCCTAGAGGAAATGAGGAAGACGATGCTGAATTTTCTAGAAGGGACCGTATGAACGGTCCAGATCATCGAGGGGAATCCAACGGCTCAGATCAGCTTCGATCCAACGGTGGAGATCTTCAATATGGACGTGGATCTGACGGCCCATATTCTTTCCGAATCAGCGGTGGAGATCAGATCAACTGGCGCAGATCCGATGGCCACAATGCTCCCCGATCGGACGGCCTAGATCAGCGGCGCGGAAAAGGATCGGATGGCCAGTATTCAATCGCCCCAAACTCTGAATCAAATGGTCCTTATAATGCCACGTCATCACCGAAAGGGGAGGCCAAAATTATAAATTTAAGGGTAAGTATTGTGAATATTGCCATCGTCCACATCATACTATAGACACATGTTGGAAATTGCATGGCAAGCCAAATGACAAAGAAAAGAAAGGGAAAGAATTTTCTCGCTTATCGGTATCGGCACAAGGGAATGACAACGTTCATCAACCAATTACTCAAAATCAGTATCAAGAAATAATGAAGGCGCTCAATCAACTGAGGACGATTGACAAAGATGCAAATTTTTCAGGTACTTCATTGTGCAAAAATATTAATATTACAGTTGATGCATGGATTATTGACTCGGGCGCCAGTGACCACATAGTTTGCAATGAATATTTACTTTCAACTGTCTACAAGAAAACTGATCCATACACATATGTCCGTCTTCCAAATGGGACTATTACTAGTGTGCGAAAGATAGGTACTGTTTACCTTAGCCCAGACATTATCCTAAAAAATGTCCTCTATATCCCTGAGTTTGAATTCAACCTTATATCTGTTTCCAAAGTCGTGAGGACAATTCTTGTCGAGTCAACTTCAACTCTGAAAATTGTTCCTTTCAGGGCCTTTCGACTGGGAAACTGATGGGCTTGGGTAGAATGGAACAAGGACTATATTTTTGGATCGCGCTTCCCAGTGATTTTGATTTGTCTTCCTTAAATAAAGGCATACACTGTAATGCTATTGCTAGCAATAAAAAATCCCTTTCTCATAAGCGTCTAGGCCACAGCGCCATCTTTCCTTGTTCTGATTGTAAAATATGCCCTTTGGCAAAACAATCACGAACATCATTTCCTACTAGTAGATCTCGAGCCACTAGTATATTCTCATTGATTCATATGGACATTTGGGGTCCTTATCATACACCACATCGTGATGGATCTCGTTTCTTTCTTACGATTGTAGACGACTATTCCCGTGCCACTTGGATATTTCTCATGCAATCCAAAAGTCAGACTTTTTCATATCTGTCGAAATTCTTGTCCATGATCAAAAATCAATTTGAGAAAAACGTCCAGAGAATTCGCACCGACAATGGGAGTGAATTTTTTTCAAATGAGTGCCAATCTTTCTTATCCTCTCAAGGAATACTTCATGAGAGTTCTTGTGCCTACACTCCTCAACAAAATGGAATTGTTGAGCGCAAACATAGACACCTTCTAGAGGTTGCTCGCGCATTAAAATATCAAGCCTCTATTCCCGAGTCCTTTTGGGGTGATTGTGTGGTCACGGCGACCTATTTAATAAATCGCATGCCAACTAGAATATTAGCAGGGTGCACACCATTTGAAATGTTGTTCGGAAAAAGACCAGAAATCGGTCATCTTAGAGTATTCGGCTGCCTATGCTACGTGACAAACGTGAGACATAAAAATAAAATGGATCCTCGTGCTGTTCAATGTATTTTCATGGGATACCCCACCTTACAAAAAGGTTATCGGGTTATGGAGATATCTTCAGGACGGTTCTTTGTTAGCCGAGATGTTGTCTTCCAAGAACATATATTTCCATTCAAGGAAATGGTGTCTCCGAAGACACAACGATGCCAACGTCGAATCAACGGCAATTTTTATCGAGGATTCTTTATCTATGGCACCGCAACATGTGCTAGTTGTGCCGATCCACAATCTAATATATGTCCGAGACAATGTGTCCTGCATCCCGAGATAACATCGAAGAGACTTCGAGTCTTCTACTCCAATATCGCCACAAATTACAGTGGATCTTCATCAGCATCACATGAATCCTTATCATCAGTTCCAATCACTCAACCTCGACGTTCGGGACGAATGGTGCGCCCTCCCACATGGACCAAGGACTACGTATGTTCTTCCTTGAAGACTAAAGGTACACAATATCCAGTCTCTTCCTATGTATCCTTTGGTCGATTGTCACAAGATCACATGTGTTGTATTAGTCGAATTTCTGAAGAACAAGAACCTTCTTCTTATGAGGAAGGAAGCACGTGACATACGATGGCAAAAGGCCATGAAAGAAGAATTGGCTGCTCTTACCAAGAATAACACCTGGGATATTGTTTCATTGCCTTCCCATAGAAGACCTATTGGATGCAAATGGGTGTACAAGATAAAATATAAGGCGGATGGCTCAATTGAAAGATACAAAGCTCGGTTTGTCGCTAAAGGATTCACGCAACGTGAAGGTTTTGATTATCATGAAACCTTCTCTCCTGTTGCTAAAGAAGTTACTGTTCGCTCTTTTTTATCTGTCGCTGCATTTCGAAATTGGGATCTACACCAAATGGACGTCAATAATGCTTTTCTTCATGGTGATCTTGATGAAGAAATTTACATGGAACTTCCACAGGGATTGCGCGACGATGGGGGAGTCTCGTGTATGTCGTCTCCGCAAATCACTATATGGGCTCAAGCGGAGCTTCTCGATAGTGGTATGCAAAATTTACCACAGTACTTACAAATGTAGGTTTTCGGCACTCTAAGCATGATTATGCACTATTCACATGGGCCAACGATATTTCATCGATCTATTTGTTAATTTATGTCGATGATATACTTATCATGGGAAATGACGATGTTGCGATCCAAAGCTTTAAAAAATATCTGCATTTAACATTCCATATTAAAGATTTGGGACCACCCAAATATTTTCTTGGCATTGAAATAGCTCGATCCAGTGAAGGAATTTCCCTCAGTCAACGGAAATTTGTTCTGAAAATCATATCAGAAGCAGGAATGGCAGGATGCAAACCAGCTGCCATACCTATTGAGCAGAATGCCAAATTGACAACATATGAATATGATGCGAGTTCCCCCTCTTCGAATGAAGATTTACTTCTTAAGGATCCATCAACATATCAGCGACTCGTTGGAAAATTGATCTACCTCACCATGACCGGGCCCGACATGTTATGCGGTACAAATACTTAGCGTTTATGCACAATCCAAAGCAATCACATATGAGTGCAGACCGAAAGTGGTGAAGTATTTAAAGGGGTGTCCAAGACTCGGAATTCTTTTATCTCGTGATTGCAACATGAAGATGACGGTCTATTGTGATACGAATTATGCTACCTGCTCGATGACGAGGAGGTCCATTACTGGTTTTTGCATCAAATTGCGAAGATCCTTGATTTCCTGGAAGACGAAAAGCAGTCAACAGTTTCATTATCATCACTGAATCGAATATCGAGCTATGGCAAAAACTGTTTGCGAAGTAGTTTGGTTACGAGGATTACTTTCAGACCTTGGTGTGCAGGTTAATAGCACAAGTGAATTATTCTGTGATAATGATGCTGCTCTCAAGTTAGCAGCGAATCCGGTTTTTCATGAAAGAACAAAGCACATTGAAGTTGATTGCCATTTTACTCGAGAGAAGATTCAAGAAGGGATTATTACCACTCGAGGGATTGGAACAAACAGAACAGCCCTGAGATATTTTTACTAAGCCTTTATGCCAAAGGCAACACACATATTTGTTGAGCAAGCTAGGCGTCTTTGACATCTATAAGCCGCCAGCTTGAGGGGGAGTGTTGGAGAAATAATCTATATCAATCCTTGATTGATTCCCTAGCCGATTCTAGTTCATTAATTGATACGGGGATCGTAGATTTAGAATAATTTAGGAAAAATAATATTGCATATAGTTTCCTTATTTTACATTTCTTGTACTATATAAGTTGACATATACATGTACGTTGATTCAGTGTGATAGAATATATTAAATCATATTCTTCAATCCTATTTCGTGTCAGTTACCCATTGCCTTGCAATGCGGGGTTGCTGGAAGAACAAGTAAACGAGGGACTAGCACATCCAGCCAACTCTGCAGCAATCAGTGCCCATGTTTTAGCCACACAAGTTGCAAAAGCTTTAGCGAGGCCATTCCGCTAGTAATTGTCCATGACACGTGATCTTCAAGCAATGCCATCTATATAAATCTATATGGGCTTTCGTCCCCATTTGCTCGTCATTCAATTGACTGGAGATTGGTCGAGTACCCCAAATTTATTTTTTGTTAAATCCAGTATCTCAACTTTTTATATGAGAGTCAACGAGAGACACTAGTTAAGATCACGGATGAAAACTTCCCACTTGACTAATAACACCATTAAATAGTCGTTAACCATTTATATTAACGTCCAATGGGTACCAACGCATATAAATTTCCAGCGCACCTATAATGCAATTTCTAAGCACTAGCAAATAAATTGGTGTCCAATAGAGCATAATCATCATATTTAGAAAAGAAATCCAAAAGAAAGTTCATGTAAACTTCTCATCCTAATGAGAAAATTTCAGTCCAGATACGCATCTCTTCAAACGAACACTATTTTCATTTAAGTTATAGATATAGATTATAGACCCCATGTAAGCCTCCACTCCATTCCGGTAGTTGCCACCATATTGAACGTGAAAGACTTGACTCATAAAATAAAATAAAATAAAAAGGGGATGTGAAAAAAAAAAAAATTACAAGGGCTTACGCAACCACAGATTTCGCATTTGATTGTGCCTGAACTTCTTAAGGATGAAGTAGGGTTGACAGGTCAATCAAATGAAGTACCCGGGAAGGATATGCTGTCATCTTGTTTGTCAAAACTGAAGTCAAACCAAGACATGAGAAAAGTACGTCGACAAAATAATGCTCTTCTCATAGCCCATCACTTGCACCTCCTTCCTGCAAAGTACTCGAGGGTTAGTTTCCAACTTTCAGCAGCACCAATGGACGTTTACTACCATCACAGATCATGCCCACATCCACGTATAATAGAACTTCAAATAAAAACAGCATTTGGAATGAGATTTTCCATCCAAAATTCAAGAAATAAAGATATATTTACAGGATAGAAGGTAACTGAATGACCATAAATCTGTGTACTGGCAACTTGTGAGGGAAATTCTGGTTTGAGACTACAATAACTTAATAACATTTCCAGATGTAAAGAAATCTTAATGAGCAATATTTTCCTGAGAATTATGGCGAACAGAGGTTAGTAGAACAGTACTTCAAGCAAATTATACCTACCAAGGGGAATAAATGCGAATCAGGTTTCCAATTTCGAGATCAACATCGTTGCAAATTCTTGAATTAAAAATTACAGTCCTCTTTCTCCCTGTTAAATCTGCCTGACTACAACGTGAGGACAGGGTTCCCTGCATACACAAAAATGAACATTCACACCTGTTGTGCACACATTTTTACATACATGAATGTATACGCCCAAAAAAAAAAAAAATTTGCATTACTATGAGTACTTATGCAAAAAGGGAAAAGCAAGACGGTTTCAAGAGAATAAGCAGTTACAGTTCAGTAATTATATTCTTCCAATTTGAATCAGAGTAACAAATGAAACCGTCCCTCAAAATCCATTTATGATTTTTCCAGTCATCGAGCAAAAATATAGATGTTGACAATAGCTCTTGGACTTAAAATTGGTATCAATCAGATGGCATAAAATCTGGATAATTACTTTTATCAAGGAGAAGCTTAATAGCCTGGCTTTTCAGTTAAGCATGTAGGTAGATTCCTCCTAAATCTCTTAGACCGACGTGCAATTTATGAGAATGATAATAAATATTCCTTAAAAATTGATTTTAATCACAATTTGACCTCTTGATTCTGTTCCAGAGAGCAAAGACAAACTGTCAGCTTTCCATCCAAGTTTCTTGACAGGATCATTACATCAATGAAGCCTGATCTACCTGAGGAAAAATGACAAATAATCAAAACTAGGCAACAATAAAAAGCACCTTTTCTTAGACATCAGTCTAACAATTTTAGCTATGTCTCATTCCATCGGTAATTTTACCAATCTTTTTGTTTAATTAAGCCTAATTTTTTAATTCTATATCAGAGGCAATGCTGCTTTCAGGACAAAAAGTGGCGAGATCACAACTTGCGCTGGCACCAGCCTGCAGCTTCTTAAAAAATTCCTGCTCGCTCTCCTTTTCAATCTGCATGACCTGTTGCAATCGTCCATATAGTCCAAAGCTGCAGAATGATAGGCAAATGCTGTCAGGACTACCTCTGCTTTTACCACCATAAGCGTATGAACAAATATTTAGCCCCTGAAACTACCCCAATGAATTTGGAACTGCGATAAGAGCGCTTTCACCATCCAAAGGAGTAGAATCTAAAACTTGCTGAATGCAATCTGCCATGCTTTGTCGTTTACAGTGTGCTGCAGGAAGCTTCAGCTCATCAAAGTTGTTCTGGATGGAAAAATACAAACAGTCTCAAGTGTACGTAAGGAAAAGGCACAAAAGAAGAAAGGAGTCAAGGTCAAGGAATACCTCATTGTCACTAGGTGATTCACTATCCATTGCTTCAAGCTCCCCTTCATCATCTGGCTTTCCTTGTCCTGTAGTGAATGTACCTCTCTTGTTTGAAAAGACCCTCCTAGGCCGTCTTTTTCTAGCAGACTTCATCATAAAGCAGATCAAAAAGTAAATCCCTTGTCCTGACTGGTAAAAGATTTTCAAAGAAAGGAAAGGGCAAACCGTTTCATTTGGAAGGCTCCTGCTGTCATGGAATCCATCTAGAAGGTCAGCCATAGAATGCTTAGCATATCCATGTCCAAGAACTAGTGCATTGGATGGCATTACTTCTGAATCTTCATTTTCTCCTTGATTGAAATCATCAGGGGCATCTATAGCTTGACAGCCTGGATCTATTCCCTTTACATCTTCATGTATTTCAGGCTGTTCATATATTTTTTGTGACCCCCCAATTTCATCCCTCACAATACGGGACAAGTGTTCATCCTTCCGGTGAAAGCCAAATGACAATTTTGCCTTGGTTTTGCCTTTGGAAGCTGTTGCAGTTAGTTGACATATTCAACCGCAGATCATACCATGCACAACCATGGACAAAAATACAGCAGACTTCAAAGAGGTGATAATGGGTGAGAAGTAGAAATAATGCTATAGTATGCAACGGAACCAAGCAAGAAATTCAAGAAGGAAAGAGTCAATCAAAAGTAGGAAACCAGTCACAGGCAATCCCCTAAACGAGTCAATGTGAAGTTTCAAAAGTAATTAAACCCAACAGGCTTAGATCATCAATAGCTATCCAACGAATCCAAATGAAGTTTGGTCTCCCAGAGAAAAAGCTAGCTACCTAATGTCACTGACAAAAATATTTGGTCAAATATCACACCATCCTATATGTTGATTCAAGGACAAAGTTTGGTAATTAAAGAGAGGCAAACAAGGAACTTACAGATAAATATATATCATGAGATAGGCAAGCTGTAAATCATATTGCAAGATTCAATTTAAATAGTTCGGTGAAAAGTAAGAAATTCAATTGAATCACCCCAAATTCTCGAAAAGAGAGTTAGACTAGTTTTAAAATCTACATCAACTAAATTGTTAGGTCAACCACAGAAGAGTGCAGGGAAAAGCACGGAAACCCAGCTAAAATACAACACATACATATGTACTCTGTCAATTTTGACCTCAGAATAGATCACCGGGATGATATTCTTGAAACAGCATACCATTTGTTTCATCAAGAATTGAACTCTATATGACAACCTACGCCATTATCGTGACATCAAGTCTACTATAGTTCCATAAACTGCTTTCCATCGGATATAGAAATTCTAAACCCTAATGGAGCAATTATGTAGTCGTAAAGCTATGGAAGGAAATTTCAGAGAGGCACAGAAACAGAATGAAACATATACAATTAAAACCTTCGAAGTTATGTAACCTTTAGAGTACGAAGCAATTTTGTAGTTGCCTGATGGCAACGTATGAAAAGCCATGGGAGGAAATTTCAGAGATGCAAAATAACAGAACGAAACATATACATTAAAACCTTCCAAGTTATGTAACCTTTAGAATGGTGGTTTGCTCTAGAGTGGGTAGCATGTCTCAATGAACACGAAGCAGTTTGAATAGACTGGACTGATTCTCCAGCAGCTTTGACTACCACAGAGGGCATTGGCAGTTCCTTCTCTTTCAATTCAGAGGCATGAAAGCCAACTTCCTGAATCTTTCTATGACTTGACAGAGTGGAAAGTTCAAGAGAGCTACTTTCCTGAGCAAGGTATAATAAAGCAAAAGAGGCTTAGATAATGTATGACAATATCCAAGGACAGGTACGCCATAGCCAAGTAAAGGGCTGACCTATTTCTTGAAGTACCTCGTCATCAGATATCATTTCGTCATCATCTGCAATGCAGCGCATGAATTCACTCTTCTTAGAGCAGATGAAGGGACACTCATTGCCAAAATCGGGAACTTCAACCTCATCGTCCAGAGGGAACTCAGCTCGCTCCTAATTGAACAAGTTTCACAATTAACGATAGAATCATTGTACTAAGCCAAATAAGCTGAATGCATTATCCAGAAAAACCTTTAACACCTGCCTCAAATGGTTTAACAGAGCTCCAAGCAGCAGAAGTTTCTCCCGCATCTGATCAAATTGCAGATATTTGAACATTCCGTGATAAAAAAAACAGTTATAATGATGGACACTAGGGACGCAGTAGCAGCACCACTTGCTAGATGATAAGTCGATCATTAAGGAATATATCAACATGGAAATTCTTCATTCCAAATTTGCATTGATCGCCGACAAAATATATCAATTCAAAGCGAAAAAGAAAAAGAAACAGAAATACAGGTACCTCTAAGTTTTTCCAGCTGAGACAGAATCTGCAGTCCGTCCTACGCAAAAGCACAAAATACACAGTCAGATATCTCAAGAACCGAGTTGAATTCGAGCGGTGGTATCATCTTGCCCGCAGACTCATAATCATGAACACACGCATTCAGTATTTCCCAGACGGAGCAACCACAGAAGTGATCGAGCATCAAAAATCACGCCGAACGCAATTCAACGAAACGAAGAACGATCCAACGGAGAGCCGAGCGCTAACCTCTCTCCCGGCGCGCGCGCCTAACGAGACACAGTCATCCGACAGGTCGCCGTCGATGTCTTCCTCGTCAGCTGCGATTGTTCATCAGGTTCATCGCCACGACGTGAGAGAGAGAGAGAGAGAGAGAGAGAGAGAGAGAGTTTGTGGAGGCGAAGAGCGACGGGAGAGCGACGGGAGAGCACCTGAGAAGCTCCGGCCGGCGTCCGGATTTTCCGGGAGAATGCTTCGCCGCCGCATTTTCTCTTTTGATTCCGGTCGCTTCAGCTCCGGGACACTGGAAGTGGAACGACCGAGTCGCTGAGTCGCGCGGGTGCCAGAGCCGAGTCGTTCGAAACGGAGGAGTTCGGTGGAGTTGCATCGGGGATTATGGGCCATTGGTCTAGCTGGGCCCTCCGAAAGCTTGAATAGTGATTCTATTCCGTTGGGCCGGAATCGGCCCTAAGCTTGTATCGCCTGATATCATTAGTTCGTACTAATAATGATTATTATCGAGATTAACGAAACCTTTTATCGTTAGAATTAATGATCATCAATAAGCAAGTTATTCCCCGTTGTCGAAATAACTAAATCAGACTGATTAGAGGTGTCAATATGAATCATAAACCCATATTATAACTCACTTTTAGTTAAATAGATTAAATATGGGTCAAATAAATGTTAAATATAGGTCAAGTAAAGATCAAATATGGGTCAAGTGAAAGTTAAATATAGGTTGAGTGAGTTATTAGGTAGTGCTATCATTTCTCTCATTCCATCCCTCTCCTCTATGCATTCTCGACCTTCATTGTCGATCTCGTCATCACACTATCGTCACCATCGCCGATCCCGAGCTTGTTGTCATCGACTGGAGCTCAGCTTGGATCTAGGCCGGCGAGCTACAACAAAGCTTGGGCTGCAAGCCCTAAGCTCGCTGGCCGGAGCACGGCCTAGATCTAGACAGGCAAGTCACGAGGTCACCGGCCTTAGCCGAGCTGCGGCTCACCCGAATCTGGGTAGGCAAGCTCCAAACTCGTTAGTCACAACAAAATTCGTGCCTCACCAAATCCAGGTGAGTCCGAGCTTGACCACTACTAGTGACCTTGACGGATCCTAAATTGGTCGAGCCTCGAGTTTGTTGACCTTGGTCGAGTTCAAGCTCGCTAGCTGGCTTGCGTCTTGGCCAATCATCATCGAGCGCACCAGTAGAGGAAAATGGGGAAGAAGAAGGAAGAAGAAAGAAAAGAGAAAAGAAAGGGAAAATAAAAAGAAAGAAGGAATTAAATAAATAAATAAATTCAACATTTTAAAATAATTAAAAAATCGATTTTTTAAAATTATTTTCGAAAAACTATTTCAATTTAGAGATATCCACATTTTTTTATTTACTAATTTTTTATTATTATGAAAATTTTATTCAAATAATTTATATGTGAAATGTTTAAAGTGGACTATATAAGTGAGAGTAAATTTTCTTAAATTAAGTTAAATATTAATATGTGTTAATAATATGGGTCGGGTCGGGTATGGGTCATCAAATTTACATTGAATGAAAATGGGTTAAAATGGGTTAAATAGGTCAATGTGGGTCGGATCATTTTCGACCCGACCCAAACCCGACCCAACCCGACCCACCCATTTGACACCCCTAAGATTGATAGATGAAGTTAAGAAACAAAATATTCAAACGTCCGACACGTTAAACAACGGCCTATATTTTAACTTATCAACTAGAAGTAGAACCAGTAATTATCATGTACATTTTGCCCTAATACAGAAATTAAATTTTCTACATCTTGAGATGATTACGGAGGCATATATATATCAAGTACTAATATGTAGAAGGATATATCTATCTATCTATTGTAGTTTCAACTCAAGTGCTTGAAATGTAAATAAAAACACAAAAGTTGTATTACAAAAATAAAAGCCCATGAGCTTTGTCCTTATCCACATTTTCAGAGTGTTAAACTTAAATAAATTTCCTCGCTCCCTTGATGCATCGAATCTAATTATTAAAATGAAATAAGTGTTAGGTTTATGACATAGGCATTTAGTTTTTCTACTTCTGTTTACTTTTTAATTAGAGGTTTAAATTAAAATGCAGTATTTAAGAATATTTTTAAATATAATTTATCTTTATCTCTTTCTTTTTTTTTCAATTTTAAACTCAAAATTTGAATTACAAATAGAAAGGAAAAAACTTTTATTGCAAGAACTAAAGTTCATGAGCTTGTTCTTATCCATATTCTTAAAATATTAAATCAATCTCTCTATTCATTGTAATTCTCTTGGGAAATATGTTTAATTATTTGAAAAAATGTATATAGTTTATTTCTTAAGAACACATGTATTTAAATTGTTCCACTTTTGATTTATTTTCTTTTGTTAAGCGGATTTCTTTGTTTTAATTTGAACTTTAATTTTATTCATTTCATGCTTTTAAAGAGATTTTGTAAAGTTGTATCATTTAATAATATTGTGCACAAATAAGGAAAAATTACCAAAAAAGAAATCCTAAATACCAATTCAATTCTAAACTTTTCAATTTGACAAATTTAGTTTCAAACCTTTTTGTGCCTACACTTAAAAAAAGGAATAAGATAAAATTAAAAATTCAGAAATTTTTTAAAACAATTTCAAAATTGTTCATGTCAATACTTGCCGTTCCATGGAAAATGGTGTTAGCAATTTTCAAATTAACTGAAATAACTACTTTGCAAATCATCATAAGATTTAGAACTAAATTAGCTAAATTAAAAAGTTTAAGATTTTTTTTGTTATTATCCTCACAGATAAGTCTACAATATAAAATCAGAACAAGAAACAATGTACCACATTAGCATTAGTTAGATTAAATAATTTCATACAACAATAAAATTAAATCCCAAGTGGGAAATACAATGTACGAAAGGGAGGGGTTTGAATCCTCTCACGGTTGCTTGGGATCTTAAATGTGACACTGGGGGTGATGGGTCTTCCTGCTTACGTGTCACCCCAGGGTTTACTCTCCGGCCGCCGGCCGTGCGGGGTTCCCTGGGTCACAAAAAAAGAAGAAGTTGATTATTAAATGAGCTACATTTACTTTGGTTTTTGTTTCTAGTTTTTCATTTCATTTTAATTAATTCTCTTTTGGTATGGAAAAAGAGTTAAAGTCAAATAAAAAAATTTAACATCACAAATCTACTATTCTTATTTTTTTCAATTAATTTAAGTGCATCTAAGAAACAACATTTACCTGAGTAAAAATGATAGCAAATGAGATGCAATATTATTAGCCAAGCGTTATTGTTGGAACAGAACTCCTTCGTATGGTCACGTAAAGGATTATATATTTACTTCTTTATTTTGTTTTCCAAATAACCAGTAATTTAAATTTCATTTGTTTTGTGGAAAACAACTTTCAAAAAAATACTTTCTAGACTTTCCGGCATTCATACTAGTTGGAGAAAATATTTTCCATTAACAGAAAAAACCATTTTAAAATAAAAGAAAATATTTCCTGCTTTTTAAATAAGGGAAAATATTTTTCTCACTCACTCTCTCTTATCTCATACTTTGGTCCTTTGTTAACCTTCACTTCTTTCTTATTTTAAAATCGAGTTTTCAATTATTTTTATTTTTTAAAATATCCAATTTTAACATTTTAAATTTTAAAATTTTCTCTTTCTATTTTTTTCATCCTTAGCCAGTCGTTGACCACAAACGAGGGATGAGCTTGTCAACCTTGCTAGATCGGTGAACCTTTTCGAGGCTAGCCAGCTCGCCTTTGGGTAGTCCCTGGCTGTCGTCGAAGAAGAAGGAGGTGGAAAAGAAAAGAAAAAGTAAAAAGTAAAATTAAAATAAAATAAAATAAATTATTAAATGAATGCATGGAAGAATATTAAATGAAAATTTTCATACCAAAAGGTAGAAAATATTTTTCAGTCCGTTTTCAAAATTTAGCCAAACATAGGAAAATATGGTTTATTTCCTGAAAAATGGTTTTCTGGAAAATATTTTTTAGAAGCACCACATTTTCTACAAAATGAATGGAACCTTAATGATTTTATTTTGTGAAAAACGGTATTATAATCATGTACAACTCTCCTCAAGCGTTTAAATGATAGCCAATGGGATTAAATCTTATCAGCCAAGATTTCAAAAACCAAACTCCTCTGTATGATAATCTTTGTGGCTTTTTCTTTTTTCTCTAGAATGAATCGATCTCATTTACAATAGCTTGGGATGAGTACTTCCTCACAATGACAAGAAATTATAGATTCATGTGTACCGCAACTCATGACTTACGTTAATATCATGAATCAAATCACTGCAAAGAGAAATTGGAGAAAGCCATTTTGATATTACCATCGTGAGAGAATGTAGAAGAGGAGTGCTTGGATTTGATGCCAAGTATCTAGGGTTTTGTTTGGTGTCTACTTGGTGGAGAAGGTAGGGGTGAGTATTCAAGGTAAAATCATAAAATTGGACAGGTAGAGATCAGTTCCATGTACTAGGATATCCATGGTAGGTTTTATGTTCAAAAAATTAGGAAATCTATTTCAATGAATAAGTTCTAAGTAGAGCCAAAATTTAGAACTTGGAACAAGTTTTTGTGTTTTTCTTATTCTATGTTTTCATATGATTCCGCAGTATTCCATGGCGTTCAATGATAAGTGTGTAATCTAAAACAACTACTTTGAGATGACGATATTTGTTAATATTTTATAATTTTCGCATATCTAAATATAAGTTGTGATTCATGGATTATGGCAAATGGTGATCATTAGAGGTGATAATTTATCGTAATCATTCAATTAATAGTACAGGTAAAACCTGAGTAAATCCTGGAACCACCCTTTGTTGTAGGCTCTAAGTTCCTAGATAGGCAAAGTAGGTTCTAGGTTCCAAAAATTAGTGAACTTATTCCTACAGATAGGTTTTATGTTTCAAGTGAAATATGGATGAAACCTAGAACCGTTCACCCTTAGGAGAATGTGAAAGGAACCCCAATACCTCCTGATTTTATTAGGCATAAGTACAGCAGGAGTGCTAAAATTTGGCACGGAGGGACACTTAAGTGCCAAAACTTACAAACGGTGCACTTAAGTGCCACTTTTAGAAAAAAAAAATGGATCACTTAAGTACCAAGTTGCTGGAACTCTGCCAGAAATCTTACGTGGCAATTTTTTATTAATTTTTCTGCATACGTGGCTCGCCGGAAATTGAAACGATGAAAAATCAGTGTAAAACGACGTCGTTTTTGCACTAACGTGGATTTTAAAATTTATTAATTAAATAATTAAAAATATATATTATTATAAAATCAATTTTATTAAAAAAAGAAAAGAAAGAAGGGGATCGGCGAGGGCTGCACAGCCCTTGTCGTCGGAAAATGGATTTTTTAATAAAATCGATTTTTTTTTAAAATCTGATGTGGACAATTTTTTTTTATAAAATAGCCATGTGGATTTTTTATTTTGAAAAAAAATACTCCGTCAGCAAATGAAGTCGTCGGAAAATGGACACGTGGCAATTTGATCGGAATTTTTCGCCGTTGGCATTTAACTGATCTCTTTCGCTCCGATTTTGGCACTTAAGTGTACTTTTTGTAACTTTTGGCACTTAAGTGTCCCTTTGTGCCAACTTTTGGCACTCTAGAGGTCCGTACCTCGATTTTATTAGCAAGGCCGACATCTATAGAGAGAAGGAGTTGAGCAAAATGTTCAACTCAGCTTCCGACAAATGCACCTACATTTTCATGACACTAAAGAAGATCCAATCAAGGGTTCAAATGACAATTGGTTTAGAGACACGGAGAGTCCAAAATAAGGTTGAGATAAAGAATTCATAAGATGATCAAGTAGGTTCCAAACAACTCTTTTCCACAAGGAATGAGGAGAATCAATTTTGAATGCTTAGAAGCTATCGTTAGACACTTCTTAATCTTAACCCATGATCCAATTGTGTAATCAAGAGAGCAATGTCAAGATCAATTTAAGTTTAAAGGAGTCTACATATGTCTAATGCTTTAAGAAAGGTGTTTTTAGAAGGGTGTAGGCACTTTGTGGTGTTTGATGGTTATCATTTGTCACTGGATTACAAGAGTATACTTCTAGCAAATGTGGGCATAGATGGAAACAATTGAATGTATCCATTTGCGTGGGTAACTATGGGCAAGAAACATATAAGACATGGCATTTGTTTATTAGTATGATTGCCAAAGAGCTAGGGATTACAAACCTAGAAAATTCAAAGTATTGGACTTTCTTATGTGATAAGCAGAAGGGATTATGCAAGCACTAAAAAGTTTAATGTCTAAAGCTAAATATAAATTTTACTTAAAACATCTTTATGAGAATTCCAGGCTGCATCACAAAGGCTTGGAACTTAAACTTTCAGTTTAGAAGGTCATGATGGTAACGAGGGCATGCGATTTTAACTTGGCAATGGAAGAGCTTAAGGCAATTAATGAAAATGCTTATGATTAGTTGTTCCAAAGCCTTTAGTGCAATGGAGCAAGTCTCACTTCATAATAAGCTCAAGATGTGACACTTCATTAAATAACTGGAGTGAAGTTTCAACAAGAGCATCATTGATATCAGAGATAAGCCCATCGTCACATTACTTTAAGTTAAAAGAGTGCACTCATGGGGAGGATTCATATGCAAAGAGATGGGTTGGCTATATGGTTTGATTTGTTTAAAGATCCATATTGGATCTTCAAAAAAAAAGTATTTAGCATCATGAATTCTTGCATGGAATAGGATATAAGAGTTTGAATTGAGTAGATCATAAGAAGACAAAAGGAGGGTTAATATAAGACACCAAACTTGTAGCTGTAGAAGATGGAATATTAGTGGAATCCCTTTTTGTCATGCTGTGTTGGCCCTTGTATATCTAATGGAACAACTTGAAAGATGGGTTCACATATGTTTCAGTATGAAAACATTTATGCAGACATATAGCAATGTTGTGCATGCTATAATTCTAAGGACACCAAGGCTATTAGAAAGGATTTAATCATTAGAAAGCATTTACTCCTACTATGTACCGAAGCAAATTGGCAGAAAGAAGAAATAATAAAAAAAAGTTAGTGAACGAAATAGTTGATAGCAACTTAAAGACAATGAAGAAAGAAGTTATGCAAGAGCATGTGGGGACAACATTGAAGAGACAAAATATCACAATACTTGTGAGAAATTTAGTGGGTTAGACCATAATATGTATCATTGCAAGACTCCAATAGTAGTATCAACAACAGCTATAGTAGCAGTAATATAATTAATCGCAGCAATTTTTACATTTGCTCCATACTCACTAGATGTGTTAGAAAGCACTCCCAGCATCACAACATGATATGGTTGAACTACATGCACTAATTTTGCAACAGTTCAAACTCAATATCATCTATGGGGAGAGAAAAAATGTATCCATTTGTGCTTTATTTTGTCATAAAATTACTCTTACTTGCAATTAACTTTGTTTTGACTAATGATTTATATTGTAATTCAACCATAAATAAAGAGGAGGATGTAAGGACCTCAAAATGAAAGTGGTTGAAGATGAAAAATTTTATTTGAGATATACAAGAGCAACAATACCAACAACACAAGCTCCTTTTATTTAATTATTAATCGATACGAATGGGTTTGTTTTAAAAACATCTTAAAGTCAAAGTACGTATAGGTCTATAATGTTGAGAAGATTTCTTGTGTTGGGATTTTTTTCTTTTCCATCATATAATTTGGATCAATTCAAGTTTATTCAATATTATTTAGTCTACTGAGAATGCTATCTCGACCAAATGTTTAATATTTTGCAAGAATGTTCACTTTTTGGTGTTTGCAATAGATCCAACATCATCATTAAGCTCAAACAAAAAGCATCAGTTAGTAACCATCATCAATGACCATCAACAAATCATCTTTAAACACTTGAATTTTTATTGAACTTTTAGTATTTGCATTACAAGAAGAGACAACAATATATAAGTTTACAATTTCAATATGTACGCACTACACAACACTCAATAAAAAGCTTCATTGATCACAGCCCATTTTAATACAACTATTCTAAAGCTCCAAAAGACACATACAAATAATAACTAATAATATCTTCTTAAAGATAGTACATTATCAAAACACCTGATAAAAATTTCTTTCTTTTTACATTGTTGAAGGTGGGCTTCAATTGATCTTGTTCTTCACAAGAGCCCAAGGATGATTCCGCAGCTTGGATACAGGCTCTTAATCTGGTCTGCAGACCTTTGATGAATCTCCACTGTTGCTTATAACTAAACCAACAAAAAAACACCAAAGACATATACTTGAGTTAATGTACGTGATAATCAATTCACATGATTCCGAAAGAGATGCATGTTTGCTTGTTTGAATATATTGTGCCCAGTTCGACCCAAAAAAAAGTATATTATGCCCAACAAATGATCAGTAGTTACATGATAACACATTCACATTTTGGCACATTCTTCAATGTATTCACACGGTGTGGTCCCACAGTAGTCACGCAAGAAGACACATTCAACGACACTAGTCCAGTTAATTATGTATTCGCATGAAAACATTATTAGAGTTGCAGTATCCAACTCTCGCCTTTGGTGATCCATAGAACCACTGAGTTATCTAAGGGAAGTTATGTATGTGCAATTCAACAACCCTCCCTTGATCACAATTTATACAAGAAAGGTCCATAAAGTAGCAAGGAAGTTAAACTGCAGATTCGCACAATGCCGAGGTTTTTATACATATTAAATTAGTTGGGCTTAAAGATAAATTTAGTTTCCACCCAGCGGCATGACGAGTACAACTGCTCAAATTTGAGGTATGTGTTTCATAATTAGAAGGGATAAATGTATTAAAAATCATAAAATTTGTCACAAAAGTGTAATTGAGTCCTAAAACTAGTTAATTGCTGCATTTGAGTTCTTTTGTTAAATTCATACAACTTGACTAATGGAAAATGTTCACGTGACTTTTTTATTATTTTCTCTCTTTTACGTGCCGATGATATGATTAAAACATTATATATATATATATGTGTGTGTGTGTGTGTGTGTGTGTGTGTGTGTAAAAAGCTAAAACGACATCATTTTGGTTCAAATCTAATTTGTCGATCCAAATTTTATATCAATTAAATTAAAAAAAAGCTAAATTTAAAATTTATAAAGAAAAAGAAAAAGAGGAAGGTGTGAGGAACCAGGTGAAGAGGGCTATTGTTGCTCCACCATTGCTGGAGATGATGGGGGTGGTCCACCCTCGTCGCTTGGTCCTCAAACCTCTTATAAATATAGCATTTTTTCAATTTAATTTATATTAAAAATCATTTTTAAACCAAAATGACGTTGTTTTGGCCACGTATTACCGATAAAAAAATGATTTCAACATTTTCCATTAACCAAATTAGATGGAGTTAACAAAATGACTCAATTATACTAATTTGATAAGTTTGAGAACTTGATTGCATTTTTTTTTATAAATTTCAATATTCAATTACATTTTCATGATAAATTTTAAGACTTTTAATATACTTATCCTTACTTAAAACTATCTTCATTGTCAATACTTTTTAAATGTCGTGGTTCACAGGTCCACATAGGCATGCCAGTAGCATAGCATGACCAGAATAGCATGCTTGATTATAAATATACTTGTGGAAGTGCTTCTACTAAATTGTGTTTTACTACCGGATAGTTCATCTGATGCACGTGATAAGGAAAAAGAAGAACGATGTCTTTTCAAATTACAATTAGCCAAAATCAAATATTATGATTAAGAATCAAACACTATGATTAATCCCTATTCCTAGAATACCTTCTTCTAATGCTTAAGTATTAAACACTATGATTAATGCAAAAAAACTTCACCTAAGATCCAATTCATTCGAGTGTTAAATTGAGCTTCACCATCATCCACCTCCGGTCACTGAACCACCGTCCCTCAACAACTAGCCGTAGCCAACAGTCGTACGCACAGCCACATTATGACTTAAGCAAACAAACATAAAGTGGAAGGCAATCGATAAGCCCGTGCAAATGAGTTTAGAGATTAGCTTAGTCCATTGTTTTTGATGTCGACTTTTCTCAAGCAACCACCATTGAATGTAGCAGAGAAAAACATGCCAGCACATAGTGGAAACAAAGAAAAAATGTGTTTGGATTCAAACTTGATAATAATCAAATCTAATTGAAATTTTGTTCAACAATCGATGAAAAAATTATATCGTGTAAAACATGGCCATGTACCCTAAAAGAAATCAAAATCAGAGACTAATATAGATTTGGTTTAGGCATTCCATCAGCTCTATGGTGTGCAATTTTGCCATGAAGTTTATACACAAGTTTAAACTAATGATGTTGGAAATTTCCGATATTGGGCTTACATTAATTAATTAATTTTCTATTTTATATAATCGGATTAATGGATATTCCAATATATTTTGAACCCTCAAGTGATCTTATTGAATTGGGTTTTGGCATCTATTAATTACTGGCCTAGTTGAGTAGCAAAGTGTAAGCAATTGTGTTTAATTGAAACCCGTAATGGGAGTGGCCCAGTTGACACGCTATTGATTAGGGTTTGCTAGGTCCCCTCTCTAACCTATAAAATGATAGGTTATACCTATCAGTCACTGAATCCCATTAAAGCTGCTAAACCGAAATAGGTCATAGAGAGGAAGATCGGGCATACCAATAGATCACTGACACCATCAGTTTAATATGTTTTTCATCAAGTAAGATTATGGCTCAAACAAGTACGCTTTAAATTATGACTCAAATAAGTATGCTTTAAATTCTGTTGTATATACATATAAGCTTTGGTGTTTTACAATCGTATATATATCTAATTATTCTTGATTAATTAATTGTTTATGTAGAGAAATTTCTACATGTGGTATCAAAGCATGTCATATATAATTGTAGAACCCAATTTTTTTTTAACAAATCCGGTATGTTGTTTACTGTGTTTGTTCCTTTTGGTTTTGAGCTTTTGTCAATTTGTGCTTTACAAGTTTTTATGCGATTTCGATCAATCAATTTTTTTTTTTTGATTGAATCAAATCAAAATACTTATTATATAAGTAAAAATAATGTATTAGAATTGAAGAGATAAGTTATGATGATGATGATATGTTTGTTTTCTTGGATGA
This sequence comes from Corymbia maculata, assembly GCA_014182735.1. Classification (NCBI taxonomy): domain Eukaryota; kingdom Viridiplantae; phylum Streptophyta; class Magnoliopsida; order Myrtales; family Myrtaceae; genus Corymbia; species Corymbia maculata. Next base: position 28,119,783 of record CM024692.1, on the reverse strand, counting down.
TTATTGTATTGCAATTTCGGATCTATGATAGACCTCTCTATGCATATGTCTGGAAACGAGCTAGTAAATAAGCTTTTTAGTGTTTGATGTCTTCATAACATTCGAAGTCAACTTGAAGAGCTTTCCAACAAGCCATAGAACACCCAGATCTGGTGTCATTTGCTATCCAAAATCATCGTCCAAAGTCAGTTTAGTAATCTGTAAAAAAAATTTGTTCAGTTCTGATATGCATGTTGTCCACCTGTTACTTTTGTCAAATTTTTTCCAATTTCTGTGTTGAGATCTAGAGGTTGACGCTAAGTGTTCATATAGGTCTTAACTTCGACATATAATTTTTTTGGATTTTTTGGAGCATAATTAGTTAATGAAAACCTTATGCATAGATTAATCGATTTTGAAATTTTAGGGCTTTTGTTCTACATGTTGAGATTTTTCTCACCATATATAATTTGTATAGTTTTTATTGAGTATTGAGTGAGAATTTCAAATTTGAAATTCTAGGGGTTCATAATTTTGTAAAGGTTCTAAAAAAAATTTAGAATTTTTTTCCAATTGAATGATGTATGTTAGCAATTATTATATAGGTATCGTTATATTGTGATTCTTGGGTTCAATGTGGTTTAAATTTGGAAGTTGCGATTCTTGGGTCTCAATATGTTCCCTTTCAATAATTGCCCATGAACCCATGTTGTTTCTTGAGTAGATTATTTTCAGTCCGATGCAATTCAAAGTTTTTCTTTTCTTTTCTGGGTGTGGAAAATGTTTGGGCTTTGTTTGATTTTTGGACTTTACCCGTTAGTTTTCTTGGCTTTTGCGGGTGCCTGTGTTGCCGCTTGTCTACGGGTTTTTAGCACTCTATTTGAGTGAATTGAGGCTTGGCTCTATGGTTGATGACAGATTCCTTTGCTTCCCATGTGTGATCGAGTGCACCAATTGATTGGGTCTGGTTCTTGTATTTCTCGATCTATATGGGTAGCTTGATTCTTGGTTCCATCTTGTGGTGGTTTGCTTTGGCTAGAGTTTTGGGATAGTTTCAATTTTTTTTTTGACCTTTTCTTTAGTAAGACGGTCTCCATCAAAATATATATATTTTTCGTTTGATTATATGGAATGATTACTGGAAAGTAGTATGGATTTTATTAGATTGAATAATAGGTTCTATTTGATTATATACGTGCAAAAGAAAATGCAACAATCTAGCTTGTTCTTCCTTTCTTTCCTATGATCTCCTCACTTGTGGTTAATTGCAATATCATGGTTGGGACGTTGAGTCCATTATTGTTTTGAATATTAGTTGTTGAACCCAACGATGCAAATGCAAAGCCTCTAGATGGGGTGAAATTAGAGATACTACTTTCAATTGTATCTGATTTTTGAGGTTTAGAGGTTCTAGTATTATGTATTATTGTTTGAGTTTTTTAAGATGAGTAGCAGTAGATTGAAGCTACAAGACAAGAACAATAATTTTTTGAAGCTTGAATATGGATGATTTAGTTTGGTTTTTCTTCAATTAATTCATCTTGGATTTTGATTGGATGCAAGATTGTCTTAATTATACGTGAATTCACTTTCTTGATTTCATTGAACTTATTGTCAAGAAAAAGGAAAGTCCAAGTTAGACTTATTAACCAAATTATATGGTTTCTTACTCCAAGTTGAAGTAGCAAATTCAAGTAAAGATGAGATTATTAATTCGACTATGAAAAGACTATTAATCCGAAATAGGGCCTTCATAGGGACTATGGAGAAATATGGTGCTTGATTTTCATGAAGGATTTTGTGTTGTAATTGGGACTTGTTCATTTAGTCTCATAGTTGATGTTCTATGATAAGCTTGTAGCAGGATTCTTGACTTACTTTATGGTTTTGCTGTGATTAAAATATAAACTATTTGATAAAAATGATAGTCTTCATGAAGGATTAGTAACATTATCGCTATTTGAACAAATATCGATTTCATTAATTTCTTGGGCTACATCAGTGGGGATGGGCTTATTTTTCACTTGGCTTTTGTCTATGCCTAATATAAACGTATGAGAAATGGTCGATTGCCCACTACTTCCTGAAACATTAGTATAGCATAATACCGTAGAGAAAACAGTATTATGTAGTGCTAATAAGTGTCATATTATATTAGTAAATTTATTGATGTGCATTGATGAGCTCCCTTTATCTTACATTGTTATCGTTATCTCTCCATCAAGCTATCAAATTAGTTTGGTTTAAAGTCTCTCTATTGATTGGTGTAAATGAGATTCAGCTAATTTGAACAAACATTTGAGATAACGAATTTTGAGTTACCTTCACTTCTCTTTTGGACACTGTAAATTTCAGTTGTCATGCTCATGTGCTTATAGCTAGTGTGGGATTGCATTCCTCCATGTGTTTGCCTCCATCATTTGCGAAGTGCAAGGTCGTGAATGAATTATAACGTTCTCCACTAGCTGCAAGGCTTGTTAATGTAGTGTAACCAAGCTGTTAAATCCACGTGCACATAATGGTGCATGGGGGCAAGTGTAGGGTCCTCCATGGCCCGTTTTGTTTCAATTTTTTTTTAATATGCCAAATTTTTAATTTAATGAATATTTAGTATGGTTAATTTTAATTTTGGCATATTTAAATATTTATTTGGAATTATTTATTGTTAAATATATTTAATTACATAAAAAAATTGTGCCTATTTTTATAATTTTTTGATATATGGAAATTTATTATAGTGTATGAGGGATAGGATGACAATATCCACTTTCCCTAATTTAGCATAGATTATTTATACTTTCTTATTTAGTTTAACTAGATAATCTTAGATGCTTAATTGTAGAAATAGGCACATAAAATTGTGGCAAAAATTGTTGTTTGATAAATGCAATATGATCTTGGGAAGCACATGTCATAAAGTGCTTCATATTGTTTGATGAATTTTTGGGTATTGATTAAATGGAATATTTTTACAAATTATTAGAGTTCCTTATTGATAAAAAAAAAATAGTATATACAATTACTTGCCCAAAGGGGGTTATTGTGTATATTAATTTGAAAATTGCATGAAGATATATTCCAAAATTAAAAGATGGGGATGTATGACTCAAAAAGATTTATATGTCCAAAAGGGATCATTTTCTTTAAAGTTATATGTAATTCCCTTCTATATTGATATATTAGAGATAATTGATGAGATGTGTGACTCAAAAGGTTTATCTATCCAAAGGAGATAAACTTTTAGAGTTATATGTGATTTCCCTTTGTGTTAAAATAATGGGGATGTATAATTTAAATGATTTGTTTGCCCAAATAGGATGGATCCTTAAAGATTATATGCAATTCTCCTTATCTATCTCTATATATTGATATTATGGAGATGTATAATTTAAATGATTTGTCTGCCCAAAGGGGATGGATCATTGACAATTATATGTAATTCTCCTTGTTATTGTTTTACAAACTTCATGCTGTGGAAAATAATTGTGCATTATACGCTCTGCCCAAATGGGAGTTTATAATGTACTAATTATTTTGTGGAATTACTTATTGCCCATAATTGATCATATTGTATTATGTATGTCAAACTTTTACTTTTGGTATGAACAACAACAATGTCACGATTGAGATGTTAACCGGATATAATATTATGACTTAGTCAAAAAGGGAGACATTGTGATTGAAAATATTAGAACTAAGTCCATATTAGCCGATCCTCTAACAAAAGGTTTGCGACCCATTATGTTTAAAAATCATGTGAGGAATATGGGTGTTTTAAAATCTTTTTGATCTCTTTTGTTAGTAGGAGTTATATAGTTTGTATTTCTAACTATTATAGTTATATGGAAACTTATAATGCTTTTATAATGTTTATTAAATCATTTACTTTTGATGATCATCACTGTTGATTTTATTATTATCATTTCTCTTGTCGACTGAGAAATGGAAATATATAACAGTATCTTTAAACAAATAGTTTGAAGATGACCTGATATTACTAATTATGAGATCTCATGTTGGATTGTGACATAATTGTGCAATTTCATATTGTTTAAAAATCGCACTGAGGTAATTTCATGTTGTTTAGAATTTGCGTTAATGCAGTTTCATATCGTTGATAAATTGCATTGAGGACCAATAAGAAATAGTGTCTATTTTTTGATCACATGTTGGTACTATTTTTTACTACACTACTAGGCCCATGATCAATGAAAATATAATACTTATTATATGTGATTATGGAAGGTCATGTGTTGCGGTATTTTCTCAACGCATTGATTGCCATAGTTCTATAATGAGGTTATATAAGATTGAATTGGTTTTAAGATGCCATTATTGGAATATTATTTTTCAAAATTGTGGCCACATAAAACAAATTTTCAGTTATTAACCCCAGAGTGTCGTTTTCAAAATAAAAATCATTTTCAAAATAAAACAAATTTATTAATGTAGCCCAAGTGGGAGAATGTTGGAAATTTCCGATATTGTGCTTACATTAATTAATTAATTTTCTATTTTATATAATCGGGTTAATATATTTTGAACCCTCAAGTGATCTTATTTAATTGGGTTTTGGCATTTATTAATTACGGGCCTAGTTGAGCAGCAAAGTGTAGACAATTGTGTTTGACTGAAGCCCGTAATGGGAGGGGTCTAGTTGACACGCTATTGATTAGGGTTTACTAGGTCCCCTCTCTAGCCTATAAAAGGTAGGTTATATCTATCAGTCGATGAATCTTATTAAAGCTGCTAAATCGAAATACGTTATAGAGAGGAAGATCCGGCATACCGATAGATCACTGACACCGTCGGTTTGATTTGTTTTTCATCAAGTGAGATTATGGCTCAAACAAATACGCTTTAAATTATGACTCAAATAGGTACGCTTTAAATTCCGTTGTATATACATATAAGCTTTGGTGTTTTACAATCATATATGTATTTAATTATTCTTGATTAGTTAGTTGTTTATGCAGAGAAATGTCTACAAATGACTCATTTCAATCCATCACAACATGAGCAAATATATATATAAATCATCAACTCAACCTTAATCATATGAGATTCTAAACCGACACCACCGGAAGATTTAGCGTATGTTTTCATTGTTAAAGCAACCAAGAATAGCATTTATGGAACTCGCCTCGCACAACTGGACTTCTAACTCTGGACTGCGAGAAAATTGAAGCGTGAATGTTCTGGAGATCTCACCAACGAGGACCAGAAGCTTGTAAATGAGGTGAGACGAAATAAAGATTGTCATTCTAGAATGATCAGCTTGAGGAGTCCATAATAGCACGTTGCCGCCTAGTTGCATGCCGTCGTCGCCATTGTTGCCCGGTCGCACATCGTCGCTTGGTTGCACCCCGCCAGCTCTCGCCGCTCCTTACTCAGGCAACGCTTTGTTTATAATAGTTTTGTTCGGAACGCAGTGTTGAAGGAGAACATGGGTTAAGTTCAAAAAAACAAAAAAAGAAGAAGAAGGAGAACACGGATGGGAGAAGAAAACACCAATTTTAGGATTTTTAATTTTAGAGTGATGGGTATTTTTTTATTCAAAATAATTTTGGACAAAAATGTCATTATTCTGGTCGCTGGAAAGGCTGGCAAACATTTAATCAGTCAATGAGCTTAGCCTTTATTTAAGATTGATTTGGACATTTTAGATTCTTATTTAAAACAAACTTCATTTTGGACATTCTTTTGAAAAAATAATGACACTTTAAACTCTTATTTGAAATTTTTCCTAATATGTACATATATATGCACACGCAAAGTAGCAATTAAAAATTTGAACTCAAAACTTATTTACAGGGACTTATGATAAGAAAATTATAAAGGAATACTTTTCAATAAGATTGTTTACAATTGGGTAAATGACATAAATAACTTTTAAGTGTTGACAAAATACGCAATGTCATCCTTAAACTTTAATGAGTTTAGTGTGACCTTTAAACTATTCTTAAATGTTTAATTTAGTCTATAAACTTTTAATTTGTTTAATCTAATTATTCAATTTGCATAAAAAAAAAGTCAAAAGTTCTCCTATTTATTTCCTGAATTTTGGAAATTTTTTCTTTTTGATCAATTTCCTAAATCAACAAAAAAAAATACAAGCATCTTTTTTATTACTTTTTTACCTTTTTGGTCTTTATAAACATTATGATAGTTCTATTTTAAATGTATTTTAGCTTATGATCTCTATAGTGGTAAAGGTATAACCTCATTTAAAGTTGTATCAGGTTGTATGCTTTTTAATTTCTTAATTTATAGATTTAACTAAATTTAATTAAGAGAACACAAAACACGAAAACTTGAAAAATTTATCTAGCTAAATTTATATAAAGAAGCATTTACAAAAGTTACAAAGGTAAAATGTAATAAAAATATAACATATATATTTTTTGATTTAGGGAATGGATTGAAATAAAGAGATATTAAAAGATCTAGGCAATACTGTCATTATGAAATTTGTGAACAATACGAAAGGACTAATTTGATTTTGTTTTGAAAAGTTGAGAGACTAGATACAATAAATTGAAAGTTTAAGATTCGATTGAAACATAGAAAGATTTCATGATTCACATTACATGAATTAAAAATCCGACAATGACATTACATATTGAGTCAAAATTTATGAACTATTTGTGTCATTTTATTTTTTTTTTATTTTTTTTATGTTCAATTAAATTGATTTTCTTGAATTAATTAGAATGAGTGGATTTCAAAGAAAGTAACTTGGATGAAGTTCAAACAGATTGTCTATCAAACAAGTTGGAATTTGTAATAAATCACCTTTTCAAATAATTTACAAGTTTCGACAAAAAAAAGAAAATAGTTTACGAATTTGAGAAAAATGAATTCAATAGTACATAATTTACAAAATAACGACTGTCATTTAAGCCATGCAACCTAGATCGAACCAGATTGCATCAATAGCTTTCCCAGTTTCTTCAAGATTACTTGCAGAATTCCAAAGAGCCAAGTTCTGCTGTCCTAATCGACCTTCACATTTTAAAATAAAGACATCATTCCATGCGTCCTTGGCTCCCTTAAGCTCGAGTTCACCATCCTTTCCTAAGAAAGCAGCAGCACACCACATTTCCACAACCTTTATTATTTTATTCAGACGGACGGAACACTTGACACCAGAAAATTGTCATGCTGTAAATGACAGATCTTATTGGTCGGGAGTCATCCGGCATTTTCAAATGCTTAACCGTCCAAGCATCCATTCTCAAGTTGGTTTTATCATTCACGGTTTGCATTCCTTGTCAGAAAGCAAACCAAGATTCTAACTGGATGTTCCCTTTTTGGAAAGCCACTCATGGTGATAGGCTCTGAACAATGATGTGGAGTCACACCCAAAAGTCCTAAAAAAAAAAAAATTGCAGGGCATTTATAATGATAGGATTAAGGCGATAAATGGACAAGATTTCATTACATAGCTGAGTTTAGTAAGATTGATAATTGATAGGCTATAACCCGTTTTAGGGATGCTGACCAATAATAGGTCGTCACGTGTTCTAGGGTTATGAACTGATAAGGGTTTCTACATGGATTGGTATCTGGCATGCTAAAAAGAGTTAGGAGTAGGTAAGGTCCTTTCGGGCAAGTCTCGCCTTTTATGACGTTCCAATAAAATGAGGATAACTCAGGATTCTAACGCTAATTTTGACTTATTCCCTAAAAGAGCAATATTCCGTGAGGCGACCCTAAAAGAACTCCTAGACATAGGACACCCCTTGTTAACAATAACCTAGGAAATTACAAATAAAATAAAATTATATATAAGCAAAAGCTCAAGTATGCACTCATAAACTGTTTGAGTTTCTAGTTTGCTATCCAAAAAAAATAATATGGCACCGTGATCGCTCCGAGGCTTGAACTCATAAAACGCGAGTGGCTTCGCACTCGGGTAAATCAAACCGGACAGCATCCCTCTCTCTCTATCTCTCTTTCTCTCTCTCTCTGAATCTTACAAATTCGTTCTGCTAATTCTACATTCTGTCTCTTTGGCAAAGTCCTAAAGAATTTGACTTCCCTCAACCGGAACAAAAATTATCTTCAGTATATGTATCTCCTCTCTCTGTCTCTGTCTCTGTCTCTGTCTCTCTGTCTCTCTCTTTCTAACATCCTTATTCCCTCTGTTTCTTGTTTGCTTTGCCTCCTGCTTCCTCCTTAATTTTTCACGACTGAAAGGTGGCAATCAAGTATCAACAAAAAAGACCCATTCGCTTTGCTGTTCATTTGAGCGCGTGGCTTGTTGACGTGTGAGTTCTTTCTCCAATGGTTTACATCACTGTTTTTTTCCTCGATCATTCTTTGCATGCTCAGCTTCGTTAGTTATATCCATTTGGATGTATCTCCTCGTTGTTTCGTTGTTTATCAGTTAAATGAACTTCGGAATCGTGTGGGTTTATGCAAAACTTTAACTGATTGTGGTTGACATGGTGATTCTACGATTCCTTCACTCGAGTGCTTTTCGTTTTAACTTTGACGTCTATTTATTTAATGTGACATTGTAGGTCGGGGGCATCTTCTGAATTTGCAGATGTCTCAACGATTGCTGCTTGTAGCTCGATAGGTTTATTTTCATGGTAGCTTTATACATATATTGCTTATGGGTTCTGAAGCAGATCATATAATGTGTTCTTGTTATTTGTGATCGGGAATTTTGAATGCGGGTTTGTTTGCTTAGTGATCGATTCAGGAATGACATTCTTCTGCTCAGAAAGCATTTGCTTGTGATGTTTGCTGATTTACTTATTAGCAAGTCGTTTTGTAGTCTTATCGCGATTATTCGTTGCTCATTTTCTGATATCAAAAACACCCATTTTCCTTTTTGGGCTGGAATGCAGATTTTAATATTCTAGGTAGGCAAATGGCTGAGCACTTGTGGAAGATAGATATGTTAGTAAAAGTTTCAACTTTAGCACTTTCTTCATGTCATTTGATGATTTTGATACAATAGGAGAACTTGGTGGTATGCCAATTGGCTTGGACGTGCCATATCACTCTGATGCAGTCTCATGTATGGTATCAATATCAAACCAGAAGTCATAGATGATGGGGTTTGCTAGTGATAGGTTTATTGTGAAAACTGAGAAATCTAGTAATAGGTTTATATCCCCCTTTATCAGTGTAGCATATTTATAGTTTGATCATATACTTGAACAGGCTAATGACATTTATTATTACAAGATTGATTATTCAAAAATGCCTTTGTAAGTGGTCCTAAATGAAGGCATCAGTCCATGCTTTTCGTGACTTAAGTCACATGAGATGGAAACAAATTGACTGTCTGTTTAAATGAACGGTTGAACATGGTCACTGTCATTATACTTTAGTCTGAGTCCCGTAACCAGTCCCTTCTTAAATGTTATATAAGGTTATTCTTTGACTAGCAAGATCTTTATGCTTTGATTTTTCTGAAAATGTTTTGGTTTACATTATCTAAGTGACTTCTTTATCGATCACAGCAAGATGGAAGGCACTGAAGAGAATTCTGCAGAGCGGGCACTTTCTACATGTTTATCTGGGACAAATGATGGTTTTGGAGATCCACAGGCCCTTCCACGGGTCGGAGATCAGTACCAAGCTGAAATTCCTTCATTAGTTGTGGAGTATGATCCTATACAGAAATCAAATAAATTAAATGGTGCCCAATTTGTCGGCAAAGGAGAGAATCTGATGACCCCAAACACAATGTTTACTGGAGAAGACATGAAAGGTCTTGAATGGCTTGGTGAAGTGGATGGAGCTGATAAGATGGATGTGCATTCTTTAGTGGAGGAACCAAAAACTAAGATGGATCTAGATGTTGGCATCTACAATCTACCTGACTCATCCAGCGAAGGTTGGACTAATGTTGAATGCGATGGCTTTCTTCTCGGTCTGTACATCTTTGGGAAGAATCTTATCCTTGTTAAGAGGTTTGTTGAAAGTAAACCAATGGGGGATATACTGCGCTTTTACTACGGGAAGTTTTATGGTTCATCGGGATATAGAAGATGGTCGGGCAATAGGAAGCTCCGGAGGAGGTGTGTTTCTGGGAAGAAGATATTCACTGGATGGAGGTACCAGGAATTACTATCTCGATTAGTTTCTCACATCTCAGAGGATTGCCAAAAGCTTTTTATTGAGGTATGTTCACACTTATTATCTTAGTCAGACAGATAAATTAATTGAATGTGTATTGGAACCCTCATATTTTGATGTCTTGATTTGAATGTCACAGACTCGCTACCCTTTTTTTCCCTGAACAATGTGCCAGCACATGATCAGCATACTATTAACTCTGGTTTTGTAGCTGATGTCTCTGGTGTTTGCTTAGATTACTTTCAGCATTGTGTTTGGCCTTTGTGATCACTATTCTCATAACTATATTACAGCCTGTTTTATTTCCCTGGTGATATCTGCTCATACACTTAAAGAGCATTGACATATCCATGATAAACTTCTTATTTTAGTTGCTATGAACCTGCAAGAAACTTCAACTCTATAGACAATGAATGGTGAAATAAACAAGTTCAATGCTGGACTCTGTTATAATCTGTGGCACTTTACAATTATTGAAACTTGATATTTTGACCATTTGGATCTGTAGATTTAAACATTGCTGTTGTCAGAGAGAAGTGTGTTTATTTCCACGCTGTTGGTGTTAAACATTATTTAGGCAACATAACATGGCCACTGAAGCCACAGCTTGGAAGATTGAGTGAAGTGGGTTACATGTAGGGATTTAATGGTTTTTCCTTTGAGCAAGTATTGGGTGCTTTTTATATTCAAGTATTTTCTTTTTTCTCTCCTCATTGGGCTAAGTACCGTATTTCACAATGCATGCTAGGAGTAAGTTCCCACTAATATTGACTCACACCTGCTAGATTAATATCCATAGCAGCTTGATAAAGTTGAAAGGAATCTAGGGAGTTGAGTCGTCCCTTCATCTCCTTTAAATTCCGCAATATTTAAATTTGTTAAGTCACTTAAATTACCAGATCTTTCTTCCCTGTTGAACTGTAAAGGCCTAAAGCTGAGGATCTGTTCTGTTTCTCTAATAATAAGGTTTCAACATCAGACAGGAGCATCTAAAAATGTTACCTTGAATTCGCCATGTTATTTTGCGCTTCTTGTCTTAGGACTATTACCGTGAATTTGCAGACTATTTTCGCATCAGTCAGTTCATTCCAATCTTTAGAACACATCAGTTTCTGTGAAGCTAGATCTGCTGGCCAGCACGATATTTGTTACTCAATCAACATCCTTGTAATATAAGTTACATATATTTTTGTCAGAAAAGCATCACATCATGCTGATCTAGATATTTTGGCTGCAGGTTTCTCAGCAAATGGAAGAGGGAAAAACTTCATTTGAAGAGTATGTATTCACTGTAAAGGATGTGGTCGGTCTTGGCAATCTAATTGAAGCAGTAGGAATCGGCAAAGGAAAGAGAGATCTCACCTGCATGGTCCATGAGTCAACAAAAAAGAAAAGCACGGTTCCACCGATTCCAGCTGACAAATCTTTCTCTTTAATTTCGTCCGCCCAAATAATCAATCTTCTAACAGGAGACTTTAGGTTAAGAAAATCCAGGTCGAGGGATCTTTTCTGGGAAGCTATTTGGCCCCGCCTTTTAGCTAGAGGATGGCACTCCGAGCAGCCTCAAGATTACCGTCTTTGTGGGTCAAATCATCCTTTGGTTTTCCTCATACCAGGCGTCAAAAAGTTTACAAAAGGGTGTCTTGTGAAAGGAAACCACTACTTTGATTCTATCAGCGATATCTTGAATAAAGTTGCATCGGAGCCCGAGCTTATTGAGCTTGAACTTGGAGCAGTAGAAGAAATTAGTCTCAAGGAAGAAGGCCAGCAGGACCCATCTTCGAAGGGGGACTCAGATGACATTTTAGATGGGAAATGCCACCAGAGGTATTTGCAGCCCCAGAATTCAAAACCCAGTCCGGCTTCGCTTGGCTTCATGGTAGTGGATACAAGTTCAGGTTGTCAGGGACAGGCAAAGATGAGAGATGTGAGGCTTTTACCAAGTGAGATGACCTGTGCATCTGCTCATTCTGGGCAAATTGAAAAAGAAGTTTCTGAAGTGTCTGATGACAAAGATGGTGTAACTGATAATGGAGCAGACTCTCATAAATCAGGTGATGCAACAAGTGCTATTGATGACATACAGCCAATCTTGCGTAAGAAATGTCTGTTGGACTCAGAAATGAATGCTGGCCACCCAGATTGTGAGGGTTCCACCACACAACAGCGAGATTCAAGTCCTCTTGCTTGTGGAGAGTCACACAGTTGCAATGGAAATTTCTCTTTGCAGAGAGAATCATACAAAAAGGAGTTTCATTTCCTTTCGCCTGTTAAGAACAAGAGCATAGTCTTGCAGGGAGGTTCATCTAAAGACTTCTCGGTTGCATGTTCCTTTGTTGAAATCAGTCCGGATGAGCTCATGTCTGAAAGTTGTAAGGATGAATATCCATCTTCGGACGAGATATATGCCCATGCATCAATCAACTTGAATCTCCAGCAAGTATCAACTGATACTGGAACTCATGAAACCTTGAGCCCGAAAATAGTGCAAAGTCATCAAACATGTTCTGCCAAATCATCACGGCCGTCCCCTGGGTTGGATCAGAAGACAGAGCTGCACAATCCATCCTATGGCGTTGCCAACATAGAGGAACAGTATAATGGGAACAGCTGCAGGAAAAGTACTAGGAACAGGCCATTGACAAGAAAAGTACTGGAAGCGATGGAATGTGGGTTCTTCAACACAAAGAGGAAGAGGAAAGGAAACGGCCATTGACAAGAACTGGCCATTTCAGCACCAGTTTTCCCCTCTCAAATGCCCGTGACAGCGAGTGTGAGTCCAACTTTCAACACGATTCAGGACATCGTGTCGCACACCCTAGAATCAATCAGGGAGGCCCCCGAAAGGAATCTCAATGGTAAATGCAATGTGGTTGGTTAGTCTCAGGCTTGTCTCGAGTTGATAGGTGGTCGTATTGCTCAGTTGTTCTTTCCATCTTAAATACTTTTAGTTCCTTTTCAGTGTGTTGTCTGAATATAGAGGGAGTTGTGCATTTGAAGTTTATACTATCACATACATGAATAGACTGAATTCACAAAATCTAGGGACGAGACAATGACCAGTCAAGTGAATGATTTGTGGCAGAAATGTCAAAACTTGGATGAACCGCCTCTTCATCCTGGAAAGCTGAGGAAGGTGAGATTGGTTTGGATTTTCAAAGTACTGAGAATTAATCATAAATTGTTGGATAGCTTTCATTCTTTATGGTTTAAGCTTCGCATCTTCTTTTTATACGTTCTTTGATGGCAATAGAAACAGGTAAATTTTATTCATGGTCACCGTACTTTAGTGCACTTCATGATCGTTTGGTCACGAAATGAACCAAAGAATAAACCCCTCACTGAAAACCAGTAGTTCCCGGTTCGAATCCTTTCAACCAAACATATTGTCATTTCCTAAGGCTGCTAGATAATGCAACGTACAGTAGATTCGTACATTTCATAGCATGAAAATTACTTTCATGTATCAGCAACTTGTGCCCCTTGAATTGGTTAGTAACTTCTCTACATGATAGAATACCAAGATATTGTATAGAGCAACCTTTGCACTGTAGTTTTACAGGACCGCAATTATTAGCGACCAGTTATTTTTGCGATGTGATAAGAAACTCCAAATTCCGAAAAGCAGTTTTCGACCACCTTAGAGTTGGCAAATTCTCTATGTGGATGGTAGTGACTTTCGTAGAACAACATAAGCTCTACCATTTTAGCTACTATTGATTTTCAATGTGGTTCAGTATTCAATGTGGGAAAAAATACAAGAAAAACTATGCAACCATTAACTTATTCAGGTGAGCAATAGTTTTTTTCGTTAATGAGAGGATACTGAGTGATATCCATAGGGACATTAGCACTTCTTTATCGTCAATATCATTCTGTAAGCTTGCGAAAACTTTTGAATTGATGTCATCGACTATGAGTTTCGAGAACAGATGCATTCTGCTTTATATTAGCACTTTCAACGAGGTGTGCAGGAAGCCACTTCTTCCATCTCCTATGTTTTCTGCAACCTTTTTATCGTCCTAAAACTACGAGGGTTGTAACCCCTTCAAAATTGCAATCATTACTCGAGCTACTTCGCCAAGACTTGATTTTAGATTTGAGGGTATTTTGGTAATCGAATATGACTAGTTCCTTCGTGAGCACACCCTCGTTCGAGATTGATTTGGATGGCTTTTAACAAGAGAATTTGTATATGAATGCCAAAGTTGAAGAGATTTGTTAGTTGACAGCCCAAATCATGTCGAGTACTAATCATTAACAATATAGAATGCTCTATTTATTTATTTTTCATGTCGAGATATAGAGAGATGTCAACAACATGTACCTTGAGAAGAGTGAAAAATGGATATTATTTATGGGTGAATGGTTTTAGGATAAGTCGATTCCCACCCTGAAATCAAGAATCCTATCGGAAGAGCTAGTTCCTTATTCGTAGAACCTGAAACTGGCTCACCTGGTTCTAGACCCACTCGGGAACCATAAGCAATTCAAATTATTTCCATCTCTCTCTTTTTTCTTTTTTTTAATCTTCGCAAGTGTTGTTACCATAGTCTAAATTTTCACAAGGGATGTTAATAGATCAACTTCGTGATAAGCTAAACATGATGATCATCTCCACAAACAAAGCTATAATGATCATCAAGAATTTAAGTCTGAGAGGTGTGAGCACTTCATGACTAAGATGAGAGTTGTAAGAGTGAGAGGCATGAGTGATGATCATGCGTAATTGAGTTTGAATTTTGGAAATTTAGAATAATAATAATAAGTCGATTTGGTCCAGGTGGGCGAGTCTACTCCTTGAACTAGAAACTAGACCAATATTCAATCACTAGCTTCAAATTTTGAAAATCGGTAGCCATTTAAAATTGACCAATTTGATCCAATTCTTTACTCACCCTTGTTATCGTCAATACATAAGCCCTCAAATTTAAAAATTCTATCTTTATAGGCCCATATTTGCAAAGTTGTGTGTCAAGAGAGGCGTGAGCGCTTCATGACTAAGATGAGAGTAGTAAGAGTGAGAGGTGTGAGTGATGATCGTGCATAATTGAGTTTGAATGAGAAAAATAATAGGAATCGAGTTTCGGAAATTTAGAATAATAATAATAAGTCAATTTGGTCCAAGTGGGTGAGTCTACACCTTGAACCCAGAAACCGGACCAATATTCAATCACTAGCTTCAAATTTTGAATATCAGTAGCCATTTAAAACTGACCAATTCGATCTAATTCTTTGCTCACCCTTGTTATTGTCAATACATAAGCCCTCAAATTTAAAAATTCTATCTTTATAGGCCCATATTTGCAAAGTTGTGTGTCAAGAGAGGCGTAAGCGCTTCATGACTAAGATGAGAGTAGTAAGAGTGAGAGGTGTGAGTGATGATCGTGCATAATTGAGTTTGAATGAGAAAAATAATAGGAATCAGAGTTTCGGAAATTTAGAATAATAATAATAAGTCAATTTGGTCCAAGTGGGTGAGTCTACACCTTGAACCAGAAACTGGACCAATATTCAATCACTAGCTTCAAATTTTGAATATCAGTAGCCATTTAAAACTGACCAATTCGATCTAATTCTTTGCTCACCCTTGTTATTGTCAATACATAAGCCCTCAAATTTAAAAATTCTATCTTTATAGGCCCATATTTGCAAAGTTGTGTATCAAGAGAGGCATGAGCGCTTCATGACTAAGACAAGAGTAGTAAGAGTGAGAGGCGTGAGTGACAATCGTGCGTAATTGAGTTTGAATGAGAAAATAATGGGAATCAAATTTTCGGAAATTTAGAATAATAATAATAAGTCGATTTGGTTCAGGTGAGTGAGTTTTCACCTTGAACCAGAATCTAGACCAATATTCAATCACCGACTTCAAATTTTGAAAATTGGTAGCCATTTAAAACTGACCTATTCGATCCGATTCTTCGCTCATCCTTGTTATCGTCAATATATAAACCCTCAAATTTAAAAATTCTATCTTTATAGGCCCATATTTGCAAAGTTGCACGTCAAGAGAGGCGTGAGCGCTTCATGACTAAGACGAGAGTAGCATGAGTGACGATTGTGCGTAATTGAGTTTGAATGAGAAAAGAATGGGAATCAGAGTTTCGGAAATTTAGAATAATAATAATAAGTCGATTTGGTCCAAGTGGGTGAGTCTACACCTTGAACTAGAAATTGGACCAATATTCAATCACCGGCTTCAAATTTTGAAAATCGGTAGCCATTTAAAACTGACCAATTCGATCCAATTCTTTGCTTACCCTTGTTATCGTCAATACATAAGCCCTCAAATTTAAAAATTATATCTTTATAGGCCCATATTTGCAAAGTTGTGTGTCAAGAGAGGCGTGAGCGCTTCATGACTAAGATGAGAGTAGTAAGAGTAAGTGGCGTGAGTGACGATCATGCGTAATTGAGTTTGAATGAGAAAAGAATGGGAATCAGAGTTTTGGAAATTTAGAATAATAATAATAAGTTGATTTGGTCTAGGTGGGTGAGTCTACACATTAAACCAGAAAACTGGACCAATATTCAATCACCAGCTTCAAATTTTGAAAATCGGTAGCCATTTAAAACTAACCAATTCGATCCAATTCTTCACTCACCTTTCTTATTGTCAATACATAAACCCTCAAATTTAAAAATTCTATCTTTATAGGCCCATATTTGCAAAGTTACATGTCAAGAGAGGCGTGAGCGCTTCATGACTAAGATGAGAGTAGTATGAGTGACGATCATGCATAATTAAGTTTGAATGAGAAAAGAATGGGAATCAGTGTTTCGGAAATTTAGAATAATAATAATAAGTTGATTTGGTCTAGGTGGGTGAGTCTACACCTTGAACCAAAAACTAGACCAATATTCAATCACTGGCTTCAAATTTTGAAAATAGGTAGCTATTTAAAACCGACCAATTCGATCCAATTCTTTGCTCACTCTTGTTATCGTCAATACATAAGCCCTCAAATTTAAAAATTATATCTTTATAGGCCCATATTTGCAAAGTTGTGTGTCAAGAGAGGCGTGAGCACTTCATGACTGAGATGAGAGTAGTAAGAGTGAGAGGCATGAGTGACCATAGTGTGTAATTGAGTTTGAGTGAGGAAAGAATGGGAATCAAAATTTCGGAAATTTAGAATAATAATAATAAGTTGATTTGGTCTAGGTAAGTGAGTCTACACCTTGAACCAGAAACTGGACCGATATTCAATCGTAGAAAATATAGCGGGAGTACCAAAAGTTAGCACGGAGGGACACTTAAGTGCTAAAACTTACAAACGATATACTTAAGTGCCACTTTTCAAAAAAAATGGATCACTTAAGTGCCAGGTCGCTGGAACCCTGCCGGAAATCCTATGTGGCATTTTTTTATTAATTTTTTTGCCTACGTGGCTTGTCGGAAATTGAAACGACAAAAAATCAGTGCAAAACGACGTCATTTTTGCGCTGATGTGAATTTTTAAATTATTAATTAAATAATTTTAAATAATTTTAAAAATAAAATATTTAAAAATTGATTAATTAAAAATAAAAATAAAAAGGGAGGGGAAATCGGCGAGGGCTATGCAGCCCTCGCCTGCACAGCCCTCGCCGTCGCCACCGTCGCCGCCCCACCATCGCCGGGAAGGGCCGGTGACGGTGGGCGAGGGTCGGCCGTCTCGCCGCAGGCCGACCGGGGCCTGACGTCCCCGGCTGACCCTGGCCTGACGTCACTGGCCCTTCTCGGCGACAGTGGGGCGGCGACAACTCGCCGATTTCCCCCCTCCTCCTTTTTTTTTTTTTTTTTTTTTAATAAAATCGATTTTAATTTTTTAAAAATCGACGTGGACTTTAAAATCGACGTGTACAATTTTTTTTATTAAAATTACCACATGGAATTTTTTATTTTGAAAAACATGCTCCGTCAGCAAATGAAGTCGCCGGAAAATGGACACGTGGCAATTTGGCCGGATTTGGCACTTAAGTTATCTCTTTTGCTCCGATTTTGACACTTATGTGTATGGTTTGTAACTTTTGGCACTTAAGTGTCCCTCCGTGCCAACTTTTGGCACTCCTGGGGTCCGTGTATCATATTCAATCACTGGCTTCAGATTTTGAAAATCGGGAGCCATTTAAAACTAGCCAATCCGATCCAGTTTTTTGCCCACCCTTGTTACCATCAATACATAAGCCCTCAAATTTAAAAATTCTGTCTTTATAGGCCCACATTTGCAAAGTTGCATGTCATTTGAGTGCAGCTCGAGGAACCACATTCGGCCCACGATGGCCCATTGCTGTCCTCTCCCTGCGCCTCTCTCTTCCACTTTCCACTCCCAACCTACAAAAACCCTAACCCTAATTTCAAAATCTGCGCTTGCGGCTTCCACTCTCTCGTGGGTTCTCTTCGTGCGTGTATATATATCTGAAGAAGAGGCCGCTACGACCTGCGTCGCTCTCATCTGCGGAAGCGCAAGGAAAACTCTCTCTCTCTCTCTCTCTCTCTCTGTGTTTTGATTTTGATGTTGGGTCGATGGTGTGGAAAGAAGGGGAGGAGGCAATGATGCTGAAAACTACCTATTTTCTGAGGGAAAACCATTCCTCAGTGATTACAAAATTTACCAATGGATCCTTCTGAGCCTTCTCCCTCCCTTCCCTCTTTCTTCCCTTTTCCTTGTCTCGATGAATTCCATTCGGTTTGTGATCAAGTTGTGATTTTTTGTCGCCGAGCAATCTTGATTCAAGCTTCTTCTTCTTCTTTTCTTTTTTTTTTGGCTCTTTTTCCTCTTCTCTCTCTTTTTGAAGCTGAACCAGGGCCATTGATGTGATGATAACCTTGTCGGAAACACAAAAATATGTCGACTAAAAATTATCAGACTACAATTATCTGATCAATGGTTCGTCTGAATTTTTCTCCTTTTCCCATATGTTCTTTGCTCTCCTTGTTTTCATAATTATTTTGTTAAAGATATATTATGATAGTCTTGTGCTTCAATTTTTATCTTTTTTTGGGTCCTTGATTGATGCTAAACCATAGATTGGCTGGGATTTGGAAAAGGATTTTTAGCATTCTTGTGAACTTGAAGAGTTTGTCAAATGGATCCGACAATGACCAGTAAGGTTTTGCTGGATTAGGACAATATCAACCCAAAGAGGAGCATCAATACTCAATTTGTTGAGTAGCCTCCAATAGTTGGCCAATAGATCTACATCACACCAACATTCTTTTCTTTCTGGAAAATCTAGCAAAAATAATAATAATATTACAAAAAACCTCAAATTTGAATCTTTACGATAAAAAAATTAAAAATTAATATTTTGATAACAAAAATTTTAAATTAGTTCACTTATCTATGAATTACTGAGTTAAATCACACCTAATAATTTTGATATTAATTTGTAATTTTTCGTAATATTAAGATAATTTAATAGAAATTAATGTAATTTGATAGAAATTAACGTAAATTAAATTTATTACAAATATATTAATTGGAGATTTTTAATGATCAATAAATTAATTTCGATTAAATTTGTTATAGGTGTTTTCAGATTTTTGTGATAAAGAATTAATTTAAGATATTATTTTGTTATAAATATATTAATTTGAAATTTTATTAAATTAAAAGGAAAAATATCGGATACATCCGTTCAAAACGGTCTCCAAAGTAAGACAGTCCAGTCCCAAAGAGAGACTGAAAGCGAGGCTCTTCAATACTTCAGCTTCCAAGGGTGAAACAAGTCAGCTTTCCATGGACCTAATCATTAGAAAAGTCTGTGACCCATCCCTCATCCTAGAAGGGTTGGAACAGATTTTTATTCTCCATATACTCTCTAAACCTAAATGGCATATGTTGGTGCCTCACGGGAGAAATCTCCAATTACTTTACAAGCCTCTGAACTCGATCGCTACTTGGCCTCCCAATTCCTTTCTTCGATATCATCATCGCATCGGGGTATTTGACGCCCTAACGTCAGTTGAAAGCTGACGTGAACTATGTTAGGGTCGGTCTTCAGAACCTCCTCTTCGGCTTCTTTCGCTACCTCCATTGCGTCTCTGGAACGAGGAATGAGAACATCATCAAAGTCTGGGAACAAGTTCATATTTTAGCAAAGAATAAAGTGGGAGAGTATCTACCGTATTAACATCTCTGGAGGCATGGAGACCTCAACCTCGAGTAGGACTTTGCCTTGCAACACGTGGTGTGTTATGCGCTCTACAATTATCTGCTGAAACAAGCTGGAGACTGTCATATTATATGCGGTTGCGATGGAAAGTTTGGAAGCCAATGCTACTATGGTGGAATATGGCATGTAACCATAAAAGAAAAACTCAAGCCATATGCTAAGGCCATGCCCATGATGCCAAGTTTCAGAAACACCAGAGCATCAGTATGGCCTAATTGTAGGTCTATATGTAGCCACAATGCGCTTTATTTGGACCACACAGATCGAAGGTGAAAGCTCAAACTATGGATTTGTTCTAAGCAACGCTAATTGAAAGGCACACCAGTTGGCTTCGGGAAAGACATCACACATCTGTAATGTATGCACAAACAGATTTCTGTGCACAAGGATGCAAATTCTTCAGTGATAATCCAATAGAGTGAGATACTCTCAACAATGTAACATTGCCCGCCTATTTAAAATACCAGCAAATAGCAAAAGATGCAGCAACAATCATAATAGTTAATTTAAATTGCCTGTGCATATCTCGAATTCAACGTGAAAAGAACTAAAAAGTACCTTTGAAAGCTTCAATGAGACAGCATTACGAACAACAGCTTCAATTGCCTTGTCATCGACACAATTGGTTCTGTTTGGAACAATCAATCCCTTTGAGAGTTCTTGTTCATCCATTTTCATTGGAGAAAACTGAGAAACTGAAGGGTCTACAGATATTTGACAAAAAAAAAAAATTAGATCAAGCAAGTTGAATGAGAATGCTGCAATTTCTTTCAGAGGTTCATGTATGAGAAAGCAGTTGAAGCTGAGGGAAAATAACATCCATGTTCACAAAAATTTATTCACTTTGCATCAAGTTTAGAGCTTGTAAAAGTACAAAGATGAAATTCAAGTCCAAAACTGATGTAGGACTGATGAGTGTCAAATGAGTGAGCCCGATCTGGAATTAACTTTAAATGGAACTCATCTTTTTGAATGATGAAAATTCTATTGTAAGTTGCAGCGAATAACTAAGAAGAGTAACTTCCTTTTGGCTTCATAACTAAAAGCTTCCTAAGCATCACACTTGAGGTGAACTACATAACATCATCAAAAGC
This sequence comes from Corymbia maculata, assembly GCA_014182735.1. Classification (NCBI taxonomy): domain Eukaryota; kingdom Viridiplantae; phylum Streptophyta; class Magnoliopsida; order Myrtales; family Myrtaceae; genus Corymbia; species Corymbia maculata. The sequence continues at coordinate 28,098,445 of CM024692.1, read as the reverse complement.
CGTATCATAGGGAGGTTGAGGAAATTGTCAAGATGCTAATAGACTTCTAAGTCCTGTAAAAAAGGACAACTAACTTGACTAGTAGAGAAATTTTAATCCCATTAGACTGTTGTCTGAGTGGCGGATTGATGCAAAGGTCAATCTTTTTAAAACACAATTCAATGTCGCAATAATTATCAGCTCATCTGATCTTGTGAGTTGTATCAGAAAGCTTTACTGTAGTGTTCATGCCTTCATTCTTTCTTGCTATCAATTTTCCATGAGATTTCTCTTGAAAAGTTATACGGAATAAATAAAGACAAGTAAGATGCTGGAGCGATGAGATATGCAAGCAAGATGTCTGCAATGAGACTCTGCTTGAAAAGTCATGCAGAAAAATTAAAAAAGATCACGCAATCCCAAGGGTCTTACTATAGCCTAATTTATATTGGATCTCTTCATGCCAATAATGAAGAGCAAACCAAGACTGACCAGTTTCATCCATCTGACTGAATAAAATATCATCGAAGATACTAGGATATCCACATGAATAAATATAAATCTGGAATTGACAAGGATGGACGATACCTATGTGTATGAAAACTTCTGTAACTAGAGGGTGGGACTTGTGAATTTGATGACGAACGGTTTCACCAACCCCATGTGCTGCACTAACACTAACAAAAGGATCAACCTGTGGTACATAAGTAAAAAAATTTGTTAAGCAAAACCAGTCCTGCAGTTTCAATCATATCATGTGTGAAAGTTCCTGCCACTTCCTGTGAATTTTCATTTATCACTCACTACATGAGCTGAACTTTGAAATTATTGGGAAAAAACTCACCTCAATATGCACATCAAGATAAAGAGATGAACCAGCTCTCCTTCCCCGCAATCGATGACAACCCTAGAAGAGAATCCAATTGTCATGTTTAGAGCTTTTTGTAGCATTGCATAGTTTATATTGAATTTGAGAATATCTACTCATTAACGCACAAGTCTTACCAGAAATCATTCATCACCTAACCAAGGATTAATTATTATGATTTAAGGGCTACAGATAATCAAGTGTTAAACACCTCCAATCTAATGCTTGAATTACAATATGACTCTTTGCATATGGTTTAAGTGCCAATTGCCAAATGCAAATTTGGAATGCACATAATGTCTACTGTGCACATGGGCTTTGTTCAAAGTATAGAAAGTTGTAGAATGAGTTCCACAAGAACTAACTACCATTGCAACAAAAAGAAAAAAAAAATTACACATACCTTAACTCCTTCAACTTTAAGTATCGTTTCTTTTATTGGATCTAATTCTTCAGCTGGAATTGCAGCATCCACCAGTTCCAAGATGCTACGTGGTCAGAAAAGAGATGTCAGAATGTAGAGTTTAGTCACAATGCCATGATAGTCCATCCAAGCTTAGGCACTAAAAAAAATATTTATGACCATGGATGCTTTAAGCACTGAAAAAAGAAAGAAAGAAAATTTGAAATTAATGCAGAAAATACGACAAAGTGGAAAACATGTTAGTTCAATGGATCATAGATACAATGTGAAACTTCTATGTGAACAAATCAATTGTTACTATAACTTCCTCATTACAAGTGCATTTTAGACATGCAGCTCTTCTTAGCTAACTTACCTGAGTGTGTTTAACTAATGAGGAGTGGCTGAGATTCTTCAAAGAAATAAAAACAAATTTTCACACCCAAGATGAAGGGAGAAGCAAGCGATCATATATTAGTATCGAAATTTAGTATAATACAACTAAGAAATCACATTATAATACCAATGGAAAGCACTGAAATTAGGTCTTCCAATTACTATGATTGTGTTGTTAATTATCCAATAAAAATGTGAGGTATATATTCAGAAAGGAACAAAACCTTTGGTAACCAGTTTCAATTCCTGCCTTAAAGATCATGCCTGAGACAACAAGTCCTGCTAGGGGATCCAGAAACTTTACTCCCAGGATGGAGCCTCCTGAATTAGGACAAATGACTCTGTATCAGAATTTGTCAATTAGAAGCCAAAAAGTTCATAGACCATGCCTCAAGAGCTGAACTAAAAGGTTTATTGAACTACTGCTAAATCTATGCAATGCATGTAAATTTTCTTACCTACACCAATAAGAGCAACCACTGATGAAATTGCATCTGCACGATGATGCCATGCATTTGCTTTCATTAGTCCACTGCCTTGCCTTTCACCAGCTCGTTTTGTTATCCAGTAAAGACTGTTACAAACAAGATGTGCATGAACATATTATTAATTAACAGATCTGAAAAGTGGTGAAATATGAAGTCACATGTTTGTCAAAGCATAGAGATGAGAAGAGTCACTTAAACAACATTAAAAAATCGTATGGTCATGCAACAAGGATAGAACTGTGCATTGTATTTGTATACACCATATACACTAAAAGTAGGAATTTTCCCTTTCTATGCAATCTCCACAACAAAAAGCCTATTTTATAACGTTGGCAGAGAAAACTGATAAACCCACCCTTCTTTAGTAGATATTGATATGATTGTCACACTGAGAGCAAGGATGGGGTGCTCCATGTCAACTCCGTGGTGATGACCACCGTGAGGATGACTATGAACATGTTCATTTAGGACAGAATGGTTGACTATTTCAGGTGTGGCAGACAACAAACCCTGCAAAAAAATAAAAGCAGCCCTTACAGCCGAGATGAATGTATCACATTATCAATCAAGGAGATCGAATTCACTCGATCATCTGAGTATATTATTGCAAGGAACGGTTTAGGGAACTACTATATTCTCTGGTAACACATATTCTTCGAGACAGAGAATGAGTAAGAAACATATCATACAAGTAAAAGATCTAGAGCATGCCAGGCAATACCACCAGCTGTAGCCAAAAGCATACAAGAGATTCCTAGTGCTCCTAAAGTCTCAAATTTACCATGTCCTGCAGCAAAAGAAAGCAAAGCCTTGAGCAAGCAAACACAGTTGCTTTAGTTTAGCATCTTGACAAAAACAGCACTAAAACAAGGTCATGTCACAGCAAACCTCATGAACGATTAATAGTCATATTAATATGCATATCTTGTATGTGTCAGAGATTTCTATAGAGCATTATGACACATCCTGTCATCTAACAATCAGTTTTCAACCCAATGTCAATTGTAAGTAAGCAACACAAACATTCACATGAGATAGAAAATAAAGGTCATGGTCATACACAAATTGGATTCAATGTAAGGCCCAGCAAGACATGAACAAATAGGATTCAATGCAAGGCCCAGCAAGACATGAACCCCCATGCATGAGGTAATAGAGATTCAAAAGAAGAGATGACTTTTATGACTGGATCATCACACATGATCCATAAGGAAAGGGTACGTGTGGATGTCCACAGCACTTAAGCTATCCAAAAAGACAGACACAAAGGTTAAGTTGCCAAGGCCATGCAATTTCAGAAACATTGATACCGTTCTTCAAGATCCCTGAAGGTTTCTACAGTGTTGCTCCTTCACATTGATTTCAATTTATATAGCATACAGGTATAGATCAAGACGAGAACAAAACTCATTTCACTCAGATTAATGAGCGTACGTGTTTGAAGAGATTACCATAGGGGTGATCTTTGTCTTTAGGAATGTTTGCAGCTTTATATGACCATAATGCAATGCCACTAAGAACCTGCAGTTAGTAAAAAAAAAAAAAAAGATAGAAGACATAAGGACAAAGCAAGGAATTCAAGAGAGATTTAGAACAGTTGAAATAACATCCACGAGCAAACCCATCCCCCCACCCTTCTCTTTCTCTCCCCAAATAGAAACCTTGAAAGAAACAAGCTAGCTGTTAAGCACAAAAACTGGATGTTCGACTATGCCATGTAAAACTATCCATACGCAACTAAGGAAAAAACTAGCTTTTTACTTTACTCCCACGGATATACCAAATAGTCCCATTGCCATTGAAAAGAAGAGAAGTACAACGACAAGGTAAACAGGATATGCCTAAGCTAAGGATGGGCTTTATTAATTACACCCCCGAACTTCTAAGATAACTCAAATTTACGTTTTCAATATGATACGATGTTCTCAAACGGTTCATCTTTTTCATCTTCAAATTTCCCACATTTATTTTACAAAAGGAGGACAACCATCACAAATCTTCTTTGTTTTGCCTTGACCAATCATGGAGAATTTATGTCTATCATAACCCACTCTCATCAATGGGAATACATAAACTTTGTATCCAAATTCAAAAGTTCCTTCAGATTCTTTTGTACTTCAATGTTTTTACCTCAGAAAGAACACATTAAAAAGCTACTGAGGATGCTCCCCAGTGCAAAAGAATTAAAACAACTCAAGTTGATCTGAAGCAAACCCAAAGAAGGAAAGATTCTACTTCTCAATCCAACGATCTAAGATTAAAAGAAAAATGAACAAACCAAGTGAAGAGAGCTAATTGACTATACCACATCGGAGACGGAATGCGCAGCATCGGCGATGATGGCGGTGCTTCCCGACAAGTACCCCGTCACGGCCTTCCCCGTGGCCAGGCAGACGTCGGCGGCGAGACCCAACCGGAAAATACGCTCGCCCTCCACGCCGGCGGAGACCTGGCGGTGATCGTGATCGTGGTGCGTATGGCCCAGGTGCCACCTTCTGGGGACATGGTAGTGGCCGCCGAAGGACGGGTCTTGGACGTGGGGACAGAACTGCTGTCGGATCACGCGACCGTGACGGAGAATCTTGTCGGCGGTCGGCGATGTCCTCGAGACGGAGGCTCGGTAGATGGAGATGCCAAGGTTGCAAAATCTGAAGCCCATGGTCGCGGTTCTTCACCGGTTGCACTTGCCCATGGAAATGGGAAGAGATGAGACGGAAGTCTCTGCAATGATTTATGGAATTGTAAGTTAATCTTCACTCGAATATAAATTTATTTAAATATATTTTATATTGCATTTATGTTCGTATAACCCAACGACCTTCAAATTATTTCATTTTGTAGCGGTTTTTTTTTTTTTTGGTCGGTATTTTGTAGTACGTCATGTTGGTCTCTTGAAAGAATTCAAGTTGAGAATCCCAACCCTTAAACCCAAAATTAATTAATTAATTAATTAATTAATTGCAACTTATAATCAAGCACTTCCCGTGATTTCGACCCCAAAAAAAAAAAAAAAAATTCTTGTGATGTATTTTGTGACGCTCGGCCAACTTTGCTAACTGGCATATCAAAATTCCAACATGACATCTTTTTAACAATTTTGAATTGGGGTATCGAAATGGTATTGGTGTGGCTCCATGTCACAAAAGATAATATTCTTTAGAAAAATGAAAAAACAAAAAAGCCAAGATTCAAAAGGGGAAAAGGTTATAAAAAAACTATACCTACTATGACATATATATTCTAAACTTTTTTGTGACTTCAAGAATCCCAAAATATCTCCACTACAACACATTTATCATAAACTTTTTCTTATAATATAAAAAATCTTAAACTTATATCTATGCAACACATTTAACCTCTATCAAGATTTGATTATATGACAGTTGTTGTCTTTATTTCCTTAAGTCGCGTGGGTGTTTCAATATCGTTTGCTTTCTAGCATCCATATAGGCAAAGTTTTAACAATTCTCATTGATAGAATTTTGACGTATGGTTTTTAAGATAAACATGTCACGATAGGCATAATTTAAAAAAATTCAATGATTTTTGCTCTTAAAAAAATACAGGCGAATATTTTTTAAAAGAAAAACACAAAGATTTAAGGAATTAAGAGGCAGCATCTTGTCCTCCTATCGCCAACCTCAAGCCAGGCCTTTGCACGACGGTGGCACCACCACTGACATCCATTGCGCAAGGGCCGCCCTGCGGTGGTGTGGTCCGGTCCAGATTGCATGACCTCAACCGAGCCACCATGGTCCATGACACGACCTTGAGCTAACCACCACCAGGACGGGCACCATGCACAAGCACAACCATTGGCCGCCATTGCACGGCTCCATTGAGCCACCAATGCCCGACCAAGCTTGCGGCAGGAGTTGGCCGGCCCTCGCGATCACTAGGCTTAGCGTCAGCTAACCCTTGCCACCGTGGCGGCGCCACCGTAGTGGGAGAGCTTGTGCTCAATGAGGGTTGGCGCCTCATGTCTCAAGGCTCCCTGTCTATTTTTTATTTTTCTTTCTTTTTTTCTTCTATTCTTCTAGGTTCCTTGTTTCATTTTTCAAATCTCTAGCTTTGTTAATTTATTTTTTTTACGGTAAATCATTTTCACTATTTTTCGCACCAGCAATACAATCACATGTATCGATACCAATTTACTTTTAAACTTTTCAATTTTGTCTATTTAATACTAAGTTTTTGTAGAAAATTTTAATGTAGTTCTTTCGATCAATTTTTCCTGGAAATTTTCAATGTAGTGGTGAGCCACATAGGACAATATGTGATAATTGGACCGCCATGTCAGAATTTCTCGAGAAAATTAACTAAAATGATTATATTGGAATTTTGCGCAAAGATTTAAAATTATTGATAAAATTTTAAAATTTAAAACTGAATTTTTGAACTATTCGGGGAATTCTTTCGGTATGGATATTATTCCAAACTCAAAGCTACTATAAACTAAGCGATAAAAATTTAACGAAAATCAAATACGTTGAATTCAAGAAAAAGCGGGTGACAAAGAAAATCAGCCAAACGACAATTAAAAGATAAAAAGACAACTCTCCTAGGATTCCTAGAAGAAAGAAACTTGTCTTGAGCATCCCCACCCGTATGTCTAGCTGTCTACCACCACCACTCCGGGTATTGACCCAACACAAAGAACAAAAATATGATATTTTTCGATGAAATAAATAAAGCAATTATAAAACACAATTACGATACGTAAATGAGAATTGATGATTCTACTTATATCAGTTCTACTTATCATCGAACGCCGGGCATGGTAATAATAAGGGATAATATAAAAACAGTCAATGAACTTTGGCCCAATATTCAATTTGGTTTCTAAATTATCAATATGTTCAATGCGATCCTTAAACTTTAGCATAATATGTAATATGGTCATTAAACTTTTAATTTGTTCAATACAGTCATTGATTTTTTTATACATGTTCAATATAGTTTTTCAACTACATGAAAATGTTCAATATAATTTTCGTCTTGAATTAATGGAAAGAGACGATATTGAACATTTTCATATAGTACAGGAATTAAATTGAACATGTACCAAAAAGTTCAAGGATTGCATTGAATAAATTAAAAGTTCATGGACAATATTGCACATTAGTCTAAAGTTCAGGACCGCTTTGAACAAATTAAACGTTCAAGGACCAAATCGCATATTGACCCAAAGGTCATGGACTATTTATGTCATTTTCCCTAATGATAAAGACTTCGAGGACATGGAGAGTTGCAATGGACAATGCTAATTTGCCTTGATTACACAGCGTGTCAATGTATCCGATATTGGCACGAACTAACTTAAGAACTTGACAACATACTTAAGCTTTTGTAATTGAGAGAGTCGTCGGACCCCCGCCGGTCTCTATCTTTACTGGCTTCTTTTTGTGTGTTCTTCAAGAAACCAAATCAGCAAACGCTGAGGGTCGCGAGACCATCACTCAAGCTTGGGCAAGAATAATCGGACCCGGGTCTCTTATCTTTTCTGGTTCTTTTCATGTGTTTTTCTCTTCAAGAAACCAAGTCAGCAACCAAGTTTCAACAAACGTAACTCTTTTTCCTGTATTTGGTGGGTCTATGATTTGAAAACCATGAGTGAGGAATTTGTAGTGCTTGATGCTCAAACAGTCTTTCAGCATAAACACAGATGGTACACAATGGGCAATTCATTTTTGCTGTCAAATGACTCACATTTTGCAGAGACCATGTTCCACTGGTTCTCCCTCTTTGGCCGATGCGATGTGATCATCATTTCACTTGAGAAAAAAAGTCTCAACTCCAGAGTGTCGACTCCGTTTAGAACCTCAAAAAGGAAACGAAGGTTCAGACAATTTATCTGGGAAAGAATCAGACTTGGTCCTCAGATTGGATTGCTACACCATTAGCTTGATCCCAAAACTTCAAATGCCCACAGCAACAGGTATACAAAAGGCAAGACCACTTTCAAAACAGTTTAGATGCTTTCATTTCAACTTCTGCAACATTTTTATGCATCCAAAAATGTTCAGGGGTCACTGCAATCTAATTTGCACAATCATTAGCTGAGAGTGCATAACAGAAAATCAAGACATCACATTCTTGAATTGGTTAATTAGAGAACTTCCCACCTCTTTCTACCGTATACAGAGGCCAGACTAATCAAATGAAAAACTAAGTTGCCATCATTGAGACATAGTTAGAACTATGTGTACATACCTATCATAAAGTTACATTGTCTTACAAATTGGGGAGAGAATGGTTCACCCAACAGCCTCCCCAAAGACCTCGCTTCTAATTGTGATACCTCAAAGAATTACAATGTCTGGACATATACCTAATTAATAGTTTTCTCCCTGTCCAGCTACAGATGTTCCTTTGCATTAGACACTGCAGAAGGAAACAAGGTCAGTATTAGTATTTTAATTTCAATGCACTGAAAATGTTTGGGCAAATTCTTCAAAAAGTTCCAACTACACAGACCTTCTGATAGTACAACTATGAGGGAAGAATGGGAGCTACGCATTCACAGTTACTGTACAATCTCTAGACACCATATATAGAGATCCCACCTTCTCTTTATTCATCTTATTGACATCAACAATTGGTTAAAATTACTCGTACTGCAGTGAAATCTCTAGAAGCGACCTGCACAAAATGGACATATAGTCAATAAAATGAGCAAAAACACTTGGGGAGAGAGAAAGAGAGGGAGGGAGAGAGCATTAGCTTTACAGAAGCAGAACTTACCAAAACAATGCAGTTGTTTACGTTTAGCTAATACACTGGGAAGGAATTGCGCGCTGGAAATGGTCTGTACATAGATACTGTATACATGCTGGCAGCTTCTTGAACTGGAGTTGTTTATTGTTTTTTTTTTAACCACAATAAATTGGCAGGCTGAAAATGTACTCCCGCCAAACTATGTATATGCACACTAATGATGCTTTGTCAATTGTGACTCTGATAAGAACCTTCAAAACCACCGATAAATCCTCAATGCACCTCTAGATGACAATACCAGATTCTTCACCACTGACAATCGAGTGAGGAAGCAGCACATGCGTTAAGAACCATTAACTCGTGCATTCTGCGCTTTCATATCTTGGACCTTAAGGGAGGTCTCTGAACTGTGGCATGTTTTTTGCAGATTTAACCATTTAGTTCAGGAACTGGATTGAAGACCAGCGTCTTTTTCATTTCCCTCAAGCTTGACACCAGTCGATACAAGCGCCAAGCAGTGTATCCTCATGACTTTGAAATCGTTTCCACAATTACTGAACCCTTTTATCGGCTTATAGCCTCCGTTGCGAGGCGTACGAGTCCCAGCAGTCCCTCTACATCTTGGAAGTTAAAATCAAGAGCCTTCTTAATACATGAAATACCTTCCTTGGACTGAGCGTCCCCTGCTGCGGCTTTAGCAGAACTAAAAGCAGCCCGTGATTTTTTAGAAGCCTCCATTGCATTGTTCACATCCTGCGTCTGCAAAGATACACATTTAAAGATCTTAACATTGAAATTCTAAAAGTATGACAGTCCTAAAAGCAGCCATGGAAGCACGATATATTTAGCCATATATTTTAGCTTTAGAATTTTCCAAAATACCAGGGGAGGAAATTTGACATGGTATCTCAATCTTATTATGATCACTTACAAAATTAAGTAACCGCATGAAGCTAGGCCTTGGCCGCACAGAAATAAAGTTATTTCCAAGAACTTGAGGAGAGCTCACACCCTTGGGCTGGGCAACTTTATCTGCTGTTGCTGAGTTGTTCACATTATCTACATCTGATGCAGAAGAAGAAGGAGACTCGCCTGATAAAATGGTCAATAAGCACCAAGTTGCATCAAGCAATATCCAGTTTGTTCTTATATATCAGAACAAAATCACAGTTTGAAACCATGATGCATTGATAATAAAAGGGAAAGCATAAAATGTGATTACTTGGAGTGGTACCATGCTACAGAAAGTTAAATATGTCAAGGTCTGATCCCAAAGGAAGAAAGAAAAAAGAAGAAAAAAAACAGAACAGATGAGTAGTTTTCATGGGCAAGTGATGAAGGCCTCACCGCACAAGGATTTATAAAGTATATGAGCTATGCAATAATGTAACAGGAAAGCAACTGGAATAACCTAAACCCTACATGAACAAAAAGGAAATCAGGTTTTCATCACACACACATGTGTGATTGCATTCAGAGTAATGAGCATAATCCAACACACAAAAGCACCAATTATCTGGATAAGGATATCATTCTCAATACCTGGAGGATTTAATTTGAATGCTGGCAACAACTCAAGCCGATCTTTGCTTGCAGTAGAGTTGGATGAATAAACTACTTTCAAATATGCTACTTCCATGCATTTGTAGGCCAAAGCAGCAGAGGCCATATCTTTGGACTTCTCATATTCATGGGCACAAAACCTAAGGATTCCACAGATACTCACTTATCAAAAGATGACGAAAGAAGCCACAACAATCCAGGTCTAGCAAAGAATAGGGCCAGAAATGAAATAGGACACCCTAAATGACAGGCTTCTGCTTCTACATGCTACCCTAGTATAGAATAATCTATGTAGACCTAAAAGACCATGAAGAGATATCAATCCAGATTCATGAAAGTCATGCACTCCGCAGATAAAATGACTGTTCAACAAAACATGCCGTTTCCCTATATGATAAATGCTTTTGACAAGGATTTGAATTGCTTTAAAAAAGAAAGGAAAAGCAACACAAAACCAGATCTGGATAAATAAAGGAGTAACTCTACATGGAACAAGGATGTAGTGTAGTGATCAGAGCTTCTAAAATTGAAGCAGAAGTACATGACTCATGATAGGCTGTCACGTAGGGTAATCAGTGAAGCCTTATACTAAACCCTGACAAGTTGCTTAAGAGATACGCATGTTTTCTTTTCTTCTCAAGCCTAGGTTTCTACCACCACAAATTGTTCTTGATGCCACCCAAGTAGAGTGGGCAGGAGTGATCAATTACAACCAGCATGCATGGCAGGGGATATGCACAATGGATATTAGCCAAGTGTTCAAAGAGCACTGAACACCCCATTGTTAGAAACACAAATTGAAGCCTCATTACAAAAGATTTAACCACTGTCATTGAGTTATGCAGCATTTCTTCAGGTACAAATATCCACAAGAAAGGCTAAAACAAGAACCAATGGGTGAGTCACAGAAAAACTTGCGGAGAAGCTCCAATATTAATATCATTTCTCAACATGGAAAAGAAGCACATGCTGCAGAGACTAGGGGTCAACACTAGATACTTACTCGCACAAATTTGCAGTGCTGCTATATATATGTACTGACTGAATCATATCTCCATGCTTTGTACTGTCGCTCTTGCTAGATTCCAACAAAGAGGCTCCATGAAGAAACTTGAGGGCTGCCTGGAAGTAAAGACCAGTTCTTTCTCCAGAGGACTGCAAAAAATGGAAATGTAGCTAAGACGCCAGAAGATAGGGTAGAAAGTACCTTTCTAAGAGAAGAAGTACAAGTACCTTTTGACGATCAGCCATATGTTTCAAATCTTTCGCCTCTTTCAAAGCCTTCGTTGCAGCCTGGCTTGACGAATCTCTTCTAAGGGGACTCTGGGCATCAACACGACGAACACCATTTCCATTGGAGGTGAGATGTCTTGAACTCTGATGCTGACTACCATTTTCCTTATCTGGCTCCACCATTTTCATCTGCACTTTTGATGCACCATTAGCTTCAATGGCATCTGCTTTTGCAACTCCTGCTTCATTTCCCTTAAGTGGCACCGAAGCAAATGCAGAGTGAGATCTCACTATCTCATTATGACCAGCTCCTGATGGTGGTACTGGAAGTGGCTTCCCTCTTTGAGATAAATTTCCTGCTTGATCAGCTTTGTAAGAAGCCAACGCTATGGATGATTTTTCTTCATCCCAATTTGAATTAGAAGGTACATCCCTCATATGCCCAGCATCTAATTTCACATCTTGATCCTCGTGCCCTCTCAGATTCGATTGACTTCCTCTTGAGGTCCTCACTCTCGATTCCCCAGCAGAATCCTTCTTCTTAAGCTCTTTATGCTCATTCTCCTGAAGATCTACATTGTAATCCCTGGATTTTGCTTCCTTCAAAGACACGGTCTCTTGGAAGTCATCAAAAGAGATCTTAGTAGTCTCAGCATCACTTCGGTGTTTGGAACTCTTGTTTTTGTCCTTGACTCGTGAAGAAGAATCCTTTCCAGATTTCTGAGGATGATACCCACTTACAGGGTACAGGTCCCCATTCTCTCTGTCACTACTGCAATGGTCCGAATCCTGTTTTTTAATTGGACAAGGAGTATCCTGACCATAATCAACTCCATCTTTAATAGATTTGTGATTAAAGACTTCTGGAGAAGGCAGAGACTGTGCTTTTGCATTGCCAGCAGAGAAATCATTTCGAATAGCATAGCTTTCACCTCCATTATCAACATCGGAGCACCTTCTCGGGCTACTGATGGGAGGCAAACTGGCATCTTGAGAATCAAATTTCTCCTTGAGCTTTCTAGTCACTGATGTAAGCTTGCCAGGTTTTGAACTTCTTATAGGAGATGAAGAAACTGATTCTGCTGGAGAGCCTCTCGTATCCTGGAGACTTCCTCTGCTCTTACGGGAACCACAAACTTTAGAAGAGCTTGAAGTGGCCGCAACAGGTTGTGAAGATTTTGCTTTCTTTTTCACAGGATCTGTGTCCACACCAGCCAGATCATCTTCAAGTTGCTGGTTCCTCATTTTACTGCCCCTTTGTCAGATCTACTGCTTCCCTTGGATGGATCAGATTCTTTTCCTTCAGATCTGGAATTTCTTGGCTTCTTTTCTTTCTTGCGATCGATTTCTCTGACTGGTAGCTCACTGTCATTATGTTCAAAATCCATAATTGGAAGAGATTCTGAACCAGTCTGGGAACCATGAATATCCCTTTTCTTCCTCTTTTTCATAGCTAACTCCCCTTCATTGGAATTCGCAGCTCCAAAGCACCCACTGTCTGAAGAATCCTGCACCTTGTCTCTTGGATACTTGGCAGAGACTTGGATCTTCTCAGCTGTGTTGGATTTTGAAACCTTCAAAGAAGTTTGGTCATCTGATTGCTGATTTTTCCCCACAAAAGCAGGAGATCCACTACTAGAGCTATGGCCAACCTTCCTTGTAAAACTACCATCGTCTGACTTCCAATCTTCTTTAGAATGCGACACTCCTTCATTCTTGACTTTCTTTGAAGCCTTAGGGTAATCTGGCTCCATTTCCCTCTTTCTACTGGACTTCAGATGATTCCCATCACCTGGTCATTATACTACTGCATAAGTAACGAAGAATTGACCAGAAATATTTCCAAAAAATTGCCAATTTCTAAATTAAAGGAAATACCTCCACTGGAATGTCGCTCGCGTATTTTGTGCTTATGGCTGTGTTTCTCTGCTTCTAGGTCATCACTCTTACTTAGCCGCCGAACATCAGCTTCATTCTCCAAAGAAGTCCTGTTTACATCATTTAAGCTCCTACCATTAGATGATACGATGAGCTTTTTCTCAGAGCCTGAAGTTTGAGCAGGACCATCTTTGTTCCTTGGAAACGATGGCTTTTTTATTCCATGTTTCTTCTTTTCACCAGAAGATAGGGGTAGAGCTGGAGGACTACAACTTCCCAAATTATTATTAGAATCCTGGTAGGAAGCAAAGTTTATGCCCATCACATCAGAAGTAAGAGGAGCGCTTTTTTGAGCATCAGGAACAGGAAGATGAAACATTTCATAGATTGCTCTTGTAGTTTCCTCCTCGCTTACACTACATCGGTTCATGCCAGACCTAAACAAGTAGAACAAGCAAATTAGTCGTGGAAGTACACCTTCACTACCTCATTTATTACAAGTAAGAAAAAATCATTAGCTCAAACGAACATACCAAGCACCTTCTTTTTCTATAACTACTGGTTTAAATCACAAGAAGAAAGACACCACTTGAAAGGAACTTACAGCCAATCAAGCATGCTACAGAGCCACTTCTCAGGCAGGTCATCAGGGCTTTTTCCAAATGGTAGAAGCCGCCATTTTCGGCACTTATCACAACCCACCCAGTTTTCTTGTATTAGGACAGGAGCCACAGTAGAAGGAGCTGCATCACCGGTGGGGTTATTTCTAGAGCCAGAGCCTAAATGTGAAGTTGTATTATAATCTGCTTCTGATGTGGATGCCATGTCTGTTCTCTTGCTACTTAATCTCTCCTTTTTCATGTCATATTCTGGGATGCCTTTCTCAACTGCACTAGAGACCTTCCGCCTTTCTTCAGGGGCCATTCTCATCGGCTGATTTTGACTTTCTTCTTCTCTATACATATCCCCAAAGAAATCTTTGTATCTCTCCCTTACTTTTCCAGGTTTTTTGGCCAATTTAGGTCCTCACGCCCGCTTCTAGACTTAGAATTGTCTGTACTGTGGCTCTTGTTATCCTTGGTCACAGATGTTGAACCACTCAAGCTCTCTTTGGATGCATCTGCAACTGCTGCACCTTCATTTTTAACCTTCACTTTTTCTTTCCCATTAGAAGGTGGATTAACCTTTCCAAAAGGTAAAGTCAACACATCTTTGTCCATATAAGAACCTTTTTTAGCAGTAATTTCAAAAGGACTATCTGTCTGAACCACATGCTCAGCTGTACCATTCTTCCCCCTCAGGATACTTAAGTCAGGTTTTGATTCCCGAACATTTTCTTCCGCACTAATGCCTTCTTTCCTGGAGTGATCAGCAATATCATCAATGGCTGTTCCTCTTTTATCCCTTGCAAGTTTCCCAGCACCACGAGCCTTGGCCTTCTCAAGCGAACCCACTTCTTGACTAAACGGCGGTTGTGTACTTTCTTCTGCAGCTTGATCGGAAGGGATATTGTCCATTGCCACAGTACTGGCTTCATGGGCACCATAAGATTCCCCATGTGTGCTTTTCACCATGTCACCCGGAATGCCTATGTTAGACAAGATTGGAAGCTTCAAAGTCTTTGAAACTAGTTCCTCACATGCCAGCATGTCAATGTCCAATTCTTTCTTGTGTGCAGCATCAGCACTTCTCCGAGAGTCCTTACCACCTTTTGCCTCCTTCAAATCCTCAGTATTTCTTAATGACTCCAATTTCTTTTTGCCAATCACCTTTTTCCGATCCTTCAGACAATTAATTCCATTTGCCCACATGCCAGAGCTTGCTGGATCTGCACTTGAAGCAGGCCCAGTCCTGTGATCAGATAGATGCTTCTCTTTTACGGTGAAAAAAACAAGATCGTCCGCAAGTGGTGACAGCAGCAAATTTCCATGCACCGGATATGAAGTCATCATCTGATCCACCGAATCAGTAAACATATTACAACTAACCTCAAAATGGCAATAAAAAAAGGGTACATTCAAAAAATGGTCAGGAAATTATTCACCCTTAAAATACTGGTGGGAGATTCAAATGACGTGTCATGGGGTTCATGACTCATTCCCTCACTTTCAGAGGGACTGTCCTCCAATGATGAAGTTGGTGAGACATCAAGGCCAAGACCACTGTATATCGCAGCCCTTTTCTGTGTCGACAAGTTATCTGCGCCCACTTTGATTCTAACCTTCAGCATTTTCTGATCAGACAAATTGGCAGACTTACTGTCAGAATATTCTATAGCCTGGAGAGGTGGCATGCACCCATCTTGCTTAACTGAATTTTCCACATTCGTTTTCTTCCTTGAAGTGCGTGATATGGTAGCAGCAGGAACAGGTCGATCTCTATTTGTATGGGCGGTGGGCAAGGAAGCTGAAGAATTATGGTGCAAATCCTGGGTAAAAGCAGAATTCCTTAAGTGCTAAATCCAGCAATAAAAGGAAGACCAAATTGAAATACAGGTTTCCCTCTAAGGAAAACACTCTCTACCTCCGCATTTGAAGCACATGTTGACTGTGGTGTACCATAATTCTGACCCCGGGGTGGAGATTTTGAACGGGACCAAACAGGAGATCGCCGGTCAGCTGGTAAAAATGAACCGTAACCACCAAATTTTGCACCTGTGGAATAAGTATCCCCAAAAACTTAAGGTTATACACAACTGTCATCATCGGATCACAAATAAGTATCATCTTTAACATTTTCAGTTACCCAAGTTCTCAGCTGATACCCCTCCTTCAAAATCTTTACGCAAGTGTCCTAGCACATCTTGAAGTTTGTCCCCCTTCAAAATTGAAACGGTAACGTCAACCACTTCCCAATAATTTTACAAGGCAAAGGGGACAAGGATATATAGGAAACTAATCCTGAAGATACTTAGACAAATGACCAAAAGATTGGAGGAGACAAAGAGTATCGGTTTATACAGAGATATAGCCCTTACTGTACCAAAAGTTCACATGAAGAAGAAGAAGATTACTTCCTAATCCTATCCACTATTCTTCCTCTCTTCATACAAACAAATTTTCTAAGATGAGAAGCTTCACTAAAGTAAAAGCCCTCCAGCTAAATACCTTTCCCTACACACATATAAATGCTGGGAATGAAAAACAGAACGCCAACAACAGCCACACGATTAAGTGTGCCAACATTTCTTTCTCCTTCTCAAATTAAATCATTGCATCGACCTCTTCCTCTTTACCTCTAGCCTCGTATAGAATGCTTAGAAAAGGTTTTGTGAACAAGAAACTCAGTCCAACAGCATCCAAAACCCGTAGCAAGAACAAATCTCTGTGTCACATAGAAACATTTAAACATATCCACCTATAAAGGGTCTACAGCCCACAAATGGGAATTAAAGTGGACCAAATAAGGCAAGTCAAAACCTAAAAGCCAGCACTTGTTAAACACAATAAACACACGAGAATAAATGAACTAGTTCAGAGTATGTTGCGAAAACAAATACAAATAGAAAAGAACTTACAATGTAAGATAGAGAAACATCAGGGTCTACGCGGTCATCAATACCATGATCGTGGTCATGGAAAAAATAAGCCTCGCCCTCCTCGAGCTCTGTATCCTCCATCTTTCTGTCGCCTCCAAAAGATCCTAGAGCTAAACTTTTTCTTGCATCTCCGTTTCTCGCGGTAATCATCAGCGGGGAAAAAATATAAAAAAACAAAAAAAATCAAAGAAGCTATTCAAGAACCGAAAGCTCTCTCCTCTTAACAACGAGAAAACTTCGACCCATTATCCAGCAACGAGAAACAAGCAAACCCAGCTGGGGATTTCTCAGCTTCGATCAAATATCGAACCTGATCAAGAACGCAACGCCCCTCCCCCCCTTCCCTCCCTCCCCCAAAAACAAAGAGAGAAAATTTTCCAATTGCTTCAATCAGAAGAACCCTCCAACCGAAACTCCGCACTAATTGACTAATTGACCGCTCGAAAAAGATGCTCCTCAGCTGCTGTGTGCAGATCGCTATGGCGTGATCTACAATTCTCTACGTGGGTAAGAATCGCATTAGCCGGAGAGAGAGAGAGAGAGAGAGAGGAGAGAGGGGGGAGAGAGAGAGGGTCTCTCTGGTTTTGGTGTACAGAGCAGCCGCGTTTTTTTTTCCCCTTTTAATTTTAACTCGAACTTCCTTTTTTGTTTTTTTTGTTTTTTTTTGTTCTCTCTCTCCGTGCCCGAAGCGAAATCATTACCATTACGCAAAATCTCTCTGCGTGATGAAGTCCATGGAACCGGAAAGAGAAGGAGGCTGGCCCCCCGAACCAACCAGACGGCGGAGAAAATTTATTGAAAACGGTAACCGGTAAAAACCCCCCCAAAAAAAAAGGGAAAAAAAAAGGAAAATTTTGAAAAAAAATCGTCTTCTTTGTTTTTCTTTTACCCACCACCCTGAGCTAAAGGCGAGGGATGTTATCCAAGTGTTCCAACGACGACTTGTCTGAAAGAACTGGGCCACGGTCCCACGCACCCTTTCCTTCCTCCCTCCTCCACTCGCCCGTCCCAGCGCGTAACTCGCCCGTCCCTCGATCCCCCCCCCTCTCTCTCTATCGTTGGTCGGATCGGAATTCGGCAGCGACGACTCTCACCGGAGGATCACAGCGAGTTTTGATTGGACAAACTGATACAAATCATGTATGTTTTATTGAAAAATTTGTGATACATTTGATGACATTTCTATTCCCGAAATAATTTTCTCTATTCCTGAGAATAAAAAGGTAAATATTTTTTACTTAGTTTTTCCATTCCGAATTTGCCGGCCGCTTTTATATTTCAAGGAATTGAAAGATTAATTGATGTTATTACGGAGAACAAAAGAATAGAAAAATAAGATGATTACCAAATAAGCTCTTACTATAGTTTTGAGTTTTGCAAATTTGCTCATATCATGTTATAAACAGTTCCATCTAAAAATATGCTAAAACCAGTATCTCTCTCAAAAACAAGTGGTTAGTAGACAAATCTTGATCTTTGAATTTTAATTGTTGCCAACGTCTATTTGGTTGCAATAATGCCCATTTCATTGTAGTCATGTCGATCACATGTTATGCTTTTTGCTTGTAATGATAGGTATTATATCGTGAAATCATTAACTATTCCTATCACGTCCATAAATAACATCGGGCCATTGCATTGATATACTGCGATTCATAACGTAAAATAAATTAATTACTACACATTATAAATTAATATATGTGTGATCCCTTATTTTTATATATGTAATTATTGATTCATAGAACATCGTTATTAATAGAATTATTAGATATTATCATCGGATCATTTATTATTTATTTTTTAAATGATTGAGGGCATTTTAGATCAATCCACATTCATTCGGTTTCACACTGTCCAATCATACAATACCATAATTAATTTCATTTATTAAACCAACCTAACAGGATGGTCGGCTGTTGCGGTTATATCCATCCCATTACTATTGCAGCAGTAGTCACCACGGCTTTTAACTAAAAATTGCAGTTAGAATTGTCCGCTGAATCCTCTATGTCGAAGAATGGAATCTCATTTATTGTAGCTTGTTATTGCATTATTTAGGCCTTGAATGGCAATAACGCCAAAAAGGAAGGACCTGCTATTTTCAGGTAAAACTCATCAAAAATACCAAATTTAGTCAACTATAACACATTTATTGTAATTTTTTGTGACATTAAAAATATCAAATTTTGTCAACCATAACACATTTATCTCAAAAAAAAATTTGTGATATCAAAAACCCAAATTTATATTTATATGATGCATTTATCCTAGATTTTTTTCACGACACAAAAATCCAAAAACTTGTATTTATGCGATATAAAAAAAAGTTTAGAACTTTTAGTATCACAAAAAAAAAATTGATATAAAATAAAATTTGAATTTTTTCAGGGGTATTACTATTCCAAGTTTGACATGTTGCTTTCTTGTAAAGGTAATGATTTTTTTCCTATCGATCACATATTGATACAACATATCTCTCATTTTGAACTAATTCCCTGAAATATTCTTAAATTTAAGTCCGATTCATATTCTACCCTGAATTTTTTAATTAAAAAATTATCAAGTTTCAATCTAGTTTAAAATCTATTCTACGCCTAAAAATCGACGTTAGTTTCTCAAAATTATCAATATCAGAAAGTTGTTATTGTTTTATACAAAAATGAGGGCATCGATGAATACATGAATTTCGATAATTAATATCTGAGTGGCCCTTTCGAGGGAACTGGTTGTTGATTTTTGGACACATGAGCAGATTCGGGACTATAATAAATGCTTTGGATATCGTATTAGATTAAAAAAAAAAGAAAAAGTAGTTGGGGTAGAGTTGTGATTTAATTTAAAGTTGGGAATTTTTTTAGGGTAGAGTTGTAATTTCATTTACCGTGAGCGCGTTTTCCTCGTCTCTCCTGCGCAGGCGCGTCGGTCTGAGACGTTCTTCAGAGTCTGCGATGACCTCCGCCTGCCTACGGAATCTTGTACACATCCGTTCAACTGAGGGGGCAAAAATAATAATAATAATAATAAATAAAAAGATCTCTTTACACGATATATGGTTTATCTTCTTCTTTCGTCGTCTTCTTCTTCTTCTTCTTTTCCTTCAACATTTTGAATTCGCAAATCGAAGGTAATCCTCGTGTTATATGACCGTTGGATTTAGGAGGAAATTAAATTTGTTATGTATAAAAAAAAGTATAGATAATGAATTGATCAAGAAAAAATCTCTTTTATTTTATATCTATGATTTTGCAATACACTAGATACGTTATGGATATATAAATATATTTACAATAATGACTAATTGATTAGTGATTTTATGATATCATTAATTAAAATTTACGAAATTATTCAAATATGCAATAAAAGAAGAAATGGGTCATAGTCATCGTAGCCATGAAATATGTAGTAAAAGGAGAAAAAAATAGTCCGAGCATTTATAATTTCATGTTCGTCGTGTTAGCTAATTGCCTTTCTAATCAAGACCATATAATCAAAGACCATATAAGTAAAAAAAAATGAAGATCTCGCAATTTCAGGAGAAATCCATGAAAATTCATGATTTCCATCAAATAAAATCATTAGAATCTACAGCATATGTTATTTTAAAAATAAGGATACAAATTTAGAGAAGGTTGATATAAGGATTAATGACCATATCTAGTAGCTTCGCAATTCGCCGGAATTTAAATCCGTCCATCGTGCCTCTACATGCAACTTAAATTAATTTATCTATAATAATTGAAATTGAAATTTTCATAGATTCCTCTTTCTTTATCCGTTTTTGTTTGACTTTTCTATGTATTCGCGAGTGCTGTTTTTCTTGGTTTGTATACAACGTTCGTCACCTCGGCTACAAACATAACAAAAACATTAACGGAGGGTGTGATTATTACACGAAAAAATAATTATTTTTAAAAATATTTTCTCTAAAAATGATCGCTTATGTCGTTTAAAATAATTAATCAATACAAAACGTATGTCTAAATATATATGTGAATGTTGTAAAGGATTGCCCTGCAATAAGTCTAAAACTTTTAGAACTACCCATTTGGCCGTGCTTAATTGTAAGATATGTCGATCATTATTTTAGCCCCTCTTATCATCTCTTATCAAACTCTGGAAATTGGATACAAAAATGATATTCCAATTTCATAAAACAAATTTATTTTGCTCGTGAGATACTAAATAAATTTGGTCATTGTTGCCCCCAAAAAGAATTCCTTTTAAGACCATCAAAATACTTTTTTTTCCTATGAAAAGATCTATTTTTATAAATTAAACCAAATGATAAATCTATCTCGAACAAATTTGGTGAAACAGAAAATTCATCTTATACAAGTGTCTCATGAATCTGGGTTAGAACAATTAGTACACTTGGCAAAACGAAAATTCATGAATGCGGGCGTCATCGAGAAAGGGAAAGTGTTAAAATAAAATAGAAAACAATTATACTTACTTTATACTTTATTCGAATACTCTTATTAATATTTCTTTTGAGACATGTTATGTGAAAAGAAAAAAAAAAGAAAATTCAAGAGCATAATGATATTTCACGTGAAAACATTCGTGGGCAAAGCCTTTTCCTCTTGAAAGTAGCGCGACTTCAATGCAATCAAAGAATGTATCCCAATGATTAATCCCATTGACAGATTGACGAGAAATGACGTCATTAATCAGCCGATTAATTTTCATAATAACGACAGAAAAATAAAAACAATTAGATTTGACGGTGATTGACTTGACTCCTATGGCTCCTCAGGATTTAAAATAAAATTAAAATTTCTCTTCAGGCTCATCTGGCTGCTCACCAAACTGAAAATGAATGGGTACTTGCTTCGCTGGCATTTCAAGCAAGTTTTATAACACGTGCGTTTTATATATATATATACACACCGACCAAACTATATATATATCTGAATCGTTTAGTCAGACCCGGAAATTCCGTCAAGTTTCACGGTTCAAACACAATTTAATTTCTTCCGTGATAGATAACGGTGAAAGTGAAGACAGTAGACCAGAGTAATTTTTGTAAAAAGAAAAATCGGCTAAAGGGACAAAATGATAAAAAGAAAAGAAAAAAAAAAAGTCATATCGATCGAGACACATGTCGCGCGAACGATGCGACCGGCCAGGTACACCGCATCAATCGTACAAAAAAGTGCATTTCGACGCTACCGGTCGCTTCGCCGGCCTGCTTGTGGTCTCTAATCAAGAAGAGCTCCGAACCTAGGAATTAAGAAGCGAATATTCTTCGGGAGTCATGAGCCACTCGCGTCGTATTCCATTAGAACCGTCCACCGATCGCCTTGGGAAGCCATAGCAGGGAAAGAGAGAAGCTCGGCGGAAAAGGATTTTACGGGATCCCGGTGGCGTAGTCGCCGTCGCCGTCGCCGAGCAGCAGCCTTTTGATTTTACCGCGGTCTGTGTCTCGTAGGACGACGGCTGGCATTTCGTACCATGCAGCTGTCGTGCCATTATCATCAGACGACTGGCGACTATACCAGCCGGTCAAACGATCGAGCTCTGGACGAGAACAGTTGGAAAAGGTCACCAAACCCGGGAGGACGAAAAGCTTTCGGTCAAAAGCTCGAGAACTGATCGAGATGCTCCATAGTAGCTGAACAGAACAACCGACCCAAGTGTGACAAGCAACGTCGGGGCCTGCGAAAGGAGCCCCTCGATCGGATTCGTCTGCACGAGAGACGCGGAAAAGGCGAAACGATGTCCCGGCCGAGAAGAGGACGTCGAGGATCGGAGCGAGTTAAACGAGAGACAGGGTCCTCGGATCGCGAGCCGAGCTTTCGAATTGGCTCTTTTGTTGCTATGACGAACGGTGCTGTGTTTCTGACCCGAGCTAACATCGCTCGAGCATGTCGTTTACTAGGAAGGACTGGCACAATGCCAGGCTGCATGAGCTTGCGCACCTCGTGTTTTCTGCACTCCGCTCCGTGGGGATGCAATTCAGAGGGACGATCCCGGCGACATCTTCGCTCGAACAGAGCTTGCGCTGGCGATCGAGGCGCCGCAAGTGACGCCGTCTTCGGCAGTTATCGTTCATTACGACAGGAGCCGCCGTAGAAGGAGCCGCGTCGTGGCCATTGGGGTAATTTCCAGACCCAGAGCCTAAATCTTGCTCCTGAAGCGGCCGCCATGTCGGTTCTCTTGCTGCTCAAGAACCTATAAAGCTCTCAGCTTCGATCGATGTCGAACGTGATCGAGAAACCGACCGCCCAAGAAAAGAAGATCCGGTTGCTTCGACCCGAAGAAACTTCTAACCGAAGTTCTGCACGGGCGAAGCCGACCAATTCGCCCGTTCAGGAAAGATGCTCTCTTCGGCTCTGCCGGGGCAGAATCGGACGAGCGCCGGGAGAGATTCGATGGTGATTGACTCGACTCAGACTCGACTCCTGTAACTTCCCGAGAAGATGGAGCGATCGACTTCACCATCAATTCAGCCGACCCGACGCCATCGCCGGGTTCTTTTAGGCACGTCCAGCTGCTCACCAAACATGAAAACGGACTTTGCTTTGCTCTTGTTTCAAGCAAGCATCCGATATGCATTTTATATATGTTCAAAGCTATGCCCGAATCATTAGATCTGAAAAGTCCCGATCCGAAAACGAAATTTGGCTGAACCACGCAAGATACGAGATAACATTATATTATGCCGCGTGACAATAACACGAGCACATAGATAAAAACGAGATTTTTAAGATTCCAAGAAGGAAAAAAAAAATTAGTCGATTAAGACGTACATCACGTGAAAGACGCGATCAACCTATCACGCGCGCGTCGATACTGTACAAACAAGTGGATCGGAAGGCTGTTGATTGTTCCTAGAATTAAACATGGGGAATAATCAGCAGATGTTGACCCAAAGGAAAAGGAAGGATTTTGATTAGTTGATACTTGGCAGACTGCTCGTGGTCTATTTTCAAGAAAGCTCCCATGACATGGAATTATGAAGCGAATATTCTTAGGATTTGTGCCACTTCGTGTTATATTCCATGGTGTTCAAAGCTCTACAAGGGTTATTCTTCCAATTGAAAATTGAATTGAATATTACAAAAATTGACGTCGTGAGACTCTCCACCCAATCCCGTCCAAAAATATCTACTTTTATTGTACAGCGTCGTTAGATCTTAAACTTTTCAATTGTGTTGTGCTAATTTAATCTTTTATCAATTTAGTTCTTCAAGCTAATTTTGATCAAATATTATCAATATAAATGTCATTTATTTTATGAGATATGATTAGTATGTTTATAAATAATAAATAATAAATAATAAATAATAAATTATACATTTTCTCTTTCTTTTTTTTCTTCACAAGATTAGGGCCCCTAAGACGGCAAAGCTGATGGGACAAGCCATCCGGTAAAGGTCGTCACCCTTGCCTAGCCACTAGATCCTCACCAACCACAATGAGGGGGAGCAAGGCGCCCAACGCTCTTGTTGTGACCATGACCCCTTGAAAGAGCTCTGAGAGCCACGAGGCCATTGATCTTCACAAAAAAAAAAAAAAAAAAAGACCAATAAAAAAATTCAAAAATTTTACGAAGATTATCCACGATTAAAAAGTTTAAAATTGACATGATACAAATTAAAAATTAATTAATTACCAAAATAAATTGGTTAAAAATGACAAATATCCCATCCATTGCTTTGTAAACCTCTCTGTCTCTTCAGCTTTCAGGGAATATTTACCTTGTTGTTGCCATCTGTGATACTACGTCAAGATGTCTCATCTGAAAACTTAAAACCTAAGACTAAAGAGAGGCTTTTATATATATATATAAACGATGAGGGAAGTAAAGCGTGGTGGAAAAGAAAAATATACAGCAATCCCATCACGACTTGTGTGCATTTCTGTCTGATCACCTTTACGGGATCTTGGAGATGTCAGATGTCATGCCAGGGCAAAACTCTTGCGCTTCGTAACACTACCCAATTTCCTACCGTACAATGATAGACTCCAGAAGCAAACACCAAACCCAGGAGAAACAAAAAGCTTAGTTCAAAAATCGAAAAAGAAAAGCTGATCAAGAAGCTCCACATTTGCCGTGTGATCTGATCCAACTGTAGACAACCAACCAGGCCCTGCAAAGAAAACTCCTCTATCGAATTTGGCCCAAGAAGCAGCAATCTCCCGGCCAAGAACAGGACAGAATGAGAACTGGGGGAGGCAAGGAAACAACTCTTATTAAAAAGCTAAGCCTTGAAAATGACCCTTTTATTACTATGATTACCACCACCACCAGGGCATATGGCCAGTCTCATCTCTCTACAGTATACACGACCAACTAAATTATTTACTCATTAGAGCTAAACACAACTCCGAGTATGTTATTTACTATATAAGTACTGGCAAAACACATAGCTGTGTAACCTTTCGGCCGTCATGTTTCTGAGGCTCCACTCCATTAGGATGAGATTCGGGCAGATGATCTAGGTGACAGCTTTGCTTGAAGAGAGCTCGCGCTGGTGATCGGGGGGCTGCAAGTGAAGTTCTGGCACACGAGCGCCACCACTCTGTCTTCAGCAGCGTTGTTTTTGGCCATGAGTGCGATGTTGCTATTATTCTCTTCCCAGAACTGTACCTCCTCTGAGTTTGTGGGATCGATGTGAATCACCTGTCATTAATTGCATTTAGGAACCATACACGCAATACGACACTAAAAAAAAGGAGCCATTTATATTCTGATGCAGTTGCATACTGTTTTGTTTGGTTCGTATTCTGCATGAGCAGTGACAAGCATCTTCTCAAACTCTTGAGAATCTTTCCGACCAACCACAACAATTTGCTTCCGAGAAGGGATAGAGAATATATCAACCGCACAACACATCAATGGCACAGCCATAGGCACTTCCTTTAACCTTGGCTCAAAGACGGCCTACATCATTGTAGCAGCAGCATTGGAGCAACTTATTTTCTCTCAAGTGGGAAAGAAAAGCAAAGAAAGATTCTGACAAAGTGAATGTTTACCAAAAGATGCTCCGCATTCTGCCTGTACCCAGCAGCCCTACTTCCTGAGACTAAAGATGCCAATCTCACGAGATTTATTGCTGACACTGAATTTCCTGATGGTTCAGCCCCATCGTGATCTTCCTTAACGCGGAGGAGGACGGACGGATCTTCCCCTGGGGTGTTGAAATAGGCCCCTCCCTCTTTGTCAAGGAAGAGTTCATCCTGAAAAATCGCAACACCAGAAAGAATTCAAAACAGATAAAAATGAAGCAAACAATTTAATAGCAGTTTGCAAAATAAACTCTGGCTGATAGATCTTGCCTGTGTGTCCTGTAACTGAATAGCCCATTTTAGCCACTGTGCAGAACCACCAAACTCATACAAATCCAGTAACCCAGCTATTAGAAAAGCATAATCATCCAGAAATCCTGGAGCTTTGGATGGGCCTTTGCGGAAGCTATGCTGAAGTCTCTGTGTCTGCTCATCATAAAGTTGCCTTTTTATAAAAGAGGCTGCCTTCTCCGCTGCTTCCAAGTACTCATTGGGCTGCAAATGGAAAAAAATGAAGTACGTTCATGTCTACATGCTATAAGCTTTACCAATAAGCATGTTAGATAATCAACCAAAACACCATCAACAGTATCCATAATCATCAATAGATGAAGAAAATAGCAGTACATAAAGAACAATATCTTACCCACTAGTCAAAAGCAGAATGCATGTAATTGAGAATAATCATTATAATAAATGCATAGCAGACAAAAACATCAAGGAAATCAAAAGGCAGCATAACTTACATCAGAGCCGACAACAGGAAAATGGAACTTGGTTCCTTCTGCTTCAGTTTTGAGAATTCTAGATGCTCTTGCAAAAGATGATATCACGAGCCCATTCCATGAAACAATGACCTGGCAAGCACCTCCAATTAAATTATACATGACAGGAAAAGAGAGAGCACGTTTTGCTTTGGGTTGAGGGAAAGCAGAGGATAGTTCTAGGATACATTTCAGTCATAAATAAGTAATTACATCAGTCTTTTTCTAGGTTCAATACATGGAGAGTTTTTGCAATTGTTCCATTACAAAAATCAAAATATTGCCCTGAAATTACCTTATCATCCAAATGTGGTCGAGGACGCCTTACTCTTACATCAAAAAGCTTTTGTCTACATTCTCCCAAAATGTCAAGATATTTGCTTATAGGCATGCCATGCTTTGATGCCTGGGCTGAAGGATCACTTCTCTCGATAAGCACATTTTTTCCCTTAAACTCATTGTGTGGATCACTCACTCTAGAGAGGTCGCAGTTGCCAGAGGGTTTTATGTAATAGTGGTCCTTGAAAAGTTCCGAGTGCTCTCCAAGTGCATCGTCAACCTTCAGAGAAGCAAACCAACCTTTTCAGGTAAGACAAGCAAACAAGCTCATATCTTCATTCCAGAGATTAGTCACAGAAGCCAAATGAAGAAGCTACAAACGGAAAGGAAAGGAAAATATTAATTGCATTCTTTCCTCCTTGTCAAGGTAATAACTCAACAAGCAGTATGCATGTCATCATAGCCCATCAAGTTTATGGATGTATTGGTAGGTCCTAGAGAGTTACTTGAAGCAAGTGTGAAGATTCTATCTCTGTAAATTTTATGTTTTTTGTTGGTCCCAAACAGTCATTGGAACAGTAAACAGAGCAAAAATGAAAAGTTGAAGCCAAACAAGGATAGCCCATATCTTTAAGCAAATCAGAAGAATTTTTAGAGTGGGGATGATATGAATAAAAGAGAAGCCTAACAAGTTGTCCGTTTCATATCACATTTATGTCCAGTAAATGACAAGAGGAGGATGTGCACAACCAAAAAGGACAATGAGAAAATTCAAAACATACTGATAGCTCGACTATCCTGATTACAGAGTAAATACAAAAGGTACGTGTCTAAATAATTGATGCCTTGTGAACTCACCTCTTTGCTAGTCCATACGTAAAAGGCACCTTCCTTTTTTCTTGGGGCTCCTTCATGTTCTGCACTATCTGCATCCTCTGCTGAAAATATTTCACCTTCAGATCCGGTCATGTCTCTCCTCAAATAGTCCAGAATATCACGGGAAACACATGAATAAAACACATCTTTCGTGATTGCAAAAGAATCCAGATATACATTGGTAAGCTGTCCATGATCATACAACATCTTCTCAAAATGTGGAACTGCAAAGAGAACAGAACTTCAGTTATTTCTATCAAATCCACATCTCAAAGAAAACCCTAACACGAAATATCCATCCCCAGGGAGGAAAAAACCCAAGAAAAGGGGGAAAAAGACAAATTATTCCCCTTAAAAGGAACTGACCGTGCCAGCATTCATCCACACTGTATCTGTGAAAACCACCTCCAATGTGATCATGGATGCCTCCTCTTGCCATGCACTTCAAGCTAAAGAAAACCATACCCGAAGTCTTATCTGCCTGACTTGATTTCCCAGCCTCCTCCAGCTTTTTGGCATGATAAAGCATCAATTGTGCTTCCACAGGTCTGGGAAACTTTGGGGCTGATCCAAATCCACCATATTTTGGATCATAACTTGCTGAAAGCTAAAACAAAGAAATATATCCCATTAACAATGTAACTCACAACATACAAGAAATATATATATAATTTGAAGCCAAGCCTCGAATATTTGGTCAGCGAAAGGAAGATCGAGGTGGCAAGAGTATAAATTGAACAACTGTGCATCATTGTAGCAAAGTATTTGAAGGGCACTTCTTTGTGAAGCCAGTGCTCAACTGTGATACAGTAAATATGTATTTTAAGAGAACAATCACCAGATCATCTACATATTTATTGGGATTTGAAACCTTTTGCTCAAAGAAATAATTGGCCACAGGATGAGCTTTGTTTAGCTTGGCAATAGGAATTACAGCAAATATGCTCCATATAACAATTTGAAAATGTCAAATACAGAATCATCACCTGGTCAGCACATTTTTGCACCGCAGTTTGGGGAAGTCCATCTGACAATTTATTCAATACTGCACTCACTGATAGTGCCTCTGAGAGCTGCTCGATGGCAAATGCTCCACTTTTAACAAGCATATCCCTCCTACTATCCCATGCATCTTTCACCTTTCTATAACAATATGATTGCAGACAATGATCAGATCATCAATTAAGCATACAACTACATAACATTTGCATGGACAATCAACACTCCTCCTAGATTTGAAACGTCCAGCAAATACAAACCACTAGCATTACGAATACATCAATGAGTATAAATTCTCACCTGAGCACAGTTTTGAAGCCCGGTCTCCCAGACTTATCATCAGGAGGGAAGTAAGTCCCACCCATTAGAGGTTTCAGGTCAGGTGAAAGAAAGACACTCAGAGGCCAACCTCCACCACCATACAGTGCCTGCACATATGTCATGTATACCTGGAAAATGGAAAACAAAATTCTATTATCAGGGGTTCAAGCAATAATCTAGATAAATTAATGGCACATCAGCTTCACCTAAATTCTATACGCAGCTCCATATTACCAAAGTATTTCTGATATATCCTAATCATTGCCAATATACCGCCCAGACATCTTTCGTTTTCATTAAAGTTGAAGACATAATCAAACACAACAACTGACAAAAACATTGCTAGTAAATGAATGATGACAAGTATAAACCAAAATTGTCAGGAACATCCCCTGAGTAAGAAATGAGATACCTTGTCAACATCCGGTCGTTCCTCTCGATCCACCTGTAGACAAATGTGTTAATATAGTCAGAGCCATATAACTAAAATAGCTACAAAATTAGCATACAGCACTGTGTAGCAACCAATGCGGTAAAGCAAAGGAGGTGACATCCTCTGGTATGTCCTCACCTTGATACTGACAAACCAATCATTAAGTAACTTTGCGACTCCCTCATCTTCAAAGGATTCTACCTCCATGACATGACACCTACTCATGATGAAAAGTTCACTATACCATTAAAAACCATCCACCCAAGATATTGCACAAAGCACAAGTGCATTAGATTCAAATAAGTCTCACCAGTGGCACGTGCTGTAGCCAACTTGGAATGAAAGAATGAAACGATGCCAACGAGAGATTGCCAAAAATAACATGTAAGCTCGCAATTAATGATGTTATCAAAAGAATCAGACCCGAAAACCACAAAAAGAACAAAAACGAATTTCTCATTACTTGATAGGAAGATGGGCGCATCCCTTTTTCTTGCTTCAGCGAAAGCCTCTTCACCCCACGGATACCAGTTGACCTTCAATCACCAAAAATCGGAACTTTAATCAATCTAACTGTCTCACGAGACGCGCGATGAGACCGTAGGGATTCCACCCCACCAAATTCTCCTCGTTCAAGTAACTCCAAGATTACGGGGGATTCAACAGTAGTCTATTCAGAAATCAATTCGAGTACTCGACAAACTCAGACGAAGAGCTAGTAAGCGACGACCCAAGTTCCGCTGAACGAAACCTCAAAATCAAATCGTCGAAAGTTGCGATATTTTGCTCCTAAACAGTTCACTCGGAGGAGAACAAATTCCATACAAAAAGAAAACAGAGAGAACCGTCGTCACGCACGGGATTATGGGCGTGCTGGAGGAGATAAGGGCTATGCTCGGAGGCGAGACGATTCACATGCCTCCGAGGCTGCGACGTGGAGGCGTCCGTGTGCTCGGCCATGGCGAAGACCCTGCGAGCGCAAAAGGGTCGAGGGAAGACCACGGAGAGATGCCGCGAAAGCGGAGGAAAGCCGGTCACCCGGAGCGCGCGCTCGAGCAATCTGGAGCTGCGGGAGGGGATGGAATGGAGAGACGAAGGGAGCAGAAGCAGCCTGGGAAGCATAGATATAAGGGAGGAATGGCAAAGGAGAAGCGGGTTGACTCCGCACCGATAAGAGAGAGAGAGCACTCGTTCGGTTCGGGAGAGTGAATGGAGAGACCGCCATGTGTGCGCTCTGGGGGTGCTGGACATGGCCATGGCGGCTCGTCGGGAGCGGCGAAGGGGTGGATCGCGTGGCACGCAGGCACGTGGCGCATCGAGAAGTTGTTGCCTGCTGGAGCCTTTCGCCTGCACGTGCGAGGATAGATGGAATCCCAACTTCATGAAAATAAGAAGTGGAAATAGTAGTTGTATTTTCTTACAGTCTATTTTACATTATAAGGGAAATTTGGAAAAATCACTGAGACTGAGACTTTTCACTTTAATATGTAAGGGAAATTTGGAAATTTGCATGTGCCCGAACTCTTTTGCATATGATATGGCTTGACTTATGAAAGCGTAAGCCGTCGTGCTTGTTCTGTTCTTTGAAAGATACTTTCATAAGTAATACTGTGTGTAATACTTGAAATAATTAATTAATGAAAATTTTATTTATTATTGATAATACTTTTATCTAATTATTTTTGTGTACTATGAAAATATGTTTCCTTCATTCATTATTTATATATAAGTAAATCGATTATTTGTGAGAAAATATTTTTTAAATCATTTTATTTTTCCAAAACAAAACACCAACATTGATGCATGATGGTTTTTCCCATTTTTCTTTGTCGAATTTATATATGTTTTTTCTCCTCCTCCTTTGGTTTGCATTTACACTTCCACCGTAAAATTTACCAACAAAAAATCATAAACCTATTGTACAAATGTCAATTTCATCACTTTAGTCATCAATATTTTGATAATTTGACAATATAATCATTTCGATCAATTCTCTCTCCACTTGGTTTAGATGCCCTTTGTGTATGTATCTAACTGTTAATCGGTTATCTACACCGCCTGCTACAATTCGGCAATTTATTCGTCACATAAAATACCCTCTCCATCCAACTTTCTGCTGCTCTTGAAGATGGTGCTGGGACAACTTTTGGGCTTTTTTTCAAGTGGGCTTATGCTTCTCATTTGTCCATGGAATAGTGGGCTTTTGCTTGTATCAGCAGAAGACCGTTGACTTTTGTTGCTCTTGACTTTATGCACAACTTTAGTGGCCCAACTCAAAGAAATCTTCCTTTTCGCTAATTGCAAATTAAGAGGATCAACCATTGGGTTTTGGGTACCCAATTCTTTGCTTCCCCGCTGTAAATTGGGCTAATGGCCACTTAATTCTGAAAATGCTGAAGAAGCCCGTAGTCCAGAATTCCCATTCAATGCATGCAAAAAAATAAAAAAGAATTGCTTGCATGTACTAGTGTCTTCAAAAATGCTATGACGAAGGCTAGATCTGATCTTGCCCCATTCTAATTGAACAGATAAAAGTTGAATTGAGTTGAATAGAATCAATCAAAAGTTGCAGCGAGGGCAGGACCAACACTCGATTGAATCGGTCAATCCATTACGGTTTTTGAAAAAGTTAACGCGTGGCGAAATTCTATTCATACAAAATTTTAAGTCATATCAATCGATCAAAATTAAGTTTTTCTTTTTTCCTTTGTAAATATCCTCCATTACATTCTTCTGCTAGGGACATTTTAAGACAGTAATTTGACCAAGACTAATTCAAGGTAATCATGGTCGGGCTCATGATGATCCACGGGTTTATATTCCTTGACGCATTAAAATAAGCATCCCCAAATCCTTGTGTTGGATTTTTTTAAACTTAAATTAATATTATCCTAAACTAAAAATCATGATTCCCCTGTCTTTATGCAATGGATTTCGTCCATAAGGTACAAAGGGGGTAAAAGTGAAAACTGGAGAATTCACCCCGCACCAATCATTTTCCTATTTTTTTTTTGCATATGAAAAGAAATAAAGGGGAGGATTCCATAAACCCCACTTTGCATTACTTTAGGTGGTAAGTGGGAATTCAAATTTGACCCGATTTCAACACCGATTGACCACTAAACCAATCGAAATTTTTTGACCTTAAGACCTTAACCTCACAGACCTTCCAAGCGAATTTGTACCGAAGGATGCGTGCCCCAAAATTTTGTTGGCATGTCGGGCCATGGGCGTACCAAAAAAACAGGACATCGAATTCAAAATGGTGGGCTCGGAGTGTCCCTTGTACTCCACAATCATGGCCACCAGCTTTGGTCACCTGCCCTAATCATTCAGTCGCCCTGCTTTTCACCCTCCTCCTTTTTCTGTCCTTCGCATCCTCTGTTGGCTCTCGCAGGAGAAGGGGCTTTGGATATGATCCATAGCAGAATGTAGGTCTCAACAGGAGGAGATTTGAAAAAAGGAAGAAAACAGAAATTGCTAAGGAGAGATATGCTTGACATGTCCGAGTCAAAAGTTTAGATGCTCATTCAAGGCAAGGCATGTGTAGCCGAATCCCGATTTTGCCGTGTTAAATTTGATTCGCATCGTGGGGAAAACTTGAAAGGTTTTCCATATGGGTGGTTTCAAAATGACAACTGTCTGTAATTTTTGCGATGATTTAGGTTTTGACGACTATTTACTACTATGTCGTTTAATCTAAAAAAGAATCATCTTAACTTCAAGTTTTCTATTTCTATTACATATGAATATAACGGAAAAATTTTGAAAACTGCGTAAGCGGTGCATTTTCTAGCTGCTTGCTTTTGAAGTAACAGGCCGATTAATTAACATTCGAAGTTGATGAGAAGAAGAAAGAATTAAGCCAAAAGCCCCTCTTCGTGCCTCCCTTTTCTTCTTGTTCGGTGGATGGGTGCGAGGGGGATCTTGTGCTTCTAGCAAAAAGCTAATGACACCCATAATAACATGATTAAGGGTTGCTTAATTAATGCTATTAAGAAAGGCTGACGACTGGTGACGACTGATGAATTTGTTTAAGAAGAACCCCTTAAAGGCCCCAAAAGCATATGGTCCTAACTTAGGACTCCTAAGCATGTTTTGAGTGAAGATATTGAGAGAATAATTTGCAGGCCAGGAGGTTGAGATTGTTCTTCTAGCGAACAGCCACACAACTTATTTCTTTTTATGTCACCTTTGCCGAAGCAAGCCTCTCATCATCATTGATTCTTCCGGTTGTGGCCTCATTATAACTTCTTGGAATTTTCTTATATTTATAAAAAAAAAAGGAAGAAAAAAAACCCATTACCATATTGTTTTCTGCCTTCCATGGCCTACTGTCTTAAATAGTAGGCCAACAGACCGAGGGAAGAAAAAGAAAAGAAAAGAAAAGATAGTAGGCCAAAACTTTGATAAGATGCAAACACTTAGCAGATGGCCTAGGATCCATCGATATGCACCAGGACAAACCAAGGTTTAATAATTAAAACTCTTGACTAATTGGACATGCCGTTCGTTAGTACCACGGTAAGAACAAATCAACACGATTTAGGAGGCATAATTTTCATGAGAATAATGTTAAGTATTGTAAGATTGATTCACATTATGTGACGCATAGTAACTGGATTTTTAAACCAAGTGCACCTTCTTGAATACTCAGATAATATTATAACAACTTTGCATCAGTTTGTAAACTGATCTCGACTTACCTTTTGTCAGAATTCTATTATAATGACTTGAGTATTCTATGATGCTAAGAGATGTTAGGGAGTTGAAAATTCAATAAGTATATATTTTCTTGTTTTTTTTTCTCCTTTTGAATTTGTAATTCTCAAAATTTGCTAGCCGATTCTTCTACTATTAGAAAAGAAAGAAAATTACCATAAAGTTAGATCAGATGGTTGAAAATCAAAATTATTGCCGTTGGCACTTTTGATCATAGAACGATAAACATTAACAGCAGCTGTCCACATGATGACTATACTCCTCAACTTTTCTTAAAGTGATAATGAAAAATATTATTCACTGGTAAAGTTGATCTAATTAGCTCCTAAGGCTTAGCTAGTAAACCTCTTTCTTAAAAGATACGTATAAAATATATAAAACAAATGAAAAGGAAGGTTCTCCTAAAAGGTCCATGGACAGTTAATTAATAGGACAATATAAGTTGGATAGATGTGGCGCACATAAGCTATAGAGGGATCATGTACACCACACACCTTTGTCAAATAAATAATGAAAAGATTGAAAGAACAGCATGCGGTTTCTTCACAAAGCTGCAACGTAGATGCAGAGAGCATATAATACTATGCTTTAAAGAGAAAAAGGGAGGTTAGTTAAAGGCGGTGGCGATAAGGGGAAAATAAACTAGGGGGCTAGGGACCAATTTCAATGATCCTAGCCATTTGCTTGGCCTAATTCTTTTCTGTTGGTACATGATATGATATGTTGTTGCAGATGGAAAACCCACCAGCCAAAAGCAGGACTCCATGATGTGATCATCATTGCCATCGGGTCAGTTGTGATCATATGTCGTGATGATTATAGCTATATGCACCTGACAAATTATGGCGTGGAATTTGGACCGTTGAAAATGGTAGATCCCATTCGAGCACATTGAATCTGATGGTTCGAATTCAACTTAGTACATGTACTAGGTTTATCGAATAATTTGGTGTGTACTGCACTATGGAGAAGCTTTTTATACCATTACTCTCGAAAGGGCAAATTTATTTTTACTCCAAAACATGGAGGATCCCAATTCTTTTTAATAGGCCAAAATTGCAATAAGAATCCTAACCCTTTCATCACCTTTTAGTTTTATCTAAATCTTTTTAGGTCAGCAAATAAGTCGTCACCTTTTGAACTCGTATGAAATCTTAACCCCCAAATTAGAGTTCCTCGACAAACTCCAAGTTAATCACCTTTTCGCCTTTTTAAGCATCATGTATTTGCAAAAATTCCAATAGGGCCATAATTTCTTTTAGAAAAGCCTAACTTCTTGGCTGCTTTTTTTTTTAACAAATGTAATTAGAAAATTACAAAAAAAAAAAGGGACCGACATAGAGCCGTGCAAATATTTTCCAACTTGAAAGATAAAAGTGAAGAAGGGATGGAACAAAATCGCGCAAAAAAACAAAAGTAGGGGCATAATTGAACTTCAGAAAGAGATCTAACGGAGCATGCTCTCTCATAAAATGGTGTTAAAGGATCCAAGATAGATCTGAAACAGATCTGAGGTGTTGACAATTTTCCTGAGGGGGGGATAAAATTGAAAACCCTTTAAAAAGTTTGAGATCTATTTCGTTATTTGGCCAGATTTTGAATATAACTCAAAGGGAAATCCAAAAGGGCAAAAGGGAAAAAAGAAAAAGAAAAACCAGAGAGATAGAGAAGAAGAATAATCAACTCCAGCAAAAACAAAAAGCAAAGAGAAAAGAAAGACATTATTCTTTTCCCATCCGAAAGCGACGAGGGCGAACGCTGCACTTCCACACGCGTGTATCCAGCGGCCACCAGCGGCAACAAGACGTGTAGCTATCGCAAGTCCCACTCACGTTCCTGATGATGCAGTCCGTCCGTCCGTCCTTCCTTCCGCTCGGGCGAGCGATCAGATCAGATCAGATCAGATCAGTTCGTGCGTACAAATGATTTGGTCTTATTGCAGGAGGGAACTCACGATCCTTTATGCCGTAGCCTAGCCTTAGCCGTCATCATTAGAGTTAAAGCGCAACAGCCCACGCACAGAGAGAGAGAGAGAGAGAGAGAGAGAGAGGAGAGACAGACAGGTTTTCAGGATTCCTGCGATTTTGCTAGCGGAGGAAAAGACTCTTTTCGCGATCTTTCACCGAAAAGCGCTTGAAAAATGCATGCACAACGCGCACGATCCCTTCCCCCTCCCTCCCTCTATCCTGTTTTCCTCGACTTTTTATTCTTTCTTTCTTACTTTCTCTTTCTGGGGACCGAGGTTGAGAATGAACCAACATTCTCATTATTAAAGAAAAAGGAAAAAGAGAGTAAAAAGAGACTCCATTAAAGTATGAACGCAGCGGGGGCGACTCCAAAGTCGTCACCACCTTCCTTTTAATTCCTCCTGCATGGCCTCATGTGACGCCTCTCCACACACAACTCCTTCGCCTCTCCCTTCACTTACTTCACAAACCCACTGACTTACAGAGAGAGAGAGAGAGAGAGAGAGAGAGAGAGAGAGTGCTGAGCAGTCAATCAATGAAGGAAACATGAGTTTTGGCGGATCGAGGCAAAAAGGGTCGGCTTCTTCTTGAAAGAGAAGGATTAGATTCTTGTTTGTGGGTCGACCCCAGAATTCTTGGAAGAGAGTTTCATCTTGTTGGTGGAATGTTGTGAAGAAGAGCTGAATGCTATCGTTCTTGTCGCTATTATCACTTCTCTTTCTGTTAGCATTTTCTTTATAAAGCATTTGAAAAATAAGAGAAGAGATGGGCGTCGTGACGGTGGGTGAACTGAAGCCCAGCATCTCGGGCAAGAGGTCGTTCCGTCCAAATTCCAGCGTACGCCACGCTTCAGAATGGTATTAACTCCCTTTTGTTTCCCCTCCTTCCGCAACCGTCGTGTCGTTTAGCTAAGTATCTTTTCTGATGGAGTTACCTCCGGAGTCTGCTTTTTATCAGCAGTACATAAATGCTGCGAGTGCATAAGATTGAGGGAAGATTTTGTGCACTTCCAAGTTGATTCACAGAACCAGGTCCTTGTAAAGAATACGGAACAGTTCAGGCCACAGAACAAGACAGACCGAACTTCTGGCATCGTGGAAACTTATCGAACTGTTCCTTTCTCCTTGTTTTTTTCTCTTTTTCTGCGTGGTCGTGCACGACAGCATCACGAGATTCGGTCGATAAACGTCCATGTCTTGTCCTCCCGGTCTATTCCCATGTTGTGAACTGTGATCGCCAACATTTTCTAGACCAATTATTCGAGGACCGACACTCCTCATGCTCCCGAGCTTAACATGGACTCCGACTTCGTCGTACCGAGTACTGTTTGCATGAGCATGACGAAGCCCCTGGATTCACACACTTGCACATCCGATTTATCGGAGCAAAATCCACGAGGGGCCCATGCGTTGGATCATATCTAAATCTGTTCTTGTCAGAATTCCTGGAGTTTGATTCCATTTTTTCCATCACTGTTTGCTTTCGCCTTGCCTCCGTTGCTGTCTCATGTTGATCAATTATAGAGCCGTTCATTCACTGACCTGACCGATTCAGGTCGAATCACCGGCTCATGGTGGACCCTGCCTTTTTAAAAGATTTGATGAGTTAAATTCTGTATAAATTGAGTTCATGTCAAGATAATACTAACAGGAATGGCCTAAAAAAAATGGCAATACAGGCTTATAGCAGCAGAAGTTGCTGCATGGTTTTTGAATTATTGGCACTCCCAGAAATGTATGCAAATAATTGAACCTGTAATAGATTCACACTTCTAAGCTTCCATCTCACCTAATGTTTGCTTGCAGGCCAATATCGGATGTTTCTAGCGATCTCACTGTGGAAGTAGGAACATCAAGCTTTGCTCTGCACAAGGTATGGAAAGCCTATTTCGGTGTAAAAACATTCCCTTTTTGTATTTTCTGTAATTTTTTTTTTTCACTTTCTCTCCTTCCATTTAGAGAGAAGATCATTCGTGGTGCTTGTTGTTTGAATTTCATCCTTTAAACGCCTAGCTGTTGCAGCTGGTCTGCAATCAAGTAGATATCAGTCAGTGTTGGTAGGTTAACGAAGAAAATTCTGTATTACCACCACTCGTTAAACACTCGATTGTGCGTAACGATTCCAGAGAAGAAAGATGAAACTACCATGCCTGAGCATATTCAGTTCATACTGCAAGTGGCCTTATTCTATACTTGTTCAAATTTGCCTCTCACAGATTTGACTATTTTGCAGTTTCCTCTCGTTTCTCGTAGTGGACGAATCCGGAAAATATTGTTGGAAGCAAAAGAGTCCAAAATCTGCAGGATAAATCTCCCTGCAGTCCCGGGAGGTGCAGAAGCCTTTGAACTTGCTGCAAAGTTCTGTTATGGCATGAGTGTCGACATCACGTTAGCAAACATTGCTTCGCTGCGGTGCACCGCGCACTACCTGGAAATGACCGAGGAATTTGCCGATAAGAACCTAGAATCTCGAGCAGAAGCGTATATCAAGGACAATGTGCTTCCCAACATATCCCACTCGATCTCGGTGCTCCATCAGTGCGGGACACTCTTGCCAGTGGCAGAGGAAATAAATCTCGTCTCAAGGCTCATAAATGCAATCGCGAGTAATGCCTGCAAAGAGCAGCTCACCTCTGGCCTCTCCAAGCTCGACCATAACTTCCATGGAAAAGTGGTGGAGCCGGAAACGCCTTCCGATTGGTGGGGCAAATCGCTCGTTGTGCTTAATCTCGATTTCTTCCAACGAGTCCTATCCGCAGTCAAGTCTAAGGGGCTGAAACAGGACATGATCAGCAAAATTCTGATCAACTATGCGCAAACTTCTCTTCAAGGCCTTCTGGCTAGAGATCCGAATGTGATGAAAGGAAGCCTACCGGATTTAGACTTAATAAAGAGGCAAAGAGTCATGGTGGAAGCAATTGTTAGCTTGCTTCCCACGCAGTCAAGGAAGAGTCCCGTTCCAATGGGGTTCTTGTCGAGCTTGCTGAAAACTGCGATTGGATCATCGGCCTCTATTTCGTGCAGATCCGATCTGGAGAGGAGAATCGGCCTTCAACTCGACCAAGCAATTCTGGAAGACATCCTAATTCCGGCCACCTCCCATGGCAACAGCCACAGCATCACTATGTACGACACTGATTTGGTCTTGAGGATTTTCGCAATCTTTCTGAACTTAGATGAGGATGAGGATGAGGATAATCATTTGAGAGACGAAAGCGAAATGGTTTACGACTTTGACAGCCCCGGATCTCCTAAACAGAGCTCGATTATTAAGGTGTCCAAGCTGCTGGACAACTATCTCGCAGAAGTAGCCGTGGACTCAAACTTGTCGCCGTCCAAGTTCATAGCTTTGACAGAGTTGCTGCCGGACCACGCTCGTGTAGTGAGTGATGGACTTTACCGAGCTGTGGACATCTTTCTGAAGGTGATCTTCTGTTTGTGTGCATGTTGTGCATGTCGCGAGTGCAGATGATAAGTTACTCATTTCATTGAGGCCAAAATTCAACCCTTTGTCTGACAGGTACACCCGAACATCAAGGACTCGGAGCGCTACCGCCTATGCAAAACCATCGATTGCCAAAAACTATCTCAAGAAGCCTGCAGCCATGCAGCGCAGAACGAGAGGTTGCCTGTGCAGATGGCTGTCCAAGTGCTGTACTTCGAGCAGATCCGGCTCAGGAACGCCATGAATGGAGGTCACAACCAATTCTTCTTTGGATCGCTCCAGGGCCAGTTCCCTCAGCGTTCCGGAAGTGGGGCCGGCAGCGGGGCCATATCTCCAAGAGACAACTATGCATCGGTGAGGCGAGAAAACCGAGAGCTGAAGCTCGAGGTTGCAAGAATGAGAATGAGGCTGACCGACTTGGAAAAAGATCACGTGTCGATGAAGCAGGAACTTATACGGTCCCATCCTGGTAACAAGCTCTTCAAATCCTTCACCAAGAAGCTGAGCAAGCTGCATTCTCTGTTTCGGTTAAGTGCGATCAAGCCATTAGGAGGGAAGGCCAACTCCGAGTCGCGGTTCTTGTTTCAGAAGCGGAGGCGGCACTCGGTTTCTTGAGTCATGTAGAGGGTGTGTGAATAGTGAGTGAATGTATAGTATGATAGCTAATGAGGTTTTTTGTGATAGTGTCATGCTGATCATTTTGATAATGTGCTTTGCTTTGCAGTTATGAGATCATTCTCGTCGACACTTCTCTGTGAGTAAGCACTTGAATCTTACACACGTTACCAAGAAAAGACTTGTTCCAGGTCATTATGTCGACCATGAACTAATGTTCCGAGTTTGAAACTACCCGATTCGACCAATGAGGCTCGCTTTTGATATCTAATCCTCAATCCTCAATCCTCAAGAGCAGCTGTTGTTCTTACAATGCCTTAAATCCCCTGATCCCGTGATGAGCAAATTCCTCTTTTGACTTTTGGCCTCATTTTTCATACCTAGTGCTACGTCTCTGTGCACAGATTCCTGAGAATTAGACAGAGAGACAAAAAGGGCCAATCAATGACATAAAGCAAGAGAAGACATTGCATTGAAACAACTGGATGTCATGACAGTGAAAGTACACGCTAATGCAAAAGTTCAAGCGGGCACGCGTGATTATATTAGACAGGTAAAGCGTTGATGACGCGATGTCTGTGTTCTCCACTAATTTCGGTCTGCTAAAAGATTATGTTTGATTTTGATTCCAAATGTTTGTCGGCCAAACCGCATGTTGAGTTAAAAATATCACAATTAGGCAGAGAGCCGAAACTTTGGGGCTGCAATTTGTTCCCCTCTTTATCACTTTGGTCTATGAAGTAACACCAGTTTCCTAGTCTTGCTAGCACTCTGACGTGCTTTCAGAGTGTACGTCCAAACCCATGTATCCTTTGAGTTGAAAATTGCATGCTGTAATTAATTATCGCCGAAATAAAATCAAGCAGAAAGGATTACTAAAGATTCAGAGTATGCTCTGATCCGCATATTCAAAAATGAGTCGAAAATTGCATACTATAATTAATTATTGCCGAAATAAAATCAAACTGAAAGGATTACTCAAGATTCAGAGTATGCTCCTATCCACATATTCAAAAATGACAAGGAAATAATCCTTTTTTTGAAACTTTACTGCAAAAGAGTGTCATCTCATAACAAGTTTGGACAACACATAAAGGGTTAAGTTCCAACTTCTGCTCACATCTGCTGCTTTGAGATTCAGAATGCAACACAAAAACCTATCGCTGCCTTAAAAAGTACAACCCACGTTGACTATCCACGCATTTCAACTATTTTTCTGCAATGAAGATACTTCCCTTCTCTATCACATCAAATCGGGACAATGGAGTTATAGTGTTCTCCAAGCCCATACGCGTGCCTGTGGTAAGAGAGCATGATGCTCGAATTAGACACGCCACTTCCGCCTTCAGACTGGTATTCCTTCCCCATCTCCACATCAGGGAATGATCCGGAAAAGATTTTTATGTGTCTTTTAAGACAGTGACTTAGTGCACCAAGCTCTAGCTGGCCGCCCCATACAGCTGTCGACTCCACTTCTTTGCAGTAATTCTCGAATTTCTCTGCTACTGACTTCTCATTATCTCCCTCAACTGTATTTTCAGATAAGAAAAAGGGGAGAAACTCTGAAGCGTGTTTCCTCATGTAGGCAGCGATCATTTCTCTAAGCTCTTGGTATGTGTGAGGAGAAGAACCTCCAGAGAGCAAGGCTAATTGATTTTCCACGGCCCTGTAAAGGCAGTGCCCATCTGGCTTTATCTCATTAACAGTCAATCCAAGGGGTTCAAGTTTCTTCTCTAACTTCTCGTTTTCTAGCATCCGGTCACTCACAATATTCTGCTGCTCTTCTTGAATCCTCTGCTCTCTTGCTGCTTCTTGCTGAGCTCTTTTCTCGCGTCTCTTCAAGCTCTTGCTTGGTTTTGATTGTTCAGATTGGCTGGCAACAGAAACGCCAGCTATGGCCTTCACCAAATTGTCGATATTGCCTTTAACATCTCCATTAGTCCCATTGTAGCCTAATGAAGCAAGTTCTTCAGCATGTCTTTCCTTGAGTTTAGTGGAGAGCCTAGAGACTTCTTCCTCAACTTGCTTCTTCTTAGTTTTCTGTTCAGCTTTGCTGCCCTTTGCAGCTGCCTTTTTCATTTCAGTTTCCTTGTTTTGTAGCTGTGACACCTCTTTCCTGAAACATTCTTCCCAGTCTTTATTGAAGCAAAATTTCGGAATGCAACATATGGTATGAACAAGAAGAATGAAATCAATTGGCACTTTGTACTGCAACATAAACAATTTTTGAAGAAGGAATCATGATAGCTATAATAGAGCAGCAAGTGTCATGATAAGGCTCACAATATAATTTGTAACTAGTTACAGTAGGCAATTTTGCATCGGACTTATAGCCCTCTCCACTTCATCAGTGTCGATAAGGATCTAGGAATTACGTTCCAAAATCAAGTCAAATGTCACATATCTTAGACATACAATAACTGCATAAGAATGAAAGCATTCCCTTAATCCCAAAATTGGTTCGAAACTTGACTTTGAAAACAGAGTGTACGCAAATAACCTCATTTGTGGTTTCACAGATCCAAACTTGCACTCATACATAAACAAACACATGTACACATATACAAACCAAAGTATCAACTACTCTCTCTCTCTCACACA
The DNA here is from genome assembly GCA_014182735.1 of Corymbia maculata. Classification (NCBI taxonomy): domain Eukaryota; kingdom Viridiplantae; phylum Streptophyta; class Magnoliopsida; order Myrtales; family Myrtaceae; genus Corymbia; species Corymbia maculata. The sequence goes on along the minus strand of CM024692.1, from coordinate 28,055,346 downwards.
CACTCTCTCTCTTACTCTCACTCTCACACACACACACACACACAACAGAGATTAACAGAAAATATCACCCCTTTCTATACATCAATATGTGTCAGGGATACTTATTCGGACCATGACAGGTACCCAAATGTTTCACTTTTCTTGGGAGTTTATAGCCATTAGCCGCCTCCCCCTTCTCTCTTTTCTTTTCTTCCTCTACACCTATAGATAGCACAGCTCAAATAATCCTATCTCTATAACTTGAATTTTGTATAAAAGTCATAAACTGTGTCTTTAACCCAACAACAGTCTTAGTGTAATGCAACAGCAATTACCTAATTAAACTGGGGCAGAAAGTATGCAGTTCAATTCAGAAAAAAATATATATATATCTTAATCTCATTGGATGGCCATATTTTGGAAGCAAATGGGAGGATAAGAAACAACTGTTCCTCCATAAAAGACGGACAAAACTAGACTGCACCAACAACTCAGTGGAAGATTAACTGGTAGCTCAAGCACACCAAATTCTAATGCACGTGTGTATTCAGCAAAAGAAGGCCAAACAAACAAACAAACAAAAAGAACGCACACCTGTGCCTAGAAAGCATTTCGTCACGAGTCTCCTGTCTCCTTTCAGGTACACTCTCCGATAAGCCATCGGGCAGCTTCTCATCAGCTACTTCAGTCTGATTCATTTGTATACCCAATTATCCTGTCCCAGAAACAAAAACAGTGACGGCAGGGCTTTCCCATGGCCAACCTCCGAGACTCAACAACCAATATCCTAACGACATGTACCAATTAAATGCAGAAATCCACACTCGTAGAAACAGCATACCAATATCAACGAAACTTAGCCAATGCAAAGCACCCTACCATACCCAATTCAAGAATCTTCTCAAAAACATTCGCTAGCCAATTCAAATACACGACCAACCCCAAGTTTAAAGATAGGTAATATACATGCGACTACGAGTGTGTCATACTGCTCAAGAAGCTCTTGATTTTGAACGCATAGTCGAATGTACAAAGCTTGAAAGTAACCCGATTTACGGATATAAATTGCCCAAGCTCTCGACTCAACAATAAAAAGCCATATCACAACCGAAAAAAAGAACCAAGCCTTCCAATATCACCGGCAAACAGTCATCAAAATCAATCCCCAGGTCGCCTTGCATCCCCAAAATGGCCAAAGATAACGATACAAGACGATACGAAGCTTACGAGAAGATAAACATCGGAACCCACAAACAGAAAAAGATCAGGCGACACTTTCCATTCGAAACGCTAATGAAAGTTCCGTCCTTTACCTGCTTCAGTCGATGATGGCTGGTCGCTGTGAAGTCCAGAGAGAGGAAACGGTGGAAGAAGAGAGAGGCAGAGGAATTGAAGAAGAGGTTTCGTATTTTAATTTTTTTTAATAATTCTGTTTAAATTATTTCTTTATTGTTTTTCTGTGCGGATTTTAGAATTATCAGCCAGGTCGGTGGCTGAACCCTAGTCTGTTTGAATTGATTTGGACCGGCCCAAGCCCAGATGAGCCCGGATTTAAATTTTTATGTACGAATTGCTAATTACGTATAAAACCTCAAATTTTTTCGACAGTTTTTTAAAATTTATATTTCACCCTGAAAAGTTATTGAACACTCGGCAAAAGTTATTTTTCTACGAATTAAAAAACCTTCTGGGATTACTTTTCTAAATGAAAATTTCTTGATCATGCAAAACCATTGAATTTGATTTGGACGAGAAAATAGATGTATATATAAATTTTTACAAAACGTACAACACCAAACTAACCTGTATCTATTTATCTAATTCTCACCCAAATCACATATTCTAAACTTATCAAAACCCCCCATTGAATTAGGAAAATTTGCAGAACGTGATATGTGATTTGGGTGATAATTACCAAAATCAAATCACATATTTTAAAACTATCCAAATCCATGTTGAATTAGAAAATATTTGCAAAGCGGGCTCTATTAATATGGATATACCATGGCCTCACGAAAAAAAAAAAAAAAAAAAAAAAAAAACTCCCCTCTTGTTCCATTTGGGAACATTCTCCAGCAAAACGACCCATGGATTCCTCAACCCTATCATAGGGCACCTCGACTTGGTGCAAATTCCCGAGCTCGAGTGTCAAGTCGACTGTCTCGCCTCCAAGCACGGATGGCTCCTCCTCTCATTGAGAGAGATCTCATCCATCTTCCTCTTCAACCCGATAACCCAAGATCAAATCATAATCAGCTTATATGGGCCGGGACATTGACTGCAGCTCCCACGTCCTCGAATTGCACCGTCTTCATCATTATCAAGCCTACGCACCCTCTGAAAAATCAAATCGCAATCGACAGATTCACTATCGGGTTGGACAAAAATTGGACGCGGCATGTTTTTAGCCGTGTAAACCTGGATTTCGACTCAAGTTGACAAGTAGCCTATGCCGAAGGTATCTTGTATCGTGTGGACTTGAAGGGAAGATTAGGTACATTGAATGTCAAAGACGGCACATGGAATGTCATTCCTTGCAAGGATAGGTCAATTAAGGTGTGGAAACTCCTATTATTGGAATACAAGGGAGAGATTTTGGCGGCCAAGAGAGAGAGGACGCCAAGGAATGGTACAAGAATTCTTCAAGTTGAAGATTAGAGATGATTTTTCCAAGTGGGAGAAAGAGGATCATTACTTTCTCCTTCGGTGATTGTGGCTCGATGGCAATGCTGAAATAAGATCGGAGAAAGGGTAAGAAGCTGATCGTCAACATTTATGGGCCCAAGTTGGACGGATCAAGTTTCGTGAAATTGATTTGCGAGAATCAATTGTTTAGTTGTGCTTATAATCGAGTTTAGATTTGAGGAGAGGTGTCAGATACTTGTCCCAGTAGTCACGATACTTCTGCTGTTATTTACTTATGTTTTTTAGATGAGTTACAATGTCCTGATTTTTCTTTATATGAATTCTCCAATTTTTGCTGAATTTTCTCTGCTTAGTTTCTTAGGCCGAGCACTCGGATAAAACTGCGCCGACCGTGCAAATGCACTTGTATCGTCCATATGGGCCTGTCTAAATGATTGCCTCGATATACATTCACACTAAAGAAAACAACCTTCTTCCCATTAATTTCCCCATTAATTTCCCCATTGTTCCGATCTCTTCAAGGCCCTCAAGAGTAACTACGCCTGCGTAAATCCTCTTCTACTGATGTACACTTGATGTACTTCACTGTGCACAAAATAGCTTTGAGGGTGGTTTTTAACAATCGAAATGGACGGAGACACCACTATGAATCGTTAAACCGACTGAGTTAGACACAAACTTCTGCACCGGCAAGCGACGGACAGGCTGGCAAGCCTCTCCAGCACTGGGAGGAACACCGACTATTTGCACTTCAGTAGCAGGTCATGTTCCTCCATTTGTCCTTCAGGACCACCTGAAAGGAAAAGCTCCAATAACTAACGCAGCCAATGTACGATATGATGAGATCAAGCATTACCTCGGTTCTCTCCTCGAAAATGTGGCGATAGCAATGTAGGATGAGCTTCCAATTTCCTTTCCCAAACCTAGATTTGCAAAAACAATATAACAGTGAAATACTGCGATGTTTGAACAACTTGGGATTCAAAGCAAATGACACCATTGAACAAAAAAGCACCCAAAAGTCTATAGACAACAGATATCAACAATGAAACCCTCATGCTGTTAAATGATATCGCAGAAATTAGTGTTGTACCTCTGGACGCCATTCCTCAAAGTTTCTTCTTCCTCCAAACTCCATCTCCACTTTTCTCCGTCCAGAAGCTTTCAAACTCCGAGTCAATGGCTTCCTCAATTGAGAAACATCGTTTCTTATTGGGCTGGGTAACCGAAGCCTATCTGAGTAACTCAAAGGTTCTTCGGGTGAGCCATCTGTTGAATTGTCCCACTGCAGCAATGATCATTCTCAGATATAATATGATATACTACTATCATATCGTCAAAACGAACCAATTAAGGGCACACATGATAACCATTATATTTTTGTTCTAAAACTATTTTTCTATTTTTGATTTATTTCTAAAACAGAAATCTGTTTGGTAAAATAATTTCATTTTTTTATTTCTAAAACAAATTTATATTTCAAAAATATATTTGGAATAGAAACCAGAAATAAAATTTGTTATTTTTTTTTTTTCTGAAATAGAAATAAGAAATTATTTCTTTATTGTCCACTTCTCATTTGAAGAAATCTCTCCCAAACCTCTAGCCATCCACCCCCTTTGGTCGCTGCCATCCACCACCGTCGCCACCACTTTGCCCCCTCCCCCATCATTGCCGGTTGCCGGCCACTCGCTGCCATTGCTGCCCCCTCCCCCACTAGCCGCCCACCACCGTAGCCCCCTACCGCCACCACCCCCTCCCCTTGCCGCCGATTGTCAATCACCGGTTGCCGCCCTTCCCTCCCTTTGCTGCGATCGCTGGCTGCCTACCACCACCCCCTCCCCGTCGCCGATCATCGGCCATTGCCACCACCCGCTCCCCTCACCGTTGGTCACCAGCCACCGCCACCACCCCCGCCCCCTCCCCCACCGTTAGCCGCCACCACCCCCTCCCCCTACCTTTGGCCGCCACCACCCCCTTCCCCCACCTCGATAGCAGGCCGCCGCCATCAACCCCCTCCCTACCTCTACCACCGTTCCCTCCCCCCATCGCCACTGTTGTCCCCTCCCCTGTCACTGTCACTGCCTTTCAAGAGGGAGAGATTTTACGTCGTTATCAAACAAGTTTGTATTTCAAAAATAGAAATTTTGTTTTGTTATCAAACACGTTTTTTTTCTTAAAAATTCATCTAAGAATAAAAATAGAAAAATCTATTTCTGTTTTAGAAATCAATTTTTAATCAGAAATTTTATTATTTGCGTCCTAAATTTCCACAAAAGACCATACTATGTAAGACACGGTACACTTCTGCATCTGTGAGAGTTCATCAGCATAAAGAGTGCTTACTTTCCATTATTACGGCTGTACTTCATTGCTTAAAGAATCAAGTAAATGATTAGATATACTTTCAGATTGACATGGCTCCATGATGCTCTCATTTTTATGCCGGCCAACTTAACAAATGTGTTCCAAATTATCCAGAACAGATTAAACTTTCAGCAGATCAAAGCTATCACCACCTCTGTCTTAACTAATGTAAGATGAAGAAATCCTACAACAGCTAAGCAAAATCTCCAAAAAGATGAAAAAATAATATGTAGAGGGAAAAAAACAGACATGACAAACTGATGTGCGAAGCAGCAGTCTTGAGGCTGCTTTGTTAAAGGCTTTCTTCAAAGATTCAATCAATTGAAGAGCCAGTAAGCAGCGACACATTGAGAAAAGCCCAATTCACCAACTTGTTTCTAATGCTCCAAGAACAATCAGATGGAAGAGAAAAAGATGATCACAAAAGCACAAGCCAAAAAACCCTTGAATGTAGCAGAGCAACTAAATCCAAGAGAACAAACCAGGGACTTTCCCATCGTCTTCAATCCTTAAAGGGGCCCTTTGGCTAATCAGATCAGCGTTCGCACTAATGTCAGGCAAATCATTTCGTTACTAATGTCAGGCAAATCATTTCGTTCACCTGCACGAGCTTCCATTAGACCATTCGCGACAACCAGTTCTCTGCTCGCGTTAGCCTCGGCCATCCGCCTCGCCGCCACCTCAAGGAAAGAAGGACCCATCCCCTCCCACGCCTCGCCCAAATAAGCCCTAACCGAGCTAAACGCATCACCTCTCGTGTCCATCGCCAACAGACTCTCGCGCTCGCCCCCATCGTGCATCGCCGCCTCGACGCGGAGCCTCCAACATAGCAACTCCGGCGAGAGGGCCCGCTCTTGGTCGCCGACTCATCCATCCTCCGAACCCTCCCCCGCCAGATCCTCCCCACGGCGCGGAAATACTCGCCCTGCTCGTCCACCCGACCTTGCAGGAACCTGACGGTGCACTCCACGGCGACGGAGCGGTACGCATCCCACATGACGCCGGAGACGGGGAGGCCGCCGGCCATCCTGTCAACCTCTTCGATCATCTCAAGTGCGTCGAGTGTCTTCTCGGACACGGAAGCGGCATCGATTTCGGAGTGGATGGAGCGGAGGAGAACGGATTTAATGGGTGGAGATCGGAGTCGGGGAAGGGGAGGAGGGAGAGGGCGAGCTTGACGGAGTCGTCGTCGAGGAGGGGCTGCCGGAGGAGGAACTCGAGGAGCCACCGAGAGATGTCGGGATCGATCGCCATTGAAACCGATCACGGTTGTGGCTACTGTACGGTGGGAGCGGGAGAGGAGAGGGAAGGAGGAGGAGGGCGCGAAAGCGAAGGAAACCCCCAAAACGTCGTCGTTAGCCTAGGAGAATACGAAAAGGAAAGAGTGAGACCGATCTGGGCCGGGCTTTATTGACACGCTGCATACTTCTCTGAACTGGGCCAACATCTGGGGCCCAGCCCATGACCTTTCGGTAAGCAGATTTGAGGCCTTTTTTTTCTTGTCAAGAGAAGTGTTGATTCGGATCAGTTGTTGTTGAAGATCAACAAGGGCAAGGATTTGCAGGAGCTCTTGAATCAGTATGGTCAGGAATATTTACTTTGTATCATCCCTGGTTGTGTCGATTTCAATCTCAAAAGCTTCGGCCTTAAAGTGGCTCTATGCTAATTGGCCCATATGGTGGATTATCTAGAAAATGAAACGAAGCACATTATCTATGCACAGATTTGATAAAATAACAAAACAATGCTTAAGAATTCAAGTAGGGCGAAGGAAGATTGACACTTTAAATGCACATGAAATCTTCCATTAGATCGGCAACAATAGATAACACGTGTAGAGATACAAGAGACCGGGTAAATTAAATCTACATGCATTTTTATGCTTAGTAGCACTTTACTTAGGAGCTCTTTCTGGGCCTGATCTTGATCTGCAGGCCCATGGAGGGATAAGGCATTGGCCTCCTCTGGCTCCAATTGCAACCACTCGTACTCCATCACCAGGTTGTGCAGCACCGTGAGTGTCCACTCTCGTGAACTCGTTCCTCATGCACATCTGGAGCCCCCAACGGGACAAAGGTGAAGGGCAGGATCGGCCTTGACAGGCTCTCAAAATGAGACAGTTCAAACTCATTTGGTCTTTCCAATACATCACCGTTCATGTGCGTCCCACATGCCACCCACAATACCTGATTATCGATAGCATTTCTATGAGAATGTTGTCCATTTGCACAGGAGAGACACATCTGCAAATTCAGATCATCCGACATCACAAATGAATGATTAAAGAAATATTTACCTGCCAGCCTTCAGGAATATCATAGCCACCAAAGCTAATGTCCTTGGAATGCTTTTCAAAAGCTGCCAAACACGGGAGGGATGAGCCTCATCAACTCTTGAGCAATTCTCCATGTGTACCTCATCGTTTGTACATCACACCAGCTAAGCCCCCTCCTTTCTCTCTTGCCTTCAAAATTTCCTCACGTTCTACGTAACATTGATAATTACATATCATCACATCCGAAGTTTAACATAGTATTTGAGCATCCATTCAAAGTCTTCGCAAACCCATCGATTAGTTATTTAGTTCACGCTTTTGGATTGACAATACAATTAAGGGAAAATATCACCAAAAACCCTAAACTATGACATTTGTGATAATTTTACTATGAATTTTTTTTGTGTCACCAAAAACTCTAAACTATACTACTTATGACAATTTTACCTTGAACTATATTACTTGTGACAATTTTGTTCCGAACTTTTTTTATGCCATCAAAAACCCTAAATTATATTATTTAGGACAAATTTACCCAAAGTTTTTTGGGATTAAGGGCATTTTCGTCATTTTCTATTTTTTTTTCTCTTGACAGGAGGAAGCTGGTGAGGCCGCCCGATGCTGGTCACGCCTCTAAAAAAAGGGAGGGTAGAGAGATTGCGAGGGGTAGGTGGCAGCGTGTGATCCATGGGTCGGGATTGGGCTTGCTAGAAAGTTGGCGGTGGCAAAAGCCATGTGCGCTTGCCGGTTGCCTTAGATGGAAAGAAAGAGAGAGCTCAAGGGGGCTTTTAGGGGGAGGCTGAGAGAGAAAGGTTGGGGAGAGGGAAGAGACTGAGAGAGTTTGGTGAGCCACAAAGAGGGATAGGGAGCTCGGGAGAGTTAGCTGGCCGTCGATGAAGGTCCGTCCGTCAGCCGCCATCTACCGCAGCCCTTCCCCTGAACCAGGTATGCCATCCCCAGCACAAATGTTCTATTTTTTGTAGGTTGTCGATCCTTTATTATTGTTGAGTGTTTTGGTATGTCTTGTTAGAAGTCTAAGCCTATGTTTGAGTCTCAATTGAACCAAAAACCTCTTGTCTAATGCACACCGACCGTTCGTTAGAATGCTTGAATGAATTTCAAGTCTCCTTTGTGCGTTATGACTGAGATTTGCTATTGTTGTTCAAGCTCATGTTAAATGCGTATGTTTTGCTCCTTAGTTGATCTTGAATGTTGCTTGTGCCTAGTATGTTAGTCTTGGTCTGAACTTGAATCCCGAACAAGTGTATATCCCCTCTCATAGCTAACGCATACAAGGTGTTTGACAAAATGCCTTAAAGAAAATCGAAGAGCAGTTTGTCACGGGCCAATTGTTTGGGATCGAGATCGTGCGGCGACTTTGGCTTTCTTGGATCGCTTGGGGGTCGTTGGGTACCTAAGCCAAACTTTTTTCGAATCGAATGATCATTCCAGCTTGCTCAGATTGTGGAAAGAGAAAGTTTAGAGAAAGAATGAAACTTTGATTCAAAAATGGTTTAATGGTTACAATGAGAGGGAGGACACCTTTTTTATATTTGAGGCTTTGAAATTACAACCATTGATTGCTATTCGATCTGGCGAACGAGAGCGTACCTCCTCACCTAACAACTACTGGCATTTTAGCTGAGAAAACTCTAGACTTACTCTAGACTTCGGCACAATTACTATATTGTCCGTCCTTGAGAGTGTTTCGAAAGCTCTTGGAGAATCCTATGGGCAATTTGATCATTCTCTCTTGTTCATGTTTAATCCCTTGGTCACAAAAACCTCTGATTCGTGACAAGTTCATGTTTTAGCACAAGACCGATCCGTTTTCACCTCTATATCTATTGAATCGTGTCTGCTTTTGGTCGTATTCATGGTGTTGTGGTATGATTTGCATGAAATATTTGTGTTTTATTGAATTGACGAAGGCTTTTCATTGCACCGGAAAATTGGTCAATGGTCTTCGGAGTAGGTGGCCGGCAGAGGTTGATGCTGGTTGGAATGTACGACCAGTGGACGGTGGTGGTTCGGCGATGGAAGGGACGGCAATTGCTTCCGGCGGTGTTGTCGTGTGGGTGAGATCCGGGGTAAGGCAAGCTTCGGTGATAAAAGAAAAATTAAAAGAAAAAGAAATAGAAAAGGGTAATAAAAAGTAGAGAAGAAGATAAGATTGGAAGTAGTGAATGAGCGTGCGTTTAATTGATTAATTAAGCTTTGGGTTTTGGTGGATGTGTGCTGGCAATGGCTAGGCTAAGAATGGAAAAGAAAATTGGGAGTACGGTCGAATTGGGCTGAATAAAAGGAGTTTTCATGAGCCATTTTGGGTTTAATTTGGGGTTGGACCTTGGAGACGCCCATTCTTCTAAAATCCAACCCAGACCAATAGGGTTCGGGTCAGTTTAGATGGGCCGAGTCTCTTGATCCGGTTGGAACTCCTTCTTTTTTTCTAATATTAAAAATCATAAAAAAATATTAAATTAAAAATCTTAAAATTTTAAAATTTTGGAAAATTAAAAAAATTTAAAAGATTCAAAAAATTCCAAAAAAAAAAAAAAAATTAGAATTCCTTGAAAAGCTTAAAAAAATATTTTTTTGCATAATATTCTCTTAAAAAAATGAGAGCTTTTTAATCTAAGATTGTTTTTGGATTTGAACAAGCCTTTATGGCTTTACCCTAGAGTTTCGATAGTTCTTAGGGACAAATGCTCTTGATCGTGCATTTTGGATATGATGATTACAGCCGCCCTTTAACCTAGTTAGAATTGGCATTTATTTACCTCTTAATGCTAAATATCTATTTTTCCCTTGCAATTTATTTAATACTTCCTGATTTGTCGATTGTTATTTTTAATAGTTATGCACTCGCATGATCACCTTACGTATTAGTGGATAAGTCTAAAATCAATCCAAACTGCCTAACCAAAAATTTTTTTTAGACGAATAAGATTAAGTACCGAAATGGCACTAATTATTTAATTAGTATAATCAAGTTTTCGACTCTAGATTCTCTAGTTGTATAGGAAGTAAGATATACTCCCATGCATTACTTGATTTTTAGCCGATCTCAATAAACTAGTGGCGACTTTTTATTAGAAAAATTTTATGAACATCTTAATGTTGCGCAAAGTATGGACTTGTGAGAGCCTGTGATTAATCATGAGCCGTAGGGTCGTTTTTAACCTAATATATCCTCCCTTGAGGGAAAGGTCTCGAAATGTAGTATTTTGGATTTTGCTCTGTTTCAATTTGCTTTGTCATGAAATTTTTGTGTTTCTTATGTATCTTTTGGAGTAATGAATACAATTTTTTTCAATAAAAAAAATGAGAATGGCCATAGGTGGACATGCATTGCCATGGCCATATAAATGGGGCTAGACATGAAATTTGACCGGATAGTATTGTGATATGGAATGAATTGGCATATATATAAAGCAACCAATCAAGGAAATGCTACGTATGCATTGAGACATGGCATATTCTTGACATAACTCGCCCTCTATGTAGTAGAGGATTCTCTCAGCTTTCTCGAGAGGAAGATGATAATGGCCAACAAAGATCAGATATGAAGGCATCTATTCCATGTTAGATCTAGAAAATTTCAGTGGAAATTATTGAGAGAGAGAGAGAGAGAGAGAGAGTTGCCATGGCAAACACTAGTCGAGGAAAAAGAATTTTGCACCAGGGGTTTTCCATACCGTTTGATTCGAGAAATTGGGTAGTCATAATTCTTGAATAAAGTGGCAAGCCGACGATGCTCTCTATTCAAAGAAGGATAGACTCTAGTGGCTTGACTCCTTTAAGAAGAGGTTGGTCTGAGAGATCTGATCCGGCCTGTAAACTTCCTCAAAAGGTAAGATTAAGGACGTCGAGAAGACTGCAGAAGTCAAGAATCTTCAATGATGTGGACGACAATTGTTGATGTCGTCGAATCAGAAGAAATGCAACGCCATCCAAGTGGCGATGGAGACTTTTATGGAGATCAATGTCCAGTGTGGAGGTCTTTTCAGAAAGAGAAATCAACAATTTGATAACCGCAGTTAGAATTTAGAATCCCTAAAGTGAGAATCAAAATCATACACGCGATTTGGCCGGTCACCGTCTTTGAACCGATCAGACGAACCCTTACGAAACCGAAGCCGGGGCTTCCCCTTCTTCCCCTCTCTGAGACTGCCTCAGGATGGATAAATCGTGAGCGTATAAAATGAGTAATTTGACAAGCCACCGTAGCTTGTTTATCACGTGCATTCTAACAGCCTCGTGTATCACAAAACATGTCGAGGTACTGGGTTGCACAAACCATTCAATCACATTTTATCGCCAAACTGAGATAAGTTAAATTATATACAAATTGATTGCATAATCTTATTTGGGCTATCCAATAGCGTCTCATGTATATTCTAATCCCTTTTTAATAGCCCCTTTTTCACAAACTCAATTATTATGCAAGTAATGTTAACCCTAAAGAATCTTCCACGCTCCCAAACAAAGTAGGGTTTTTTCGCTTCAACAGCATGCAATTAGATGTATAATTACAGGATCACATATAGTTAAACTTTTATGGTATTTCTTGGCACATTATTTATCAATTGATAAATAATCTTTATGATATATTAATTCAAGGAAACTTTCTATCCCAAGTGCTTTTACTAAAAGTGATATTTCTCTACTATACAATAATTACTAATCAAATTGCTAAAAAGTGCGCAATAATGATTTGAAATTTTCAATATATCCAATTGAACTAACCTTCAATCCAAAATTTAAACTAATAAGTTATGAGAGTCATATTCCATATCATATTGATTTTCCAATATTGGACTTTGTTAACGTAATTCATGCGTGCATCTCAACAATCTCCTAATTGCATGAGTTTAGTGTTAGATCAACTCCCCCTAAATTCAAGTATTCTTCTACACCAATACATCTCAACTTGAACCTCCACTTTATGGCTTTTGAGGATCATAAGCCTGGATCTCTAGTCTTTCTCCAAATCGAACCACAAGTCTCTTTCCTACCCGGAAATCGCATTAGTTATGAAATTTCTTCTCTTTTCTCCAAATTGAACAGCATGTCTCTTTTGCGAGACTACACTATGAAGGCTACTTGAATATTGTGTTGGTCACAAGATTCATTCCTTGAATGATTCACCAAACATCGATACATATAATGTAAATGGGTCACCAATTAACCATAGGTTCCAATGCCATTCGTTTAAAGTGCTTACTACAAACCCAATATTTTCATTTGGAGAGATCACAAAGAGGGAATCCAAGTTAAAGTTCGTCAAGATATCTAGTTAGACCTATCTTTATTAAAAAATTTAAACTCGCGAAGTATAAGCCACTATGATATAGACACCGAACCCTATGGAGTGCTAAAACTTGGCACAAGAGGATACTTAAATGCCAAAAGTTACGAAATGTATACTTAAGTATCAAAATCAAAGCAAAAATGATCAGTTAAGTGTCAACGGCAAAAAAATCCAGTCAAAATGTATACATGGCACTGACATTGCTATACTTAGCTAAAACAACGTCGTTTTGCCTGATTAAATTTTTAATATGAAAATTAATTAAATTAAATTAAAAACTAAAATTTCAAAAAAAAGAAAGAAAGTAGGAGTATATCCCCACTTGTAGCTACTGCTGCCCCTTTGCTGGTGGGGTGACAGCAATGGCCATGAGGATCGCTGACGCTTGGGCAAGTGCCTGCGACCCTTGTCAACGGGAGACAATAGTCAATAAGCCTTCGCCCAGGTGCCGAGAGAGGGCACAACCCTCTCCCAGATTTGGGCAAGGGTCACCGGCCGTCGCTTAGAGTCACTAGACGCTTGAGGTTAGGTGTTTGGCAAGGCCTACTGGCCCTCACCTCCGACCGGTGAGGGTCGTTAGCCCTCGCCCAAGCACCAGCAATTCTCGCTGTCCATCGCCAATACCCTACCGACAATGAGGTGGCGACCATAGGCTAGACAACCCCCTCCCACTTATTTTGCTTTTCTTTAATAATTTCATTTTTAATACTATTTAATATATATAACTTATGACCAAAATGGCGTCATTTTGGGTGATGGTAAGCTGAGGTAGATCTTCAGTGAACCACATAGGCGATAGAAATTATTAAAAAATTGTTACATTGGATTTCGGGCGGTTTTCGCCGAAGTTGATATTTAAGTGATCCAATTTTTTTTAAAAATGGCATTTAAGTGTACTTTTCTTAATTTTTTATATTTAGGTGTTTCGGCATGTCAAGTTTTGGCACTTGGGCTATTCTTCTACCCTAGATACATTAATTACTTCATAATACACCAAATTATTTGATATATAATTTTTCTAACATAACTTACACGTGCATCTTAATATAAATACTGTTAAATATTAGATAATGGATAGAGCAGTTACTCAACTGAGGTATAATCTCCTCTCTCTTTTTTTCCAATTTTTATGTCATACTGTACCTTTTTCCCCGTTCCACGTTCTTCACTTTAACAAAATCTAACCACCTGAAGGCTCCTGCAGGACCAAAAAGAAGAAAAGTTGGACAACCGTTTGGATAAACACTTATCATTCTCCACATCAGCGAGACAATGCAACCACGAAAAACATGACGCGACCTCGAAATAGATTCATTCAACTTCAATAAAAGACAAAAATAGCTCATTAACACTTTATGCAATATGGGCGTGCATGTCAATATATATGGAATAAAGAAAGAATGTGAAACGATATATGTGTATAATTGAAGCCCGAAAGAGCATAATATCTGGGCTAAATAAGAATTATCCCAAAAGATAAAATTAGGGTTAGATATTCCTCTTGAATGTTGCCTTTTCTTCCTAGAACAAAAGAATCCATTGAGCATATATTAATACATTTCAGAGTAACTTTACTTGTATACTTTGATACCAACCAGAGCCGAAAGTGTTTGCCCCATTGTTGTTTATTATATTGTTCTTATTTCAATTCCCAGTTGATGGTACGGACTCTTGGGGAAATTAGAAGATCGTCATGTTGAGGTGAATCAAAGCAACTTGTTTTTTGTGGCACGGGGTGTGTCAGAATCACCCAAATCATCGACTAATTATTTCTCTCATCCAAAGAAAATATCTGAAAGAACTTTCTGTTTTATCCATTGTGGGATTAAAAATTCAAACCCCACCCTCGCTAGTTATAAATATGGTGAGATGAAGCGACCAAGTCCACAAAGCAAAGGCCAAGACACACATTCAATGCTCTTCCGAACTTTTTCATCTTCCTTATAGAGTTCTTCAGCATTCTCTAGTGTTCCCTTACCACTCTCCCCAGTGGTCATATCTTAGCAGTCACTATAGTGGAGCGGGTAAGGGTTTTGGCATCGAAGAAGGCGGCGGTGATCTTCACCGAGAGCTCGTGCTGCATGTGCCACGGCATCAATAGCCTCTTCCGTGAAACTGTGAGAAAGAGAGAGGTAGAGAGTTCTCATATCAAAGAACAAAAAGAGATTTTTATATATATGACATCCTAGATTAACTCACTCGAATTATTGTCTGCTTTAGCTCGTCCCATACCAAGCCTCATTATTTTATCTTTTGGCATAAAGGTGGACACTTTCCCAGAAGGTCATCTATCCTGGTAGTGCTCTAGTATGGGTTCGCTTAATTTTAAAGTTCCAAAACAAAGCTTGCCATTACGTCAAAAGACATCTCTGTGAGTTAATTCAAGTTATCTCATATATTCCAAAATTGCTCTCTCCCTATTCAATGCACGGTTCGATTTATCCTTACTCCCTTCACCACTTTAGAAGCTTGTTAGGAGTCGCTTCTTGTCTAGGTCTTCTAGTCCTAGCGACCACTCCCTACTCTTGTTAGATCGAGTCGTTACAATTTAAAAGAGTAAACATTGCTTCAAAAAAGATGGAGTTTGAAAATAATATATTTACTTATTAAAAAAAGAATTGTCGTTAACATATGGACCTTTTCTTATCTTTCTTTTAGTTCTTTTTTAATAATGTCTTGCACAGAGATACAACGTACATTTGATTGTCCTAACGAATTGTCAAGAGAGAAGCCTAAATGAAACATGAAAACTTTGCAAATGTAAATTATAAGTTCTATATTGTGCTTGGAAAGGTCGAGCACTTGCACGTTCTCATATGTGATAATGTAATTTATCTGATTGAAATATGTTTTGTCGTCTTGCAAAATGCAAATTATAATTCCATACAAATGGTCTTACAAACTGTGAGTGTACCTTACCATTGGGATATTGCAAGCTTGAATCAGCCGGTGTCTTACTCATGACCGAGGATTTACTATGTTAGTTTGTATCATTTGTTGTCAATGTGTTTATTTGAAGCACTGGAGGGCCTAGTCTTCACTGCAGGAAAAAGCAGAGGCGACCGTATGCTAATTGTCCTAAATCTCGTATAGTGTGTGGTTTTTTTTTTTTTTTTTTTTTTTTCATTTGGAACTGGTCATTTTGGTTTCTTTTGCTGCTTTACAATATGTTTTGTCGGGGTGAAGGACGAATGCACAAGTATTTGGCTTAGCTTTTTGATAGTTGAATTGGCGTCGGTATGGTTATTTAGGGAGATTTGTCTCTACATGTTGTCTGGAGAATAAAATGAAGCGCATAATTTACGCATAAAATCAATAAAATAGCAGAAAAATCCTTCGAATTTAAGTCACGCGAAGGAAATTTGTCACTTAAACTAGGTATGAAACTTTCATTAGATGGCACAGGTAGAGAAACAAGAGAGTTGTTCGATTAAATCTACATGCATTTTTATGCTTAGCAGCACTTCAGTGAGGAGCTATTTCTGGGCCTGATCTTGATCAGCAGGCCCAGGAGGGATAAGGCATGAATTGGCAAGCGATGGCCTCCTCCGGCTCCAATTGCGACCACTTGTACCCTGTCACCAAGTTGTGCACCACCATGAGCATCTTCACTCTCACGAACTCATTCCCTATACACGTCCGGAGTCTACCACCGAGCAGCACATAGGTGAAGGGCGGGATCGGCCTCAATAGGCTCTCAAAGTGAGACAGTTCGAACTCGTCCAGTCTCTCAAATATATTGCCATTCATATGCGTTCTACACGCTACCCACAATAGCTGGTTGTCGGTAACATTTTTATGAGGATGTTTTTCATTAGCAAGCAAAAGACACATTTGCAAATTTTGACCATTCGACACCACAAATGAATGATTAAAGAAATTTGGCAATTATTGAAAATCACATACATACTTGTTTTCACTTTGATCAAGTAGATAAAATTGCATTCTTCCTTTTTTCTTTTGGTAATCAGCCAGAGAAATATTACCTGCCGGCCTCTGGGAATATCGTAGACACCGAAGCTAAAGTCTTTAGTGCTTTTCTAAAGTTGCCAAACAAGGCAGGGATGAGCCTCATCAATTCCTGAGCAACCCTCCATGTGTATCTCATCTTTTGTATGTCACCCCAGCTAAGTCCCCCTCCTTTTTCTCTTCCCCTTAATATTTCCTTATGTTCTGCATCACAATGAGGATTACATCAAAACTGATCACCAGCGAACCGTTAATTTACATATAGCATCTGAAATTAACTTAGTACTCGAGCAGCCATTCAAATTTATCGCAAAACCTTAGATTAGTTATTCAGTTCTATATTGGCAAAACGTGGTCTAGGATTATCGACCTAGCTTGAAGCCCCTTCCAAAAGACGGCGCCCAGGAAATTCAATGGGAGAGACCATATGGCCTTGAAGAGAAGAGTGAAATCGTCGAAGAGTCTCTCCTTGGTGAACTCATCCTTGATGCCAAAGAGAATATCGCACGCTACGTTGAAAGTGAGGTCCTCATGAAGACGACGGCCTTGATGGTGTGTGTGTGTGTGTCTCTCTCTCTGTGGTTTCTTTGATAATTAAGTTTCTGACTATGTCATCCATTCTCTTAACATAGTTTGTAGGCTTTCTGGCTTCAAGAAGCTAAGCATCGCCCCCTTTATAAGTTTGTACCTACAGGATATTATGGGAATACATGCACAATTCATCATCCATGAAAGTACAGCTTCGAGAATTTATCATAGCTAATTTTTTTCTCGTAAGGCTTGCTCATTTGCATGGAATGTGGTCATTATCTCAAAAGATTAAAAATTCATTGACACTTCAAATTTTAAAAGCGAACACTCCTTAATTTGCACAAAAGTATGAATGCAAGTGCATAATCACTTGATTACAAAAACTAGGCACTATGATAACTCAAACTACCCAGATCTGGTATGTTCGTAAAGATTGTTTTTGCCACCAATGGCTTGGATTGTGGCGGGTTGTTTGGTGGCAAAAACATCATCATCTGTAGTGAGTATGAGCTTGTTATCAGCCTGGCCGATGACTATGACAGTCGGCGAGCCCATTAAAGAGGTTTTGAATACGGGACCGTACTTGAGAATCCTCTCCTGTACCCATTTTGCGCCTTGCTCCTTTCTCTGAGCCTTTAGAACACTTAGGGTTTCTCCAATTATCGAGAGCCCAAGAGACCCTTTTGGAAATTTTTTGTATTTTTGGGTCCTTTGAGAAATTAATCGGCAAGACAATTGAAGCTAAAAGGAAGGTGGCAAAAATTAAATAAGAGAGACATAGCTTGAGGGTTCAACTCTTGTTGCCAACAGTCGATGGAGTTCAAGTCATCATCCTAGAGAAAGTGTGAATATATTGTGGCAATCTCAAAGAATAAGGTCACCAACCATCTGACGATCTTAATCATGGTTCACTCCTCTCAACAAATGGATCACTGTTGGCAATGCCTATGTATTAAGTTTATCGATATCGACAATGAGATCCAAATAAACCATGCGATGGAAACACAATAACAGGACAAATTCATATATTTTTCTTCCCTGGCAACGTTCTTGTAGCGGTCATCTGTCTCCATGCGACGAGCGACAACCAAACACTTGATAAAACAACTGGAAGAGGTTCCAGTATGCAAAGATTCTTTCTCCGTCTTCTCTCGAGTCCTCCCTACGCCAAAAAACAAGAAGGAAGCTCAAGGCTAGCTCTTTGCATTATGTGCAGCCATTGTTTCTTTGGAATGACCGACCCTTTAAGATCATCAGTTAATTCAAGTAATAAAGCCTAAGTCCATACTAATGCATTTTTTAGAGCGCCAAGACGCAATCGCTCAAGGATCAATAGAATTTCCGACTTTATTGCCCCAGTTAAGTACGCATGGATGGATGCATTACTCCCACGGTTTCCAGCACTTCAAAAACAATTGAAGCCCCATCTTAGTTTGTTCGAAGAAAGTATTAGAGAAAGCCCATCACTCATCTTATTCTTGCCGTCAACATAAGATAGACATAGCCAATCGCAAAATAGGAGACATGGCCTTTAGATGTTCTTAGATGCGGACTTCAACCCACGAGATCTTCTAATTGCTTTGGTCTATTAAATGAAGTTCAGGATAACTATTTTTCCAGCTTTGTGGTCATGGTAAATGAATCGATCTGATTCTCAATCAAACCAAGCTCTAGTTTCCATCAAGAGATTATCAAAGTTGGAAAAATCCATGCCCAAGCTTCAACGACACTTAGCTTTGTTATGTGAAATGAGCCGTTGATAGAGTGATCTTTCACTCCACAACCATCTACCTAACATATTACTTGATATGTGTATTATTTTATTTTAATTCAACATTTCATCTTGATGAATAACATTTTTTCTTTCATATAAGATTAATAGTTTGTAAATTCATGTAAGAGTTAATAAATTCAAGAAGCTTTTCTTATAAGAAGTTAACAAAATCTGGTAATTGATAACGAAAGTTGATAAATTGAAAAAACAAATAAATTTTGGTAGATAATCAAATGAGAATTGATAACACAAAGAGAGATCAAGGAGCGGGAGTGGATTAGTTTAAGGTTTTGCTAAGGTGGTGAATGTATATTGATGAGATGAACTTGCATATGAGAGGGTATTGGCAAAGTCCCACATCCCAAAACCTTTATAATATGGGGCAATTAATATACTTTAATTGCCAAGAACATATTAACGGGTCTGAACTTGAACTTTTCTCTTGGAGATATCCCCAATTTAGATGTCAGACTTTTGCCATGGATTCAGACAAACAGTTTTACAGATAAAATTTGGTACTCTTGATGTGTATCTGTCTTGATGAACATCTCGCGCTTGATGGCGGGATTGTTGGAGTGCACTTAGAGTGTCAGGCTTGTGCCATGCATCCTCACATATAATTGTCCAGAAATAAATGAAACCCAACGACCCAACTATTTTCCCATTAATGCATGGGTGTTTATAAGGCATTAACACATGGTTAGATATAAATATATAGAAAACATAGGTGATAAAATATGCGGATGGCCCATAAGCGGACACGCGTCGCCATGGCCATATAAGATGTGGCTAGACATGAAATTTGACAGGATACTATTGCTGTAAAGAATGACTTGGCATATATATAAAGTCACCAATCAAGGAAATGCTACGTGTACATTGAGACATGGCATATTCTTGATAACACTGGCCCTCTATTTAGCAGGGGATTCTCTCAGCTTTCTCGAGAGGAAGATGATAATGGCCAACAAAAGTCAGATGCGAAGGCATCTATTCCAAGCTAGAGCTAGAAAATTTCAGTGGAAATTATTGAGAGAGAGAGAGAGAGATCAAAGCATGCTCTAGTGAAGTAAAAGGAATTTTACACAAGGGGCTTTACATAGTGTTTGATTCGAGAGATCAGACAGTTCAAATTCTTAAGAATCGATAAAGCGGCAAGTCAACGATGTATGCTCTGTTCTAAAAAGGATAGAGAATACTCATTTTCTTCCCTCGTGGTTTGCCTCCTTTAAGCAGAGGTCGGTCTCAGCGGTTTGAATTTGGCCTATAATCTTCCTCAAAAGGTAATATTGAGGACGTCGACAAGATTGCAGAAGTCAATCTTCTTCAATGACGTGGGCGACAATTGTTGATGCCGTCGAATTAGAAGAAACGCAACGCCATCCAAGTGGCGATGGAGACTTTTCCGGGGATCGATGACCAGTGTGGAGGTTTTTTCAGATAGAGAAATCGACAATTTGATAACCGCAACTAGAACTTGGAATCCCTAAAGTGAGAATCAAAATCATACACGCAATTTGGCCGGTCACCGTCTTTGAACCGATCGGACAAATCCTTATGAAACCGAACCCGGTTCTTCCTCTTCTTCTCCTCTCTCAGACTGCCTCAGGATGGATCAATCTTAAGCGTATACAATGAGTAATTTAACAAGGCCTCGTAGCTTGTTTATCATGCGCATTCTAACAGCCTCGTTAAGACATTGAACAAACAATTCAATCACATTTTATTGCCGAACTGAGATATGTTAAATCAAATATAAATTGATTGCATGATCTTATTTGGGCTATCCAATATCGTCTCGCATATGGTCTAATTCCTTTTTAATAGCCCTGTTTTTCACAAACTCAAAATATTGTGCAAGTAACGTTAACCCTCCATAATAAGAATCTCCAACACCCCAAACAGAGTCGGGGTTTTTAGCTTTAACAACATAAAATTAGAAGTGTAATTATAGGATCAAATATAGATATACTTTTATAGTATTTCTTGGCACACTACTTATTAATTGTGAATAAATTCTCTGACATGTTAATTCAAAGAAACTTTCTATCCCAAGTGCTTTTACTAAAAGATGATCAAATAGTTGGGAGCAAGCAATAAAAATTCAATACTTCAAAAATATCCTTTTGGACCAATTTTCATTCAAAAGTTTAAATTTATGAATTATAAGACAGCTAGGATATATTAACCACTCCATACTACACCGATTTTCCAATATTTGACTTTTTAACATAATTTATACGTGTATCTTAACAATCTCCTTAGTGCATGTAAGTTTAATGTTAGATTTGCTCCCCTTAATTTAGAAATTTATTCCGCATCAACACTTCTCAACTCAAATCTTCATTTTGTCGCTTTTGACTATGGTAAGCCTTCATCCTTGGTCCAAACCAAAACATAGGTCTCTCTCTTGCCCGGAAATCACATCGATCACAAAATTCCTTCTCTTTTCTCTAGACTGAACATGTCTCTTTGACTAGACTAAATTATGAAGGTTACCCAAAAATCGTGGTGGTCACAAGATTCATTCCTTGAGAAATTCACCGAACAAAGATAATATAATGTAAGTAGGTTGATAATGAATCATAACTTCTGATGCCATTTGGTTGGAGCGTACAATACACCCAATACCTTCATCTAAAGAGATCATCAAGAGAAAATCAAAATACAAGTCTGTCAACATATCCAGTTAAATTCATCTTTATTCAAAAATTTAAACTCATTAGTCATAAGCCACTATGACGCATTAGCTATTCCATAATACACCAAATTCTTCCATGTATGATTTTTTAAACACAGTTTATATGTGCATCTTGATATAAATACCACTAAATATTAGATAATGGATGGAGTGGTTACTCAATGAGGTATAATCTCCTCTCTCTCTTTTTTCAATTTTAATGCCATACTGTACCTCTTTCCCATTCCATGCTCCACTTTATCAAAATCCAACCACCTGGAAGCTCCTGCAGGACCAAAAAGAAGAAAGGTTGGACATCTGTTTGGATAAACACTAATCTTTCTCCACATCAGCGAGACAATGCTGCCACGAAAAACATGACGCAACCTCGACATAGATTCATTCAACTTTGATAAAAGGAAAGGATAGCTCATGAACACTTTATGCAATATGGGCGGGCGTGTCAATGTATGTGGAATAAAAAAAGAATGTCAAACGATATATGTGTAACATTGAAGCCAAAAAGAGCATAATATCTGGGATAAATAAGGACTTTGTTAGCTTAACTGTTTTTTAGCTATTGTAAAAATAATAACTTGTTGTGATCCACAAATTCTAAAATGAGTAAACCCCACAACAATTTATAATTAGAAAAATGATTGGGTGACGATTTTTAATCTATATGAGGATAATAGTCTATTTTAGACAACAAAAATCAAATAACAAATAATTATAAATTATTATGGATTCCACTACTTTAAGAATTTGTGACTCAAAACAAACTGTTATTCTTATGGTAATTTAAAGATTGCTACCCAATCATTTCTCAAATAAGAATTATCCCAACGGATAAAATTTGGGTCATGTGGACTGTGATATTCCTCTTGAATCTTGCCTTTTCTTCCTAGAACAAAAGAACCTAATTGAGCATATATTAATACGTTTCAGAGTAACTATACTTGTAGACTTTGTTGCCAACCCGAGCCGAAAGGGTGAGCCCCATAGTTGTTTATTGAATTGTTCTTATTCCAATTCCCAGTTGATTGTACGGACTCTTTGAGAGATTGGAAGACCGTCCTGTTGAGATAATGAATCAAAGCAACTTGTTTTTGTGGCACAAGGTGCGTCAGAATCGCCCAAATCATCGACAAGTATTTCTCTTATCCAAAGCAAATATCTTAAAGAACTTTCTCTTTTATCCATTGAGGGATTAAAAATTCAAACCCCACCCTCGCTAGTCCTTATAAATACGGAGCGAGGAAGCGACCAAGTCCACCAAGGCAAAGGCCAACACACACATTCAACACTCTTCTGAGGTTTCTTCATCTTCCTTATAGAGTTTTTCAGCATTCTCTAGGGCTTCTTTAGCACTCTCCCAAGTGGTCATAGCTTAGCAGTCACTATAATGGATCGGGTAAGGGATTTGGCATCGAAGAAGGCGGCGGTGATTTTCACCAAGAGCTCGTGCTGCATGTGCCACAGCATCAAGAGCCTCTTCTGGGAGCTTGGCGCAAGCCCCGCGATCCACGAGCTTGATCAAGAAGCGAGTGGGAGGGAAATGGAGTGGGCGCTTCGAAATCTTGGGTGTAATCCATCCGTCCCTGCCGTGTTCATAGGCGGCCGGTTCATTGGCTCGGCTAAGGACGTCATATCCTACCATGTCGACGGGTCTTTGAAGCAAATGCTGATTGATGCAAGGGCCATATGGTTCTAGCAAGACAGGCTTTGTAAATTAAATAAGCTCCATATATGGAATCTATTTGTCATGAACCATATATGAGAAGCTTCATCCCAAACAGAAATGAAATGTTGTATCAAAAGCTAGCTCTTTTTGTCGTGAGTTTTCCTTTTTATGCATGGATGCGTTGCTCCAAACCAAAGCAAGAATCTGGAAAAAGGTCTCACGGGACTGAAAATTACTAGAGGATTAGGATTTCATAGAGACAAGGAAATTAAGGTTTCATATAAAAAGGGCAAATGGTCACCATCTCTTTATCATAGGATTCTTTTCCGTCCAACAAACTTGGCAGAAAAAGATCTACTTATTGTCAACGCGTGCAATGTACGTATGTTAAGACTATCACTAAGCTGGTAATAGACTTCAAGAATAGTGAGAAGTTCGCGATAATGCATCGCTTCCAGCATCGTCACCCATCAGGAGACGGAAATTATAAATGACGGAAAATATTTATCAGTATAACCCAATATAACTAGGCCCATCTGAGTAAGATTATTGTCCAATAGTTAAATGGGTTTCTCTGAAAATGCGTGTTCCTTAGAGATCAGATGGGTCAGATGCTGTTGTTCCATGTTGCAAGCTCCGATGCATGGAATCGGCAGTGCGCGGAAAAAGTGATGCTCCGACACTTTCTTTGTGGGTGTCTTCTCGCCCCTAGTCTCTTGTAATTCCTCCCTATCCAGAAAAGAGAATATAGTAGCGAAACGCATATGCATCAATCATCTTTTTCCTCAAAGCTGATGGTACGTTTTATTCCGCCAACATCTATGGTATCGAAGCAAGTTGGACATGCATGTATGCATGTATGGGTGAATAAATTTTTAAGAAATGATTGAGTGGCAGTCTTCTATCTACTGTGAGAATAATAATTTTCTATGGACTATAAAAAATTAAATAATAAATAATCATAAATTGTCACAGGATCCATTTATTTAAAAATTTGTGGCTCATAATAAACTATTATTCTCACTGTAACCCAAAAATTATTATGTTAGTAAAGTCTTAAATTTTTTGCATCATAGAATCATGTATGAACGAGTCAAGTTACGCAGATGGACTCGGGAGCTGAGTGGCGAGCACAGAGTTTCAAACTAAGGAGGCGAGCTGAGAAATTTTTGCCAAGTGCAGCCAAGTCGGGGCGAATTCGAACTCACAAAAAGTCAAGGTCTCTGCCATGCGGTCGACAGACTCTACGTCAGGGTATGTCACAGCTCTAGTTGCGAATGGAACAAATACATGGATATATGCAGTGCGCACTGATTCATGAACAACCGATGCGTATAAACCCTCGGGACCATATGGGATCCCCCAGATTCAAGGGCTTAGTTTCGGTGGATTGTCCACGCATGATATATCTTACAATGGCTCCAAATTGACATATGCCGTTGGTGTGGTATACATACGCACTTTGCTGTATATTTTCTCATCGTCGAGAGTAGCGATGGTGTGTGAGATGCTGCATGGTGTGTGCGATGCACGAGATGCTGTTGAGATGGGACCTGCTCGTACGTGGGATGCTGCCGAGATCTATTTATGCAATTGATCTTGCATGACGTTGAATGCAAAATTATGAATAGATGTTTCATGCACGGATTATGGGGCTGCCTAGAGGGCCTCAAAAGTATATGCATGCATACGGATTTCTGTGACTTAGGAGGGGGCCTTCCCTTCGCAAATGATGAATTGATAACTGAGAGACCTGAAATCATGCATTCTTCTATTAATGCAGAAATAGAAACATTCTGATCGCATCACATAATTAGTGCTTGCTAATGTGAGTTACCAATCTGTAAAATTATCATCTCCTTTTGTATAAAGATTAATTCAAACTGTGTTGCGAGTAGATCTACTTAACGAAAATGCAATGTCTTTGCTAGTGTTGGCTTGTACATCTAGCGACATTCTTTTCTATTTGATTGTATAGGGATCTTCTTAATTTTTGAGAGGGTAATTAAATTTATATCATATGCTCAATTTAAGATATGTGTTCTCTCTTTAACCCCCCCCCTTTTTTTTTTGGTCGGGAAAAGAGATAATTTCATTACGATGAGGGAAGTTGAGGTACATCAGAACATAAAATTTCTAAGAGGTTCGGTGGGGGGTATTGGACCCAGTTGACCGGTAACGTCTATTGGCGTTGGGCTTTGGCAGCCCAATCCGCTACTCTGTTTGCATCTCTTTTGCAATGGAGAAATTTGATGGGCCGCAGATTGGCTAAGAGGCCCTGGGCTTCTCGGAGTTGGGTCCATATTTCCCAGTCAAAGTGAGTTTCAGTTTCCAGCATGTGCAGCGTGGGCGGAAGTGGTTGTTGATATGCAACTTCACTTATCTGTTTCACAAGTGCAAAGTGGTCACTTTGCAGTTCCCGGCTGAGGGTTTCTCGTTCCCCTTTTCCTTTCGTTGACAGCCACCTTAGGGCTTCAAGGATAGCCTCCGCTTCAGCTTGAATCGACGATTCTACCAGGATGGATCGTGCGGCCGGCAATCACTCTTCCTTGGTGGTCTCGGCGGATCCCTCGCCGCTGCACTGCTGTCCTCCTCTCGCAGAACGACCCATCGACGTTCCATGTAAGGGAGCCGCGGTCTGGGGGAGTCCACTTCGCAGGTGAGTCGGGTGTTTGAGTTGGGATTCTGGTTTTCCATGTGACCCATTTACTGACGTTTCGGTGTTGCGCCATGGCTGACTCGAGCAGGAGCTCCGGCTGAAGACGCTGTCCACGGAAGATGAGAGCATTTCTCCCTCTCCAGATCTGCCACAAGATCTGAGCAAAGAGCTCGAGAGGGACGGTAGGGTGCTGAAAACTGTCAATCCATTCTTCGATTCGGGTGATATGCCTCTGTTTTATGTCTATCGTGATTTCTGGGTGTTTCCAGACTTGTTCTGTCCAGGGACAAAGGAGGAACAGGTGTTCGCTGGTTTCGGGCTGGCTGTGGCACACTTCGCACATGTTATGAGGTATGATGTTCCTTTTCCGAAGATTCTCTCTAGTTGGTAGCGCATTCTGACATAGTTGCCATAGAAAATATTTCAATTTTGGTTGTATCTGAGCTCGCCAAATGCGTCTCCATAACGAGTGTGGTACCTAATAGGAGGATGAAGCTTCTTGCTGTTTGGGATAGCTTTGTTTAGAGTATATGCACTGATACGCGCTTTTCACTGAGTAAATGCCGGTGTTATTGGGTGTCCACACCATGTGGTCTGCTGTCATGTGTCTGCTTAGTGGGATTGAGAGTATTGCTGCAGCTGTTTCTTGGTCGAATAAGCTATGTATTTTGTCTTCCTGCCATGTCTTTTGTCAATTAATTCAGACACTCTCTGTGGGTCCTCTCTATTGGCGGGACCATATAAGAGTCCTCTAGGCAGCCACATATCCTCGCGAATATTCACTTTTTCGCCATTGCCAATAGTCCACCGCAATGAGGGTAGGATAGCATTCCTCCCTGTTAATATGCTGAGCCATCCCCAAGAGGGGTTTCTACCTCTGCCAGTTTGTAGAAGGTTTCTTTGTGGGTAATAAAGGCCTTGGTATACCTTGCTCCATAAGGTTTCCGGTTGATTGATTAACCTCCAAACTTGCTTTCCCAACATAGCTTCATTAAAAGTGATGAGGTCTCGGAATCCAAGTCCCCCCCCCCCTTGTTTTCCTTTCTTTTAGTAGTTCCCATCGTCGCCAATGTAATCCTTTATGCTGGTCATTCGTTTTCCACCAAAAATCAGCAATTTTCCGCTCAATCGCCCGACATATTGATAGGGGGATTTTAAAAACAGACATGACATACTGTGGTATCGCTTATACAACTGCTTTGATCAATACTTCCTTCCCTGCTTTGGACATCAGATTTTCTTTCTAGCCCTCTAGTTTTTTGTTCACTCTAGCAATGATCCAAGCAAACATCTCCTTTTTTGATCTACCCCAGTCCGAGGGAACACCCGAGATATTTCCCAGTTTTTCAAGTTCGCCACTCTCATCTCGTTAGTCAAGCTTTGCTTCAGGGTGTATGGGCAGCCTTTACTGAAAAACATACCTGATTTATTGAGATTAATCGTTTGCCCCGAAGCATAGCAATATTGGTGTAGGACAGTAGCAAAATTCTGGCATTCTGATAGTCTTCCTTCCATGAATAGGATAAGATCGTCCGCAAACATAAGGTGGGACAGTGTGGGGCACGCCCTGTTTAGACGGATGCCTTTAATGCTACCTTCTGCCACTGCTTTGTGCAGGAGATGGGAGAGGGTATTTGCTACTAGAATAAAGAGGTATGGGGATAGTGGGTCGCCTTGATGGATTCCTCTAGATGGCTTAAAATACGGTAAAGGTTGGCCATTAATTTTCACACTGTAGGATACAGTAGATACACACTGCATAACCAGCGCCACCCATGTGCTACTGAAGCCCATTTTAGTCATACAAGCCTCTAGGAAATCCCATTCGACTCGGTCATAGGCCTTTTTCATGTCTAGCTTTAGAATTGCTTGGAATTTCCTTTTTCGCTTTCTCGTTCGAAGCTGGTGTAGCACCTCTTGTACTAGTAATATGTTATCCTGGATCATTCTCCCCTTTACAAATGCACTTTGTTCCATGGTGATCAGTTGTGGAAGGAAAGGTTTTAGTCTATTTGCCAGCACCTTCGAGATGATTTTGTAAGTGAAATTGCATAAACTGATAGGGCGATATTGATCCACTTGTTCTGGGTTGTTGGTTTTTGGCACAAGGGTAATGGTTGTTCTATTCAGTTCTGGGTTTAGGGTACCAGTTCTCCAGAATTGATCAATTTCAGCATACAGGTCATGTTTGATGTCTTCCCAATGATGCTGGAAAAAGAGTCCATTCAGCCCGTCTAGGCCCGGGGCTTTTAACGCCCCTAGTTGGAAAGTAGCCCGCTGAATTTCCTCGAGAGTAACATCCCTGGTTAGTGTTTGATTCATTTTCCTCGTTACGAGACAGGGCAACCGGTCTAAAAACCGGCTGTATGTTTCGATTTCCACCCGAGTCAAAAGCTCTTTGAAGAATCCAGCAATCGTTGTTGAATCTGATTGTGATCGCGTATCCATTCCCCATTTGGATTCTTGATCATTGTGATGCGATTTCTCTGTCTTCGTTGTACCGTAGTAGCATGGAAAAATTTTGTATTTCTATCTCCCCATTTGAGCCATTGAATACGGGATCGCATTCCCCAGTAAATCTCCTCTTGGCACCATAATTTCTCAATTTCACTTTTGAGTGTTTGGACCCTCTTGCTGTCATGGTTTGCTGCTGTATCATTAACTAGTTGCTGCAATTCTTCCTTTAGGGCTTTAATTGTATTGCGGGCATTAGAGAATTTTTGGTTACTCCATGTGTGGAGCTGTTTGGTAACCCTGTTGAGCTTATGACTGAGGCCTCCCTCCTCCGCAACAAGTGTGAGCCAGGATTCTTTCATCATATGTTCATATTCCTCGTCCTCTATCCAGTAAGCTTCAAATTTGAACTCTTTCCTTCTTTTTTCCACCTGAGGTTGTAGGTCCAGTAGGAGAGGGCTGTGGTCGGAACCCATCGCAGGTAAGGCAAACACCTCTGCCTCGGGGAACTCCACTATCCATTTTATGTTGCTGAGAACTCGGTCTAGTTTTTCCTTCACATGCTCATCCCCTTCTCGATTGTTTGCCCAAGTGAATGCACATCCCTTGTTGTCAATGGACATTAGTCCACATGAGTCGAGAAAGTCTTGAAAAGCTTTCATTCTGTAGTTATCAACCCCTCTTTTGCCCACTTTTTCCCACACATATAGCACTTCATTGAAATCCCCGAGACATACCCATGGACCATTGAGTGAGTTTTGAGTTGATGAAATTTCCGCCCATAATTTAAGTCTTTCCTGGAAATCATTAGGTGCATATACACAGGACACCCTCATGGTATTGTTCAGCTCCCTATCTGTGCAGGTTAAATGTATGCAATGCATAGAACTTGAATTAATAGAGATTGCTACATGCTCAGTCCAAAAAATAGCTAATCCCCCAGCAATGCCTCTTGGATTGACTATGAAACTGTGCTGGAACTTTAGTCTTCTTTGTAGTCTCTTGCTCACCTCCTCCTTATTCTTTGTCTCCATCAGAAACAGGACTGCAGGCCTTTCTTGAGCCACTAGGGCTCTAATGGCCTGGAATGTCAGGGGGGTGCCCAGCCCCTGACAATTCCAGCTTACTAGCTTCATTTGTCCTTTGGTGGCTTATTAGGGCTAGCCACCAAAGCCCATCCTCGTGTTTCTTCTTCCGTAAGTACAGGAGTTTCCATTAATGTGGTATCGTCGAGAGGATGCTTACTCGTCCCTTGTGGTACATAGGGAGAGTATCGCTTCAGTCTTTTCTGAGCAACATGTTTAGGTCCCTTCCCCTTTTTTCCAACAGCAAACTTGGCCATCGGCAGTGGGCTCTGTGAGTGGGATTCCTCCTCCCATGCAGGATCTAAATCAAGTGTTATTCCCACTGTTTTGTCTTGGTCATACTCTTTTATCCCCTTTGCTTTCCTTTTTCGTGTATCTTTAGTTTTCCTCTTTTTCCCTTCTTTCCTTTCCTTCCTTGGGCCCCATTACAACAGCTTGATGCTCGCCCACTACCGTATGATGACAAGTTGTTTGTGTTGTTGCTAGCAAGTATCATTGAGAGGGGGAGTGAATAGATGACTCTATAAAATCTTGAAATATTTAAAGTTAAATTGAAAAAGTCAAGATCTTGGTCTAAACTTAAAGTGTAAAGTTCAAATTCTGAACAAACTCCAAAAGCAGTCTAGCAAGTGTGCAACAAACTATAATAATATGTAGTAAGAATTTAAGGATAAGAGAATTCTCACACAAGACTAATAATGGTCCGGCTTATATCTAGCTTACTTCCATTTTTCTATGCTAATAGTTTATTAACTAGATTCCACCAAAAGATTATCAATAAGAGATTAAAATAATGAGTATCACACTCGGTGTACAATAGATCTCAATATCTCACTTAATCACTCTTTAAGTATTTCTCTCAAGATCACAAATTGTAGCCTAGAAAAACAAGTATGTAGAATCAAAGTTCACTCAGATTTTGGAATTTTTTATTATGGACTTTGTCTCTCTTACTTTTCTCTTTCACACCTTGGTCTCCATTTATACTCATCCACTTTCAATATAGCCATTAAATAGTCTCCAAGGAATTATCTTTCAATCTACCCATTGGATGGATATGTATCAAGAAGATTGAATAGCTGTTGAGTGACAAAATTTGAATCTCCATTTGATTATTGTCACCCATACGACCATTGTCTTAGTTTCCACATAGAGATCTTCATTTATAGAAGGTAACTTGTCTCGAGATTGATTGCTAATCAATTAAGATGTTTTGTGTGATAATGTTGGTTTGCAAAACAATTTTTATGATTGAGTCAATGAAATCTTTCTAAGTGTGAAATCCAAGCCAGATCACAAGCCATTATATACATTATGAACTTGTTTCTGAATTAGAACGTAAACAGTTCTCTATGTTTGAAGATCTTTATCTTCAAAATAAAGTCTAAACCTGTTTTATCTAAAGTTGATTCCACAATTTGAACAAGATCAAGATTACTATAGGCTTTTCTTCAAAGAGTATTTCCTTGAATCAAAATATTTCAAGACATTCATTAGACTTACCAAACACTCATGGATAGATTTGTAAACTTCAAATTTCATTAGGAAATTTTCTCAACAATTTGTAAAACAACAAAAAGTGCTTTGCTCCAAGTGGAAAAGATAGTAGTGCATAAATCAATATATAGGTGTGTAAGTCTTCTAACATTACTATAGAAGATAATGGGCTAAACAGGCTTGACCCTACAATACTCGTGCATAGGTGCATGATTTTGACTAGGGGTAATCGGATTCAAGGTGGATAAGGTCCAATACAAACAAGATAGGGTATATGGTCTAAAAAAGTGGAATCGGTTATAACAGAGTCAGGTATATGGTCAAGTCTGGACCTTATCTCCTAATTCTATTTTTCCAATCCAGGAACAAAGTCTACTTTGTTTCCATTGTAACATGTTCCCACAGTTGGATTCTACCTTTCGCATCAACTTTCTCACTCCCATCCTCAACTCCATCAATCCTACCCACTTCCACAGAGTCCCCCCCAACACCAACTTGATCATTCATCTTCCTCTTGCAGCACTGCAACGGGAGAAGACAGACCCCTCCAAGCCGCCCCTGTTGCTCGTGTCTCGCAAATCATCGAAGCTCGACATCATCGACAACAAAGCCTTCGTATCGCAGATTTCGCAATTGGTTTGGCATTCTTGTAAGAGTTCATAAAGGTGCAAGCTTTGCACGACCATTTCGGGGTCGATAACGATGAAGATGGGGATGATGCTAATGGGGGCAGAGAAGATGGCGATAAGCAAAACTACCACGATTCCCCACATAAATCACACTCCAATGTAACCCTCGCACTCGCACGAAATTTCATGAACTCTAGGGTTTCCAAAAAAAATTAGCCAATCACATGAATTGGGAGCGGAATCACCAAATTGAGAGATAGGGCACAGATACCAGAGGCTCGACAAGTGCTTCCCGACTTCGTGCGCGAGCTTCTCTTCTCTCACCCACATGGGTTGCATTCCTGCAGGTTGTGCCGTCGATGGTGGCGACATTGATGGTGGCTGGGCGTGGCTTGCTGCGTATAGAGAGAGATTGGAGCGAAGAGAAAGATTAGGAGAGAGAGAGAGAGGCGCGACCAAGCGAAAAGACTCTTCGATCCAATTGGGTTTAGAGAGAGAGTAGTAAGGTTTTTTTTTTTTTAACACTAGTAAAAACTGGTTCCAAAACCGGTCCAATTTGGCCGGTTTCCGAGCGGGCCTTTGCTTGGAACTGGTTCCAACCAAGTCCCAAAAAATGAAACCGGTTTCCAAATAGGTTCAAACAACAACCTATTCCCAAACTTGTTTTCCAGATGGTCTGGTCCGATTCCAAGTAAACCCGATTCGATTGCACATCTCAATTTTGGCACACTTAGCACTTAACAACATTTGGTATAGTCATTTTTTTTTTTTTATATGAGCAATTATTTTTGCGAATGGTTATTAAGTGTCTTACAACCTTTCAAAAGTTGTATCTTCTTAGAAGTTATAAGAAGTCATAAAATTCGGAATAAAAAATTATTTTTTTCTGAATTTACAATTTGTCTTTTGAAACGATGTTTGTTTAGAATGTAACTTTCAAAGGAAGGATTGTCTGTTATAAAACATTGATATCAATTTGTCCTCCCATCTCAATATTTTTTACATTTTCAATTTTCCTTTCTAAAAAATGTAACCATTATTAGGAAAATTATTTAAAAAGTCTTAAACCTATTGCACTTTTATCAATTTAATCATAAATTCTTTCAATTTTATCAATTGAGTCATACACGTTTTCATAATTTGTCAATTAAGTCAATCCAACCAATGTTAACCGAAAATCATTGACATGGACACCGGCCATCTCAAATGGACAGCCAAACGGCCAATGCTAATATGAACAATTTTATTTACGTCTTTTTATTTTCTTTTGTTTTTGGTTTAAAGGGCTAGCTAAGGGCCTGCAACCACCACCAACCCCTGGGCGAGGGCTGTGAAACACTCGTCAACCACAGCCACAAGATTGCAACCCCTCGTTGAGGCTAGCAAGGGCATCACGAGCCCTCACAGTGGCCATTGAGAAAAGAAAAGAGAAAAGAGAAAGGAAAAAAAAATTAATAAAATTAATAAAATTTGTCCATGTCAAGATTGATTGTGCTAGTAGGACGGTTGGTGTTGACTAGTATCTTAGCTATTTCTAATCAAAAATTTGCCGAATGGACTCAATTGATAAAATTAAAAAGTTCAAAACTAAATTAGTAAAAGTGTAATAAATTTAGAACTTTTTGGATAAATTTCCTTCCATTGTTTCAATTGTTTCCTCTTTGAAAGTGCTATCTGATATTCTTGATTAAGACTTTGTTGTACCATGAAGGTTTTTGCCGGTAACCATTAACATTATTGTGAAGCAAATAATTCCTTAAAGTGGTATATTCACATCTCAAAGTCTAATTTCATTTTTCCTGATTGCTTGGTTTTTTCCAACATCATGCTCCAAGCGTTTGTCACTACCATCGCCCCCAATTTCTCTCTCTCTCTCTCTCTCTGTAGAGGTTGCGATTCGCATAGCTATGGAGGTCGAGACCTTAGTTGATTAACTCACACGAAGGTCGCCCACCTCACGCAACCCTAGGTCTATAGTGTCGTGAGGCCAGCATCCTTCATTTAAGATATTCAACAAAGTTCACGATCTAAATCGCCAACCTCGATCTAGTTTTGGAGAGAGAGTAGTAAGCAAAGAGGGCGCAGCTTGGGTTGGACGATGTTAGAAAAAGTTAGGTATTTTCTGTGAGACAAATTTAATTTGGCCAATCAATTTTCTTGACATTGTATTATTGATAATCATCTAAAGAAAGTATATTTAATCTATGAAAATGTGTGCCATTAACTTTCGAAATCAATACATTTTGAACGATCACTTTTGGTAAAAAGTTAATTGCTTTTAGTTTTATCCACAATTTGAATGACATGACATTATTTTAAAATAAACCGTTTGTCATGGCTTGCCAGCAAAGTAAAGTCAGAAAAATGAGAGTTAAATGATGTGGTCTAACATTTGTTTGCAAATTCCTTTTGTTCTTGAAACCTAATCCCTCATTCTTTCTCTCTCTCGTCCATCTTCAATGTCCGCTGACCTCTATTCCAAGTCCCATAGCGCTGCCATCATCATTAATCTTTTGCTCGGTTGGCAAAGCACCTGTGTATTGCCGTGGCTTCATGTCGGGAACTACTGTCTTTCTTCGTGAAATTCACGAAGGCTTGCTAGTGAGAAACTTTCGTTTTGGGTCAGTTCTTTTCAGCATTGGCTATTAAATTTAAGAGGAGGAATTGTGGTACTGCTCCTGGGTATTAAATTTCTGACTTGTAACATGTGTGGGATTCGACCATTACTATATTCAAAGGGTAAAACTAAATGTATGGCCCATTTGGTTCGACTTTGCAATTGGGCTTTAAACGTCTAAAGGACCTTGTTAAATGCAAACCAGTTTGGTTCGATTTTTAGGAGAACTTTGGCCAAATGCAATTGCATCTCCAAATGATTTTAAAGGCCTTTAACCCAAGGCAGGTTCGGAACTACTTTAAGAAGTTACATCTTCGAAATGCAAGTGGTACTATTCACCCAACTACTGTTCATCTTATCCAATGAGCCATTAGGCCAACGACCGCCGGCAAAGGGGTCCTCGACACCAGTGACCGCCACTTGAGGGGTCACGTGACCCCAACGACCACCACCCAAGAGGGCGACCGCCGCCTGAGGTCGCGCAACCTCAAGCGTCACCTGGGTTGCGCAACCCAGGTGTCGCCTAAGGTCCGACAACCTCAAGTGGTGGTCACTTGGGTCACCAACCCAAGTGATGGAGGCGACCGTCGCTTGGGTTGTGAGACCGAGGCAGATGTCTCCATTACCTAGGTTCACAAGACCCAAGCGACCGTCCGCCGAGGCTATGCAAACCCAAGTGACGAAGGCATCTGCCTAGGGGTGCCTAAGGTCAGGCGACCTCAAGCAAGGCTGTCTGGCCGCCAAAGATTGACCAGCAACCAAATCTGGCCGCTCGAGGGTGGCCAACGGCCAATTTTGGCAGCCGGTAAGTAGGTTCAAAAAAAAAAATCTTTACAATTATTTTTAATAAAAAATTTAGCAAAAGTCATTTACAAAATGTAATATTTACCGAATGGCATTTAGGCCAAAGTTGTTTCGCAATATAATGTAAAATTATAATTTACCAAACGTTATTTGCATTTCGAAAAACCCCTTTAACCTAAAAGTATATAGATTTTCCTATGGGCATTTGCCCAAAGCCAAACCAAACGGGCCTATAGTCGATGGAGCAATGAAATCCATCTTCCATGGATTAGCTAAGTGGAAAAGGATAGCACTATTTTGCTGGTTCAAATGAATATGTCAATCTAATGATCGAATCTTGTCTGTCGTTGTGTCTATATTGAAACGTTTAGATCAACCCTCATCCTTGTGCCATTGCCCCAGGCATCACCCATCGGTTAGCCCATGATTTGTGTCATTGTCTCTCCCTCGAACTTGCGACTGTCTAAGGTGGCGTCACTAGCCACGGGCAACACCGAATCTAAGGTTACTCATAACAGGCGAATCCGAATCTAGGCTCGACGACATTGAATCCAACATCCAAAGCCCAGATCCGATGCGCAATGTACAAGGACAAGGGGTAAAACTCGATGGCTTGGGGATCGATGCTCAAGGCTGCATTGGTGGCTCAGTTCTCTGCTTGCGACAACAGTAAAGCGGCGCAAGGCGATCGTGCTGCTGTGGCGGTGGCCCGAGGATGAGGTGCCGATCCATGTCTTTTATATTGGTTGACCTTGCAGTTTTTCTTCAGATGAAGTCGAGTTAGTCAGAAGTGCCACACGGTCCTGTCTTTCGTCCACATTGGACTTCAATTTTTTTTTTTTACAAATAGACGTGCCAAACTCAAAAAGTCATGTAAGGCTCTTTATCGGAATATGTCACTGAAGGCACTTAAATAATCGTTTTCTCATCAATATGCCACTCAAGTAATCGCAAAAAAAATTATAATGCTAAAATGAGTATAGTACGAAAGTAATGACACTTGTAATACATTCTGAAGCACATTTTAATCATATGATACTAAAAGTGGCTTGTGCACATAAATTGCATTCAAATTTAATGAAATGAGTCTTTTGGTTTGCAAATAAAACTCGAAGAGATTCACAAAGAAAAAGTAAAAGTTTGGGGGGAAATTTCTCGATTATAAGTAGTAAACCTGAATTACGAAAATGAGAAAATAATTGAGGACTGTTTTGAGATTTTAACATAGCTATAGAAACAACATCTTTTTAGTAATGTCTAACGCAACGGCTAAATTGAACTTCCTAGAGTAAGCAAATAATTATCTTTATAAATTCACAGAAAATTGACTATATCATGCCAGGAATGAGATGTGGCATATACACAGAAAAATCTATTGATGTATCTGTGAAATAATATAGAGAGAAATCATTACTTAGTTTCATCAAAATAACAAACGGTAGCAAAAACTGCAATGCTAAGTGATGTAACATGAAGGACGATGATCTGAAAAGATGACCAAAGAATTTGTGTCGAACTTAATAGAAACAGTCCATGCTGAATTCATTTTGTATAAAATATGATACAATAAATGTTTAATAAGTAATGCGAATTTATATATAAGGCAAACGAATCCATTATATTCAATTACCTATCAAATGATATATAATATTTTTAAGTGATACTTCCTTCCCTTTAATGAACTTTAACGGTTATTGTCATTCTCTAAAAATATTATATTTTCATATAAATCTGATGTGCAAAGAGCATAGAGGCATTTTTAATAAACATATGATTCAACAACTTTTGAAACATAAAACCCATCTTAAGCATGAGCGAATAATATAGTTAAGATATTAATTTCACTTCTTATATCAAGAAGATCCCAATTCCCTTTTGTTTCCATTATTATGACTATTAGGTAATTTTCTTCTTATTAGGCTCCTATTGCTTCCCGAAAAAATAAATGATTTGGAAAGCATTTTTTTAAAAGTGATCATTTTTATCGCTTAAAATAATTAGTTAATGAAATATATGTTCGTTTATGTCTATATATTTTCATGGGCTATGAAAATATTTTACGTTCATTTATTTTGTAAGTAATATAAACAATCATTTGTAAGAAAATATTTTCCAGATGTTTGCACCAAAAATTGATCAACCTTTGGCTATCATCAACATGGGATAGACTCAGTAGATGAGTATAAAGTTTGGTTATTTATGAACAGAATCATCAACAAGAATTGATAGCTTGAAAAAACAAAAAGTGGAGTGGACAATCTTGTATGCAACTATCAAAGAAGCAACCATCAACATAGTTGAATGAAACAACCGTCAAAATAGTGGAACCAAAGAAACCATCAAGATAGTAGAGTCGAAGAAATAGTCAAAGTAGTGGAGTCAATGTAACTCTACAATATATGTTTGTGAACTCTATTTGTAACCTCATTTTGTAACCTCTTTTTGTAATGTTTATTTGTAACATCCATTGATAACCATCAATTGTGGGTTTTAAATAGCCACATTGCACTATTTGGAGGGCCCCGATAGAAATCAAACAAATTTGCTACCTTTCAATTTTCTTTACTTTCCTACATTACACTTTTAGTTTCTAGACTTGCATTGTCAATTAAATTTCAGCTTGTTTCTTAGTTGTAATTTCCAGATCCGCATCATCGATTAGATTCTAACATGTACATTTATCCTAGATATTGCATCATCGATTAAATTCCATCATAGTATCATTGCCTTCTCAGGCTTTGTCTTCAATTAAATTCTAGCATAGCTCATTTATATTTAGTTACATTGCAGTGGTTGTACTTCCCAAGCTTTGTCGTCGATTAAATTATAGCATGGTTTGTACTTAAATGGTTCTATTTAAAGTAAAGTTGTTGGTTCACTTTACTTGAGATATTTTCTATCAAGAGTTGCCACAAAACTTCTTACCTTTAATTAAAAACCGAAGAACAACTTTCGGTGAAAGATATTTCATCTCGAAAGATATTTCAACAAAACATCATTTTGACATGCCTGGTGGGACCATTTAGCTTATTTGAGTCAATGCAATGGTGAGAAAAAGGAATCAACATAATCTCTACAGCATTAGCCACAATAACTTGCCATCACAACCTACTAATGACAAAGTAAGACACTTCGAGTCACCAACTACATAGCCGATGGCAAAACAACAAGAAGTTGGAGATGTGAACATCCCATGACAACTTACTGATGAGTCGTAGAGCCAAATCCTGTAATGTTGGCTACCATGAGAAGGATTCTCGATGAACACCACAATGAAATGATTAACCACATGATAAAATACTTTATTGATGTGGTCAAGCCAATGATCATCGACACCATCAATGAAGTCATGCATAGGCCCAAGACATCTAACCATTCAATCCAGATGTTGCCGAATCCTACTAATTCTACACTTTCTTGACAAGTTCTTTAATCTATTGTTGCTTAAGTTACTTTTGGTATGAGACAAATTCTACCACCCCCACCACCGGTTAGGATTTTATAAAGGGCAAAAACTATTAGTTCAACCCAAATGAGTCGTACTTGTTAATGCAACATTTGCTTAATCATGTTCAAGTGAACTCAGATGATAACAATGATGGCAATTTTGGTAAATCAAAATACCTAGCAAACCATGTCATTGCCAAATGTGGAAAATATACAACCAGCTAGGTCAATACCTCTTGTCAACAATGCAAGGCTAGTTGGGATAGTGCCTCGACGGCATAAGTACAGCCCAAGTGCTAAAACTTGACATGAGGGGACATTTAAGTACCAAAAGTTACAAAATGTACATTTAAGTGTCAAAATCGGAGCAAAAATGATCAGTTAAGTACCCACAGCGAAAAAATTTGGCCAAAATACTTACATGAGTTGGGGTCGAAACAACGTTATTTTGAATGCCGACATGGCCAAATAAGCCCAAATTTAAATAAAATTAAAAGTGAAATTTTAAAAGAAAAAAAGGTAGTAGCCATGTTTGTGGCTGCCACCCCATCGGCGATGGGGCGACAGCGACAAATGGTGAGAGTCGCTGACGCTTGGGCACAAGTCAATGACCCTCGCCAGATGCCGGGAGAGGGTGGTGACCCTCTCCCAGATTTAGGCGAGGGTCGGCTGAGCAAGGGCGGCCGACCCTCCCCTCGACCATTGGCACATGTGCGAGGGCCGACGACCTTCACCCAAATCTAGGAGAGGGTCATTGTCCTCTCCTGGCATCTGACGAGAGTCACTGACGCCTGGGCGCCTCAACGACAGGAGGCGAGGTCTAAACGGTCCTCGCCAAACACCAAGAGAGGGCGGCGACCCTCTCCCAAATCTAGGCGAGGGTCAATCACCCTTACCCCAACTTAGGTGAGGGTCGCAAGGGCACCGACCCTCGCCCAAATCGGGAGAGGGTCGCCGGCCCATGCCCGGGCAAGGCTATCGCCCCCGAGTCAATGAGGGTCGCCGTTGCCCCACCAACAATGGGGCGGCGACCACGGGCGAAGCTTCTTTGCCTCTCTTTCTTTTTCAAATTTTTTTTTTGCTTTTAATATTATTTAATTAATATTTATATTAAAAATAAAACTTTGGCCAAAACAACGTTGTTTTAGGCTTATTTAGCCATATCGGCATCCAAAATGACGTCGATGCAACCCCAACTCGTCGGAAAAGTGCTATGTCAGCATTTTGGCCGGATTTTCTCGCCGTTGGCACTTAACTAATCATTTTTACTCCGATTTTGATATTTAAATATTCTTTTTGTAACTTTTGGCACTTAAATGTCCCCATGTGCCAAGTTTTGGCACTCCAAGGGTCCATACGTCATGCCTCGGCTTAACGTAACTTGGCCCTTATTAGCCTAACATTGTGATTGATAATCAAAGAAGACCATTGTCTCCATTTAGAGGGTAGAATGGTCAAAAACCCTTTGCAAAAGCATGCGAAAAGTGTCAACAAAATCCTAAACTTATTACATTTGTGTCAATTTAGTCCTAATTTTTTTTAATAATATCAATTGAGTTCTAAACCTTTTTGATTTTGTGCCAATTCTATCATAAACCTTTTTAACTAGTATTAATTAAGTCCTAAAACTTTTGTTTGATAGCAATTCAGTCATTTCAGTTAATTTTGACTAAGTATTGAATTGGCACAAAATCAAAAGGTTTAGGATTAAATTGGCATTAATTCAAAAGGTTTAGGTTTAAATTGGCATTAATTCAAAAGGTTTAAGACTGAATCGGCGTCAAAAGGTTTAAAACTCAATTAATATCAAGTCAAAAGGTTTAAGACTAAATTGGCATCAATACAATAGGTTTATAACCTTTTTAACACTTTTCCTTGGAAGCGTTGGTTTTACGAAACCCATGATGTGTTTCCAAAGGCCTATTATAGTAATCAATAATCAAGTTAGATCGCTATAGTTACCTAGGGGGCGGTCTTGTCAAGTAGTCCCTGATCAAGACCCTAAGCAAGTCCAATTTTTAGGGGATCAAGCAATGTAATACTTGTATACAAAAAGTCATATATAGATTGGATGGATACAATCCCTTATCCTATGGTTTCAATATGCCTGACTTCTGACTATTCTTCGATGAAGATAATCAATTGACAATTAAACATTTTAGTCAATTTCTTACGCAATGTAGTGATGCATTTTAAGTTGATTGATGGAAGTTGCAAACATTCCCTCTTTTCACTATCCAAGACTGCATTTACTTGGTATAATACTTTGATGGCCAAATCTATTCATACTTGGGAGCAAATGGCAACACAATTCCATACCAAATTCAATCCCTAATATATGTATCGCAAACTTGGCTTGTATCAAGTAGTAGAACAATGAATCAGTATATCAATTTGTGGCTAGATTCAAAAGGGCTAGGAATAGATTCCTTGCTCCACTCCCAAAGAAAGAATTCATAAATTTGGCTTTTAGCAAGTTCAACTTCAATCTTAGAAAAAATATGAAGGCCAAAATTTTACCAATCTATTCTAATTGGCAATTAGAGTGTCTAAGTATGAGCAATTACTTATGAATGAAGATAGAAGACCAAATGAAGACTTTACACAAATCAAATGATTCATCAATCATTTGATTCTTTTAAATGGAACATTTTTTGCACCAAAAAATGACTAATAATTGGTTATTATCAACATGTGATGGACTTAGTCATTGAAAGTATAATTTGATCATTTATAAATAGAATTGTTGACACCCTGAAGGAATCAACAAAAAATGAAGTCGATGATCTTGGATATAACCATTAAAGAAATGACCATCAATGTAGTGAATTAAAGCAACTGTAAAGATAGTATAGTCGAAGAAACCATCAAGATAGTGGAGTCGATGTAACCATCAATGTATTTGATAACTGTTTGTAACTTTTGTTTGTAACCTCTCTTTGTAAATTTCTTATGTAACCCCCATTGATAATTGTCAATTGTAGGCTTTAAATAGCCACAATGTACTCTTCAGAGTCCCGTACAAATCTAACAAATTTACTATCTTTACTATCTTGCACTGTACATTTAATTTCCAAACTTGTGTCATCAATTAAATTCTAGCGTTACATCTTTGCGTTCTCAAGCTTTGTTGCAATTAAATTTTGCCATAGTTTGTTTACATTTGATTACATTTTAGTGGTTGTACTTCCTAAGCCTCGTCGTCAATTAAATTCCTACATAGTTTGTGCTCATATAATTCTGTTTAGAGTAAAGTTGTTGGTTTCCTTGTTTACCAATGATATTTCCTATCTAGAGTCGCTACAAAACTCATCTCTTTTAATTAATGTCAAAGAACAACTTTTGGGCGAAAGAAATTTTGCCGCTAGAGAAATACCTGTAAAGACCAGATCATTCATTTTCTCAAAACAGACACATCTTTAATAAGAATTTCAAGAAGATAATTTCTTTTATATGTATTTCTTCATTATGTGGCAACATTTAATAAGCTCAATTGATTTTAATCTTCCTTTTTACACTTTCTATCGGATGACTGTATTATGCACTCTAATTAAGATGTTTATATTGTACTAAAATCTCTTTACTTAAAGATCTACCATCACATATGACTTGTTTTTCACTAGTTCTTCAAAGAGCAAGACTTTGTTGACTCATGTCAATCTCTAATAATCATCCATTGCATCCTTACATCTAGAAAGTTCAACGGACGAGTTCCACTCATATAAACTTTCTTTTGCATACTTGTGCTTAGGATGAGCATAGTTTCAAGATAAAATCGGAAATCTGAGAACCAAGTTTCAAGATATCCTAGGATGTGCATGGAGATTCAAGGTTCTAAAAATTGGGAAACATGTTTTAATGGATAGGTTTCAAATTCTAAGTAGAATCGAGAACTTAGGACCTGAAGAAAAAAAAAATTGTCTTTTTCTTGTTTTATGTATTTGTGCTGATCCTCCAACATTCCATAGTGTCCAATGATAAGTTTGTAATCCGAAACCTATAGTCTAAATTTTCATTTCCAACGATATTTATAACTAAGATTTTTACTTTGTTAATATTTAATAATTTTTATGTGTCTAAATATAAGTTGTAATCAGTGGATTATAACAAATAATAGCCATAAGAGATGATGATTCACTGCAATTGTTCAATTAAGAGTACAAGTAGAATCTAGATAGACTTTAAAATTAACCTTGAAACTTGTGATAGGGTAAATTCTAGGTTCCTAAATATGTAAGGTAGGTTCCAAATTTTAAAAATTGGAGAACTTCTTGTGATGAGTAGATTTCAAGTTCCAATCCAAGTGAAATCTGGACGGAACCTAACCCCACTTGTGCTACACTTGTTATGAGCATATCCAAGAGGCTTTCCCGTACTCGTACTTGTAAAGGACAACCTTTATACGTATTGCAAGGGAAAAGGCGGACTTGTTCATATACGATATCCACGTTAGATCCACGTATGATGAATAATCCTGATGAACCAGGTGCATGTGAACCCGAGAAGAGTATCTTTCCCTGAAAGGTGCGCGCCAAATAGGTGGGGGCAGCAGCAAGAATCTCCTCGCGCACCGAAAGCCCATCTGATATTCTCTCCAAACTTTCTTTTTCCTGGACATTGGATTCTCAGAAGTCGATTGTCGGAATAGAATCTCTTCACATGAATTGACACTGCCTTTCTTTTATTTTTTCTCTTTGCTGACTTTTGGTTTCGCCTTTTGTTTTCCCTTTCTTGCCTTTGCGAGTTTGGATCTCCCCAGGAGTACCGAAACGAACGGTTTACAGGCTGTACACGCGCTTTAGAATCTTGAATTCATTTACCCATTCAAAGATTTATGAATCTCTTAGATAGTGAAATGGAACCGTCAGAAAGCTGGTCGGGCTGGGCCATTGGCCGTTCAGGTCGGGCTTTATGA
Organism: Corymbia maculata; assembly: GCA_014182735.1. NCBI lineage: Eukaryota > Viridiplantae > Streptophyta > Magnoliopsida > Myrtales > Myrtaceae > Corymbia > Corymbia maculata. The sequence goes on along the minus strand of CM024692.1, from coordinate 28,012,020 downwards.
CTGAAAAGCCTTGTCCAAACCTGTTCAAAAGTGCTCTTTAGGCCAATCTTGCTTGGGCAGCCCCGTGGGCCACTTGCCCATGATTAGGTCTACCACCCGTCACCATCCACCGCACATCATCATCGCCATCTCTGCCCTTCCGTCTTCTTCCCCAGCCTCCGCCACGACTATGATAATTCCCATTGGCATCATCGTACTCCCCTCCTCTCCCTCCCTCTCTCTCTGTCTCTTAGGCGCATCATTGTCGCCACCTCTGCCCTTCCGTCTCCTTCTCCAACCTTCACTATGATATTTCCCATTCACATTGTCATATTTCGCTCCTCCTCTCTCTGTTAAAATTTTTAAACAATAAGTTACGTCTTATTCTAAAAGGTTTTTTTCCAGGCCTTATTTCCCTTCCTAGTTCTCTCTCTCTTTCTCTCAAATGCATGCTTGATCACACTCACAATTATTTAAAAGGTCATTGACCTCGTGCACCTTAAGAAAGTGACTTTACACACCTCATAGCCAAGAATATTTTTGTTCTCCAGTTACCTTTAGTACATTGTATCTCTCTCTCACACACAGACACACACCCAAATGCATGCTTGATCACACTCACAATTATTTAAAAGGTCCTTGACCTCATGGGCCCGAAGAAAGTGACTTCACACACCTCATAGCCAAGAATAATTTTGTTCTCTAGTTACCTTCATTACATCGCAACCAATATGAACTCTCTTTCGTTTGGGAGGGAGAGAGGGAGAGAGAAAGGTGGTTTGTTATTGACGAGTATCAATGGTGCAGCAAGGTGCAATGAATGGCCGATGGCAAAGAAAGATCTAGCTATAAGGCACAGAGTAGAAAGACTTGCAATCCTAAAGATTTGGGTAAATTATTATAATAAAAAAAACACAGGGGTACTTTAGTCAATCAGGGCTAACTAGACCAAACCGTTTTTCCCCATGATTGTAAAGGATCCCTGTCTTCAATTATAATCCTAAATTTTGACGTTTAATCTAGCTGGTGTCATAATCAAGTGGTCCAAATTTACTTTAGGGATGCAAGCCCTAATTGGTCCGAACATTACATACAAGGACTTTATTACATTTACCCAACTCACACCGGTGATTCTAGCTTATACAGTCCATGATGCCTTCGAATGATATCCAAAGATACCGTTTCCTTCTCGTTAAAAAAGCTCCTGTTCACTGAAAGAAAAATCAAATATGCACCAACTTTTGCTTTTACGAGAAGTGACTCCCTAGGAAACCTTTTTTCCGGGTTCTTGGCCCAGCAATTGATTTGCACATTTACACAAGAAATCCGTCCGTCCAATGCCTGAGTACTGTGGTCTTTATCTCGGAAAAGCCACTTTATCAGTTTGTCTTTAGGGGGGAGCATCTACACGAGAAGAATTTCCCAATAGACTGACATAAAAAGCCCACCAAAGCCGTCCCTATAAATACTAGACCTCTCCAGTGCTCACTCGTAAACTGTAGTTCTTCAACAGCTTCGAAATTACTCTAATCTCTCTCTCTCTCTCTCTCTCTCTCTCTCTCTCTCTCTCTCGTGCACAACCCCACTTCCCAATCTGTCAATCGAAGAGTGTCTACAAATAGAAAAAAAGCACAATCTGGTTCCCCTCATTTTGTGATGGAGAAGGTGACGAGACTGGCCTCGGAGAAAGGGGTGGTGATATTCAGCAAGAGCACGTGCTGCCTGTGCTACACCGTGAACATCCTGTTCCGGGAGCTCGGCGTCCAGCCCGAGGTCCACGAGATCGACCAGGACCCCGAGGGCATGGAGATGGAGAGGTACCTAGCCCGGCTCGGGTGCAGTGGGGCCGTGCCAGCCGTCTTCATCGGCGGGAACCTCGTGGGGTCCACCAACGAGGTCATGTCCCTCCACCTAGGCGGGGCACTCCTCCCCCTCCTCGCACCTTATCAGGACCCCACGGATCATGATCTATCCTGAAAGGGAGTAAATTCTAGGATCCGAGTATGGATGGGATGATCAAGGTGTGCTCTAAGATGGGATTAGTGGCTAGGGGCTAGGGTTAGGAAAGATTAAGAGGTCTCTAGGGAGTGTGGGTAGTCCGTGTAGCTTATACTCTTAGCTTTTTAGCAAGAATACATGGAGTTCATGTAAATCAGCCATGTAATTTTAAGTTGCCTATCACCAGCTGTTGCTGGAGATCCTTCCATCTCGTTATCATCTCCTAACCAGGATGATGACACACCTCACTTTCTATTTAGAAATTAAGGAGGAGCTTTGCAAAAAGGCGATCTTTACTATTTTCTATGTCCATAAGTTAATCTCCGATCACAATCTCATGACAGGTTTCATATCTCAATGCAAACGGATAAATGCGGATTGACCAGTGGAAGTCACTTGTGTCATCAGCACGTGGCATAAACGAGTGGAGTGATTTCGCAAGAGGTGATCGTATTTAGGGGTGATCGGTTCCCGATCCAATTCGGTTCCAAGGTAGAACCGAGAATTGGACCGGGAGGATCGGTTCCCAAATTCTAGGACTGTGGACCGGACCAGCCGGTTTCGAAACCGGGAACCAGACCGACCGACCGATCCGGTGGAACCGATAATTTTCCTTTTCGGGAAAAAGTTTGTTAATGTTAGAGTACGTTTTCAAAAACAACCCACTTCGTTTATACACTACTTTATCTATTTGTCGTTTTAATCTACATGTAATTGTATTTTCCTAAGACTTTGAAGAATTTTCTTCTTCTTTTTCAAATTCTTAGGAAACTTTAAAATATATATATAACTACCGGTCCGGTCGGTCCAATTCCCACCTTGGAACCAAGAACTGGACTGCCGGCTTCAAGAATCGCCCAACACCGGCTAGTCTGGTCTGGTTTAGGCAGTTCCCAGATTAAGCAGTTACTATTACACACCCCTAATCGTATTTGCCTATTTGAAACCAACCAAACGAATTTTGTTAATTGAAGTAGACAGAATTTGCTTGAGCGTCTGCAAAAATATTTCTGAAAAAAATTGGGCACAACAACCGTGGGAACTCATCTCCGGCGAATTTTCAACGAAGAAATGGAATTTCTTCTTACCTTTTTTGTGAGGTCAAACGTCAACGTTTCGGCTACGACAATGGCCACCGGACGAAGACTCTCGCATCTACTCTGTTGCTCTCTAATAAATGGTTAAATAATATTGGAGCTTAAACACTTAACAAAAAGACAAAAGAACTGCCTAATTTATATGAATATCTCATGTCCCGAATAAATTATGGGGCCTCTCAAAGTCTACTGGCTAAAAATATGTATTTATTTTCTATTTTCCAAATCAATTATGGGGACCCACGATTCTCAATTTTTTGAAAGTTATGCAATAACTCATGTTATTCATAATCGTGTTGAACTCCGGTTATCAGTGAAAATAAATCAATGAGACCAAAACCAGAAATATCATGCCATGACATTCAATGCAACACATCATATTCAAGAAATAGATTCAATCTAAGTTTTAGATGGGAAAAAAAAAAATCAACGTTCGAACTTATTGTGCATCCTTAACCCTTATGTCCCAATTAACTTAGGAAAGGCCAGCCTGAATAGTCCTATTTTTGTGTACATTTAATTTGTGTTGTTCAATTTTCAATCCACGTATAAAGATAGAGCAAGAATCAAAGAACCTCGATTTCAAATCGAGAGAATATAGATTTAGCATCCAAGAGTTCACTTTTTACCGACCGGTGGAGGCCCCTTCTTCCATTACTAGATGCGGGAGCTGGATGGATGACCGCGACCGCGACCGCGACTTGTACCGGGACGCACCGTGTAAGATCTTCGACGAGATTTGGACCAGAGATTCTATGTGTTCACCAAGTTAAGGAAGAGGGGACCCAACGTGGTCAGGACCACCGGTTGGGGGACTTGGAAGCTGAGAACAAGGCCAACTAATTCTTCGTCGTTGATGGGCAAAGGGGACTGATCAAGAGAGAAGATGATCATCAAACCCGGAACAACGATGAGAACGCCGCGGCGATGGGCGATTATCCCGACATGGTGATGCAATCTCAATCCGTTCCTGCTAATTCGGTTGGTGTGCCAAGTCCGAACGATGGACAGACACTGATCGTTGGATGGGGAAAAAGCCTTACTCATGGCGGATCGCCCTGCAGGGCGATGGCGATTCAACCCGAGCCGGGCATCAACAGTGGCCTGGCCACCGCAGGTTGTTCTGATTTTCTACAGTCTCGATCTGCTCCTACTAATACAGGTGATGCCCTGGGTTATAACTATGGAGAGGCAATCAACAGGAGGTACGGTGCGTCACAGGCAATGGAGATTCGACTCGATAGAGGCTTTACTTCCAACAACCTTGTCAACTATACGACAGCTTCCGGAGAAGATGATCACGGCGATAACCCATGATGGAGTCGTGCAATAAGGGGTGGTTCTAATTTCGTTCCACAATCTAAAACTGCTCCTACTACTACAGGTCATGTCCCAGGCTAGTAACAACAGAGGGATGGTCGCCAGTTAAGAAGACAACGCGAATCACGGCATGTCATACTCACCGGCGATGGAGATCCAACTCGATCAGGGCATCCCTTCTGACAACCTCGTCAATTATCCGACAGCTTCTGGACAAGACGACGGGAACGACCCATGGATCGCAGGGCTGCACATGCACATGGATAAAGTCGAGAAAGAGGGCTCGAGGGAACTATGCTGCCCAGCACGACATGTCCCCCTTGAGAAGGTAGTAGCGAAACAAAAAAATTACATTATGTGGCCGATGCAGGATCGAAATAGATGATTAGCCTGGAATTCGTGCATCTTTCCCCTTATGGTTTTCCTAATGTTCACGATTCATGAGGCAAACAAGCATCATCTCTTGGGACACAAGGCAACAAAAGTTCGTTTGGTTTTGATTCTTCCGCGTCCTCTGTATCATCGTTGCTCTCTTTAGCGTAAAATATGATCGGTTCGATATTCATCTTCGGACGAGATCATGGCTGTTCGTATGAAATGATCGAACTTTGCCCGGATGAGCCCCGGGAACTTAAAACATAGAGAAACAGGTACGAATTTGCAAATCAACTCAAATTGAGAAAGAACATGAAGTGATCGCTCAGATTTAGAACCATGACTCCGAAGCCAATCCGAGATCGGAGAGTTTAACATTGAGCACAAGCAAAACTTAGCAAAAGAACCTCACATCTCAAGATGACGAAACAACAAAAAGTCCCCGCGCTGAGTTCTCCAAGGCAGGAAATTCTCACTACCAGTAACGATAGACAATCACCGGCCGCCGGCGCGGAGTGGAGTAGCACGTGAGCATGAGAGCAACGGCGATGACAAGCGCTAATAAGAGCCCCGGAAACTCGGAGCTATCGTCGCAAGCATAACACACGGTCTTTCCCATCACAAGCAGCTCGCGATTCTTGCTCCTTTTTTTTAAGGCTCGCAGCAGCAGCTCCGGAGGATGAGAAGGCGAATTGCAGGAACCTTTGGATCGAGAGTCTCCGGTTGCGAAAACCCAATTGTCGTCGAAGATACGCGGAGGTGGACTCGGACATTTAAAGACTCAGCTCTGAAGGTTCCCGTCAAGTTTCTTGAGAGCCAATGGGGCTTCGATGAAAGAAGATGGGTCGTTCTGAATTGGTCACTTTTTCACACTCTGTACCGAGATGAGCGGTGGCAAATTTGTCCGGTCGTCCATTCGAGTTGCGAGGAAAATACAAGGAGAGGGACTGTGTCTCCATCTTGAAGCCATCAGTCCCTGTGGAAGTTGGATGTAAACGCAAGGATCGTTTCATCGTCCAATCCCATGATAACGAGGGAAGAAAAAACCTCGTGCTCGAACCATTGACTTTGAAGTCAAGTTATTAAAACCCTAGCAACCAACATCGTCCTGTCGCTTCATACTTTTCTCCTTCGGGCTCGACGAGTCGTGGGTTTTACCAATTTGTTGTTAGGCGAAGCGCGTAATCTCTAGAACTCACGTTCGATGATGATCTAGGGAAGAAACTTCCGCAACAAAAAGGAGATTTGACATTTTGGAGGAATTCCACTCACATATTTCAAAATTACATACCGAAATAAATCAATATCTTCGTATTTGAAGCAAAACATTTTAGAGTAACTTCATATTTAGTCGTCTAAATTGTATTCTTTCTGAAATCGAATCTTCTCGTTCTCAAATCGCGCTACGGTTTCATTTTATTTTCGAATGTCAAGAGATTTGAGGATGTGAAGCCTTGCCATCGAGCGACATGAGGTCCCCCAAACCTCAATCATTTGCGAGCCACACTCCACCCCTAGCTTGGTGGCACCTCGAGACTCGCCAAGCTGTGCTCGCTCGACTCTCGCCTCTTTCTCGTATTTCTTAGCTTTTGCGCTGTTCTATTAATTAAAATCAATCTTAAAACAATACCTCTCCTCTTAATGCCGTGTTGGCATAATTAAGCAGCAATGACAACATGATTTGTTGATTACACAAATCATGAATGTTAAAGGACTCTGACTGCACGAATTGAAAATCTAGAGACTCGAAAGTGCGAAAAAAACAGTAGGTGGAGGACCACGAGTATGGAATGTTACCATCCAGACCGACGAGACCTTGACTAAAGAGGGGGTAATATCCAAGAAGAGAGAAGTAGACGCATGCAGCACGGCAACCAACGAAAAATCAAATCTCTGCGTGCTAAATTTACAAGTAGCGACAAATCAGACACAGTCCTCCCATTTCACTCGTACATAGACTGTTGCATTGTAGATAAACTGCCCATTCAACAGAGGTCAAGGTGGGATGTTCAGAACTGATCAGTAGCAGCTTTTGTAATGGAAGTATCAATTTGTCTCATTTCAACTCTAGCGACAAAAGTACGTGATGGATTACAGATTTGGCGGTCTAAGAAAGTTGGGATCATTGGCATTGTCCCAATCGAACCTGAATTATCATATCAGAAGACTCGAGAGGAACGTTTGCCATGGACGCAAGGGGACGACAAACTAAGGACCACCAGCAGGGAGGCACGGCCACACTATCGTGACAGTAATGGCTACGACAACTAAAGAGGAATGACCACACAATATCATCCAGATAGAAGCCAAGCCAAGAATCTGTCATCAATCTAACAGAAGATTCTACGCGAGACCAGCAGATCACCAAAGAACCCCTTAGCTACAACTGAAGGAAGACCCACCATCATCGCTGAAGTGGTCATGACATTTACTCGCTTGATTAGCAGTGAAAGGAGTTAGGGCAAAAGCTGTGACGTGGGAGAAAAGAAAAGGGGTGAAAGGAGTTAGGGGCAAAAGCTGTGAGGTGGGAGAAAAGAAAGGGGGTGGGCGAGGGGGGGGCACATTACAGAAATACAGAAAAAGAGAACTCAAACCAATGCCAAATCTAATATCTCATTTCCTGGGAAGGTTTCTCTCACATTAACAAGACAAGTCCAATGTCAATCGCCTTAAATGTTTATGAAGTCTGGAAGGAGTATACAACAATGCTAGCCCAAATTAAATTACCATGTCTTGATACACATAAAAACAACGACGACAATAAACAACAACTACAACAGCAACAACAGCGGCAACAACAGCAGCAGCAGCAGCAAAATGGTTCTTCTTTTATTTAACAATGCACTGGTATCCATAGCTCAGCCAAGTGCAAAATCTTCGGCTAGAGAGCTCTTGAGCCTCCGTATACCCTTCCCACAGCTAACGTCACACCAATAACAGCTGCTAATACTAAGCTAAAAAGAAATTAGACCTGCATGAACGAATGCGATGAAGAGCATGTACCTGCTTTGCCTGATGCAGTCACCACACCACAGTGGCACGAGGAAAAAAAGCAAACGGTTGAATGAAACCTGTCAAGAAGGCCTCAGAGCAGAATCCTCATCCATTGTCCAAACAAAATCAGGCGTGTCGAACCTCCGCCCTGCAACCGTTCGATAGATGTAAAGCTTCTCAACCGGGCAGCTTTCAGGCCTTGAATCCGGGCGGCCCCTCTCATCAATGACTTCGACATTAAGCTTGGGCATCTTCTGACCAAGCAGCTTACATGCCCCGAAGCTCACTGAGCAAGAAGACATCCAAAGGGATCGCATTGTCTCCAGCTTTGCAGCATTGGCCAAAAGCGCCTTGTCACCAAACGGGCAGTCCCGGATCTCTAATTTTCTGAGACTGTCGCACCCCGATAACACATGGTGCAGTCCCAAGTCACTGTCTCCAGCGAATGCCACAGAAAGCATCTCAAGCTTCTTCGCGTAAGTCCCTATGTACTCAAACACGCGATCAGTTAGAAGACCTGACAGAGAGAGGCGCTGGAGATCCTTGCAGTGTTGGACAATGGCTCCAAAGCCTGTATCTAGTGGCTCAAGAGTTAAATAATCAGGACAACGCGGTTCGATGATACAAAGTCGGAATCGAGTCATGTTGGGACGGTTCCGAGCTATGGTAACTAAGGCCACATTAGACATCTGACGGCAGAAGTACAAAACCGACTGAAGCTTGGGGCAACCCTCGGACACTGACACGAGGCCCTGCTCCGTTAAAGATACATTCGGCTCGCGGTTGAAGGGCTCAGAAGGAAACACCCTCAATTCCCGTAAATCTTTGCAAGACACAGCCAGGGCTTCCAAACCGCTGTCTTCAATATAATCAAGTACCTGAAATATCATATCAATTTGTTTACTGTGTGAACAAACATTGAATTCAGTACCAAAAGAAAATTAAAGAGGGGAAACAGAGTCTTATTCAGTATTTGAGAGACATGCCAAACAGTCCATGAATCTTCAATTATGAATTAATTTATCAGCCATCTTTGATTATAAAGTAAAAGATAACGAAGTAGGAAATAATTGTAAATCTTGTCCCATAGAAATACTCAGGAAGCATAAAATACTTCATAAAAGCAAAATTCTTTCACTGAAAGTTGAAATTTAGACAAAACACTACCAATGCAAAGAAAATGTCTTGACAAGTATGCGTCAAACAGCCATACCCATAAGCGCTGCAGGCTGGGACATTGACTGATAAGTTTTGTAAGTTCAGAGCTTTGGATGGTAGCATAGCTCAAGTTCAACGATGTAAGCCCCGAGCATAGAGGATACACAGCTGGAAGATATGCAGGTACTACATCCCAAAATCCAGACAGACTTCTCAGCTCTCGGCAGCCAGCTAGAGCGCCGGCAAGATTTGAGAAATCATCCGACCTCAGTTCAGCAGAATAAACACCTGTGCCTAATTCAGCCAACTGTGGGGCGCGTCGAAGTAAATTGGCAAGGCGATCAAGAGGCACAGTGCGGTTGAGTCGGAGAGACCTCAGGTTGGGGCAGCGACCTACCAGGCGCTCCAAGGCAGAGAAGCTCACCTCGGAGCCTAAGCAGGAAATGTTGAGGGATACGAGTGATGTATATGAGTCAGGGAAATGACTGAGCCAATGTCCACTCATATCTTCCACTTCGCTCTCCCGTAAGTCTAGCTCCCTCAAGTTCCTGCACATGCATTTAGTGCGTCAAACAACGGTGTCCACAAGGATCTTTGCAGAACAAAAGGCATAACCTCAAGTTTTTGAAAATTGTGGTAAACTGAGGAGTTAGTGGGAAATTTGGTCTAAAATGAACACTAGACGTCAACCAAATCTTGTTGAAAAAGTTGCAACTACAGTTGTTCAGGTAAACACAATGGGAAGCCTTTTTAATTAATCTCAGGCGTCAGAAAAATAGATTAAACAAATCGTCCATCCCTTTCAGAGTATGAAATTTTTTCACCCAGTTCAGATGTGGTACAGCCAAGCATTCAAGAAGTGAAAGAAACTGAAAATGACAAAATCAAATAAATCCAAGATTCTTCTGAGTTATCACTAAAAGGAGATAAAAAGGACTGCGGCATGAACAAACAAAAGCCATCCTTTCTTTCCAAGTCACTACTAATTCGCAAGAAAATGTCCATGAGAATCTAAAAACCAAAAAGCCCACGCTGTACAAGATGCAGCCACTTGATACAAAGCTGTAACATAAGAGCAGGAAGAGGAAAGAAAGTGAAAGCAATGGTGGCTAGAGTCTCCATGATATCATCCCCCATTACCATATGCCCTCCAGATCTAGGAGAAAAGGAGAGCAGAAAATAATTAATTTAACATATGGAATAGTAACTTTAGTCAATCCAGGGACCAAGAACGGACCAAAATTTCCGGAAAGTAGAGACATTTAGCGTCCGTAAACAATAAACAGGTAGCCAAATGCCCGAATGCAAATGGCGAACAAGCGAAAAATGAAGAAGAAGAATCATAGGAGGCCCGAGCGGGAATGCGAACTGAACAGAACATCAGATAAAAAGGGAGGAAAACAAATCCTTATGCATCATCATTTACCCTCGAGACCCAGCAAAAGCAATCAAATTTGACGACAATCCCAACCGAACAACAAACAACACCCCCAAGAGTCAACAAGCATTTCGACTCGCTGCTGCCCATCAAAGAAGACGGAAGAAAAAATCCCCGAAAGCAACTCAGGAATCGCATTTTTCTCGGAAAGACAGGAACTTTCACTTCGTTTAGGCATCTCGAAACACAAATCGAGAAAACCCCTCCAAGTACACAGACCCTCCTTCCCAGAAATCAAAACCCATGAACCCTAAAGGAAACCCAGAAGAAAAGAAGACGAACCTGCAATTAGCGGCAACAGCGGCGAGCCCGTCGGTCGAGAACCCCTCGCAAGAAGACAGAACCAAGACCTTGAAGTTCTTGAACGACCGGGCGATCAGCTCCAAGCTCTCGTCGGTGACCACCATCCTCTTGAGCCGAATCTCCTCAAGCCCATGGTAGGCGCTGGCCATGGCGGCTATCCAGGGGGAGACGTAGCCGCCCCACCCTTCGGGGACGAGGTTGAAGTCGGCGAAGTGGGGCTTCCCCTTGAGCTCGATGGATCTCACCTCCGGGAAGCGGCGGACGACGGCCTCGGGGCTGACGGCGTAGCAGTTGCCGATGAAGACGCGCCTCCGGCACCAGCGCTCGATCTCGTGCCACGACTTGCACACCAGGGAGACGGCATTGCGGTCCCGGTCGGAGACGATGAAGGAGAACACGTGCTCCAGCACCTCCTCCGGGAACGAGTACGCCATGAAACTCGCGAACGAGAACGGAGCCTTAGTTTCTTCCTGATTGGCTCAGAGAGAGAGAGAGAGAGAGAGAGAGAGAGGTGGCGTTAGATCTGGATGGGCACAGAGGAGGAGCTCAGTGCGAGAGTTATTTGGTCGTTTTTGAGCTTGCATAAAATGGCAAAGAAAACATGGAAAGAGCGAGTATGTAAGAGAATGGGAGTGTAGACTGTGAGAAAGAGAGAGGATAAGGAGCTTCCTTTTCCTTTTCTTTTCTTTTCTTTTCTTTTTCCTTTTTTTTTTCAGTTGATTTTCTTTTTCTTTTTTGTCAAGGTGAATGTTTTGGTTCATCCAACACTCAACAAATTTCACCAGCCCGGTTAATCATTAGGGGCATCCATTATAGAGGTGCAGGCCACACAACCAAATACAGTGATCCAAACTCAGAGATATTAATGGACATGGAAGGCAAACGCGTTCATCATTTAAACGATAATTTCCTTCTTTCTTTCTTTCGCAAGCACCAATTCCATTCTTTGAGCATGTCGATAGATGAGTCGGGGATGAGGTTAGACTTCGTGGTAGAGGAGGTGAGAGAGTAATGCATATCTCGATGAAGGATGTGTGTCACGTCCGTCTTCGAAGTTCTTAATTTGAATTAAACATAAGACAAATGAAAGATTTCATCGGAGTTAGTACCATACAAACGACCCCGTTTTGAACAAGCAGGTCCTGCAAAAAGTATAATTGTGTCAATTTCTGTCAATCATTATCAAGATGTGGCGTGCGTTGGAACCCAATTTATCTTATGGAGGTGAACTTTCCAATCGAGGTCAATTTATGTCTCAACAACGTCAAGGATGTCTTAAAAGGGTTATATCACCTCAAATGAATTCCCCGCCTGCGTTTGGAAAAACAATCGGCCGAGCAATGAAATGAAATCTAAAAAAAAAGAAAAACAAAAGAAAAGGAAATCGATTTACCGCGCGAGAAAACGAAGATATCGCGATACGGTACGAGGGCGGTTTCCATTTTTTTATTTTTTATTTTTTACCGAGGCAGGGGAGGTGACTCGAAGCTATGAAGAGAGGAGGAGGAGGAGGAGGAGGAGGGGAGGCGATCGAGTGCAGCAATCTTCACCATAGCGGAGGGAATCTCATGATTGGGGGGAAATTGCACGGCTGGATTTGAGTGCCGGTGGGGTGGGGGGGGGGGGGACCACGCAAAGCAAATCGGACAGGAGGAGGAGTGGGGAGGGGGGGGTGAGATTAAATACTGCTCTACTTATTATTAAATAACGGAATTCGTGGGAATGATCTGATGTGAAGGTTTTTAAGGGGCATCATGACATCATGACCGTCCAATCATGGGGTCACTGATTCCGGATGGGCGCTCCAGGGGCGCTGTTCGCTGACTCCCCTGCAGTGTTCTCTCTCGCATTTTTCTTGCTTTACACGATTCCACCATTTTCATTAATCAGGGTCGTCCACTGAAACCCAAAAAAAAAAAAAAAAAAAAAAACGAATTTTTTCCATATCGTGATGGGAGAGATCGACGGCCCTGATCTATTGGATAGATTCACTGCAGCTCCAACTCAAACCGATTCATTTAATCCACCCAATCAGACTCACGTTGATATAACACTTTCATATATAAGTGCGGGATGATGCAAAAAAATCATAGAGATTAGTTTAGTTAAAATAAATTACGAACTCATTTAACACTCGTGTTATTTTTAATTTTATAATTTGAAATTTATTTATGACTAATTTACCAAATATAATCCGTCATATATGAATTAGAAAATGGATTTATGATATATTTTAACATGTTTATCATACACCTCGACATGCATTTGTCATGTCAATTGCGTTATGAAAAGCATTACTATTTACGGCACATCGGCTATTCTCATGTTAGATGCAATAATTTTTCAAAACTCGAATATATATTTGTTTGGGAATATTCCAAGAGTATGGATAATACCCTTTACGGTAAACAACGTCTTGGATAATCTGTTAAAATTGTCGAATGAAGAATCGAGATTGACGATGGACAATAGCGAAGGATGGAACATTTCGGGGATGTGTGTGACTGGGAGGGAAGTGGCTAAAGTGGGGTCTGGCAGCGAAGTTGACCAATGTGTGGCGCGAGCTCGCCCTCCCAAAGCGGAAAAGGGGAGGGAGGGGGGCAAAAAAGTAAAACAAAAGTATCCATGCTTGAAAAAAAAAAAAAATAAAGTTACTGAAGACTGAAAATTCCCCAAAAAAAAAAAAGAGAAAAACCCGGAAGTTGGGGTGATTCACGAAAGAGAAACATTAAGGATACTTTGACTATTGATTTTTAAATTTTTTTTTTTATTATATGACGTAGATACACTTTAATAAACTGAATAATTAGATGTGGCCAAATAATTAAAAAAAAAAAAATGGCAGAAGGAAAGGGGGAGAATTAATTAAACGGGTGCAGGGGAGCGCACGTTGTATCTCAATCAAGACCGTCAGATTACTGACTTCCCCCTACCCTTTTCGCAGCGTACGGACAAAGAGAGCATGGGGGTAAAACGTAAATACAAGAGAGCCCCCCTCGCCAAAAAATAAAGGCAAAATAAAAAATAAAAAAAAAAATTAACTTTCCACACGGAGCCCCAGAAAAAAATTGAAGGGATCATTATTCTCTCCCGGGGGGCAATTGATTAATTTTCATCCCCGTAAATAAATTAAAGAATTTAAATAAATAAAAAAAGCTTGCCGAAAATTTTATAAGAAAAAAAGTGGGAGGAGCGGGCCCCAGGATTACATCAGGTCCACGTATGCCGGCCTACACCGGAAATAATTGATTCGCTGTGGAAATGACGGGCCGGCCCCTTATCTACTGGCACAGTGGCGCCCTCGCTCCACACGCGCGAGGGGCAATCTCGACCGTCCGATGAAAAGGACACGGTATTATGGGCTGGCACTAGCCCTGGGTATGGGATTCCATCGACCTGTCCTTTTTATGTCGAAAAGCTGGATGGGGGGGTTTGGAGATCGGACGGCCCGCGTCCAACGTCTCTAAAGAAAGCGATCTCAGCCGTCGGCTCGGTCCTCTCGGGGCCTTTGGCGTCCTTATCGATGGGCAACCGTAGAGCTTGTCTCTACTCTCAAACCACCACCCCTTCCCCCCCAAAAAAAAAAAAAAAATGTTTTTGGAGGCGAAAAAATAAATGATTATAATTTTTCTTTAAAGGAAACTGCAAAAGCTATTTTTCCCATTTAAAATATTCACGAATTTCTGTTCAGAAATTTAGGGGCGAGTCGGTATAAGAAAAAAAGAAAAAGAAAAAGAATATATATATACTATCTCGATTGGGATAAAATAATTCATCATGGGCTGAGTTGTTTCGCACGTAAAGTGGATTTTTCTATTAGCTAATCAACCTTAATTAATGCTAATCAGTATTTAAATGAGTTCGTCAGCCGAGATTTGATTAATAAGTGCCACGGGGAATCTCTCTTTAGTCTTTCCCCCCTCGGGTGGTATTAGCTCGGACTTTGCTGTATATTTTGTTGCGACGTCGCCCGCTCTAATTTAAGTTTCCCAAAAAAACAAAAAAGAAGAAAAGAACTATTTTTTTTTTTAAATTAATGAGTCTGTAGAAGTTTGTTTAAAGTTTGGAGTGGGATTGTTTAATGATGCGGATTCGGTGCCTTGGCCTATTGGTCAGATTCGATTAGTATGATTTAATGATGCTTAGGGAGGAATTAATTAGATTTAATTAGAGCGACTAATCCCTTGCACGTGAAGAGGGTATATTCAAAGAGTAGTAGGATCAGAAAACATATGGGGGCCAACGCTGGGGAGTGATGGTGGGGTGGGGGGCCGAGTGAAATTGCGTGCGGGGCATCACATGATATGATGGCCTGGCCATCTCTGACGTGATTTTGTGTTTGCTTAGGATTAGGGAGAGAAAAACGTGTATGAAATTTAATTAAATTTCTGCAGAGGCTTAAACACTTGCTTAATCAATGACGATCGATGTTGTTTAGGAAGAATGAGGATGGAAATGAGTGACGGGTCGGAGATTAATTAATTAGATGCTAATCTAAGGACCCATCGGCGTGAAAAGATCTTGCGCTTTTTTCCCACTTTGAGGGACGTGATATCGAGTGTCGAATTAGGGATCGAACTCGAGTGTGGTGTTTCGTGGCTGGAACCGACTGATGGCTAAGATTTGGGTGGATTAAAAAATAATATTTTTTGTAATGTCTCATCTTCAAAGGTGATATTGTATTTTCATGAAATCTTTATTATGTCAACTCTCATTTTTATCAAGATCGTGGTCTAATTGATGACATCTCATTGCAAAAAGGCACTTGGTGAAATTAATGGGCTTTTCCATTAAAGGGGCGATCAATTAGTTTGATCATGACATTGCTTTAAGGTACCACATGACTATTTATGTAACAAGGTCAACATCCTCTACGCAATTCATTTATTGAACAGTGTGGGTGGGTCCATATCATGACTTTCATGTTCTAATCCTCACAATTTAGGTTTTAGATTTGATATCAAATTGAAATGAAGATGTATAGACACCACGCATGCCAACACATCGTTAAATACAATTCAATAGCTTTTCAGATCAATTCCAAATTTAAACAATACACACACAGATCGTTACAAAAGCTTTTCATAAAGGAGGGATTATGAAGATCTTGACGACCATCTTTCGCGTTTTGATTTTTGCTTTAATGTGAACACGCGATAACAAAGAGACGAGCACTGCGACCCAAATCCTACGTGGACGATTAGGAGTGAATCGACATGACTCAAGAGCCGACCAATCGATCTAAGAATCACTCATGGACCGTCCCATTCCCATGATCTATCAAATCACATGGACAGCATCAAGTAATTGCGCGACTTCTTGGACGGTGCGAGATTGATTTGGAGACAGGTGATTTAGGCGCGTCATCATTCGAAATTTTTTTCCTCGCCTCTTTGGTTTTTTCCCATCATCATTAAGAAGGCGTGGCGAGAAGCGGATACGCCAAAAGAAAAAAAGGAAAAAATAAAAAAAAAAAAAAGGAGGAGGAGAAAAAATTCGAGAGACCATTTTCATTTGACTTGGATCTAATTGGCTACGTCGCGGGCCCCTCCCGAAGTAAAAAATGCAGGCTACGATGCGTAGATGATCGCGTGTCGCACGTCTGAGGCGATCTTAGACGTGGATCTTCTTCCATCTTTCGGTGTTTGTCTTAGGGGGCGGGGGGGACGTAGGGGAAAAAGGGAATCGAAAAGACGGACGGACGGACGGACGCTTTATTCTTGTCTCTACTTCGCCTCCAATCAAAAGCCATGTGCCTCGCCGTGGTCCAAAGCCCCTGGTGCGAACATGGGACGTTGGTGGACGAGGGCTTTCGATTTGAACGGCACGAAGGGTTTCGAGGGTCGCGGACCGAGCACGAACGATGCTGTGAACCCGCCGATCTGGTGGATACTGTGCGGAGATCTGCATGATCCCGAGATAGGGAGGCTGTGGGACGAGCTTCATTGGCTCGATGCGTTGCTCTTTTGAAAAGTTTGGATGGATCGATTCATATAGTTTGATTTTTTTGGGTTGGAGGGAGGGTTGCATCGAGCGTCAAAGACCGCCGCTTGAGAAAGAGATTCCGAGTATCTCATGGTATGGCTTAATCTAAATCGATTATTGCCAACTGATTATAATCCTTTCTAGAAGGGGACAAAAAAAAAGTAGAAGAAGAGAAAAGCATATGATACTTACTACTTAGCATGTAATGATGTGTCTAAATAATTATCCAATCTAGATGAATCGGATAATGCACTGTAATTTGTTAATTACCGATGGTCTTTCCGTTAACCAGTGTCGTCCGAGGACGGCTAGTTCACGGCACGAGGGGTAACGGCATCGCAGTATAGGATTGTCCAAAACCCGAGGAGCCACGGGACGGAGAAAAACACATCCGAGATTAGACGGTAATTAAAGAAGAGGCGAGGGCGATTGATTTTCCAAAAGCTGGGGGGAAGGGAAGATGAGGGGAATTCGTGCAAAGGGACAGAGGGGGAAAAAAAAGAGAGGAGCGGTCCTTTCGCATCGGCGTCGCTTTTTCTTCCGAGAATTCGCGGCCCTCCTTCTCTCTTTTTGGGGGGGGCTTCTTCAACGGTTTAGTCAAATCGCATGAACAGGACTCGGAATTGCAGCGGCCAGTGAACGCAGGCAGTGGCATGCATTCCAATGGCCGATCCCGTCCAGGACAAAACTCGAACAGTATTTTTGCAGTCGGCGATAGGACGAAGGCGACGGCCCTGGAAGGATCGCCACTCGCCAAGCATTAAACAGCCGACGACGACATTTTCCTCCGTAAAAAGAAAGGTCTTCGAGGAATCCAACGAGTCCGATAGCAGCCCGGAAAAAAAAAAAGAAAAAAGAAAGAAAAATCCATGTTTTGAAGCTGTCGTGTCGGCATTCGCGTGAGTGCAGACTAATTCGGCTACCTAAATTCGATTCCTGTTCGGCGCGCATGATCTTGGGCCGAGACCAAAACAAGCGTGGTGTTTGAAAGTTCGGCGCCGGAAAATTTAGTGCAGCATAGAGTAAGGATATCGACGGTTTAGTTTGGTTCGAAGTTTCGTGAACCAAACCGATAGGATGAGCAACAAAACTGAACCAAACTGCAAATTATTGCCTTAGATATTATAACTAAATTGTATAAAGGGCGAGGAAAAAAAGAGATTTTAAATTGGGTGTTTATTTTTTGTGAAAAATTTAGTTCTATTAGATTAAATTAACCAAACCAAACCAAACCAAACCAAAATAACTTGAATAGGAAAAAATAACATTCCATTATTTGAGCAGAAATTTGGACCAAACCAAACTAAAAAAATAACACGAAATTTCAGTTCGATTTTCACACTTCTATAGAATAGTTAATATATCATACTTGGCCTTTAAAATCATTGGCTTAATCATTAAACAAAACACGGGGTCCAATTAGATACGTTAGTCGATTTGGATTTGCCTCAATTTGAGCGATCTTCCTACCTCATAGAGATGTGATGAATTGATGAAAGATATGATCGAGGAAGTCACCACCAACTAGGAACGGAAGAAAATGCGACTCTTTTCAAGTTTTTGGATGAATTTTTTAATCTTTTCGAGTAGAGATATGACATCATCCCGACTTTAGAAATCGAATGAATTTATGATGATCCGAGGACCCCCACCCCCAAAGTGACCTGCAAGGTGAGGCAAGCGGTGGTGATTGGTAAAATCAATTCTTCTGTCGATAGTCCCGTGACGAATTCACTCCTAGCACGGCCCTGACAAATCGCTCTCGACTTCCTCCCCAACATCAAATCGACCTTTGGATTTATTGCAAATATCGACGTCACGGACGACGCTTCCTCCGTCATTAAATGTGGGCTGCGTATCTTCCCTCCAGGAGCTGCGTTGCCGTGCGACTCTCCCCACCTGCCGCTGGGCTTACGTAACATCTCTTGTCATCCCACGTCGTTCGTTCGTTCCCGGTCGGACGTGGACGGATGCGGGACGTGGAATTTATGGTGGCTCGAGGCGTTTTTCCCCCTTTCGCAGGTGCCTCGACCGACGAGAGCGAAAGCAAGAGGGGGCAGCGGCAGCGGCGGGCTAGACCCGGAGGCGGCGAAAGTCGACTGTTCGATGGCGGTCGGGCGCTCCCACCTCCCCCGCCGTTCCGCCTCTTTTCTTCGGGCTTTTTTCCAAAAAAATTGATGATCTTCTCTGCAGCGGGGCGGAGTGGGAGGAGCCGTCGAAATAATGGGCGATGATGATCTGCTTTTTTTGGTTTGGTTCTTGGGACACCGTATTACGGCGTTGTTGTTATTGTTTGTCTTCGGGGGGGTATTTTACGCGACCGTTTCAATGCCTGCTAGGCGTTACGGACCTTTTCTAGCGCGTGTACTAGACCCAATCATCGAACGAAAAGTGTTGTCCGAGTCTACGTGATTTTGTCCCTTCCTACTTCTGTCTTTACCTTCCGTCGAGATCTACGCGTTAGCTGTGTTGGAGAATTCCCGCGACGGAAAATTGATGCTCGGCGAAGTGGTTTATCATATCCCGGGCCATTAGACTTGGGCTCTCCTTTGGTAAAAAATGGCATCAACACTGATGATCGATCGCTAGGTGAACATAGCGTGGGAAGAAATCTCATGAGCAGCGGGATTTTGGTGACGGATTCAGACTTGAACTCTTTATCAATGATCTTTCAAAGTGAAAGTCTTAGAATTTTCATTATGGATTCAGACTCAAGCTCTCTCTCGATAATTTCTCGAAACGAAAGTATCGAATTCTTACTGTAGGGTCGTAGCACTTGTCAAATGAATCAAGCAGCCGCCCTGATTGGCTGGCTGTCCTATTTGGAAGTTTCCAACGTTGGCGTGCCCAAATGATTTGAGTGCTCTTTTTGGCTTCTCATAAGGTACATAGTACAAGAAGACAACGGCCATGTCCTAATCCCGTTGAATGTTTTACTTCTAAAACATTGGATTAACAATTCAAACATGCTCGACAAACAACCCTCACTAATTCTTTACCTAATTTCTCCATCCTTATTGAGTCTCGATAATATCACACACACATGGGAGGTGGCAAGATGGCTATACACTCTTGTGACCTTTTCCCGTCGGAAAGAGAAGATAGAATAGGTATCCAAGGTTTGGGTAGAAATTATGATGTGTAAATTATCGATTCCCCCCCCCCCCCCACCAAATAAATCACCATCCCAGACCATTCTCCTTCTCATCAATATCCCAAACTTGTACTAATATCCCAAACTTGTACTAGAACAATTATTACTAATTTTGAGCCTAGCAAACGTGTATCTGACGTGCAATAAACGTATACTGTCACGTCAATCATAATTGTTGCCATGTTGTAATTTTAATGGCCAAGCACATCGCCATGTCGGATCATCGTCCATATGGAGGGAAGGCAATTTTGAATTATTGGTATAAGTTTCAAGTATCGGTGCGACTAAAACAACTTGAAATATCAATGTTTTGTGAGGGAGAAACGTTGGAGACTTTTTTCTGGGATCATCACAAAAATGGGAGGGTAAATTGGTAACACTCGAAACTCAAAATATCTTTTTTTTTTCTTTAGCGAAGCATTCTCTAATTATTTTGTTAAAAAAGAAAGAAAGAAAAGGAAACCTCTCAAAATTGCAACTTTTCTCTTATCGGCAAATATCCATTTTTCCAACTATTATCTATTTTGCAATTTCAAATGGTGGAATCGTGCAGATATGTCCATTCACGGGCGAGCCCCCCGGACAAATTCTGCAAAATTTTAATGCCGTTGCTGTACACTTTGCATATCCAGCCCAACCTAAGTAGAATTATACGAAATTAATGTAGTTTTTATTTTTTGGGTCCCCATGACTAGGAAAGTATAGATGTCCTTTCAGCTGTCCAAAAGGGTCGAGGAGGTGAAACATAGAAATTAAGACTCATAGGAGGTAGCTTCCTATATAACATTCATTTATTTATTTTTGTTCATATTTGATTTTGAGTCGGCTAATACAAATGCCAAATCAAATGTGCCTATCTTCGTATTATTCGCACGGACTCTAGACTTTGTCTTATCTTATTTGTCACGGTACATTCATTTCCAGTACACCATAATGACATGTGGAGGCTATGAAGTTCTTTTTTCTTTTCATTTCAATGCCTACGCATGATTTTGCCCCTAAATCTCAAATTTCGAGATGAAAATGACATTTTACTTTTGCATATTACAACACATGTTTCTAATGAAAAATATTTTTATTATTGATAATAATTTATATTTTCATTCATTTTTTTTGTAAGCGATACAACCGATCATTTATTTAAAAATGTCATTCAAATCATTTATTTTTCCGCGAAACAGATGGAATAATAGAAATGAATTATACTTTACTAAAACCAATTGCTTGTATCACTTGAAATTATAAATCAATATAAAAACTTTTTATATCTATATGCTTTCATGAATGATGAAAACATGTTATCTCTCGTTTGTTTTTTTATAAGCTACATGAATTATCACTTTTAGAAAAACATTTTTCAAATCATTCATTTTTCGCATAATAAATGGAATCTGAAAGTTTGGTTTTTTTTTTTTTTCATATGAAAGTAATACACCAAACAAGAACAGTGAGGTTAAATAAAAACAGGATAGAGTTTTCAATTTCAAATTAGGGATGGAGATTAGCTTCATTTTTCTCCATTTAACTAAACAAATATAAATTCGCCAAAAATTCTTCTTTTATACATCGTGCAAATTCAGAGTAACCATTTATAAAAATCTAAAAATGCATCGTCTCTGAGCATTCATTATACTTATATAATATACATGCACACTATAGATATTGTTAAACAGTAAACATCACAGCGTCCTATTCCGAATGGGGACCATCAGTTGGTGTGCCCTCACACCAAAACGCTTTTGCACAGCTTTTGAATCATCAATTTCCCCATACGTCGCATTATAACTTTATTTTTTTAAAAATTATTTAAAAAAAAATAAACATGATGGTGGCCTTTGAATCGAGAATTTTCCCAAATTTTCATCTTCTTATAATTTTTCGAGAAATCTTTTGTCAAGTTCACCAATGATCGGTGTGGTCCTCGTTGCGGTTGGACCACCCCGTTGAACCGGTTCGCCTGTGGCTGCAATCCATTTGGCATATTATTCATCCACTTTTTTGCACATTATCTTTTTGGACCACTCGCCTTATGATTTTATGTTGTCCCTATCATGGTCTTTCTTTCTTTCTTTTTCCCGATTGGGCAAAAAAAGAAAAAAAGAAGAAGAAGAAAGAGAAAGGGAGCATGCTCAAGATGCAGACATTAATATCTCGATGTTTCATTGAAAACCACATGCGGGAACTTGGTGTTAGTTTTCAGTGGGACTATAGATTCTTTTTTCTTTTTTTTTTCGAGCCCACTTTTTGTTACATGAAAAAAAATTAAGAAAAAATATTACTAAAAATCCTAAACTATGCTATCTGTAATAATTTTACTTTAAACTTTTTTGAATCATCAAAAACTCCAAATTATGCTACCTGAGATAATTTTATCCTAAAATTTTTTTATGCCACAAAAAATTTCAAACCATGTCACTTAGGACAAATTTACCATAAACTTTTTTTGTGTCACAAAAAAACTCCAAACTATGTCACTTGAGACACATTTACCTCAAACTCTTTGACTAAATGGCATTTTCATCATTTTCTTTTCTTTTTCTTTCTTTTCATTTCCCTTTGCCGGCCATGGCAAAGGGAAGTCAACAAGGGCCACCTTCGCCAGATTGGGCAAGGGCGGCCCTCCTTGATGTCAAGGGAGGCAGGCAAGGGCCGCCCTTGCCTGTGTCGATGAGGGTCGCCCTCATCGGATTTCACTGCATGCGAGGGTAGCCCTCGCTGGCTTCCCTCTACCATGGCCAGCAGAGGGAAGAGAGGAGCAAGGAAAACAAAGAGAAAAAAAGACGAAAATACCCTCCGGCTAAAGAATTTTGGGTAAATGTGTTCAAAATGGCATAGTTTGTGATTTTTTGTGGCATAATAAAAAGTTCAAAGTAAATTTGTCCAAAATGGCATAGTTTGAGGTTTTTAGTAATATAAAAAAGTTTATTGTAAAATTGTCCAAAGTTGCATAATTTAGGTTTTTGACGGCACAAAAAAAAATCCAGGATAAAATTATTCCAAGTGGTATAGTTTGGAATTTTTGGTGGTATTTTCTCAAAAATTATTATAGTTCTATTCCTATTTTAAGAAAAAGCATCGATTAAGGCGATTGAATATTATTATACCTGATTTTTTGATTCGTTAAATGATTGAGGACCTCCATTTATTGGCCAAGCATAGGCGGACATCTCTCTCGTTTGTCGAAATAAACTCAAATGAGAAATTCATTGAGGGCGTGTTTCGCTAGAAAGCCACGTAGACTACTAATTCAATCACAAGACTTTCGATAGAAACAAAAAACGACGAAGCAATAGCTTTCCCGAACACGACTTTGAATTGTTCCTAGTCTTGACCGCCACTATTATATCACGCAAAATTCAAAATAAAAAAAAATAGACAGTCATAAACTTTTCCAATTATATTCAACAAATATACTTTCGCTGACGTTTAGGCCTTCCAAAGAGTCCGATGCCCGCCTCCGACGAAATTAAAATTCAATTCGCATTAATTACTTCGGGAAAACTCGATGAAAATAATATACAAATAGGGCACCACCTCCTCTCCATTCCTCACCAACTGTTCAATTTTAAAAATCACCTGTAGAACCGTGAATTTCGGACTGAATAATCAGCTGTCGTGCCAACTCCATTAATTACAGACCAAAAAAGAAACTCTTTTAATTTACCCCTTTTTTTAAAAAAAATTTAATACATGACGAGGGACGTTAATTAAGATTTAAGAAGAAATTTTATTCTGGGAAGAAGCAGGCGCTTCGGGAAGCGCGACACACGTGGATGGTGGGAGAGATGGTGTGGAGGGAAACCGAAGCAACAAAAGCTGCCTCTCTCTCTCTCGTTCGTTTCCGGTCAACCATCATCGCTAGATTCACGGCCGTTGCTCCGACGGTCGTACGGACGCACTATATCTTTTACTCATTAGGATTTATTCACGTTCCCGAGATTCGCGAGGACCCTCGCTAATCGTATACAACAATTAAGAAAGAGCTTAACCGATGCGACATATTTGGTCACCTCATATGCAGCATCCTTAACCAATGGATCGAGGGAACTCGATCATCGCCGGATTTACGAATTTTTCTTCTGATCGCACACGATGTGAGGAGGACGCGTGGACTGCAAGATTCCTCACGGGATCGTTCGATTTTCCTTCTTCTTTTTCTTTCCTTTTTCCGATGATGCTTTAGAGAGGGTACGCGTTAAAAATGGGGATAGCGTGAGGGAACGTGGTGGTATTAAATAGGGGTGGGAGAGCTTGACCTAATGCTTATCAATGTCGAGGCCTCGCCCGCACGTACGTAGGGGGCATTAACTTGCTGGTTAATTCACGGCAGAGGCGCTCTTTCGGGGGAAGGCAGCATCATCATGTGTCGTGGCACGGACGTAAATTCGTCACGATTTTAATGTTGCGACAGTTCCAGTAAATGAGACGTGGCCTGGGGGGGTACGTGTGTCGCTCCTTATGGTCGTCACCTGCCGTGACTAAATTATGATCAAATGGGCGGTTGCATTATGCCCGAGTCAAAGCTTTATCGAGGTCAAACGACTTGTATTTTCTTCCTCCGCAATGATGGCCACGACCACCGAAACGATCGGGCGCATCCGCCGGGAATTTGATAGGCCAAGTGATTCGAGGGATGTAATGTGTGGTGGCCTGATTGAAATTGAAAAGTGAGGCGTGTGCACTCATGGCGCCGAGCAAGTAGGCTTTATGGCTGAAACGGGTAACGATGATTAGCCGATAATATCGAGTAATCGTTGTCACGTGGTGTGTTTACCCTCTCCCAAAAGATCCGACATGTAGTAAATGTTAATCAGGCCTATTGGGTTAGAGAGGCAGACATTGAACATGCCCATTATAGGGATGCCTTATCTGTAGAACGAGAAACCCCACAAGAGGCCAAGGTGGATGACGATGGCAAAACCCGACGCGGCCATCGGGAAACACAACATGCGGCTACTATAACACTAATATGACGGATTTAGTATTTTGTGAGAGGAGAATGATACGATTAGAATAGTATCGCGAGAACACGGACGAAAATTAGGACATTTCCTTCGAGTCACTTTGAAAAAGGAAAGGTATGTCAAAACAATCATGAGCAATGAGGGGAGCAAAGAAAAGACAGGCAACTTTTTCATTAACTCCCAGTTGGTGGTTTGAACAGGGGGGATATAGCCCCGAGGCCCAACAACACCTCCGAGCTTTCATGGGCCCAGACAGCAATCATGGATCTGGTCCGTCCCCATGAATGCCGTTGACCCAAAGTCCTTTCAATTAGTGGCGGTTGATGGTCCGGACCCACTCCCGAAATCTTCCCGGGGCGTCTTCTTTGCAAAGACCTGAAAACTACCACAATCTCCTCCCGATGCATAGCATGTCATGTCATCCGTCAAGCCAATCTCTCCCGCTTTCCATCGTTTTCGTTGCTCCTTCCTACCGTTTCTCCCGGTTGACTCGACAACGACGGCAAATGGCTCCCTCGAGCTCTCTGCCCGAAATCAATGCCGGTTTGGCCCATCGTCCTCGAGCATTCGAGGGCTCGAGGATGAGGAGTTGAGAGCAATCATGATCGCGGCAAGGCTTCATAAATGTTTCGTGGAGGGTGCGTGGCAAACTGCAATGGAATATGAGACCTGAGCATTATCCCTTCGGATGCAGGCGGATCGTGGTCCATCCTTCGCATTTATTGGATCGTGGAGGGCTTTGATCTTAAGGTTGTTCTGAATAGGAGATGGTTGGATTCAAATATAATATGAGATCTATATAGATAAAGTGTGCGAACATTTAGCTAATTCCTAGAGATAAACCTGAAGAGTCCATGACGTTTCTCCAAATAGAGAAAGTATCAGAGGCGGAAGTGAAAGCTCGTTAGTTTTGGTCTTTTATCTTTGCTATTGCACGTTTAAGATGCATAAACTTTCACATGCAAATGAGCATGTTAGGTCCATAGTCAACGAAATAGTAAAAGGCAACGCATTTCTCTCCTCTACGTTTCCCTCTTTGATAAGGATTTGCATAATCTCGAAAATTTCAGTGGTAAACAGTCTCATTGATACCGATGCACAAATTCAATTCGATGGGTTTATCATGTCACAAACCTGAATTTAGGTCATAAAAATATCCAATTCAAGATAAGGAGCGAACCAAACCTGTTCAATATCCAAATATCGGTATGTCTCTCATAAAATCCATATTCGTGTAAATTACTCAAGAATCAATCCCAACCCTACATATAGACCAAAAAAATCCGAACCCAATACGGATACCAAGACATGGAATCCAACGTGTTCTTGTTAGGGTTTTGGTCCGGTCGGGAATCCGATTCAAGACCGATGCTTTGCTTCGAGGTCTCCAATGCATCAAGAACACATTCTCTGGGCCATGCCGGAATTGGGCTTGATTAATCTCAATATTTGGGCTCGGCCCGTGGTAGTTGAGAAAAGCCCTGGCCCTTTAAAGGGGTTGGCAACGTATTGTGGGAGATTCGTCACGGCGCCTATATATATATATCAAAACCCTAACTCCAACTCCACCGTCTCCGGCGGCGGTCGTCGACGCAAGCTGCGTCGTCTGATCCGGGCGTTTCTCTCGTTCATTCTCTGTCGTCCCCAAAAACTGATCGGATCTTCCAGTGGATAGTTACTGAGGATCAAGGATGTTCCGGAGAATCCGTGAATCTTTCTTTTGTTTTCTTTCCATTTCCTTGTGTGATTGTTTTTTTGGCTGGGTGATTCGGGGGACTCGATGAAGAGAGAGATTTCGGCAGGAGCGATCCGCAACAAGTTATGCGCACCGTGTGGGATTCGGAATTTTTTTTGTCGAATCCCGACATGGGTTGTGGGTCGCCGTGAGGAATGTGCCAAAATGCTAATCTGAGAGTTCCTTCTCCTCCCCGTTCTTCTTCTTCTTCTTCTTCCTCTACTACTTCTTCGTTCTCTCTCGTGTTTCGATGTTTCGCTGTTTATCACTGCGATTGGGATGTCTGCGATTCGATTCTGCGAACGCTTGGCTCAGTTCTGGAGATATTCTCAGTCGGGGAGAGATTCGGGATGCGACCGGATTTGGTTAAATCGGATCCCGACGCACTGCACCGACTTGTGATCGGGTCTTTGAGGTGGGGCAGAATTTTTCTGGTGACTCCCAAGTTCTTTTCTTCTTTCTTTTCCAGCGAAAATGAAGTATATTGACGTAAATTTTTGTTTATGAAGAATATATTTTTAATTAATTAATTAATAATTTCAAGTGATATAATTATTTATTTATAAGAAGATATTTTTTTAATTATTTATATTTGGCAAAATAAACGGAATCAAGAAAATAAATCGAATCGAATCAATTATTTAGTGTTTGGCAAAATGATTTCCGTCTAAAAACACTCAATTGAGGATTTAGTCCTTTGATATGGAGAGGGGTTCCGTTGCGGCCCTCCAAGGGTCAGATGACGTAGCCCTTTTGGGAATCCTGCGGTGAAAGGCCAACAGGGCTTCGCTGATGAATAGCGAAGCTCCCGAGTAATGAGTTGTCGCCAACGAACTCAAACATGACATGCAATTAGCCGATCTGAGATTATGTGCAAATTTCAAATAAAAACTTGAAATATCCTTATTTTCTAAAATAGATATTGTTTTAAATAGATATTAGAAATGCCATTATTTTTTTCAAATAAAGGACTAAAGTAATGAAAAAGGGCTTCAACTCAAAGAGCAATTTTGTCTTTTTAGTTTTCAAATTTAAATTTAAAATTTTCTGTTTGTTCATTTCATAAAAAAATTTAAATAAATAAAAAAGAACATGCATCGGAGGGAAGGGCTCCCTCCCTCCTAAGGTCGCTACCCCATTGTCGGTGGTGTGGCAACAAGGGTTGATGGGTCACTGGTGACTAGGCGAGGGTCGGCCAACGATTGGTAAGGGTTCAAAGGCACTGGGCAAAGGCCAGTGGTGCTTGCCCTAGGCACAGCAAGGATGGGTGACTCTTGCCCAGATCTAGGAAAGGGTCTCTGCCTTCTCCCATTTCCAACAAAGGGTTGCTAGCTCTCGCCGACCTTTGTTGCCACCCCATCAGCAATGTGGCGATGACCACAGGCGGGAGGAAGCCCCTCTCACCTATGTTTTCTAATTAAAAAATTGATTTAATTTAATTTGAATTTAATTTGTGTTTGGATGAAAATATCTCTGATTGGTTGGAAAATTTTGCCGGTTGACAAGTCGACAAGGCTAGGCCTTTGTTTTAAACAACCATAACCACTTCAGGCTGTTCCTTAGGATTGATATAACCACTCCATGTTTTTATTTGAAATAAGATCTATTTCAGACTGTTATTTGAAAAATTGAAAGTACTTTGGACCCTTAGTTGGAATTTTCCCTGAGAATTATTGAGTAGGTCGTATATGGCTTGAACTTAGTTGATGGCATATCCTTTACTAGACATAACACAAGCACAATAATAATTTTAACTATAAAAAGGAGATTGTGACAAGAAAAGGAAGATGCGGTTCCTATTTAAGTAAAGGGAAAATGCCACAAAAAATCCCGAACTATGCTCATTGGGACAAATTTACCCCGAACTTTTTTTCGGGACACGAAAAATCCCAAACTATGCCCGTTGGGACAAATTTACCTCGAACTTTTTTTTGGGACATGAAAAACCCCAAAATATATCCGTTGGGACACATGTACCCTTCGTTATGTTTTCCTTAAAAATCTTACATGGTTGCTAACCGGGACGGACGGACTTGAAACGGCGTTGACGTGGACTAAGTGAAGGAAAAAAATTATTTTTTTAATCTCACTTGACTGAAATATTAGAGAGAATCCTTGGCTTGGGCTCCATCTATCATTCTCCCTCCTTCATGTTCAGAATGCATTGCCTCTGCGGAAGCTCCATGCTCTGTCTCTCTCTCCCTTGGTTTGGGCTCAACACTTCACTGCTCCATGCTCGAGTGCTCGCTCCATCCAAAGTTCCATTTGTCCACGCGATTAACTCCGTTTCCCTCTCTCGTGTTTGCTCTACAAAACTCAATTTAGGGCTTTAGGGTTAGCATCCTTCTTGCTCTCTTCTCTCTCTCTTTCTCTCTCAAGAAGCTTCATTTGTTTGAAGCTCATATGATGGCTGACTGGCTGAAGGCGATTTGGGACTCCGAGGTTTCGTGTGCTGGTTGACCCTGACTCTCAAGGAGGCTTGATTGGACCAAGTTTAAATATTTTGAAGCCGTTTGCTCGTTGAAGGTGACTTGGATTTTGATTAAAGGTTTCCCGGTCATCTCCACGGAGAAGATCGAATTGGCGATTTGGAGCTTTTTTTTAGGGTTTTTTGTTGGTCTTAATTCATCAACGTTCATGTTTGCAATTTCGCTATTGTAGCGAATCGAAGCACGAATTTTTCAAGGCTTGTTTGCTTGTTTAAGGAGCTCAATTTGTGGTTGGAGTGCGAGTGCTCTCTATCTCTCCCCTATTGATTGCTCCACAAGAACTAATGTTATTCTTTCTTTCTTTTATCATTGATAAGATGGAACTAATGCTTTTCACATAGACTATTGAGCCTCTGTTCTATAATCTGATGTCAAATTTTGCAAGTTTTATAATCTATCTCTCCCCCTTGATTGCTTCTCAAGAACTAATGCTATTCTTTCTTTTTTTTCATTGATAAGATGGAACTAATGCTATTCACATAGACTCTTGAGCCTTTGTTCTATAATATGCTATTAAATGCAATTCACAAAGACTATTAAGCCTCAAGTTGTAATTGGAGTATGAGTGCTCTCTATCTCTCCTCCTTGATTGCTCCTCAAGAACTAATGCTATTCTCTTCTCTCTTTTTTCAATGATTAGATAGAGCTAATGCTATTCACATAAACTCTTGAGCCTTTGTTCTATAATCTGCTATTAAATTCTGCAAGTTTTATTTCCTCGATAGAGACCATTTTCTTCATATGCATAGTTGTTAAAAAACGTACTTTGATATTTCTAGGTTGATGAAGAAAGTTAATTTGAGGTTATCTGAAGTTGGGGTTGGGGTTAGGGTTGGGGCTAGGGTTGGGATTGGGGTTAGGGCTGGTGCTAGGATTACTAACCAACGCAAAGTTGAAGGTGAAGATAGGATTAGAGTAAGAGATGAAATTGGGATTGAACTTGAGGTTGACGCTACGGCTGAACTTGAATATTGGGGTGCTAGCCAAAGTGAATATAGCGAGAGTGATGA
The DNA here is from genome assembly GCA_014182735.1 of Corymbia maculata. NCBI lineage: Eukaryota > Viridiplantae > Streptophyta > Magnoliopsida > Myrtales > Myrtaceae > Corymbia > Corymbia maculata. The sequence goes on along the minus strand of CM024692.1, from coordinate 27,982,021 downwards.
TGGCCTTTACTTTGAGAGTGGTGATAGTGAGACTGATGCATTAGGTGGGAGTGATGATGACCTAATCTTAAATGATAATAGGGATTACTTTCAAGTAAGGGAAACGGGACAAAAGGTAGAGATAGTAAGAGAGGCATCATTAGCTATTGATGCAATAGAAGAAGACATAAATGAGGGTGAAGATGATGAGGGCATTGAAGTATATGAAAATCTCAGTCCTTTTAACTATACAGATGAGGAAGTTTGTGACCAAACGAGATCTTTGACTATTAGATATGACCCTAATTGCAATCATACAGAATTATAGTTTAAATTAGGCATGAGATTCAAGTCTTATACTCAGTTTAAGAGCGCAGTGCAGAAATATGCAATCACAAATGGCTACAACATTAGTTGGAAAAAGAGCAAATCTTCAAAGATGCATGCAAAGTGTGTGTTCGGATGTGAATGGTCCCTTTATGGTAGTTGGTTGAAGAAAGAGAATACTTCTGTTATCAAGACAGTTGGAGAAGAACATACTTGTCCCAGAAGCATGAGAAACAAACAAGCATCTTATGTATGGATTGCAGAACAGTTCTTGCCTAATATCAAAGCTAATTTGAAATATATAGCGAAACAATTGCAGGCGGATGCAATGAAGATGTGGAGACTCATAGTCAACAAAAAGATATGTTATAGAGCAATTGCTAAAGCTCTTAAGACCATTAGGGGTCTATTTGCCGAGCAATACAAGTTGTTGACATCTTATAAAGCTCAACTAAAGCAATCTAGTAAGAATAGCACATTTGATCTTATCCTTAGGCACCCATACAATATGTTCAAAAGATTATATGTGGGCTTTGAAGGGCTTAAAAAATGGTTGTTTAGAAGGTTATAGGAAAGTAATAGGACTAGATGGTTGTTTTATTAAAACTGTAGTAAAGCAAATGTTGCTTTGTGCTGTTACAAGAGATGGAAACAATTAAATGTTTTCAGTTGCATGGGCTGTTGTTGAAGCGGAGACACAAGACAGTTGGATGTGGTTCATGAGGTTGCTATTTACAAACCTTCAAGTGGTAGAGGTGATAGTTGGACCTTCATAAGTGATCAACAAAATGTATAATTAGTCTTCATTTTCATTTGTTCCCTCATACTTATAGTTTAATTATAGCTTGTGAGACTTATTAAAGCATTTCAATTATGTCTTGCAGGGCCTTGTCAATGTAGTTTCTTCATTGGCTTTTTGTGCAAAACATAGAAATTGTTCAAGGCATATTTACGCAAACTGGAAAAAATTGCACAAGGGAGAAATGCTTCAAAATTGCTTTTGGAGAGTTGCATATGCCACGCACAACATAATTCAACAAGGCAATTGAACGAATGAAAAATGAGTCTATTGATGCCTATGAAGACTTCATGAGACAAGGGCCAAAGCACTTCTGCAGGGCATTCATAAAGGCTGGCCGGAAATGTGATGCCATTGAGAACAATTTGAGCGAAACTTTCAATGTATATATCCGCAAGTAAAGAGAGATGCCAATTGTTGACATGCTAGAGGGGATGAAAATAACATTGATTGTGAGAATGTATTAGAGAAGTTAGTTATTGGTAGGTTCTAGAGATGAATTATGTCCAAGAATTAGGGTGAAGGTAGAGGAAGCAAAGATGAAGTCTAGATTTTGTGTTGCAAAACCATGTACTAGGGAACAGTTTGAAGTTGAAGTGGATGGCGATAGATTTGTTGTGGATCTCAAAGGGAGGACATGTGCTTGCAGGCAATGGGATATATCAGAAATACCTTGTAGCCATGCTATTTCATGCATCAATTACATGAAATACAAGGTTAATTATTATGTTGATGATTGTTTTAAGAAGGATGCATACGAAAAATGGTAACAATTTCAATTGCCAACATTGAATGGGAATGACATGTAGCCAGTGCCTACTGATGAGCCAATATTACCTCCACCATTTAGAAAGCTTCTAGGGAGACCCAAGAAACAACGCAATAAGCAAGGGGAGAATCCTGAGAAAAGGATAAGAAAAAGAAAGGCCAAAGTTAATCTAAATGCCAACCCCAAAAAAATGACAAAAGTTGGGGTAATCATGTCATGCTCGAGCTGTCATGACTCAGGACACAACAAGAAAACATGTCCTACGCCTCCAGCACCCACACAAATTAAACCTCTAGTAAGGAAAATTATATATATTTTTATATGTCTATTAATTGAGAATATTCATGATAACTTATGTTATTCTTTGCAAGGTAAAAAGGGGAGACCAAGAAAATATCTGAGACTAGTCACAATGGAAGGGACATCATCAGACAAAGAGATACAAGAACTACATCTCTTAGGAGCCAATCCAATGTTATCAGAGCCGAGAAAAGAAGAGTGAGTAGTGATTCACAATAACACATTCTAATTCAGCCATTATTATAAGAATAAAGTGCTTATTATTTATCCATTTATAGGTTCGACAAGGATAGGGATTATATGTATCAGAATCCATCGGAAACTCATATTTTAGGGTAACAACTCGTCAAAGTTTAAGGTGTTTCAATAAATTTGACGTCCATAATCACAATTTGTCTCTTTGAAATTTTTTAGAGTCTTGGAAGTGACAAAATCCATGAAATTCATATTAACAATGTAAATGATGTTCCTAGAGCCTTGACAAGCTAGACAAGAGCCTCTACAAGCTGGACAGACCATTTCTTCACCCAAGATTGTGGATCATGTGAAACTCAAGAATCTGCAAGTTGTGCCCCACAATGATATGCACATGTAAGTTTTGCTAAGTTTGAATGTGCAAAGGTGACTGGTTGCTGCATATTTTGTTGGCCAACATTAATGAATGCATTTTGGACTAATCCTAATAAAAATTTATACTTGCATTTCTATTGTTAAAGGTTGGTTGATTCATATGAGAATTTAATATTGTTCCGACAAGGGTTATGAGGCTATTTCAAACAAATCTATCAATTGAATAATGCTATTGTCATGAAACTAATTCATTTGTTGTTTTCTTACAGAGTATTTTTTGTTGTCATGCCCCACAATGATCTGCACATGTAAGTTTTGCTAAGTCTAAATTTACAAGGGTGAATATTTGCTGCAAATTTTGTTGGCCAACATGAATGAATGCGTTTTAGACTTAACACTAATAGGAATTTATACTTGCATTTCTATTATTAAATGTTGATTGAATGTTGTTGTTATGAAGCTAATTCATTTACTGTTTTCTTACAGAGTATTTTTTGTTGTCATGCCCCACAATGATCTGCACATGTAAGTTTTGCTAAGTCTGAATTTACAATGGTGAATATATGTTGCAAATTTTGTTGGCCAACATGAATGAATGCGTTTTAGACTTAACACTAATAGAAATTTATACTTGCATTTCTATTATTATATGTTGATTGATTCATATGAGAATTTAATGTTATTCCAGCAAGGCTTATAAGGCTATTTCAGACAAATCTATCAATTAAATAATGTTGTTGTCATGAAGCTAATTCATTTGCTATTTTCTTTTAGAGTATTTTTTGCTATTTGCCTTTCTATTAATGCAAGTGTAGCTAATCAGAAGACAGTCCTAATACTAATTTGCTCATTTTTTGAAACATTCCCTGTAATTATTCCATGCAAATGTTTTTCTGTTTTATTTTTTTCTATTTACTTGTTGAAAAGATTCAAACTATCTAGAATGGTTCAGGATGCTATGGTCAAGACTCAAGATTGAAGAGTGCATGAACAAACTTCAAGAAAGATTCTACTCAGTGCAGGCTATATATGGGACAACACTAATATCTTAGTTGAAAAGGCGGTTTTGTTTAATTTTCCTTGAAAAATTATCTGTAATTATTTCACGCAAAAGTTGTATTGTTTTCTTTTTTGGTTAACTTCTTGAAAAGTTACGAACAATATGGAATGGTCAAGAATGTTGTTGGCAAGATTTTCTTGTATTTCTACATTTTAGTGACCAGAAGCAAGACTTAGGTTTTATTCAGGCTCTCTTCTCGCTTCTCTCCATCCTAGTTACTAGGGTCACTTAACCATCAAGTCAATGCACCCTTGAGACCATCCCCTTTGCAATATCAAATCTAGAGCAACGATAATACAAATGATTGAAATAATTTGACTAATGGTGTCAATGTTCATCTTTCTAGTATTCCACAATGATAGGTCTATGTACTCTCTCAAGCACCTTGGAGCTCATTAACAGGTCAATTGTTAAATATATTATGACAAAACTGAACCAACATTTTATGTGCATCTACAAGGGAAAAATATACTTACAAAGAACATTGTTACAACAGCATTTTTCTAGAGTTTTTCTCATCTCTACAACTCCACAAGAGAAATGAGAATTATGCGAATTTATATGCCAACTAATGAAATTATACAACAAATCCTTTGGCAAGGCACAGGCCTACAAATTCTATCCATCTATTCTCAAGTTATTACAAAGACTGAGTTCAAGTATTGCATCCATCCAACATGTCAATGTTGTTGTAGCTATTGAAGTGCAATAGAGGTACGATTGAATTGTGATGAGATAAAAGTATTTGCTGCAAAAGCAAAATGTAGCCACTATATAAGTTCTTCTAGCACACAACTACCCATAAGAGAATTTTAATACTACTCCCAATCAGTGGAGAGTGGTAAGAGGACAACAATATGATCACAAAAGCATCAAAACACTTTTTACTTCCAATTGAATCCATTAACAACTTTAGCAACACATATATAAGGTAAAAGGAATGACTGTCGAAATCATTCCTTTGATCTAGCCAATTGATTTACATGTCAATGACTAAAAATAAATCACCCTCACTCATTCAAAATTACCAACTATGTAGTGAACTCAAGATCAACAGGAAAATGATGCAATATGCAATACACAAAAGCACATAGAGCCAACTCTCATGAGGTCTCAATAGGTATTTAGGATACACATTAATGCTGCACAGGTGTAGTCTTTATAGCAACATATTTTTCATTACTATCAAGAAGCACATGGAAATTCAAGCACAGATTGTTTGTGAATGAGGGCTCAAAGAATTGATGACTTTGAACGGTAGAATCGGACTTTTGAGTCAAGCTAGAAGTGAGAGTTCAATCACAAATGGAGTTCAATTATGAATTGAGTTATTTGGCTCCCTGAGGAGAAACCAAGGGGGGAGAGACAAAGAGCACTCACACTCCAACCATGATTTGAGCTCCTTAAACTAGCAAACAAGCCTTGAACAAATTGTGCTTCGATTTGCTACAATAGCGAAATTGCAACACATGAACATTGGTGAATCGAGACCAACAAGAAACCCTAAAAAAAGCTCCAAATCGCCAATTCGATCTTCTTTATGGAGATGAACAGGAAACCTTTAACAAAAACCCAAATCAACTTCAACGAGCAAATGCTTCAAAAAATTTGAACTTTGGTCCAATTGAGCTTCCTTGAGAGTCAGAGTCAACCAACACAAGAAACCTCAAAGCCCCAAATCGCCTTCAGCTAGTTAGCTAGCAGATGAGCTTCAAACAAATAAAGCGAGAGAGAATCGAGTAGGAAGGATTCTAACTCTAAAGCCCCAAATTGAGTTTTGTGGAGCAAACACAAGAGAGGAAAAGGGAATTAATCACGTGGATAGATGGAACATTGGATGGAGCGAGCACTTGGGCATGGAGCAGTGAAGTGTTGAGCGCCAAGTGAGAGAGACAGAGCATGGAGCTTTTGCAGCGACAGAGCATTCTAAACATGAAGAAGGGAGAACGATAGATGGAGCCCAAGCCAAGGATTCTCTCTAATTTTTTAGTCACGTGAGATTAAAAAAATATTTTTTTTCCCTTCACTTAGTCCACGTCAATGCTGTTTCAAGTCCATTGTCCCAGTCAGCAGCCACGTATGATTTTTAATGGTGATTTTTAACGGAAACATAACAGAGGGTACATGTGTCCCAACGGGTATAGTTTGGAGTTTTTCGTGTCCCAAAAAAAAGTTCTGGGTAAATCTGTCCCAATGTGTATAGTTTGGGGTTTTCGTGTCTCAAAATAAAGTTTGGGGTAAATTTGTCCCAACGGGCATAGTTTATGATTTTTTGTGTCCCAAAAAAAAGTTCGAGGTAAATTTGTTCCAATAGACATAGTTCAGGATTTTTGGTGGCATTTTCTCTTAAGTAAAAGCTCAACTTGCAAACTTGTTGGGTCTACGAGTCCGCAGCAAACTCCACCCTAAATTGCGTTGAAGTAGGAAGCAAAAATCTGCTACAAAGAGCCGAATACTCTAAGAGTAAAGACCCTTTTGATGGATGACATCAATTAAAACCTTGTAGTCGTTTTCAAAAACCGTTGTTCGGATGCCAACATATTGAGCATAATTGTCAGTGAGAAGAGCTATAGCTTTGACTTCCACCATCAAGTTCCACGTTCCTCTTCTTGTAACATAGACAAATGAGCTGCTAGCTGATCAAACAATAGTACATTTTGCTCCTTTATTATCATTTCTTGGACTACCTACGTTGAAGTTCAACCCTCTAACGATGGAGCCAAGATTCTATCCTTTCCTCTTTAGAATATGCTTTTGAATTGATCTCAACTAGGGATAATGACATAAATAGTTCATGAACTTTTGCCCAATATGCAATTTGATTCCTGGGCTTTTAATTTGTTTAATATGGTCCATGAACTTTAGCTCAATGTGCAATATGGTTCTTGAACTACTAATTGTTCAATATAATCATTGATTTTTTTGTGTATATTTAATATAGTTCTTGAATCGTATGAAAATGTTTAATATAATTCTTCCATTAATCAAGGCCAAGGACTACATTGAACATTTTTATACAATTCAGAGAATATATTGAATATGTACCAAAATTTTAGGGACTTCATTGAACATATTAAGAGTTTAGATACTATATTGCATATTGAGCTAAAGTTTAAGGACCGCATTAACTAAAATAAAAGTTTAAGAACCAAATTATATATTGTGCCAAAGTTCAATGATTGCTCGTGTCATTTTTCCTGTCAAATATCGTTTCTTCCCTAGACTTGTTCGAAAATTCCATGAACTCTCGTAATACCAGCTTGACTGCCTATAAGGTATTTGGAGTTGCTTGAGCACGCAGTGTACAAAAAGTTGTCACATAAAGGGCGAAGAGTTTGCAATCCAGGCCCATTCACTATGCAATCTACCTTTGGTCAACTAAGTGGTTTACTGTCTTCTCTAATGATATGAAATTCCAAGCAAACGGGCTAGTACCTTCATTAAATCTAGGCCAAGGGGCAAGATGTGAATAAATTGATTAAGTTTGAAGAGTCTAGGATGTGAGCTAATCAATCTAGATTAGCTCTATAAGGTAAGACATCTCTAATAAATTTTAGCATTTTACATTTTGCTCCTAATCCTTGAGTGGTAACCATTCTCTTGTATTATTGTTAAGGGAAAGATCTTTCTTTGGTATCGCTTGCTGTCTTTTAATATATTTTTATAATATTTAATTGGATAAAAGTCATAATAAAAGTTGCCATTCACTACCTATCATGTAAGAATAGCCTTTTCGCTGTCTCCCGCTTAAAATTTCACTTTTGCTGAAGTCATATTTCATAAAAAGGAAAATGTCATCAAAAACTTCAAACTAAATTACTTAGGAAAATTTTATCCTAAATTTTTTTTGTGTCACCAAAAATCTCAAACTATGCCATTCAGGACAATTTTACAATAAACTTTTTCTTGTGCCATTATGTTACTTGGGAGGTAAACTCTTTAACTAAATAACATTTTCGTCTTTTTACTTTTTCTTTCTTTCTTTCTCATCCTGTTGGTAGAGGGAAGTTGGCGAGGGCCACCCTTGCCAACAGTGGTGTTTGGCAAGGGCAACCCTCCCCGATGTTGGGCAAGGGTCGCCCTTGCCGAGTTCGGCAGGGTCAACCCTCCCTGGCGTTGGGTGAGGGTCGCCCTCGCCTAGTCATGGGTGACTCTCCCTAGTGTCGGGCGAGGGTCGCCCTTGCCGGCTACCGCTGCTAGCAAGGGTGGTGCTCACCGGTTTCCCTCTGCTTTCATGGTAGAGGGGGAAGAAAGAAAAGAAAAAAAGTAAAAAATAAAAAGACGAAATTGCCCTTTAGTTAAAGGGTTTGGAGTAAATGTGTCCCAAGTGACATAGTTTAGGATTTTTTGTAACACAAAAAAAACTCAAATGACATAGTTTGAGATTTTTTGTAGTACAAAAAAAGCTTATAGTGAAATTATTCTAAGTGACATAGTTTGGAATTTTTTATGGTACAGAAAAAAATTTAGGGTAAAATTATCTCAAGTGATATAATTTGAGACTTTTGGTGATATTTTTTGTTCCTAAAATATATGTTTTTTTCAACTTCATACCTAGGCATGGGGGTCATGGCGTGGCATGCCACGAAGCAGTGTGCTCATGGCACTAAGGTTTTTTTTTTTAATCTATATATTGGCACAAAGGACTGCGGTCGTGTTTTCTAGGCAATGTACTTAAAGCGGGTTCAATGGACACGTGTCATCCGCTAAATTGTTAGTTTAAACCTCTTCTTTAAAATATAAATATTAAGCCAGACCATTCAATGGGTCTTTTACCTCTTTCGAAAATTTAAATTTAAATCTTTGGTATGTCCAATAAATTCAACCTTCGGTATTTCACATAAAATTTAAACTCACGCCCCTAAACAGACCAAATGTTTTGAAAATTTATTTTTCTCAATATTTTTATTCTTTTTGCACGTGGAACATGCACTCTTCTACTAATTTATGGGGGAAAAGTATCAAAAAAAAAAAAAATTCTAAACCTATTATATTTATACTAATTTAATTTTAAAATTTTTGATGATACAAATTTAATTTTGAACATTTTAATTTGATACCAATTCAATCATAAACCTTTTAATGGTGTCAATTTAGTTGCAAACTTTTTCAATTAGTATCAATTTAATTATAAACTTTTTGATTTTGTATCAATTCAGTCATTCCCATTAATTTTGACTAAATTTTACCAACGTGGATGCTGATTGGCTAAGGCATTACTAGCATTGATGTTGATAATTTTTAATGATTTTTAATAAATTTTTAATTTTTTTATTGTTTTTTATGTTTTTTTTCCTTTCTTTTTTTTCTCCCCTCCCTCTTTCTTCTTCCATTGGGTGGTGGTTGGCCAAGCTAGCCTAACCAAGGAGATGTTAAGCCCTAGCGAGGGGGCTGCCCTAGTCTAGGCAGGGTTGGCCTCGCCTAGGCTAGATTCGACGTTGCTAGCTTGGCCAAGGTCAATGGCCAGCCATTTGGAGAAAAACAGGAAAAAAATTCAGAAAAATAAAAAAAATCGAAAAATTATTAAAATTTGATCATGTTAGTGTTGACAATGCCACATCAACCGACTGGCATCCACATCAACAAAATCCTACCAAAATTAGCTAGAAGAACTGAATTAGTATTGAGTCAAATAGTTTATGATTAAATTGATAGTAATTGAAAATGTTTAAGATTAAATTGGCATCATTAAAAAGTTTAGGATTGAATTAGTACAAAATCAAAAGGTTTATGATTAAATCAGTACCATTAAAATGTTTAAAACTAAATTAACACAAATATAACGAGTTTATGACTTTTCTAACATTTTTCTCCTAATTTATGAGAACATAAATCTATAAACTATGAAAACAAATCATCACATTCACACAATCTCTCGACCCAAAAAATATAGGTTTTTGTGTATCCCATAATTGTCTAATGGGTAAAATAGGAGAAGTGCCGCACCAAATTGGGGCTAACCAAGTACTCAAAAAGTACTAACCACCCCATAGCAAAAACATAACAAAAGGAAAATAATGTAAAACACTTTGATGTACTTGACTAAAGTTGGGCCGATTCTCTTCAGAACTATTGACATGACAAACATGTGGCTAATCTTTTAACCGCCACATTATTACCACACCGCCATGTCAGTATCTGACCGAAAAGTTAGTCAAGTTTCGATCAAAATACATTGATTGCAAAAAAAAGAAAAGAAAAGAAGAAGATAATATTGCATAGGAAGTACTATTGTACCTCATAATCTCTAACCATTGCACAATTTGTCAAGTGAATAAGTTTAATCGATGCTGCTCATTGTCGACAAAAGAGTACGGAGGGGCAAAAGAATCATAGCAATACTCCTTTGCTGCCCTAATCATACACATACCGTCTAAAGATTGCGCGTATTGACCTAGGGTTATTACCCATTGAACTTCGACTTTAAAAGTCTCCAGGGTAGAGAATTCACTTCAGGATGAGCGTGCAAGTCAGTGCAGAGCAGCCCTATTATTGTCATGGTGCAAACGTCCCCTTTTCACAAGAGGGTCGGTGCATAAGCTTTCTCTGTTTTGAACTCGCAGGCGAGGCTAATCACATCGATCGACCATATTCGGCGGCATAGTTTAATCCATCCTTAGTTTGCACGTGTCAATGTCATCGAAGAGGCCTTAACCTTCTTCTTTTTTCCCTTCAAAAAATGAAGAAGACAATAAGAAGAAAGTTAAAAAGTGGAGAGAGAGAGAGAGAGAGAGAGAGAGAGAAGAGACAAAAACGGTCACGAACTTCGAGGAACTCAAATCTGGCCGTAAGTCCAAAAGTCGCATCGCATATATGAGGGAGAGACTGCGCTTCGTGTCATCGGACAGGCCAACACCGAACCAAGACAGACGCTCCCCCACCGTCTGCGACTTTCACGTCGGAGAAACCGAAGGCACTTCCCCATTCCTCCAAGGTACTCTCTCGCTCTCTCTCTCTCTCTCTCTCTCTCTCTCTCTCCCCCTTCCCTTCTTCTTCTCTAGATCTCATCCCGCACGCAACTCAGAGATCAGTCAAATAAGCAAGAACTCGCGAGTAGATACGTTTGTGCGGCTATTTAGAGCGTCCTTTCTTTTGAATTTAGAAGGGACTCGAAGCCCAGATTTCTCTGCTTTCTTGTCTACGGATTTGGTGCTTAAAGTTCTTGCCTTTTTTTATAATCTGCTTCCCAGTTTTTTCATTTTGGTGGTGGTCATGGTCTTTTGTGTCGGATGGGTCCGAAGAGACGTTGGAGAGTTCCCTCTTCTGCTTAGAGGTGAAAAGACAAGTCTATCCCCCCTGCCGGACCGATTCTGATATTTCCATTCCCACCGATTCTGTTTCCCTACCGGGCTCCGATTCTTTTACTCTTGGCCACTTCCCATTTAGTATTAAAGCCGCAACTGCTTTAAGGGTTCAGTGCAATCTAAGATCTCGTCTCATTCATACCACTGAAATCTAGAGCGTTTCTCGGTTCATCTGGCTTGTTTTTCTCTAGCTTTTGCTTTTCTAACCTTCATTTTCGATTGATTTTCACTGACGTTTGAAGGTAAGGTTGCGAAAGAGGGAGACAAAATGGTGGGGATGGTGGTGAAGAAGCAGCCCTCTCATCATTCGCAGTGGTGGTGGCTCGACAGCCATCACAACGCCCCCAAGCGTTGGCCATGGCTTCAGTCCACACTATCAGGTACGAAACAGGGGGAAAAAAAGAAGAAAATTTCACAATCTGGTTACTGATTTTTTGCTCTGTGATCTCTGCCTCCGAATTTGAAATTGCTAAGAAACAAAAGAGAAAAGGAGAAAGGAAAATTAAGATATGGCTGACAACTCGGCTGTTTTTGACCGTTGGGAAGTGTGTCCTTCTCTAGTTTTGTATTTGAAATTTCGAATTCTTTTTGTTTCTTTCAGTGCCTACCTTTTCTGGTGGGGTATATGTATTGACTGGTAAGTGGAAAGATCCACAAGCAGTGATGGTTGAACTTGATGTTGGGTTTGTCTTGTTGGTAGATTTCATTTGCGTGTACTGCTCAGAAAGTCCATGATCTATATTCTATGAAGGGGAGAAATTTGCAGTATTTCACGGCGGGACCACTGTGACCTTCTACGATATTAATTAGATATAGTAGTGGCGGAGGTGCTGGAGCCATGTGAGGGTCGCAGAGCCTTCCATTTCCACTGCTGGATCTCCATCCACTGTATGATATTTTCGGTCTAGACATGTCAATCTCACCAGCACGTGACCTTCTTTTGTTTGTGTGCATGTGAGAGAGAGAGAGAGAGAGAGATTACAGTGATGGAGGGTGGTCCTCACCACAGAAATCACTGGTGGCTGCAATTTTGTTACAAAATGGGCTTTAAAGAAAGGAGATTTCCTGAATCTAGGCCCAGGATTCACACTCTCGTCTTGTGGCTCTCATTTTCTTTCTGTGGATTTATGGGGACTCGTTTTTGCGGCAACTTTTGTGGCTGCTGATGTCATGATTTGCATGAAACTTGGCCCGTGACATTGTTCCTTTTCTTCTCTTGATTCGGCTTGATATTGCCAAAGCCTGTGGATGATGCCAGTTTTGGACCCTTTTAGTCTAGGCAGATGTATAAGTAACTATGATGCTGCACAGTTTGATTTATAACGACAGCTCTTTTCTTTTTAGTGATAAATTTAATTTAATTTAAGTTATGGACACTGAGCATATCTCATGTGGAAGCTGGATTTATTTCTTTGGATGTTCTGTTCTGTTCTGTTACCTGAGACCCACAAGGCACTCTTTAATCAGTCGTTCATTATTAGCAGTGGTCTATGAAATTTCACTCATCAATTAGTCGTTACTAAGATCTCTCTTTTATGGCCTAATGATCTGTTGGGCCCATGACAATCTAGTTAAAGACGAGCTTTCCTAAACATGATGATGAATCTGTTGATGGAAAGCTTCAAGGTAAATTACATTATTTTCATCTGCTATTTCCGTTGTGTTCTGGGGCCTACATGTTTTCTATGTGCTGCTTCTATCTTACTTGAAGCATAATCACAAAGAGACTGGCTTCTTGTTTGTGAGAGTTGATGGGTCCATTTTTGTTGATAAAATATTGTGGTCATCAATAATCCGGATAAATTGCTGCTAGTAAAGTAGTTGTCATGTTCAGCCTTCACAGTGGAGCTTCCTTATTTTAATTGAATCAATCATAGTATTGTAGACTGGGCTGCTCTAGGAATTTTGGATCGCAAGTGAAATCCATAAAATGTACATATAGTTTATCAGGTTTGTCATCTCTTTGTAGTGTCCTAGAATTTTGTGCAATATTCTTGGACAGAGTAGCAGTCCTGAACCTGCTGACTAAGATTGCTCTCTGTCCCTTTATCCAGAGCTAGATGACAAGACGGAAGCAATGCTGAAGCTGATCGAGGGAGATGCGGACTCTTTTGCACAGCGAGCGGAGATGTACTACAAGAAGAGGCCCGAGCTGATGGGCATGGTGGAAGATTTCTACCGTGCGCACCGCCTTTTGGCTGAGCGGTATGACCAGCTCAAGTCTGAAGCAGGGACTCGCCTCCTGACAACGGTTGGGTCACCATTTTCCTGTAACAAGTATCGCCATGAGAAGTCAGTGTCGTCAATGGACCAAAACTACGACAGCTACTCCGACTCCTTTGAGCACGAGGAGAGCACCGAATCCGAAGTCGACGATCCCGAGGAAGAGGAAGAAGTAACCGGACACATGCGCCAGGAAATCAAGACTGCAGGAGACAGAATTGAATATAAGCCCCCCCAGGAGAACGAAACCGCGGTTTCTCTCAAAGAGGCAAAAGAAGAGTCAGGATCGAGCTGGTTCAGCGAGGACAAAGTGAAGAAGCTGAAGGAAGAAATAGAGCGGCTTAAGGAAGAGAACGACATGCAGAAGGAGAAGCTGGTGCAGAAGGATGAAGAGAAGAGGGAGGTGATAAGGCAGCTGAGCCTGACTGTGGGAGTGTTGAAGGATGAGAACGTAAGGCTCAAGAAGCACATTGTTGCCAGAGAAGCCAAGAAGTTCAACCTCTTTGAGTTTGACAAATTGAAGGGTGGATTTCTGGGGAAGCTGTTCAATGGGTCTTCAAAGTCCCCTCCCACAGTTGTTGTACCTCTGTAGATGGGCATGTCTTGTAACATAATTTATTGTACTAATCAGTAGAGGAACATGTACTAAAGAGTGCTCTAAAATCAAGACTCAAAAAGCATAGCTAGGGTCAGAGTTAAAAAGTAAGGTGTCTTTTTTCCAATCATCAGGGTTTGCTTTCGTAGGATCAGGTTGTAATATCTATGTAATCTTTTTACAGCTGTAGTAGCTTAAATGATATGTGACATGATTAGGCCAGTCTTATCATATTGTCAAGCGCGCATGTGCTGTTGCCAGATTAAAATCATTAATCAATCCAAAGAGACAAGTTGTCCTTTCACTATTTCCAGCAGCATTTCCCTCTTCCGGACTTAACTAATCCCACCGTTACTTTCTCTCCCTGATAAAGGCTGCCGCTTTTTAATTTCCTTATCTTTCCCAATGACTTGTCGGTTGGATTATAATAGCCCCTGTTGATTTCTTATGATGTGAATTTCCCTAATGTGTAAGCTAAACGGTTAAAACGACAAGGCGAAGTAGCCAAAATACAAACCACTTCTCCAGAATTCAGGGTCTGCTGCCAGAGAGCACAGGAATTGGAATCATAAGTGAATTTACTACAGTGAAGCGACAGTGGCGATGCTCAAAACATATCAATACCAACAAAGAAAGATGAACAAGGAGCACATGCCAAGTAACCCCCAACCACTCCCAAAAGGGCCTGCATGGGGCTCACTGGCTCTTTGTTTTCTTCTTTGGCAACCATCTTCCCATTTAGAAAAGAGCACAAAAAGAACGGTTAACTTAAAGAATAGCGATTATTTTTATATAAGCAGGGGATAGAATTGCTGTCCTATGACAACTTACATTTGTGCCATACACTTCATTCACCAAGAAAAAAGAATTATGAGATAATAACAGGTACTCTGAATCGTAAAAGAGCGAATCTTGAATCTACAGTGACGAGAGTAAAGCAAAAGCACCCACTTGTGCGACACTGCAATTTTCGCCTCACAGAACAGGAAGCAACACCAAGCACAGTGCTACTGACAAACAGAGGACGACCCCCACGAACGAATTCGCAACCCTCGGCGAGGACGAGATCGGCAAGGCCCCGGACGGAGGCAAAGCGTTGGGCCCAGGGGCGAGCATGTCGTCCGGGTTCGGCGGGCTCGGGCTGGACGGAATTATGGGCAGCGTGGACTCGCCGGGGGCGGCCGCCTC
The DNA here is from genome assembly GCA_014182735.1 of Corymbia maculata. Taxonomy (NCBI): domain Eukaryota; kingdom Viridiplantae; phylum Streptophyta; class Magnoliopsida; order Myrtales; family Myrtaceae; genus Corymbia; species Corymbia maculata. The sequence goes on along the minus strand of CM024692.1, from coordinate 27,966,907 downwards.
GCTGCCGGGGGACGGGAGCAGCGGGGCGATGTCGGGGGACAATGCCGGGGAGGGGGAGAGAGGGGAGGACGGGAGGAGCGACGGGGCGGCCGAGATGGTGGTGGAGGGGGAGGACTGAGGGGCGACGGCGGGCAGCGTTGCTGGTGCTGCCGAGATGGTGGAGATGAGCAGCTTCTGGGGCGAGGCAGGGGAGGCCAGAGAAGCACAGGACAGCCAGAGCACGAGCATCGCCAGGAGCGACCCGAGAGGAGCCATTGGAAGATGAAGTGGCTGGAGGTCTCTTCTCAGGAAACTCTTATGAATGTATGAGCCACACTCAGAGAGAGAGAGAGAGTAGAGAGATGATGTGAGAATTATGAGGAGAATGTGATGAGGTTATGATTGAGCACCATTATAGGCAGAGAGAGACAGAGAGAGAGAGAGATGGATCACGGAGAGGACAGAGGAGGGGTTATTGGGATCCGCCTGTGACGATCCACAGCTCCGCAAGGCGACGCTTTCCCCCGCTAGATGACAAAGCGGGCGTGTGGTTTTTTTCTCTCCAGCAGCACATGAACGTGTGAGGTGTCTTTCCCAACCTTTTCTTCCCCGAGTTATAAATACTGAAAATACTCATCATGAAGAAGACCGATGTTTTCTTCCCCCTTGTGAATTTCAATTGGATCTTTTCGACCTCCCCAAAAGAAAAGATCGAATGGAATCGCTTTACCCCTCTAAAATATGACAAGAAATTATTAATAAGGGTTAGTACACAGTACAGCATGCGGCTGATCCCATCGGCACCATCCGATGGCATTATGCTCAGAAAAGAACAGTAAGCCAGAGCAGCTAATGTGGCTCCTTGATTCATTGTAGTAGGCCCGGACAAGCGCAAAGAAGATGCGAGCACGACTGGCAGCCTGGCTTTTGGAATCTGCATGGATGGATACCTCCACCTCAATCATGGACGAAGTTTTCGGCCATTTCTTTCTTTTTGGGTTTCATGGTTGCCTTGTCCTTTCGACAGATAAGAGACTCTGCAGCTTGGTCGAAGCAAATCTGCAAATCTGATGATTTTGCATCGTTTTGTGATGAATTTCTTTGAATATTGCCGGAGGAAGTCTATAAAATTTGGTTTATTGGTTGATGTGACAAATCATGGCGCGACTTTTGAAGCTAGAGTTGTCGATTCATATCATACCATGCATCGTATGTTCATGTCATTATCAAAATGTTTCATCAAGATTCAAAATGCCTTTCGACTTAAAAATTGAGATGGGAACTCATTGGCTTCTACTAATTTCATGAGTTGATCCTTGGGTGCACGATGTTGATATTGGATTGGATTGGATATTGGGACAAAAAGTCTTAGTTGATGCTTAATTGAGAGATTGATGTCAAATGAGGTGAATTCATGTTAATAACAGTTACTATTGTTAACGCATGTTAGTAGAGGGCTTGTTAGAGGGTCATCATCTTATAATGAATCGAAGATGAAGTCGACTTTATTGACTTATCTTCTTTCAAGGGTGTTTCTACTTACGAGAATCACTAACGGTAGTCCCTCCAGTGAGAGTGCTTAATCTAGCTATATTTCTTATTTTAATGTGCTGGTATTTGTATACCTCATACATCTCGTACTCCTCATTCCAAGTTCAATCTTTTTCTTCCAATAAGGTGAAAATACCTTGAAAATTTTACATTCCAAAGTTCAGATAAGGATTTACTTAGGTCTGTGGAAATCCTAACTAAAAGAAGTGTTTTCATCCACTCACGTACATTGGTAAGGGCTCAAAAGTGATCGATTTAAAACCTATCTCGATATGTCATGCGATTAATGAATTGAGGACATTATAGTAGATATGGAGACTAAGTCAATCTTTTTACAGTGAAATGAGATTTCTCATGCCTACAACGCACATAAAATTATCAAAAAAATTGAAAGTTTGAAAAGCAAAAAAAGCACAAAAAAGGAATGCAAAAGTGCCCTAGACTGCCGCTTGTACTTTTAGGCCCTTTCCTTTCCCTTTTTATCTCATTTTGGTACAAAAAGTTCTTTCCTTTTCCTGTATGGGCTCTCCCAATAATTGAGAAAAAGTCTATTTTTTAGTTTCTATGTTATGCTCTTCTTATGGGCCATTCGATCTCTTTCTTTGCTTCCTCTTGGGCCTAGAATTGGACGTGGGCCACCGGCCCATCAGCTCGAAAGTGTCCAAACCAACCTTCCATCAATTTTTACAGGAAATGACACGTGACGAGAAATCATGCCATGCCTTTCTTCTTTTGTCACTCTTAACAAATCGTGACTCGGGCCCAAACCCGAGTTCTAATCTGAAATCGAACCGGCCCGAATTCGAGTCGTACAAATTTTGATTCACGCAACAACGTGCAGTCTGACCGCATTGACTTTCCATTTTGATTGAATGATAAAGCCGGATTGAGTGATTATTGATTGTGCATGACTTAATTTTGAGGCCAATCACAAACGTTCCTGCGAATAAAAGCATTTTAATCAACTCTTGTCCTTTCATCTAACTAAACACGACCCCACTAACCAAACGTTACAATCACGAAATCGAGAGGAATAAATGTATTTAACAAGTAAGATCCCGTTTTTCAACTATTGCAATCAAGCCTCGTTCAATAAGCATGTTTAATATTTTCGAGACGACAAATGGTAAATTTACCGCCATTATAAATTCATTCAAATGGCTAACAAATCATCTCTAAATATATATACATTCATTCCATATAAACCCTAAAGAAAATCATTAACATGCTTTCTTCGTATATGAATATTACCCGTGCATGACCCGGGTAATCTTCCGTAGTTATACAAAGTTACAACATAAACAAGGGGCCTTTCTGAGATATGATGACGACTTTTGGTGAAATCATGCGATGTTTTCTTCCAAGTTACTTCATCTGGGTCCCCAGACCGATGCCTCTTTTGCAACGTATGTCGCATGAATGAATGATCACTCATTGAGTTCTAAAAACAGCTTGTGATGGTTGTAAAGATATGAGTCATCAACTAGGAACAAGTCCTAGAGTATGAAAGATATCAGATCCTAGGTTAGGTGAAGTGCATGTAGAGATCATCCAAGATACGCTAAAGAGGGAGGTGGGGAAAAGAATAGACTGATATTTTTTTCCAACTTACTAGCTAGTTTATAGAAATAAACATCGTTTCCAACGTAATTCATGTGGGTAAGTCCGAGTCTAGGAAAGAATATGCTTGCCTGGGTTCGCCCAATCGGCGGTTTAAATCGTAATGAGTAAATTTCAAATGTTATTTAACATACGCTTGAAAAAGGGTATCGATCGACATTTCAAATTATTTTTGAGGCGCCTCGAAGAATCACGAGAGCATTCGCCTGATCATGAATTATGTTTTATCATTCTTCCTCGTTGAAAATAATAAAATAAATAGACTTGTGAAGTCAACCATCACATGGCATTTCCTAGATAATTAGATACATGATCTCTTGATGCTATGAATTTATTATGTATATTGAGATATTCTGGATATTCTGGATCATATCTAGAATGTCAGATCCAGAATATCCAGAATATCTCAATATATCTAACATGATACGTTAGAAAATGATGCAAATAGACATCATCATCCTTGTCTACATGATGAAAATGACTCGATGTATAGGTAGAGAAAAAGGAAAAGCAAACAAACGTGACAAATACTATAAGAACAATGAGTGGCAAATCTATCCATTTCCATGTTATTTTTTGAAGCTTGGAAGGAAGGATTGAATGCACTTTCCCAGGAATTTCATTGTTTCTAATGTTTGACTAGGTTTTCTTTCGATCGGTGTGGTGGGCTTTCTCTATCACACCGATGCAACGAAGCACAGAAATGAAATTATTTGTCTTGCTGCACACATAGAAAGTACTTTAAATTACTCGCCATCGGATTGCTTGACAATGTTTTTTTTTTTGGCTCGGGCCGGAACTCGTTTGGTAATATTAAAAGCAAGTGTTGAAAATTTAATTACTGAATTTTAAGTAGTTGATCTAAAGTGCCCGAAGATAAAAATAAATAAGTCATATGATTATGATAACTGGATATCCATGAGTCTCGTATATGAAGTTCTTACCAAAGATACAATGGCGTTTATCAACAGTAGATTTCCCCTCAGAGATGGTACCAAGGCCTAGATAATGGAGATGACTTTTTTCGTCCCCAAAAAAATGCAACCACATATAAAATCAATACGAAATATTCAAAAAAAAAAGTGAAAATGAAAAAGAAGAAATTCTTTTATTTCAATAAGCATTACTTCCGAACCCTCCTGGATTCAATCCAAACCTGATCTGAATAACCATCCACAGAGATTACTATATGGACCCACCACTTATGTATTAAAGTCTCTTCCTCAACAAACACGATCCGACTCAATTCTAATTTAACGTGGTTCTCGCCCTTTAGACCACATTAAAGTTCACACACGACCTTTTCTCAAAAAGGATATTTGCACCTATTAAAGTTCTTGTTCGGCACGGCGTCAACCTCGTAAATTCAATGATAGACGAGACTACCGGGCCCATCAACAACAACTAAAAATAATTAATAAATAAATAAAAACAAACCACCAGAACAAAAGAGAAAAACAAAAATAAGAAAAGATGAAAGAGACGTCATTCGACACCGTCCGTCCCGTTGTCCGCGCACGACTAATTTTGCTTTTGCAATTGTGGTGCCTGATGTTTCGAGAGCGCACGTGGAATTGACTAAATTTATAAAAAAAAAAATTATAATCTCTAGCACGCCAATTATTATTCTTTTCAGATCTGTAATCACTCCCCTAGATAAACTATCTCTAATTGTCGTACGTTTTATCAGTGCTCTTGAAATACGTGTTAACACAATTTATTATATGTGATAGGACGAAGTTTTTGTTATTTTAATATATTGCGAATACAGTTAAAAGCTTACATTATTGTGTGCTGCGATAAATCGACTTGATCGTAATGACTAGATTCGCAATTGATTCGAGCGGATTTGCTTTGAAGCACTGTATATTGACAAATTAGCAAGTAATTTAGTAAATCCTTAATCCAAATGAAGGAGAATTGATGAAAAAAAATTACTTATTTTTCCACATTTAAGCTTCTATAGACGTATAAACAACTATCATGAAGTGAAGCACTTCTTGCTTATGAGGACGGTCCAAGACGTAACCTTATGAAAGGTCGCATGTACAATTTTTGTTGATGGACATAGGACACAAAGTTCCTTCCGCAAGTTTGCAACGCCTATGTTATCAAGCGACTTAACACCTACAAGCATAAGTACGGCTACATAATTGCTCGGAAAATCTTGCATTATTACAGTTAAATATAAATTAGAAAAGACAATTAGAGAATTTCTATATAATTCGATATATCATAATAAATAGTGCATCATGTTATATTAGTCTATTTATAGACTTTATGATGGACTATCGAATGTAACATATATTAATCAAGATATTGCACAATCTTCAAAGATACAAAAAATTAATGAAAATATCATAATTATCCTTAATAATTATAATTATCTCTAACCGTTACAATGATAATAGGCTCCACGGAAATGTCTGTATCCGTATGTTTCATATCCTTAATTTATTTAGTATCTTTATCTTCATTAGAGAGATGGAAAATGCCTTTTAGAAGTTTTGCAACATCCCGATGAAGACCTAGTCGAAATTATTTTAAGGGATTATCCATTATTTCTTGGGCAATCACCTTAAATTTTCCAAAGCTGATCGATTTCTTGTCTTGTCTTGGCCGTCGCTCTCGTTGACAATAACCATCCGATCACGGTGGTCCATTCGTTCTACACGTGGAAATCAACGGATTCGACGGTCTAGATGCGGTACACGGCACATGTGCATCACACGACCGATCCGCCTGATTATTTTTTTTCCCACGGGGAGGACCCACCAAACCCTGAGAACGTCCTGCCCTTCAAAGCTCCACATAAGCCGCCTCAAGATAAATCACCAACTTCGGTCACCCTTCCCGTTCAGACATCATCGTCATCGCCCGACACAAGAAAAAATATCACCTCCTCTCACCATCATCCCGCCAAAGCCACAGAGATAAAGATGACAGAACGAGAAGCCGCCGTCGTCGTCGTCGGAGCAGGCCCGTCGGGGCTCGCCGCGTCGGCGTGCCTCAAGACCCTGTCGATCCCCCACGTCGTCCTCGAGCGAGAGGACTGCTTCGCCTCCCTGTGGAAGAAATACGCCTACGACCGCCTCCACCTCCACCTCCGCAAGCGGTTCTGCGAGCTCCCCCACATGCACTTCCCCCCGGAGTACCCCGAGTACGTGCCCAGGGACCAGTTCCTCCGTTACCTGGACGACTACGTGGCCCGCTTCGGCATCGAGCCGGCCTACGGGAGGTCCGTGGAGTCGGCGGTCTACGACGAGGGGGACGGGAGGTGGAGGATCGGCGCGAGCAACTTGGTCTCCGGCGAGGTCGAGGAGTACCGGTGCCGGTTCCTGGTCGTGGCCACCGGCGAGACGACCGACCCCTTCGTCCCGGAGGTGGAGGGAATCGAGGGTTTCGGCGGGAAGGTGATTCACTCGACCCGGTACAAGAATGGGAAGGAGTTCGTGAACAGCAGGGTTCTGGTGGTCGGGTCGGGGAATTCCGGCATGGAGATCGCCCTGGACTTAGCCAACCACGGCGCAAGAACCTCCGTCGTAGTCCGGAGCCCGGTAAAAAGCTTCGCTTTTGCTTTCCCATTATTTCTTTACAAAGAAAAAGTCCTATACGTCTCAAATCTTGCTTGTTGCTGGTTCTGATAGAAGAATCTGCATCCAACATGACACGAGATCAAACCATTAGCGTACGTTTCGGCCTGTGGAATACGCAAAAACTGTGTCTCGACACGTTAACCCGAAAGCATCGTCCGTTTCGAGAAACAAGAAGGCGAACATCATTCATTCGCGGCCCCCATTTCTGATGCCGCGCCATGTCGCGACTTCATCTTCCTCGTCCGTTTCGAGAAACAAGAAGGCGAACATCATTCATTCGCGGCCCCCATTTCTGATGCTACGTCCTTTATCATACGCAGGGACATGTGCTGTCGAGGGGGATGGCGAATCTGGGCCTGGCGCTGATGAAGTATTTCTCGCTTGGCATGGTGGACTCGCTGCTGGTGCTGCTGAGCAAGCTGGTCTACGGGGACATGTCCAAGTACGGACTGAGGAGGCCGAGCGAGGGTCCTTTCTACATGAAGAACGAGTACGGCAAGTACCCCTTCATCGACGTCGGCACCTGCCGGAAGATCAAGTCCGGCGAGATCCAGGTAACGCGATTCGATCTCTCTCCGGCTCGCTTTCATTGTGGTAGATTACGTCATGGTTAAATCAAGATTAGTATGAATCGACCTTAATTTCTTGTGAAGGTCGAAAAAATAAATCCCACTTATTTGACTCGCGACGAGTTTTACTTATTATTAAAAAAAACCTGGTCAGCTTGTAATGATATTTTATCCGTTGTCGACCCTAGTTGGATCTTATGTCGGTCGCTACAGACATAGACAAACAAGAAGAAGTTATGATGGTCTACAAAGCTTAACTTAACTTGCAAGCCAATAAGCTTTTCAGGTTGACGAAATCAAAAGTCTCTACCGTCCCGTTCTTCACAACGCTCATGTAATTGAGTAGTTCTAGCATACACGGTCGGCCGATCGATGTAGCAAATTTGCTTTCTTTTCCACGAGTGGCCTTGATGAGCGAATGATTTAGGGGTTAAACTTAAAAACCCTAAATCAGCAGAGATTGAGACTGATACTTATTTAAAGTTTTAAATTTAATCTACATATGTCAATTTGATCTCGAACTTTTCATTTTTTTGCTAATTACGATCCTAGACATTCGTGTGAAATTTCAATACATTCCTTTTGGTTACTTTTAATTAGAAATTGACGCAACATCGATTCCTTCAGAAATTTTTGAGTCAGAATGACTGCATTGAAATTTTATACGGAGGTTTATGGTTAAGTTTAGAATCAAATTGATTATATGTACGATAAATTTAAGGCGGACCAGATAGTTGTCCATTAAAGTGTGCGGTCCAGGCATGGGGACATGGATCATCAACAGACTTTTGTGATGGAAACTTTTTGCGGGGCAGGTCCTGCCGGCGTTGAGGAGGGTGGAAGGGAACGTGGTGGAGTTCGAAGACGGCAAGTGTCATCCCTTCGACGCCGTCGTCTTCTGCACTGGCTTCAAGCGGTCCACTCACAAATGGCTCAAGGCACGTAGCCCTCCCACATCCACACGAGATCGATCGATTTCCTATCTATATTCCAATTTTTATTTATCCGATTCGACTTTTATAATGTGAGATATCCTAAATTTTTTTTTTTTTTTTATTTTCATAGGGGGATGATTACCTGCTGAACGAAGATGGGATTCCGAAACCGAGCTTCCCAAATCACTGGAAGGGCGAGAAGGGTTTGTATTGCGTCGGGCTGTCGAGGAGAGGATTCTACGGAGCCACTTGGGACGCCCAGAATGTCGCTGATGACATCAAATCCCGAATTTAATTTCTCCTTTTATTCTTGATTTTCTCTCTACTCCATATCATGCTATTGTTATAATTATTACCATGAATATCTTGGATTTTGCAAAGCTTGGATTGAGCTTTATATCCGCGCCAAATAAATAATATACTAATGCAACTAAATTGATGAATCGATGCTATATAAAGGTCTTTCGCTTTCAAGGAGTTTGAGAGGCTTTGGATTCTTCGAACGGGCCTCACAGCATAGGCGAAAGCCCGTGATGGTATGACTTTTTGTGGGAAGGGGGGAAGTCAAGGAAATGGTCCACCCCAAAATTGGGAACTCCTTTTTAGGATTATTATATTATTTCGAGATCTATAGAAGTCCGACCGGGTGCAACACGGGCCGCGGTGGGGATAGGGGTGCCGGCCTTTCGGGCTAGGGGGGCCCATGGGGCCCCAAAAGGTTGTGCCCGGCCCGGCCTGGGGCCTCGGCACTAGCAATTACCCAAATTAGCCTTGCCAAGGATCGAATCATCAAAACAATCATATAGCATAATCCGGTTCATTCGTAATTATCCATTATAGACAATAAATATAAAAAGTGAATTTCCAGCTATGGAACTTCTCGTTCCCATATGTGAAATAGGTTGTTGGGAAACTTTTCTTTAACCTGATTGAAAAAATCAGGTCAACCTAGCATACACCCTATAGTGGGGTTGGATCATACTCAATTCGACTTGACCCGGGAGAGACAGAAGAGCCCTTTTTTTCAATTATCATTTATGAGTAACCATTATATAAGTATAGAGTAATAGCTAAAAATGAGAAATATTGCGGTGATCATCTTGGAACAAAATGGCGAGTATAAAAAGCTTAGGTTTTAAATTATTGGCAATCTCTGCATAATGTCTGTAGTTGAGTATGAGAAGCCATTATTCTGACTTTGGCTTTCACCTTTTATGACATGAAAAAACACAATAAAAAGCGTATAAAATCCTTAACATATGTTATTATTTCTCATTTTATTGGAGTTGGGGATATCTTTTAATTTTTTTCACAACAAAAAGCAAAATTCATTTTTAGTGTTTCATAAGATCCAACCCCCCCACCCCAATAAGTTATTATTTCTCATTCTATTGGAGTTCGGGTTTTTTTAAATAAAATTTTACGAGAAAAAGTAAAATTCAATTTTAGAGTTTCATAAGATCCAAAAATCCCCCCCCACATAAGTTATTATATCTTATTCTATCATTGGGGATGTCTTTTTTAATTATTTTTTTACGAGAAAAAGTAAAATTCATTTTTAGGGTTTCATAAGATCCAAAAACCTCTCCATAAGTTATTATTTCCCGTCCTATCGGTATTGAGGATGTGTTTTAATTTTTTTTTTACAAGAAAAAGTAAAATTCAATTGTTAGGTTTCATAAGATCCAAAAACCCACTATAAGTCCCCGCCCAATCAATCAGTTGTGATTATCCTTGGGATTCGATTGGTTCGAGGAGCACCCGACTGCCTCATGTGCCGAATCCAAGGAAGAGAGGAGACAAAAGAAAAGGGGTACATCGGTCAAGGGAACGAGGACATGTCGAAGACTTACCATGGTCTCGATTCATTCGGGAACGAGTTACATCACATTAAAAATATATATATATGGGGATCCAAGTCCGGTCCAAACGTATTACTTTCCGAAGTACATCCAATGTTCGGCCAAAGAACGAATTTTTACTCCTTGCCAGCAACTTTCCCTCGGGATTGGAGCAGGGATTAAACAAATGGGCCGTCCAATCGGCGGGCGGCGCGTGCGACAGAGGAGAGGCGGGAGTGACGGAGAGACGGGGGGCACGGCGGAGATGTCGAAAGCGAGTTTTGATTTATCGAAGGGGAATATTTGCGTACGAAAAAAGAAATTTTGCAATGTCAACGGGGCCACGGAAAACGTGCTATTTATCAACCATTTGGTATAACAAGAAAATTCATGAATGTCATCCATATATATATATATATATATTTAGTAGGATAATTGTACAAAGAATCTATGAACTTTGACTCATTACACACTTTGATCTCTAAATTTGTAATTAGTTAAATATTGAATACAATCCCTCGACTATATGAAGTCATTTAATATAATCTCTAGTATTGAATTGACGGAAGAACTACATTGAATTTTTCCATATAGTTCAGGGATTATATTGAACATGTACCAAAAATTTATAAATCAAATTGCACACTGAATCAAAATTTAAGGATTATTTGTGTCATTATACTTTTTGCAAACGAGCTATTAATAAAAGGTTAATAATCTGATTCGGAGTCAACAAATTGCCATTCCAAATGCATTGCTCGTGCTCTCTACATGTAGCCAAGAAGGAAGTGGCTGATGCTTCGACACAGCTGTCCGTCGCGAGTAATTTCCTCGAAATTTAGAAAATAAAATAAAATAAAATAACCCGAAGCATGAGATAAGAGAGCTGGAGATAGGAGAGGGTGGCGAGATGGACTCATTACTATGGACTTTACTAATACCGTGTTAAGGAAGAACATATCCCGTGTGGATCGCTGCGTATAGAATCGCAAACTTATGTCTATTGGCTATTGCACTTTTTGTGAAATTAGCGTATTCAGGTTTTTGTATGCATTCAGAGAACGAATTTTACTATCACGAAATCACAATGTAATTTTTTTGTGAAATTGCAAGACCCAATCCTTTCCAACGGCACCATAGAGAACGAACAACCTCTGTATTAAAGATCTTCGGTCGAAATTGGATAGAGGGATGGATTCAATTGGTAAAACATGAAGATGCTTAGGACTGAATGGACTAGAGAATAATAAATTTAGGACATTTAGGAGGAATTTTCCGTGAAGGAAGAAAATAGAGAAAAGAACAATCCAAGTGTCAAAACTTGGCACATGAGACACTTAAAAGTGCCAAAAGTTACGAAAGGTAAATTTAAATGCCATTTTTTTTGAAAATTGGATTATTTAAGTATCAATTCCGATAAAAGTCGACGGAAATCCGACATAGCTTATTTTAATATATAACTCGCTTATGTGACTTGCTGGAAGTTGAGTCAGCAAAAATTTAGCCAAAATGACGTCGTTTTGATATCGATGTGGCATTTAAAAATATATATTAATTAAATAATATTAATAAACTTAAAAATATATATTATTATAAACTTGATTAATTAAAAAAGAAAAGAAAAGGAGGAAGTGGGAGGGATCGAACTAGGTGTGTGGCCCTCACTGCCATCATCGGTAAGGGCCGGTGATGGTGGGGCAAGGGTTTGCCGGGGTCACTAGGCCCTAACCAATGACCGGCAACCCTATCCGACTTGGGGCAAGGGCCGCTGATGGCTGGCTGTGGTCGCCTAGCTAGGCGGCAGGTGGCGCTTGGCCCGGTTGGGTGAGGGCCCGTAGGCCCTCGTCGTAAATTGGCCAAGGTCACCAGCCACTAGCTAGGGCCTTGCAACCCTGACCGACTCTCGCCCAATCCCTCCTCCTCCTTTTTTTTTTTTTAATAAAATCGATTTTTGAAAAAAAAATTTGTATGAATTTTTTTTTGCCACACAGACAATTTCTTTTTTCTGGTTTTTTTTTTAAATTGTCACGTGGATATTTGTTTTGAAAAAAATTGCTCCGTTAACAAATAAAGTCGTCGGAAAATAACACATGTGCATTTTGGTCGAATTTTGTTGCCGTTAGCACTTAACTGATTTTTTTTTCTAATGTATATTTCTAAATTTTTAGTATTTAAGTATTTTCCATGCTAAATTTTCACAATTCAAGGTCCGCACGTGAAAGAAAAGGCAATGGAATGTGGGATTTGTCGTGGGGGACACGCCCATGCATGCATGCAGGGGCAGAGGGGCAGAGGGGGCAGAGGAGGTGCAGGCTCAAAACCAGACATTTTCGTTGCTCATCGGATGTATCGCGCCCGGTGTAGCTAACATCGCCCAACCCCACTCCATGACGAAGAGGCCAAGAGAGACCCAGAGTCGTCTCCTCTCCCCCCGTCTCCCTCATTAGTATATCTTCTGCAACACCACACCACCTCTCTCTCCCCAGGCGTACGAGAGCTCACGAGCACCACCACCCCCTCCTCGCACGCCGTACGACACGACACGCCTGCAGCGAGAGGACGTTATGCCGGGGCGACGCGCTCCAGAGGACGACTCCTCACGCCACCAGCAGAGCAGGTACGTACCCTCAACGAGAGAGATAGAGAGCGTGTGTGTTGCGACAATCGCTGGACACGCGTCGGCCTGAATTTGCTGAGCCGTTATGCTCGCCTGCCCCTGTCCCGTTCGCGTGCTCGCGAGCTCTCTTCTTCTTTTCTTTGTTATTTCTGCGATCTCTCGCTCTGCTTCTGCAGCTGACCAGACACACCGACGCGAAGGTGCAGAGGGATAGCGAGAGAGGGAGAGATGAGTTCCTGCGTCGACAGCGAGAACGGGCGTTCCAGCAACTACGACCGCTCGTCGTCCTGCAGCAACATCGGAACTGGTGATTCTCCGGCTCCTCCTTTGCTCCATTCTTGCTCCTCCCTCCCTGTCTGATCGTTATATCTCTACCATCGCTAGTTAGATGCTGTGTAATGAGCTCGATAGATTCAGATTGTCGATGTGCTGCTTTTGCTACCCGCGGGGCGAATGTGACTTTAGCCTGACTTTTATTACGACGACGAGAGCTGGATACGTACAATGATTCTTTCGTTTTTTTCTTTTTTCTGGGTTTGCTCAAGATTCAATCGGTTCACACTTCTCTAAGACGATTGACGTGTCTGCAGGTTTTCGTTTTTCCCCCCTTCTTGGAATGAGGCTCTACAGAATTTCTAGTGTTCACAACAAATTTGTAGTTCTAATTTTGGGAGGCGAGATGTTGCTACGTTCTTATGTCAAATTACAATAAGTAGATCGTTCAAGCTCTCATAAGAATCGAAAATCTTGGATTGCTGCATGTTTAAACAGATTTTAGGGATGTCTGTGATCTCCCTCGCCCTTGTCGCTTGCCCACTGTTTCATTTCCAAACTCAAGTGGAATTTCTCTGCTGTGACGCAGGGAGAGGAGATAATTTGCACGAGCAACTCTGGCACGCCTGTGCCGGTCCCCTGACTTATGTTCCTAAAGCCCGGGAAACCGTGTTTTACTTCCCCCAAGGGCATATTGAGCAGGTATTCCCTCCTGATTCTTTGTCGGAAGACTTCTAATTTTGAGCCGTGGAAATAACCGGTGGTGAGAAGGCTACAGACCTCGCACTTGACACGGTCAAATTACCCGCAAAGTATATCTTTCACCTTCTCTTCCAAAGGGAATGATCTAATATTCGAAGGATTGATTTCTCTCTCAAAATCCGAATACTTCACCTTGCTTTTGGGACTTGCAAAGTGGGTACAAATGGTCTCAGCAATGTTTAGACTAGATATGCACTATCCATTACTCACTCGGTTCAGATTGAAAATTTTGGATTGTAGCCTTTGTCGTAGTTTAATCACTGTTACTGATCAAAGAAAAGCCGAGTTGAAAAGCAAGATAATTCTCCAGCAGGCTACCTAATGGTTTCTTATAGACCAACTACCCCAGGAAGTAGGGATTGCTAGACTAGAATACGTTCAGCTCGATATACTTTTGCTCATAAACATATGGACCTCTTTTTCCACCATAGTTTCAACGTGAAACTTATTGGGTGCTAGGATATATTAGTTTGGTATTCACATTTCCTAGGAGGGTTTTGTACTTTGGTATCAGACTATCCTCCTCTTTTGCTAATGTCAGTGATTGTGTTGGATAAATTTGGCCTTAGATTGAGGCTTATACAAACAAGGATGGTGATATGGAAATGCCTATCTACAAATTGCCTTCAAAAATCCTCTGCAAGGTTGTTTGTGTTCAACTTAAGGTATAGTTCAATTGTAGAAGACTTGCCTTGATTAATCTTTTGATTTTGCACTTTGTGACTCGTTTTTCCTTCGATTCTTTATAGTATCAAGAGATATCTGTTTTTCTTGTAGGCTGAAATTCATACAGATGAAGTGTTTGCACAGGTTACATTGCTCCCAGAGGCAAAGGTATGTGAAACTTGATTCATGTTTGCTCCATCTTTCCGCTTTGAACTTCGCACACTTCATGCAGGAGCGAGCTTCAAAATTATTTTTCATATACATATAATTTACTTCCTTAAAGCTACAGAATCTTGGATAAGTGATGAGATGTGCATCCAGATGCTATTGCCATCAAACTAAATTAATTCATCTTTGGTGCAATTCACATGCTCTTTCCTTTTGAAAGATTGGTGATTGATCAAAACTTTGCATTCTACTGGCATTTTTACAGCAAGATGAGGTCAATTCAAACTGCAAAAATTTACCAATGCCTCCAAGGGACGATTCACGTTTCTTTGTCAAAATTCTGACTCAATCTGATACAAGCACACATGGTGGATGCTCTCTTCCCAAGCGGCCAGCAGACGAATGCCTTCCTTCCCTGGTTGGTGTTATTGCAATGGTGTTTTCCTTCAGTACATTAGCTGAATGCAGTAGGACCTAGGTTAACTGTTTTGGCTTCTTTTGGCTTTTCAGGTACTAAATAACAACTTGAAGTGATAATGGTACAATTGTCCTAGTTTACTGGTTAATATGATACAACTGAAAATTACAATATACAACTAGATGAAACATGTAGGGTTATGCATCACCAATAGCTACATTATAATGTCACGACTATGGCTTATATGTGCTCAAGCTTATGCTGTTGATGTCCTATAAAGGAGGGTTTTTCAGTTTATAGTCGTTTCTGGGCAAATGTTCATGTTGTGGTTGCTGTTACAGGACAAGTCACAGCACCATCCAGTTCAAGATCTAGTGACAAAAGACTTGCATGGAAATGAATGGTGTTTCAGGCACATCTACCGTGGTAATATAATTGACTCAAATAAGTTAGTGCAGAATAATAATTATGAAGTACTTGCTTGTGAGCTCTCCTATGGTTGTTGCTTTTGTATTACTGCTGCTACTGATGTATGTCATAACTCATATGGTATCCTAAATTCCTATAATTGTATATAGTGGAAAATTCAAACATCAACCATAACATCATCTGTTAGCTTGATTTTTTGATAAGTTACCATCGATTCAAAGTTCTTTGTGGCATTAGAGCAGGAGATCTTGTACTCATATCTATTGTGGTGCGTCCATCTCATACTTTTTAATGCTTTAATCTTGTGCCAAATCCCCATAAACCTAAGGGGGTGAACTAGAATCTTATATAGTAAACTGTGCTTTCAATCTTTCAATCTTATATAGCTTAAGGTTTTTGAATATAGGTTGGCAATCTTTCAACATATTAACATAAATAGATGACAATTCACTTGGATACCATGATGATATACTGGGATTTGTCATTTTAATATTCTAAAACTTTAAACTGAAAAGTCTCTGTTGGGTGAGAAGCCCTCAGAACAATCATGCATTCCTGAACATTCTGTGTGGATTTCTCTGATAAGAATCATGTTGAATTCTTCTTGATACATAGATATGAATTGGCACTCCTACTCTTAGTTTAATTCAGTGTCTGTATCTTGTACTCTACCGAAGTACTAGACGGTGAGGTACGAGCAATTCTTTTATTGGAAGCACTTGACAACTATCACTATGCTGTTACGTGAGTTCCTTCATGGAACGTTAGATGTAATTACTCCTTCCTGTACGTGTCAAAATATATAAAATTTCCTGGATTGGAAGGTAAATGAGTCATTTGCACAGTATGAACCATAATTTCCCACATGATTTCCCCTTTTCTTGTCTTACTGTTTTCCATGACGTATGTAGGTAAACCAAAAAGACATTTGCTCACAAGAGGTTGGAGTGATTTTTTGACTTCAAAGAAGCTGGCCACTGGGGATGCATGCGTATTCCTTAGGTTCTCTCTCTCTCTCTCTCCCCTGTCTCTGATGATGTCTCTGTGTCCCCACTTCTGGTTGTTTTGTTTAAGGGTAATATTTTTCCCTGCTCTTGCAGTGGAAGGGATGGAGATGTGCGCATTGGCATACGCCGTTTGATAAAATCTCAAACGACCACATCATCATCTATCCTATCCGGCCACAGCATGCGCCATGGCATACTCGCGACTGCCTTGCATGCAGTTTCTACTGGAACCATGTTTACTGTGTATTATCGTCCTTGGTAAACTATCTTACGCATGACATGTGTGCAAGACATCCGAGAAACTGTGAGAATGCATCTCTAGTTGTCTAAGTGTGGACTACATTCTGCATTCCACAGGGCATGTACTCCAGGTTTTATCATTGCTTATGATCAGTACGTGAAAGCAATGGCAAATGACTATTCTATCGGAAAAAGATTTAGGATGCAGTTTGAAGACGAAGGATGTGGAGAACAGAGGTGACTTCTGGAAACTTTCCCATTTGAATTTGTTTCTGATGCAAAAAAATCTCCGTTCTTATTCTTCCAGATTAGATGAGATTGTAAACCACGATGTACTCAGTTTTTTGTCGGATTGAATACTCCCTCCCCAAGAACTAATCTGCTATTAGTATGCTTTCTTATTTCATTTGAAGTTTCTCAATTGATCAATGACATGAACAGGCTTGGAGGCACTGTAGTTGGCATAGAAGATCTTGACCCGATGAGATGGTCAGACTCTGACTGGAGATGTCTCAAGGTAATTCTCATCTCATTGTCTTTAAATGGTAATGGCCATGGCACATCTCTGACTGGAGATGTCTCAAGGTAATTATCTTTGAGATGTATCTTACATGTTTAACATGCGTTCTCTATAGATGCTAATTTTCGTCATCTCAAAAGTTCTATTCTTCACCTACTTATTGTATTGTTCAACCATTTAGGTACAATGGGATTTCTCACGTGTCAAATGTATACGCCCAGAAAGAGTTTCTCCATGGGATATTGAGCCCATAGATCCAGACAGGAAAAAGCAAGCCGTTCTTCCAACCTCGCTGAAGAGGACTCGTCCACATAATTTACCGTTGCATTGGCCTCCTACATTTGTTATGGATGGTCAGTATTCCCTGTACCTTTGGCTTTAGAACCTAAGTGAATTTCGCACCAAAGTGAACTCTTTGGGGCAAACACTGAAGGAAAGCTAGCTGGGAGATTCCCCTCTATGTAACCTCTTCTGTTATTGATCGGTTGTAATTCTCTTCTGCAGGATCCCAGTGGACTTCAGTCACACCAAAGTCTCAAAGACAATCGGGGGTCTTTCAAGGTCAAGAAAAATCTTATTTGCCAATTTATGAATCCAATGTGCCATGGCCATTACCATTAGTACCATGTTTGCCCACTCCAATCCAAAATGTCCAGTTGGCATCACAAGATCAAATTCACTTAGCAGTGCATAATGCATGTCATCAGCATCCTGAGAGTGCATTTTTGGTAGGTGATGGTGGTAAAAGAGAAAGTCGGGGCCCGAGTGATCACTGGCCTCCAGCGTGCATCGCTCCAGGATGTGGTCCTGTTGAAAGGTTGTCAGCACGAGACATCAGCCCTGCCAACTCCACCTCCCAGGAACGGATGACTTTTGTAACAAAGGATGACAATGAAAAAACCCTTGCCCAGACTAATCGCTATGGCAAATGCAAGATTTTTGGTATCAATTTAGCAGACGACACCTCGGAGCTCCCTTCACAACAAGTATCCAACTCCAGTAAACCGTCTAGCCCTTCTTCAGTTCCTCCATTATCAAAGTGCAGCAACTTCGTGCAGGTACTACGAAAGTCTCAGACTAATTCTACTGTTCATGACAGAAAGAAGTAGTAACTGCTGTTCAGTCACTGATAAAAGTTGAAATGCTATTGATGAGCTGTAGTAAAAGCCGTGTGGTTTGAATAATTCAGGAGCGAAATGCTACAAGAAACATTTCCCTGGAATTTGCGAACAATATCTGACATTGGTGTATACTTGTCATCAGTTTGAAATTCGAAATGTGCAGTCTCTCATAAGATCAAAAGATTGAAAGCAATTCCCATTAGAAGCTGTTGAAGCTAGACAGCTACCTGCAATTCATTCTTTTCTTAGAAGGATTGTTCCAAAGGCAACGGCAATTCATTCTATTTTATATGTAATTCCTTGTAGATTCTCTAATGGAAAATTCAGTCTGAAAGGTCACTTTTAAGGAAATAATCTCTCCTTTACACGGCAGGTTATCATTGATGGAACTGCTCCAGGAAGGCTGGTTGACCTCAGACGGTTGAAAGGCCATGATGACCTAATTCACGGGCTTGATCAGATGTTTTATTTTGGCGGAAACTTGCTCGACAGAAGCAGTGGGTGGCATGTGAAATGCATGGATCACAACGGGGACAGTGTGCCGATATGGGATTATCCCTGGCAGTTAAGGACACCACCCCTTCTGTGATTACACCAATACAAAACAGTTGCTCTTTACGTTTGTGATTTGGAATGACACGCGTTAATCATCTGTTGTTCTTTGTTACTGACAAGGGATTGTATATGCAGGGAACTTCTTTCCATGGTTCATAAAATACTTATTTGCCTGAAGGAAGAAGAGAAAGGCAAACAGGGACCATGCGCATCTGATGTAGTTTCTTCCTAATGCTGCTTCTGTCGGTCACGTCACTCAGCATGGTTCTTTCTCACTTTGTCTACTCAAGTTTTAAGATGATTGGGGCTTGTTTTAGACCTTGTGCCAATAATATGCGAGCACATTGACGATGTCGCCGCTGATTTGTTCTTTTTGATTGCTTTTGGATCTTCTTTAATTTGCATCAATAAAACACACTCTGCTGGATTTCCATGGCTGCTCCTGGCAATGCATTCACGCTGTGGTCTCTCCTGAAATGCATTTGTGAAACATTCTTCGCAGAGGAATGCAGCTACGATGCCCTACTTAGATTTTATGGCAGGATTGAGCTGAACGAATCAAAACAGGCGAATGCTCAAAAGCTAGCCTTTAATCTCTCTTTCTTTGCATCCATCCATCCATCGGTGTGTAGAACTAGAATCTGACCATCAATGACTTGCCAATGAGGCCAGGGCTTCTGGTTTTCCTTTACCGTCTGCTATATGTGTAGCTCAAGTACTTGGTGCACTCTATGCTGCCTGACGTTGAATTGGATCTCTAAACAGCTAGGTTTGCTTGGTAACTCTTTTCTAGGATAAGGGAAATTTACTTTCTCGTATCGGTTGTCGGTAACCCTCCCTAAAACCAGTTCGAATGCTCAAGAGGACAATCGTGGTGGCAAGATTGGGAAGTGTGGGGTAGAAATTGTTTGGACGTGGCACGAGAAAATTTCATGTTTTAGGATCTTGGGTTTTGCGAATAATAGGAACCTTCAGATAATCGGATCTCCACACTCGTATTATCGCAGTACAAAAATAAAAATAAAATAGGAGTCAGGACCTTTTGGTAAAGGTGATTTAATCATGCAATTTCCATAGTACTCGTCAAGGAAACACTAACGTTCAAGATTTAGCCATAACAATGGTCGGTAGCGAGAAACCAACAAACTTCTTGCTGTGGATGGTTTGGATAGACCAAGAACCGATTATCCATAATCCCGATGATGAGACCTGAAAACCGTGTAGTTATATGCATTCGCAGCTTAAAAAAAATTACAAGAAAAACATTTTGAAATCGAAGATGGAAACGACGTCGCTGTCCCCTCCCACCTTATCCGAAACACCTTTCTCTCTTTCTCTCTCTCTCTCTCTCTCTCTCTCCTTGCTGTCCTTAGCCATGGCGTCTCTGCATAATCTCTCGTCCTGTTGCCGCTGTCCGAGCAAAACCGCATCGCCGATGGCGTCTCTGGTCTCCCACCTCACGAGCGCCACCCTCCCAAACTGCAGTCGCCTTCGCGGCGACGATCTCCTCCTCGCGATCCCCGCGGTTCCCATCGCCTCCTCCACCAGCTCCAGCTCCAGCTCCAGCTTCATTTCGAATCATCCGGCCAATCTGGTGGCCTCCGCCGGGAAATGGTCAAAGCCTCGCGTTCGCAATCCTAAAAGCAGCGAAGATGATGAAGCTTCCGTCCAAGAGCTCCGAATTCCCGACCATTGGCTGCTTCCTCCCAAGGCTCGGGAGGTATTCGCTATCGCATTGCTTTCTTTGAACTTGGAACCGTCCTTTCAATGTGGAATTCGAAATTATTTGATGTTGTCTGATTCTGACAACAGCACGAAATCGAACGCTCGATTTGATATGCTCGATCAAATTTTCTCTACTTCAATGCTAAAATGATTCGTCTTTTAGCGTCAAGTAGAGACTCTCTCAAGTTTAGACTTTGAATATGTGCGCTTTCAATGCTTTCCAGTTACTTCTCAGCGGAACCAGTGAAAATTTGCTCTCTTTTTCTTTTTCTTTTTTTTTAGCGGTTTTGTGTGCGTTTCTGGGAATTTACATCCTTACTCCGGTACTCACATTTGTCGGACTGGGGAAAATTTTTTTGTCTAGGAATCTGAGTGGCTCAGGGTTTCTCTGCATAAATGGCTGGACGATGAGTACTGCCCGGAGGAGACTAATGTCGAGATCAGCAAGGTCGCTGCGAGCTCGTACTACAGTTCCTTGCTGGAGAAGCAAACCGACCTGGGTGAGATCCTGTTGAACATGGCCAGAGAATTGGAGTCGATCTCCTATCAGGATAGCTTTCACGGGGCATTCTCGTCGGCGAACGCAGCAATCGATTTGATTTGTCAGCGGATAGAGCAGTTGTAGCGGTACGTATTTCTCATTGCTTCGAGTAAGCAGACTCTTGTCAAGATTTTTGCAATGTGGGTTGAAGTTCTCTCTCCCGGTCTGCTTAAAACATCTACAACATAGATGGGGAAATGTGTTGAAAAGACCAACTGCTTCTAACATAGTCAATTTTCCATTGATCTGGTTTTTTGGCCTAGGGAATATGTCTAAGTCGACTATGTTGAGTGCATTCTTCCGGTATGAGATGTGCTAACTATCAGTTCCTGAGAGAAATGTGCAACTAAAGATTAAACTTTAAATAGCACTCGAAGAAATCTGATTAAAACAAGCTTGTGAGGAAATCATATGTGCAATCCCTACCCAATGCTCCATAAGTAACTGAGAAAAAACCAGTAAGAAGAATTGTATACAACTCTTGTCGAGAATTCTTTGGCTTTTACTTGGTATGGTTTAGGCATGTAAACGAACTCTTAGTGCACCTGGTCTGGTGCAGGCAACGGTAGACTCTTCATCACCGTGAAGCCACCATCCACCACCAGATTGTGCCCGTTGACATACTTTGCATCATCTGATGCAAGGTAGAGTGCAGCATTGGCAATGTCACTAGTTTCACAATTATCCCCCATCAAAACACCAGCATCATGTAAAATCTTCTTGATTTGTGAATCTTCTACACCACGATAGATTTGCCTCATCTCATCCATCACAAATGGGGTTGGGATGGCAAAAGGTGATATGCTGTTGACTCTGATGCCATACCTACAAATACAGGTGAAAAATACCCAATTTACCAGAGAGAGCAAACTGGATGAAACTAGCTGAAAACAAAAAACTAAGAGCAGAACCTATTAAGTGGAGAACTTTTCAAACTTATCATAAGAGACAAGTATCAGAAGTTATGTTTTATTTTAAACAATCAAATAACATTTTACAGAAAACCCATCTGATCAAGAGTATATTACCTGCATAACTCGGCCGCAACTGACCTCACTATCCCAATAACTGTGGACTTCGAGATAGAGTACGTGTGTTGTGCAGTTCCTCCAACCAATCCTGTGATGCTGGCAGTACAGAGGATCGAGCCAGTCCTGCGAGGGATCATCACCCGTGCCCCATGCTTTATTCCAGCAACAACACCCCGCACATTGATGCTCATCACCCGATCGAACACATCAAGGTCGAGGTCAGTGATGCTCGGTGGAGTGCCGCAGGCAACCCCGGCATTGTTGTACATGATGTTGAGTTGATTGAATCGGGAAACAGCGAAATCGACAGCATTTGAGATGTCTGATTCTTTAGTCACATCACACGGGATGAAGACAGCATCAGGTCCAAGCTCTTCAGCGGTTTCTTGGCCGAGCTGTTGCTGGATATCTGCTATCACAACTTTGGCACCATGAGCAACGAACTTAGCTGCAGTTGCCTTGCCTATGCCACTGGCTGCTCCTGTGATCAGTGCCACCTTGCCCTCTAGCTTCCTGTGGGATGTTATGAGAATTGTATTGCATAATAATGGGTTATGACTGTGTTTTCCTTAGGGAAGGAATAAAACAGGGGATACGTAAGCAATTAGTTGTCCCTGCTCATGAAAAATCAACGGATATAAGTGTGCTACTTGTGTTCTGCTGGCACCTACAAGCATCAATGCAATATAGTCATAGAGGTGGCTTGGTTATACTCTCAAATAGGAATATTATTTCTATACGTTTCATAGTCTATGAAAGTCTGACTGTCTTGGACTTGCAATGGTAAGTAGAACTCTTGATCGTGGACTCCTAGATATGGAGGTGCTTCGAGTTAATTTGCTCTGGTAGAATCTGATTGTTGATCATGGAGATGGAATTAAACATAAGATGAACCTCTATGTCCCAGCTCTAGAGCTTCAATAGGACCTCACTTGAGTCGTTGCGGGATAAGCACATGACCAGAGTCTCTTAACTGATAAGACTATAGTGTGAACACAGCAGGGGAAAAAGTGCAGATGAATCGACTCTGTGAATATAACCCAGATACAAAAAATCGCACTCAATACAATCAAGGAGAACTTGATCACACCTTCCTGCGTCAGTGGAGAATCTGCTGATCGCATTCTGATTGATTAAGCTGCTGTTACTGAAAAGGGTGTTGCTGTCATTGCACATTTCAGAACTCACATCATGAAGAAGAAGAAGAAGAAGAAGAAGAAGAAGAAGAAGAAGAGGAGGAGGGTGCACACCTTAGAGCAATTCCCAGTCTCCTTCCAAGCATGGTTTCGACTGGTGTCGCAGAGAAAGATGAGATGGATCAGAGAGAGAGAGAGAGAGAGAGAGAGAGAGAGAGATTCTGTTGTGTTCCATGTGAGAAGTTGTGTAGTGCTCATGTAACGTTAACAGAGACAAACACAACAGGCCAAAAAGCAATAAGAGACAACATCGTGACTGTGCTCGTCACCTGGAGATGTAATGCACTCCCAAGTTGTGTGGTGCTGCTTTCGTTATGATTGGACGCAATCGTGTCGAGGTTGACAATCCTCGGCGTGACTTTGAAGGAGCAAACGGGCACTGAACGAATTGTTCCCACTGAATTATCAAAGCTTTGAAGGAGTTGCCATTCATTTTCGGGAACATCTTCTGGACCAAAAAGGAAAGATGAGGTTTTGTTATTCTTTGGCATCATTGATGAGAGCTCGAAACAGCAGCTGTGCTCAGGACCCACCACAGGAACGCGGAAATTGATAAATGAATAGGGAACGTTGAATTTGGTGGGTGAAATTTGGGGCAATTCGTTGATTCTTTTGATGTGGGTCTGTGGTCCCCCTAGTTGCGTTTCCAAGTAACCAATCGAAAGGGAGGGGTTAGGAATGACCTCTGTGTTTCCCGTGACACGGCCTTTTTTTCGGCAGGCTTTGACTTCCATTTTCTAATTTGTTTTTTACTTTTTTTTTGGGGGGCCGGGGGGTCAATAATTTCTGTGAGTGATGTGGTAGATCATAGAAACGCTTTTAAATTAAGGGGTCGAATTCAACTTTTAGAAAAGAAATTCGTCACACCACGTAATACGTCAACTTTATACACGGAAGATTGTTGTTTGGCTTGCATGGAAGTACTGGACTCTCTTCTGATCCTTTTAATGATTATCACATAACCTCTTTAGACCAAATGACCCCAAAAGTAATTTTGAAAATGCGCTTGCTTTAGTTTTATCCAAAGACTTTGAGCCTCTAAATTCCTTGAGAAAAAGTTGGGGCACGAATGACAAAATGTGTAATTAGAAGTTGATTTCTAGAATAGAAATTAATTTTTCTATTTCCATTTTTAGATGAGTTTTTGAATATAAATATGTGTTTGATAACGACTCAATTTATATTCTTGAAATAAAAATTCGTTTGATAATAATATAAAAATTTTCCCTCTCTACCATCGGTAGCCGACGACTAGCGACCAACAATGACGGGTGGCAATGACCGGAGGGGGGCAAATAGCTAGGGGTTAGGGAGAGTCACCGACAATCGATAGCGACCAATGAGCAACGACCGGTCACTGGCGATGGCAATCAAAAGGGTGGCAAAGGGCTAGGGGTTAAGGAGAGTCACTAGTGACCGATAATGGCGGCAACCGGCGGCGAACGACGGGAGGGGGCACACAACTAGGGGTTAGGGAGAGTCACCAATGGCTAGTAACGAGTTGCGAGCGATAGCAACTGGAGGGGGTGACCTGTTATTGGTTAGGGAGAGACTCTTTCAAGTGAGAAGTAGAAAAAATAACCAATTTCTAATTTCTATTCTAAAACTAGAAAAGTAAAAATTTTATACTTTTAATTTCTATCACAAACCTATTTCTAGAATAGAAATCCGTTCCAAAAATTTTAAAAAATGAAATTATTTTACCATACAAATTTTTATTTCAAAAATAAATCTGAAATAAAAAAATAGTTTTTGAAAAAGATAAATAGTTATTATGCACGCTCTTAGAGCATTTAGTATAAATTTTCCGGATGATTTTGAGGAAATGCCAGCATTGGCAAAGTGGAAAGCTGCCCTTGCCTTGGGCTTTCTTCCAAAATTGCCCTACTAATTTTTTTGTATTCCATTCTTACCCTTACGACTTCATCTTCTCCAATAGTTGAAGTTCTGGGTTGCCGCGCTTGGGTCTTCAGCAAGGGTCGCCAGCCTGGGTCTCCACCTTGTTCATCTCCCTTGATGTTGCCCTCACGACTCTCAGGTAAGACTTTGAGGTTTGAGTGCTGCCGATTGTCAGGCGTTGATGGTCGCTAAGGTCAAACATCGAGCAATGGTCGCCTTTTGTCAAGTGTCGCCGCACCTAGGTCACGCGACCTCAATTAGGCTCATTCGTGCCCTCGGAGATGATGAACAGTAGCTTCTTTTGTTTTCACTTTCATTTTTTCAACTTTAAAACTACACCAAAAGTCACTAGTCAAATGACCATTTGATTTTGCTCTGAGTAAATACACCTAGTGTGAAAAATATTTGGGAAAACGACTTGCATTTCTCTAAACTCAACCGAACACGGCTAATTTTTTATTATTATCACATAGTCTCTTTAGATCTATTGACCCCATATATAAATAATGGGGATACAAATATGGCTCAGGTTCTATTCCTTTTTTTTTTCATAGACTTCTTTTCCGATTAGATTCCCTCTTCGACAAAGTATTTTGTTTAATAGTCTCAGTTCACAGCTATGGCACATGCCACATCACACGTCATCGTCACGTGTCAATGCGTTATTTCATGTGACTTGTATACAAAATATCCATTTCTTTGTCACATTGTCATTTTCGATGCAAAGATGTTTGGCATGTGATGCTCATTCAACACCGTGTAATATAATAACATCGGGTGGTCCCTTAGGACGACCGAACACAATTTTATGAGCAGATGGTCACGCTTAAAAAAAGGCAGCTGCTCCTCAAATAATTAATTTAAATAAATTATTTGATGGAATCATCACAAACGAGGGCATTTGGTCTAGTGGTATGATTCTCGCTTAGGGTGCGAGAGGTCCCGAGTTCAATTCTCGGAATGCCCCCTCCCATCCTCTTCTTTATTTTTTTCTTTTTTGTCTATTTTTAAAAACTTTGATATTAGCATTTTCCAAAACGGGCCTAGGGTTCGGGACGTTTTGGACCAATGAAAGCCCACGGGCTCAGATACGACACCCCGTTGAAGCTGTGAACCGGACTGGGCTTCATCATCTTTATTCACTCTTTCTTCTCTTCGGACGACGACCAAACACCGTATATGAATGTATAGATAGATAGTAAGTATTCCTCTTCAACACGTTCTTCAATGAAAAGCATATCTTATAAATAAAAGATAAAAAACAAGAAGAAGGAGAACCTTTCGTATGGGCTTGAAACTAGCAGGCAAGTCGCAAATGAGAACATAAGATGGCAAAATATGTTAATTATAAGAACATAAGATGGCGAAAAAAATATAGATTAATTCCTCTTCAACACGTTCTTTATATATGGGCTTGAAAGCAGGAATGAGAGTATAAGATGCAAAATATATCTTGATATCTCTTGTTTTTTTATGAATCTTTCGTGATTGAATATGTATTTCATTCGAAAAATCATTTTCTAATTGTTCCGTGCAATGTAGCTAGTCTACATATGGTCATGTATCTAGGGAGATTACGTGATTATCTTGTACTTTCTTTCCTTTCCTTGTTCATCTTCTTTTTTTTCCCCCAAAATGGTAGTCATAAGATCGGCAAGAAGTGTTCAAATCTTCTCATTAATTTACAAAAGGAAGAAAAAAAAGGGGCACATTGTCCTTTATACTCATAAACAACCGGGAAGGAACTCCTTTGATGATGTCTAAGGAGGTATGTTTGAACTTTGCAAGACTATTTTCATGCCTAACAAATGCAATGATTAAAAATAAATAAATAAATTTGTAGGTAATGGTAAAAGAAAATGAGAGAAGGAAAAAAGAAGAAAAGTAACAGAGAAAAATATAAATTTGTGGGTAATGATTAAAAATAAATAAATAAATTTGTGGGTAATGGTAAAAGAAAATGAGAGAAGGAAAAAAAGAAGAAAAATAACAGAGAAAAAGGGGGCATTCCGAGAATCGAACTCGGGACCTCTCGCACCCAAAGCGAGAATCATACCACTAGACCAAATGCCCACTTATGCGAAGGTTCTGTTTGAAAATTATAAATAATCATTTAGACATGAGCAATTTCATATCACCCCTTTTTTTTTTTTTTTTTTTTTTAAAGTTTTCTAAAATTAGCTATTGGCAAAACTGAGCAAAATCCCCGAGACAACCTTGATCCCTGATCCATTACGTGCCCTTTCGTGTATGAGTTTCACGTTGGGTTCTCGAGACAAGGCATTGTTGCGGGTTAACACTTGTAATTCAAAATGCTTTTCTCGTACTCTCTGTGAATTAAAAACATTCTTCTATCCAATGCCTACGCCACATGAGAATGCTAATATGGCATCCCGATCCCACTCATTTCACCCTTCTAAAACATTAAAATAAAATAATGGTGTTATCGACCAGAAGCGTGGCATCGCATTAACCGATTTTTCTTGACTGATCTCGGTCTACTATGAATTTAGACTGATTGGAAGATGTTCCTCCCATCCATTAGGCAATAACGACACCTTCTTTTACTGGTTGCCAAGTCCTTTTCATTTTAGCTTTTCCCGACAGGAACATGGAAAACGAATGAAGTCTCGCAAAATGACTTAGAAAACTTCATAGGTCTCGAGCCCTTTGGGAAATTATTGTAATATTGACCCGTGCATTGCGCGTCGCCGGTCCTGTTCCATTGCCGAGTTCCTCGTCGCGCACTAAAAGGGAAGAAAAAATTAGGGTTCCATTGGAACGGTAGAATCGAAATCGTAGGACCCATTTCCTAACTAGAATAATGCAGCATTTGCCATTTGACCAATAAATTTATTTATTTATTTATTTATTTACCACGCTATATGGCTTGTCCATTATGATCTTCGGAAAGAAGATATGGATTTTTTAAACATAATGTATTAGGAATTTTCGCCTCGATTAGGATGTGTTTGGTAATATTTCTGTTTTCAAAAATAATTTATTTTTAGAAATAGTATATATTTTTATTCCTTAAAGCAAGGCTTTTGATAACTATACAAAATTAGAAAAAGAACAGTGAGATGGAGTTTCTCTTGATTTTTTAATATTGTTTAGATTTTTGTTCTTCTTTTTCTCTTCTTGTGGCATTGGCGACTGGTGGGTGGTTGACAGTGATTGATTAGAAAAGGAAGTAGAAGAAAATAAAAGAAAAAAATGACTTATTTAAAAAATTATTTTGGAAAATAAAAATCCATTTTTTCTACTTCTTATTTCTATTCTAAATTCCATTCTACGACCACTTTTCTAGTTCAAGAAATACAAAAATTAGCTAACATTATCAAATGGATTTTTTTTATTGTTTCGAGAAACAAAAAAATAGAAATTTTGAGAAATAAAAACATTAACAAATAGGCACTTAATTTCCACGAGGACACAAGAATCCACACCATTCGCATGTATCCGATAAGACCTCGCCGCCTTATAATGATTATAAGGCCCTTCAAGAAAATGGTGCGCATTTAATCTTTTCTTATGGCAATTATGTCACTAGGCAAGACCAGCTTATCGTAATTGACGGGTAATATAGAAGAGCAACACCTCTTTATTCAACGCAAAAACACGGTTGACCTTTCGTGGGAATTTCAGAAATTTTCAGGCGATGAGGAAAGGCGTTGTGTTTGCTTGACCAAATTGGCGCATTGAATTATTTATGATCATGATGATATTTAATATGGCGAAATCGCGAGTCAAAATTAGGACGCTATGCCGCCACCAAAGTCAAATATAAAAAAATTCTATGAATGCACTTTTCAAAATCCGGGGAATTGAAAGTCCATAAATTTCGAATATAATACATTTAAACCATGGACCAAATTCTTGACTTTGACAACTTGAGAGAGCAAATTGAGGAAAAATAGAATAAATTGAATTCCTGAAAGGATATTGTGATAAGGATATGAAGTAAGAAATTTTTATAGGTGTGCATCTACATTCTTTTAAATTCCCAATCTTTTCATTTTATAATAAAATAAAACCAGAATCATCCTTATCAAGCAAAAAGCATCCGAAAAAGCATCTTAACCTCGATTTTTGCCCAAAATTATCTATAAAGAACATATTTACCATACTTATGCTGAAGAAAAGGACGCGTACTAAAAATAAATATAATGGTACCTCATTAAACAAACGACAAAACTGTAATCATAAAGTAGTTGGCATAATTTGTCTTATTACGTAAATCTTTGGTAAAATTCAATTTTAAAATTTTTTCCATCTCGCAACAATTCCGATTCATTAGCCAAAGCAATTCAAAATAACACTTCTTTACCGGTGCCTTTTATTTCTTTTGCTCGTACATATGACAAGACTTTGTTGTTTTCACGTGAACACAAACCCAAAATCAAGAGGGATTTAATTTAACTCCCCAAGTTTTTTAGCTTGCAGAGTGACCATACCACCCAGCAGTTTTTCTCTACTCCATCCAACCTAAACTTTCTCCTCCGAATTTCAAATTCGGGGAGATCGAACAGAGTCAATAGACCCCCTAAGATTCAAATCAGGATGTTTCCTAATTCATGCCACGAGATTAAGATAAACCGCACACTAATTACCTCGTGAGAGTTAATTAGAGAGAGTTAAAAAGCCAAAGATCGGCACCGACCGATGGATCGATCGTGTGGATGCGTCAGGAGCTCTCTCCAAACCACGTTCGAATACAGAACACCCCCCAGTGGATGATGGTTTGCCTTCGCATCGCGGTCGTGGAATCGCCAGCTAACGAACGATTTTTATATCGACACCGGTCGAGAATTGAGAACAGTCGACAGCGTGTCGCTCGTACTCTGTTCGGACCTCTTCAATTTCCGATCTCTTTGACTGTTCAACGGCTGCCCAATCTTGACTCACTCTCTCTCTTTCTCTCTCTCTCCCTTTCGGATGTTTTCTTTGGTCGGCATGCAAGAACTAGGAAAGTACCGCGTGCCCCTTTTATGTCTCATTTGTAGAAAAACGAGGCCTTTCTCTTTGTTCCTTCTTTCCCCTCTAATGTAAATCCGAGGCTTGGTTTCTTCGTCTTTTTCAAATTGTAATTTCGACGCGCTCGAGTATGGCTGCTAACGTGTTTGGACCGTCGTGATTGTAGCGAGGAGTCCTAACCCTCTACTCGTAGGAGAATCTTATGGAAATCAAGAGTAGATTCCAGTGCATATGGATCTAATTTGAAATCTTATGCGATTGATGACGTACATAATATTATTTAAATATCGCATGGGCGATTTCCTTTCATAAAGAACGGTAGACCAAGTCAGCAATAACAATCCTAACCCAGTTGCCCCAGATTGACCCTTTTCTTGAACATCCATGCTACTACCCCCAAGAAAATTAATCCAAAGAATTGGTAAAAAAAAGAAAAGGAAAAAGGAAAAGAAATTTCCTAATTTGATTACTCCTCTTTGGTGGGTCATATGCGCATTAATCATTGCATCAAGCTTCTAGAGGAGACTTCTCCTGATAAATCAAACAAGTAGTTGTCGATAGTTTTCTGCACGATTCAACCGGGTCAGGTTTCAATCATTTCTAGAAGGAGGAGAAGGAGCACATGGTTGGTTCATCGCCATCGCCATCTCCCGTCCTCGTCATCCTCCTCTTTTCTTCTGCGATATAAAGATTTCTGACAGCTTCTTACTGAGACACCGCCCACCACAAGAACTGAAGTGTCAAACAAGACAGGCCACATCATATTGTAATTCCCCTCGATACAAGTAGCCATTGCAGCGGCCTCGTCGCCTTGAATAATCCTCCTCCTCCTCCTCCTCCTCCTCCTCAATTCTCTTCGGACTAATATAAAGCCATGCGAAATTTCTCTACCCTTTTGCGGAAAAAGTCGGAATTTGCCTGACGACGAGGAGACGGAGAGAGAGAAAGAGAGCGCGGGCGATCGGTTAGAGGAAAGATGGAGGGCAGGATGCAGAGGAAGGTGGTCGACGCTTCGTCCTTCTTTCTGTTCGAAGACTCCGGCGACTCCGAGGTCGACGGGAGGGATCCCGGGCACGAGGAGGTCCCGATGGAAGAGGACGACGCGGAGTCCTGCAGCTACGACTCGTCTGACTGGGCCAATGCGGGCGACGACGTGGTCGTTGGGGAATGCGACGTCGACGTCGCGACGTGGCTCCGGGACGGTCACGAAGAGGACGAGTACGAGTCTGGGGACGAGCAGGACAGTCATGTGCAGCTTCCAGGGGTGGAGTACAAGTCCTGTGTCTCGGTGGAGTCAACTAACGAGTTGATGAACGAGAGGGAGAAGAGCAAGCTGTTTTGGGAGGCTTGCCTGGCTTCTTGATCACGATCCTGGGCGTGTGCTTTTTTTTTTTCCGGCGTTTCCGGGTTCGCCGGCGAGCGTTCAACATCTGCTCGTCGGTTCTAAATTCTTTCACCTTTTGTCCAGCCAATAATTTGCACATAGGAATGAAACGATGCCTAACTTATCGTCGAGCTATGCCTCCATGTTATATGAATGGAGAAGGCTTGATTCTTGGAAAAAGCTATAACTTTCGGTTCGAGTTTGAGCTCAAGTGAGACTCCTGTGTAGTTCTTGTGAAAAATGCTGCAGATTCTCAAGTATCAAGTATTTCTTGCTCGTAAAATCTTGGCTCAAATTTGAACGGGATTGCGAGCGTGCACGCGCATATGTGAGGGAGTATTCTGCAGCAATGGCTGCTGAACATCGACTAGCATGAATACTAATGTTATTCAAACTCAACGTCGCTCAGTTAAACTCGAAAGCGGGATAAACCTACTAGGCCTTCCGTCTCTCCTGTTAATTCAAATTGTTGGTTAGTTAGTTGCCTTAATTTCTTCTGCCAGTAGGTCAAATGCTCCACGCCATCATCAATTTCTTCTGCCAGTAGGTCAAATGCTCCACGCCATCACCATACATACACAAGGACAACCTACGATAACATTACCGAAACCAGAAGAATTTTATGAGCATCAGAAAAGGGCAAAATGTCAAATTTCTGCAATTTTCATGACAGGTCGTTTCTTCCTCATTTCAGAAAGACAAACCTCGGTGGTCCAAAGTTGGTACCAAATGCAACCACCGTCACAAATAGACAGTCCAAAATCCAAAATAAGACACCCCTGCGTCCCCAATTTGTTGCAGGCCTGCCTCGCTGCACGACCGATAAATGCGAAAGAAACTACTCATTTTGAGGTGCTCTCTCGTCCTTGTCCCAGGAATATGAAAATGAAAACGAAGATAAACAGTCGCAATCGCACGAGAATTCCGACTAATGGAAATTGCACCACCGAAAAACTCCACTAGCAAAGCCACAATCAGTGGTAATCCACCGAAGGATCACCAATGCTCCTTCTACATCGCATATGGTGGTAGAAAGGACAGATCAAGACCCACCACATTTCAATTTCGCGTACAGATCAAATCGGGTGAGGTTTTCATCACCCAAGGTTGGTTAAGAAAACTACAAAATAAGCACGAACTTTCAACCACTCAGCCCTGAGCTGAACCACGGTCCTAGAAATCCACCACTAGCAAAAAGCACTCCCAAACACTGTTTTAAGTCGACGCACCTAGAAGTATTAATGTACATAAGATTAAGAAGCCTTGACTCTAAGACAACACATGAAATCTGCAGAGTATGATCCGGAAGAATGGGAAATAAGAGTTTGGTCAGACAACCGGGGGCTCGTGAGAGAATAATTCTACCATCTCCATGCTGTTCGTCCTTTTGGATTCCTTCTGTGGACTCTTTATGTCAGTGACCTGCGCTTCTCCTATCCTCCAACTCGTCCCAGAATCTTCTCCATCGCTAGTCGTCAAAGTGGACGTCCTGTTTTTGCTATCAGTGAATGAAACACCCGACTCATCATTGACAAGCGAGCAATTTCCAGGACTACTGCAGTTTTGTTCCACTTCGCTTGATGGCCTTTCAGACAAAACATTTGCATTTTCCACATGATTGCATTCTTCCAACTGCCTCAAGAAGCAATCCTCTATCTCACTCGATGGTCTGCCTTCGTCTTCATCCATGCAGCTGCGGCTGTAATTCGCATCATTGTTGTCATCAAAGTCTGACGTTGGCCCTCTTAATTCACAGCTGGTATCCATCTCTTGCTGACTATCATATTCATAATCAGATTGTTGCCCGGATGAATGAGATGACATTGGTGAGTATCCTCCAGCAGCAGCCTCTTCACGTTCTCTGAGAGTCTTCATGATCAGAGTCTTGAGCAAGTTCATTACTTGCACAGCGTGCATCAGAGCTGTCAATGGATCGGACATCTACAGAGAATAGAAGAATGGATTGCTTAAGTTCTTGCTCTATGGAAGTTGAACTTCCTTTTAGTAATTCAACTTAATGATATCATTTTCTTAGTCAATTGTCAGAAAAATAACAGAAATGCTGCAAATTTGAGCTAGTCTCGTATTATCATAATGACAAAAGGCAATAGTTTTTCGTGAACTTCGTATAATTACAGTTGCGGCTGGAGTTCTCTCTTCTAAGCACCTTTCTCTTTCCTCAGCAAGTGAAAATAGAATTATCTCATGAACTGATATCGAGTAACCTATCTCATCCTCCCCTCCCCTTGCGGTTCACAGTCAACATAGCCAACATGTCGATTCTCACTAAAGTATTAGGATGTTACTTGTCGAAGGAGACCGATATCAAAAGTTCTGAAAACTAGGCAGATCTAATTAAATACCTGAGTCATATTTGGTGCGAAAACCATCGCGATGTTCCGTGCATTCATTTTGTTATATTCCTCTTCCTCAACCACATCAGCCATGAGACCAACGGCCCAATTGAGCAATGCCGACTCAGTTGGCTTCAGCTGCTTCACTAGCTCGATGGATTCTTCTTCAGTGTTGCATTGGAGAACTTGTTCTGGGGAAAGCCCATCAAGCACGCCAGAGGGGAGCTCTCGGAACCAGGCTTTGATCAGACCCGCCAAACAGTGAACGTCGATATCATCAGGGACGATGCCCCTATTCAACTGGTCCCTCACATGCTCCTCTTTGCTGTTCTCCGGGTTTATGCGGAAAATTCCTTCGGCCTGCAGAACCAGATAGAGTTCGAGTGAAAACCAAGGACTTAAAACCAGAATTAGGAAATGCTTCGCCTTCAAGATAATATCAGTGGAGAGTGATTCTACCTTCAAACCATCTTGCGAGTATAGCCGCTCCTGCATGAGCAAAAGAATGGAAGGGACGCTATTTCCCCGTGAATCAAACGAGCACTGCATCGACTCAGCCGAGACTCCAAACACGCTGACACTGCAAAGAGAAGACCCCAAAAATTCAAGCTTTTTTTCCCTTTTGGCCAAGACAATGCAAATCAAGTTCGAACGCATACTAACTGCAGATTCGAGCCGGCGGGAAAAACAAATTCGTGGTAAAGTAAGAGAATATGGCCTAAAGGTTAGTACCACAAATGTCCAAATCAAAAAGGCTACCGAATAAGAACGAACCAAACCGACATAGGGCATAAAGTCCATACCTTTTCATTTTAACCAATTCGTAGGTGCTTTCTAAAGCAGAGACCTTTCAGCAAGTAAAGAAAGACTCTGGCCCTCATAGACGCATTGGCGACACAGTTTAGGCTCATCCAGTACATTTGATAACCCATGATTCGTTCATAACTCTCGGCTTCACTTTCCCAAACCCACGCAAAAAACTATAATTTGCTAAATTTAGTATGTCGAATCAAATTAGTGCTTTCAGCTCTTGCACAGGAATCTCGTCCGACAAGAAAGGAAATCACACCAGAAACGCAGAAGGAACTGACCAAACGACTTGACGTCTCTCAGATCTGAACTCCACACCATTAGAATTGCTGAGGTAAAATCCACCTCATTTTTGTCCAAAATTCCACACTCATCAACAGTCTAAAAACCCAGAAACAGGGAATAAAGAAAAGCCAAAAAAAATAAAAATCCAAGCTTTTCGAAGCTCATTAGCTAGAAGAATTTCAAACTCGGGGTTACCTCGCGCTGGGGACCCGGCAAGGGATCTCGACCGCGAACTCCACGGGGAGGCCCAGGAACCCTTGGAACCGGTCGAAGGTGACGTGAGTGACGTGGCGGACGTTAGTCGGCCACCCGATCTCCATGTGGTGGGTCACGACCGTCGCCGTCCCCGTCGCCGTCGCCGCCGTCATCACCTCTTCGCCCCGTTCGACTGTGCAAGAGGCCATCGACCTCTTCAGCGCCGTCGCCAGGAGAGCCAGCACCGAGAGCTGGTTCTGCTCGTCCTCCGCGGCGGTGGCCGCCGTCTTCGCCTTCTTGGCGCTCCCCCCGCCGCCGCACCCTCCGCCCTTCGTCACCATCACCGGCCCCGTCATCTCTTTCTCTGCGTCTCCAAGGAAGAGTCGGACGAAAAACTGGCTGGCTTCTGTTCCTGTTCTCTTATCTTGTCCTGGACCAACTTCTTCTTGCTTCTTCTCTTGTCTTGGTTGCGAGAGAGAGAGAGGCTGTGAGAGAGAGAGAGAGAGAGTTAAGGAGGGTGAGGTTGCATTGAAGTCGGGTCTTTTGAAGCTGTTCTTGTGCGCTGCGGATTTTCTTGAGTTCGCTTTTTGAGGTGTCCAAACGGCCACTTGGGGTTTTCAAATTTTCTCCCTTCAGGCTTGCTTTATCCGCGATGTCGGGACTTTGACCTCGCTCCACGGCTCTATTTACGGGCCGTGCCACTTCAGGAGCAGGTCCAACCTTCTTCCCACCCCCTACACCCTCCTAGATTCATCCGGCCCTAGGAATCAGGAGACACCCCCCACACTGGAAAATGAAATCGCTTTCGACTGGAACATCACCAAGAAAACGGGCGTTGACCACGTGCGACCGTTCAGCAACAAGTGGTTCCGCATACCTCGTCGCGACATCGAATCGCGCGCGCGATGTAATTAATTGAGCCGAGGAGGGGAAAACGCGATTAACTAACACGCCATGAGAGCACCGAACTTAGGTGAAAATATGGAGCGATTAGGATCGATCCAAGCGAAAAGGGAGGGGTGGGTTTTGGAGGGGGGTTGGCCAACCGCATCATCATAACGGGGGAGGAGGTGGGTCAGTGATGATATTATTATTGGGGAGGATCTAATGATCTCATTCGCCTTTTTCATTTTTCCGTAAAGACGAGAAATGAGAAAGAAAATTTAAGTCGCGCATGGAAATGCGGGCTTGATATTTTGCATACCGGGGTCGACGTGGATGGAAACTGCCCTTGATTGGAGGACTGAGTTTAATGTTTCCGACGAGGGGGGAATTAGCCCTTTTCATGCGATCTTGGCGTGATTTATGGGGGGGAGGGGTTCCTAAGTAAATTTCTTGAGTTTCCCCTTTCTCCGAAGAAATGTAAAGGTTTTGATGGTTAATGGAAGTACGGATCCTCAACGACACGTCGTGTTATGATGGCGGTGTAGGGAGATCTGCATTGCTTGGCTCGATTGTGTTTGGGATGCCCAAAATAGTCTTTGATTGCGATGGACGTTTCAAATTTGACTCGAGACATTTCGAGAAACAATTTGGACTGATGGAACTGATCTTGGATTTAGCAAGCTAGGAGTACATCCCGATCTTACTCGAGCCATGAGTGTCCAAAGAGAGGCTTCGCTCTAACTAGCCGGCAAACTTAATTTTTATCGTTTATGTTCGTGGGCGTGCCGAGGAAATAATGTTGGTCCAATTCAATGTTCTGATCTAGGGTTGCCCTTGTTGATCACTTCCATTGACGGGTTGTAATTTTAGATTTTGCGTTTTGTATAAAATGGATTAAATGGGTAGGTGAACCTAAAGAGCTCTAGCATTATGATAACATGCTGACTTTTACTCGACTTTTCTATATGGAATATCTTTTGATCACACGAAGAAGTATATATTACATGGCCAAAGGTATCTCATTTTTACAGCATAACATGGCAACATCTATACCAAACAATCCTCAACGACATCAAGAAGTTGCATACTTGAGCTAGTACATCTTGATCTTACTTGAGCCGTGAGTGTCCAAAAGGAGGCACTACCCGAACTAGTTGGCAAACTTAATTTTTATCGTTTATGTTTTGTGGGCATGCCTGGGAAATAAGTTTGGTCCAATTCAATGGTCTAATCTAGGGTTGCCCCTATTAATCACTTCCATTGACGAGTTGTAATTTTAGATTTTGCATTTTGTATGAAAGGGATTAAATGGGTAGGTGAACCTAAAGGGCTCTAGCATTATGATAGTATGCTGACTTTTACTTGACTTTTCAATATGGAATATCTTTCGATCTTTTGATCTTACCAAGAAGTCGTATATATTACATGGCCAAACGCATCTAATTTTTACAGCATAACATGGCAACATCCATACCAAACAATCCTCTATGACATCAAGAAGTCACATATGGTACCTAGCTAGGCTCCTTTGACTAGATGTGACATGACATAAATCTAGAAAATCGCATAGATTATTGATGTGGCAAGACTTAAATTGGTAACGATGGATATAGTTTTCATTTGAAAACCACAAGATAAATGTATGTTTAGGGAACGAAATCCAAAGGTCTTTCATGACAATTTGGAATATTTAGCAAGTAGTCATTGAAGAATCCAAACATCTAGCTGCCAGGGCTGGATAACACCAGCGACCTTGCTATGGTCTGTCCTTTTGTGTTGGATCTCAAGAAGTGAAAGGGATATTCCCTTGCATTTTTCCATATTACAATGGGTTTTACATCTATCTATATCAATAGTAAGATTGTCATAATTTTTTTCTATGACGTCACACATATAACATGTGGTGAAACACTTTTATATCTTTGTAATAAATGTAGAACGCGCATACCTATGAAAAGAGGCCACGGCATTCATGTAGATTGCAAAACCAAAAAACTTATAAAAAGTCTCATAATCACTTGACTATGGTATTTTAAAAAGGTGTGATTAATATATATTTTTCCTCCATTTTAAAGATTAAATTTTGTGGAGCGGAGTTAAAACCCTTTTGTCTCGTGAAATTTTAAAAAACAGAAAAACTCACACCTATCCCCCAACCGGTTATGCTCGATCATTCTTCGTTTGACCCAAATTCGTACCCCCACGTAAAAACACGAACTTCCCCCACGTTCAAAATGGACACGAAATCAAAAATCAAACACGGACCATCCGAAAGCATCCGAGGCAGAATAAATTCGGTTGTTCGGTCGGGGCAGGAGAGAGGCATCCGATGCGGAATGCAGCACCCGACGTTCCCGTATCCAATTTATTTCTCAATTTGTCATTTTGTGTCGTCATTAATCATTTCTGTCTCCCTTTCGAGCAAACCAAATTTCAACGACGGGCCTCGGAAGACGACAAGACGAAGGGGGGGAGGATCGCTCCAAAATGCGAGATCTGCCTCCGCCGATCGCACGGCCAGGATGCCGTGAGCAGGGGGAGGAGCGGCCCGGAATGCAAGGCGGGAACGGCGGGCCCCGTGGGGACA
Organism: Corymbia maculata; assembly: GCA_014182735.1. Lineage (NCBI taxonomy): Eukaryota > Viridiplantae > Streptophyta > Magnoliopsida > Myrtales > Myrtaceae > Corymbia > Corymbia maculata. Next base: position 27,928,171 of record CM024692.1, on the reverse strand, counting down.
GGGGAGCATCCACCACCGGATCCTAATCCCTCTCTCTACTTTGCACTATTTGAATTTCAAAAAGAAGAAGACAATAAGCGAATTCGATCGTTGCGTCTCCTCAGCTTTTTTCTCAATTATTTATTTATTTTTCTGGGGGCTCCTATGTATACTTTCGTTGTACCTTTTCACTGAATCGGACCCCCTTTTGTGCTCCGCTTTCGTTTGTTGGATGATACACGTTTTGATACCTCCCCTTGGGGCATCACTCAACGTTCCATTTCACATCGTCTTTCGCGCTTTCTTTCATTCCCTCGTTTCTATATTCTCGAGGTGTTTGGATCATCGAAACGAACAAGTCGTTGTAAGGTTGATTTGGAAAAGTCTCCAATTTTTGAAATTTTGAGTATCGTCCTCCAACGTGAAGAGTTTGAAATGTTGGCTTGTGAAATAAATGTATAAATGGAACCGATATTGAATTGACTGGTCAAACTCGACCAAGATTTCGCATGAAATTGTAATTTGCAAGACTTTAGTTTACTTTGAATGAGCCCCCTTCATCAATCAAAGATTTGTCAATACAATCCTTTCACCTCACAAAATCAAGCACTATATATGTTTTCGTTACTATTAGTCAACTCTCTTTCTCATTACTACCAAAAAAAGTCGAAACACTTATCCTCAACAATGTTCTTTGCACAGGCCCACAAAAAAAAACTATTTTTCACGTATTAAGTACTTAACTTGACCAAATTAATAAAATTTAAGGATATCATTGAGTATTTAACCAATGTTCATAGGTCATGGATATCGTTAGCCTCTCATTATTTTTGAATTTGCAATTAAATTAAATATCAAGGGTAATTGCCCAAAGTGACCAATGATCTTAGGGCGATTTGCAAATCTTATCTAGAGATATTTGAATGCCTAATGTGTGATCAAACGTATCAATGTTAGAATTTTCTTCAAGCACCACATCACATCCAACGTCATAATCTCAAAACCTAGTTATATGGATTGACTAGTTAGCTTATAATCCTCGCCACCAAATATGTCTTACCCTCATGGGTAGCATGAATTAGATCGAATTGAGTTTCTAGTTAGCCCTAACTTTGAAATCAAGAGTACCACTGCAATAACCTCCATACTCATTTTCGAGCGAGGCCTAGTTTGACTTAGCCAAATATTCTTAAGAATGAAACTATTTTCGAAGTCAGCCTACTGAACCCCCACGCTTAGACGGATCGAGCGGCAGTCAACCCACAGATCAAAAGGGCTTGACTTAAATGACAAGACAAGTTGGTCTAGAATTCAATTCCTACTTTTGGATCTCCATGTTTTCTGTTTTGACAAAGCAAGATCTCCATTCAAACCTGGAAAAACGGAAGAGGCTCTCCATAAAAATTGCTTCGATGGATTTTAAATGAACCAATGATGTGATCCCGTGCTCTCTCATCTTATTCACATGAATTCGCTTCTCCTTTTCCGCCGTACGAATGAGGTAGAATCTCCACGACATTTTAATCAGTGCAGCCCCTAACACCCCCATCATTGCCTAATGGCCCATCTTTGCGAATGACTCATGTGGCAAGTACGACCAAATTTTGTGGGAGGTTCCATTCAATCCTTCTCTAGATCTGATTTGTGAAATCAAGACAAAGCGATTCGGTATTTGTTCGTCGAAGTCGTCAATCGAATATGGTACCGATGTATAGATCATGATGACTGCTCAAACATACAATGTGCGATTGACTATAACCAAATGGGTCGAGGAAAAAAAAATGACAATTAAATTTTATACTAAAAGGATGATGAACATGAAAACCTAATCGGTCTTTTTTCACTTTCTTTTTCTTCGCACTTTATTTGTTATTGCCCATGATTCATAATAACATTGGGTTCGCACTTGTAAAACTTCCATTATTTTATTTCGTACATTTTGGTAAGAAATATATTATGTATATCAAATTGTTATCTAATGGTTTAAGCTCTTGAAGTAACTGATTTTATATGAAGAAATTGCATAATGTAGCTTTGTATAGAGCCGATGTGGTATTTTGTTCGAGATGCACCACGTAAAATTTTAAAAATCATATGTGGAAGCGGGATCAATTATCTTTAATATGACTATTGTATATAGACACGTATCCAAGACAATATACATAAATCAAACTATATGCACATATTTTCTATGAAGCTATAAATTTTTCTTAATCTAACGAGAGATTCAGTGTGCTACGTACTTTATCATAGATGAGAAAATTACCAAAAAAATCATAAATCTATTATAATCATGTCAATTCAATCTTAAATAAGTTTTTTTGCCAAATGAATCATAAACCCTTTGTATTTGTACATATTCAGTTAATCAAATCAATTTTGACCAAACGGTATTGACATAATTGACGGTAGAGGTGTCAATATGGGTCATAAACCCATATTATGACTCACTTTTTGTTAAATGGGTCAAATATGGGTCAAGTGAAAATTAAATATGGGTCAAATATGGGTCAAGTGTAAGTTAAATATGGGTCAAGTGAAAGTTACATATGGGTCAAATATGGATCAAGTGAAAGTTAAATATGAGTCAAATATGGATTGAGGGTAGACCTATTATCTCTCTCCTTCCATGCGTTCTCGACCTCCGTTGTCGATCTCGCCATCACGCCGCCATCACCATCATCGATCCCAAGCTTGCCATCGCCGACTAGAGCTCCTCTTAGATTTAGGCAGGCAAGCCGCAACATAGCTTCGACTGGTAAGCCCTAAGCTCGCTAATCAGAGCTCGACTTAGATCTAGACAGGCGAGCCGTAAGATCATCGGCCTTGGCCGAGCTGCGGCTCGCCTAAATCTAGGTAGGCGAGCCCCGAACTCACTAGCCGCAACAAAGTTCGCGGCTCGCCCCAATCTAGGTAGGCGAGCTTCGAACTGGCTAGCCGCAACAAAGTTCGCGGCTCGCCCGAATCTAGGTAGGCGAGCTCGAACTCGCTAGCCGCAATAAGTTCGCGGCTCGCCCGAATCTAGGTAGGCGAGCCCCGAACTCGCTAGTTGCAACAAAGTTCGCGGCTCACCCGAGTCTAGGTAGACGAGCCTCGAACTCGCTGGCCATATCAAAGTTCGTGGCTTGCCAAATCCGGGCGAACTCGAGCTTGACCACTGCTAATGACCTCGGTAGAGCCTAGATCGGCAGAACCTCAAGTTCGTTGGCCTTGGTTAAGTTTGGGCTCGCTAGCCTGCGTCTTGGCAAGTTACCGTCGGGCGACACCAGTAGAGGAAAAGGGGGAAGAAGAAGGAAGAAGAAAGAAAAGAGAAAAGAAAAGAAAGGGAAAAGAAAAAGAAAAAGAAAGAAAAAATAAAATGAAAAAATAAAAAAATTCAAATTTTTAAAAATAATTAAAAAATCGTTTTTTTAAAATTATTTTTCAAAAACTATTTCAATTTAGAGGTATCCTCATTTTTATATGTGAAAATTTTAAAGTGGACTAAATAAGTGAGAGTAGATTTTCTTAAATTAAGTTAAAATATTAATATGTGTTAGTAATATGGGTCGGGTATGGGTTGTGTTGGGTATGGGTAATTAAAATTATATTGCATGAAAATGGGTCAAAACGGGTTAAATGGGTCGATATGGGTCGGACCATTTTCGACTCGACTCAAACCCGACCCAACTCACCCATTTGACACTCCTAATTGACGGTCATTTTACGTGATGTCATCGTATTTTCCATTCAATTAACTGCACATTCCAAGTATCAAAACAACTCCCCGGCATCAAAATTCGATCCCCATAAACGTCGTCTCCCTTTGAAAATGAGGATCGCCATCAGCTTGAGCTTGGTGAGCTTCTCGGTGTGTACAAAGATTCCATTCGTGGGTTTGTCATGGAGGTCTGAGGAAAAAACTAGAACAAGACGACCTCGTCCCAAGCCCGGGACAACGGTCCAGGACATCACCTGGACGCAGGTCTCCGCCGATCCCAACTTGCCAGCGAAGCCCCTTAGGCTGCACTTCCACGACAGCTCCGTCGGGGTGAGTACATACGAAATGCAAACAAGATTTCGTGCCAAAGATGTTAAGGAACTAGTGCTCGAAGGACTCGTAGTCATTCAATCACCAAAAATCGATATGAAGGAGTCGTTCCTCGCTGGGCAAAAAGCAGTGAGAACCGTTCATTTTAGTGGAAATGGGGCCTCTGCAAGCTTAGGGACTCAAGGCACTATCAACAGCCTAGGGCTTGTATATGGGCCTAGCCATGCAATGGGCTCTATGTCGTTTCGAGTAGGCTAGAGCAAGGATGGCAGCGAGATGGGCTTGGGACGGGCTGATCTTGTGTCGAGCCCCGTTATTTTCTAATATTTTCCAAACTAGTCCTAGGTCTTGTCATGACTGTGAGGTTCCTCCCCAAATCACTATGGTTATTTGTTTCTTTAGTATAATTTCCTTCATTAAAAAATTATCATCAACCTAATTATGTTAATTTATATGTATAAGCCATTATTCTCATTGTGTTGGAGGCGCGAGTTTGCACACTAAACTAGAATACTCGAATGTAAGATTATACAATATTTGCACCGAAACAATTTGTCTCGAGCTATGACTTACCTTGCTATGAAGTTATTGGATTTAAGCCCAAGAACAAACTTTTCATTGAAGATAAAACAGTTTGGATGTTTGTAAAGGGGTTAGTTGGTTGTTGGATCGAAATATAAAAAATTCACAACCATCCAAATTGAGATTTTTTAAACAATTGAAATTTGTTATGTTTCAATCCAATAGCAAAAGGAATGTTGTACCTCCTGAGATCCCATTGACTACTTGGATCCATAGATTGTCCTCATGGACATATATGACACAACATGGTAGTTTTTTTTCAACAAGTGGAGTGACTTAGTAAGGATAAACGATCAAGTCTTTGATGAGGACATGTTCCAAATTAGTCGTGGGTTGCAAAAAGCGTGAAAGAACTGGACAATGCATCCCAACTTTTTACCACAACACGATCGCATGACGTCTCAAGGTCGTGAAGGCTCGGTCTCGATTAATTCGACTGTAAGCAGCGCGGCCGAGAAAGATGCGGAACCAAGGGAGGATGCGACACCATTAATCAAACCAAGACGGAGCCGGAGAGGATTTGTCCCGGACTGTGTCATTGCATCGCGGGATAAAATTAGAGGGGAAATGTGCGAACTTTTTTTAAAGTAAGGGATTGGTGTGCAATAATGTCAAAGTTAACGGGTGGGCCGGAGACAATTATCCCAGTAAAGTAATGCGTTCGGGAAAGGGAGTGCAAATTCGGTTCTTTCCTTCTTCCCCTTCCTCAAGAAATCCCCTCATCAAGAACACTCTCCCACCCTCCTCGATTCATCCTCCTTCCCTTCCTCTTCAACCCTTCAAAGTTCCTCGTAAGATTCTCCAGTCTCGCCATCGTCGTCGTCGTCGTCATCATCTTCCCCAAGAGCTCTGCACTTGCAATCACGAGGACCCCCTCGAGAGCGATGTTGCTCCGAATCCGGTCCAGGGACGGCCTCGAGCGCCTCAAGGTGGACGACCCGCAGGCCACCGTCGCCCAGCTCAAGGCCCTGATCCAGTCCCAGCTCCAAATCCCCGTCCCGAGCCAGACCCTCTCCGTCAACCAGAACCTCCTCCTGGCCAAGACCCCCGACGATCTCGCCCAGTTCTCCGACATGTCCACCCCCCACGCCCCGCTCTCCTCCCTCGGCATCGGCCACGGCTCCATCGTCTTCGTCCACTACGACGGCGAGCGCAGCGTCTCCCGCCCCGCCGCCTTCTGCCCCGCCGGCTCCTTCGGCCGCAAGATGACCATGGACGACCTCATCGCCAAGCAGATGCGGGTCTCCCGCCAGGAGACCCCGCACTGCGAGCTCGTGTCCTTCGACCGCGACGGCGCCAACGCTTTCCAGCACTACGTCAACGACAACCTCGCCTTCGCGGTGAAGCGGGGCGGGTTCATGTACGGGACGGTGTCGGAGGAGGGGAAGGTCGAGGTGGACTTCATCTACGAGCCGCCGCAGCAGGGGACGGAGGAGAACTTGCTGTTCCTCAGGGACCCCGATGAGGAGAGGCTGGTGGAGGCGATCGCCGTTGGGCTGGGGATGAGGAGTGTCGGCTTCATCTTCACTCAGACCGTGAGTCAGGACAAGAAGGATTACACGTTGTCGAATCGGGAGGTCTTGCAGGCCGTGGAGTATCATGCGGAGAGTGGGCTGAAGGAGTGGGTCACCGCCGTGGTGAAGCTGGAGGTGAGTGAGGATGGTGGGGCTGATGTGCATTTCGAGGCTTTTCAGATGAGTGACATGTGCATCAGGCTGTGGAAGGAAGGGTGGTTCGAAACCGAGATCGGTGAGGACGCGGATCCGAAGCTCTCGATGATGAAGAAGGACGTGATGGTGGGAGTCAAGGATACTAGGGAGGTGGATAACGATTTCTTCCTGGTGGTTGTCAAGATTTCGGATCATCAGGTATGTTTTGCATGCCATGTGTTTCCTTTTACTTTGATGGAACTTACCATAAAGGCTGCGTTACCATCGCTGTTGTTGCTTTTAGCGGTTTATAGAGGTGCAAGCATTGCTATTTTGTTTGGTACGGATACTTACAAAGAAATTAGAGTCTGTGGATCAGTAGTTGGATATACTATAGTCCATGGTGCTAATCATGTTTTGATAGGAAGGGACTGTTTCCAAGGTCGTGTGATTCTCCCACCAGGCATGTACATTTGTGCAAGTTTCTTTGGTTATTTGATTACAATAAAGTTAACTTGGAATGTTTCTAATATCATCATTAGTTGCTGAAGGGGGAAAGATGTAGTTCCTTTGTGTAGAAAAAGCACAAGCTGAATTGGAAAAGGAAGAGATTATATGCTTTTGCCTTCCTTGATTGGTTATATTTTCTAAGAAGTCCGTGTCTTCATCACATCATATTCCTGGGATGAGGGGGAGTGATGACAAGGCTGCAGCTGGTCTGGCACTAGAATGAATGGATAAGATCTATACTAGAGAGCATTGAGACGATTGAGAAACAGCAAACGAGAGAGGATTTGTCAATATCACCTAGTTGTCCGAATACTGTTTTTTTCTTGATCTGACCACTTCCTATGGAAAAATAGATTGAATGAATAAATGCCAGACAGTTAATTTGGGCAGTGAGGAGATGCTCACCTCAAAATGGGTTCGGGTTGAGAATATATGAGGCTTGAGTTATGAAGGAGTCTCTTGGTAATAGACTTTGCTTCTCATCATCTGTTTGGAATACATCGAGGGTTGTTAATTGTCTCAGTGTCCTCTGGCGTTTGAGATGATTGAAATTAGTAATTTTTAGTCGAACGTAGGGTAGGTGATAGAAGTACATATGCAAAACTTCACCAAATGGAGTAAATGTGGCTGAATAAGTTGCATGTAAATGTGTCATATCTGAAGTGAGTCACGTTGTGCCATGCTTCCAGCTACTGACCTTGGGTTGCTAGGTTTTCTAATGGAGGGAAATGCTGGATGCAGTTCCCAAGAATCATGTTTGGTGCAGTTACTGTATCATACCTTGAAATTGTTTTGGTCATAATTGTCAAACTTGGATACCTTTTACTTTTGTAGGAAAAAACTTGTGGTTGCCTTGCTTGGCATGTTTATAATTTAGAAGATTGAATCTTTTGTGAGGGTGTGCCTTGGGTCGATATGAGATGAGAATGGCATAATTTTGCCTAGACATGTTGTCTTGATTTTTAGTAGCTAAGATCATCAAACATAAATAGATCGTGATGATGTTTGTGAACTGAATAGTCCATTCTTAATGCATATAAGTTTGATCTGGATGGACATACGGTGTCATGCAGTTGTACTGGTAAGGGTTTTCTGGGTTTCCTTCTTAGGTATCTTGGTTAAACTGGTCCTGCAACAGGCCAGATTAAAATGATTAAGTAGGGACTGTTAAGTTCACAAAGTAAGTCAAGGAGCATGCGTTCCTTCGACTCTTTAAAGGTTGTAATTTGGGATGCTGTACTATCAATTCTTAAGCCACTTGACAGTTAGTGATGGTACTACCAAGTGTGGTAGGCTAGTGGTCAAGGTTTCTAATCCTTTCCAAGAGGTCATATGTTTGAATTCTCTTGCAATACTGGTTGCCTGGGCCAACCCCTTTGGATAGAGTAATAAGCAGCACTTTGTTGGCGTGAGAAATTTCTTTGGTGCCATCTTGTGTGAGTTGAAACATTTGAAATGCAGTGCATTTTGTTCTATCTTGGTTAATGTCACTTGGTCTTTATTAATAACTTGTTTAAAGATTCTAAGACAATGGTTGGTGGTATTTGGACCAATTTGATGTTCTTCTTCAGCGGTAAAGTTATATTTTTACTTTAATGGCATTGTAAGTTACTCCCGCTTTGAGAGTTCCCATTTTTGCGCAAATACAAGAAAGTGCTGCTGGCACAGTTAAACGTGCATATATAGAATCTTGAGAGTGGGCATCCCAGATTTCTACTCTTGCTCAAGTTCTTAGCTTTTACCTCTCTTTCATCTGAAGAGTCTCTTAGATGGTAGGAAGCCCTTACATGAATGGACCATGTCATAGTTGAATTTGGCAGATTATACTTCCATGTGGGTAAATTACAGTGGAAGTGACTCAACTTGTAAATTTCAAACAAGCCAACACTACATTAAAAATTTTACTTGGGGTTGCTGATTGTGGAGTCGGTGTGGTGACCGGCCAAACAACATATTTCTGTTGTTTTTTCCCCCTGCAATAGCATAAGTGAATCAATTTGCTACAATCCTTATCCTGAAATTTGTTTTACTATGCAGGGTCCACTTTCAACAACATTTCCTATTGAGAACCGGAATGTTCCTGTGACAACCAGGGCGCTGAAGAATCATCTGGACCGCACGAAGTCTCTTCCATTTGTGAAGCGGATATCAGATTTCCATTTGCTACTTCTACTCGCCAGATTCTTGGACATCAGTGCCGATGTCCCTGCTTTGGCGGAGTGCGTGAGCAAGCAGGAAACCGTTCCTGATGGCTATAAGCTGCTCATCGAGTCCGTGGCCAGCAGTTCGTGATGCCTGTGATCGTGTGCATTTTCAACAGAGCAATTGCTGCATCGGCACTTAATTTGAAAGTTACTCGTTCATCTTCTGATGCAATGGCATGGCTGAATCTGTAAAATGTCACCGATCTTAAAAGTTATTTCTAGGTTGAAGAATGGGTAAAAATGCACTCGCTGTTTATATGCATCCTCGGTACAAGTCTTGCATCAAACTATACGGTTGGATTTGTGCGTCGACTTAAAGGGAGAATGGAAGGGGGGTTTAGTGATATGATTTGTTTATTCGGATCACGAGTATTGCGAACGTGAAAATGTTGCTGCAGCAATCTTTTCCCAGCGGATCAAACTGAGGTTGCTTGAACCCGGCATACTGGGCACTCGTTTGCCCGAACTCAATAACAGGGTATTGAGGGAAACTCATGACGGGGATGATGAATGATCAGCTCTTCGTATTCGGCATGACGAAATTTATGCGACCTTGTGCATGCGCTGAAGCTATTTTTGATGGGAATCGCCGTTTCGTGACAGACTGAGTGAAGTCACTTAGACAAAGATTTGATCGCCTATGCTGGTCTCTGCTTGCTTCGTTCAGTCAGTCAATGGCTACCATGCTCTATTACGGAACTTGAAAACGCAGTGTCATCAGATTTAGAGAAAACATAGAAAAATTTAACGTGAGAAATCGTTCGAAATGGATCAGTCGTTAAGTCTGCAACATCGACTAGTTACTACCAGTCCAGTCCTACTTAAGAAAGTCTTCATGCTCTCCGTGTCTGTCGAGAGCATGTGAAAATGTCGTGACTCGAAGCGAGAGACGTTCATAAATCGCCAAAGGGCAAAGAATTCTGAACAAGTAGTTTTAATTGCGAGAATTGATGAAGTCAATGGTTAATTACCCTTGGAAATTGCCTGTTTCAAGACCGTCATCTCATACATTAATTATGTTTTAATTGCCCAAGATGTGCTCTCCAATTTTGATTTCCCTGAAGTGCACATTTTTCATAAATTTCATAATGGAAAATCTTTAATTTTACAGATGTTGTCCTTTAGATACAATTTATCTACTCACTTGTGTCTATTTCAGGATAAAAGATGTAATTCGTGTTCTTTCGAAAAATGATAAATTTTAGTATTAATGAGAATTTAATTAGTAGATTTACCCCAAATGTCTAGTCAACTGCTGCGGGACATGGAGGGCGGGGGTGGGATATACAGTTGGGGAGATTAGTTTAATCAATTCACGATAAGACTGATTATCTTCATCTTGTTAAAAGGTAATTAGGGAAAAATGAAATTAGAGGCCCGGTGATGTAAAAACATCATTTGGCGGGATAGTCTCAGCAGAGCGCATCTCTCTCTCTCTCTCTCTCTCTCTCCCTCTCCGTGTGTCTGGTCTAGGGCACTGTGATTTCAACTTCTGCAGTCGAGCTTCCTCCTCCTCCGTTTCAAATCTCATCGAGCTTCCGCAACCAAATCCGTCGCTGCATCATGGAGGAACCTGAAACCTCCACTCGCCGCTCCGTCAGTCTCTCTCTCTTTCTCTGTGTGCGTGTGTGTGGGGTTGGTGTGCTGGTTCTAAGGCACTAATGCTGGTGCGTCTGAGTTCGCAGAAGAGGACGAGGGCTCAGACGCAGGCCGCCAGTGGCAATAGAGCCGGCGCGGGCGCAGGCGCGGAGAATCGCGAGAAAGCTGTCGACGAGGCTGGCCGCAGTCCCGAGAGGGAGGAATCTCCTGATGACTTTCAAGAGCTCCGTCCTCAACCCAAGCGGAACCGGACCGCGGAAGCCGCCGACCCGAAAGCTAACCAGAGCTTAATTGGTGATTTTTACCATAACTCTCTTTGCGCTTTCTGATATTTGACGTTTTTCTGGCGCGCCTAGCTGTCCTTGTCCATGTGATTAGTGCTTAATAGAGTGGTTTGAGCACGGTTTGTTTTGATTTGTCTGTCGCGTATCTGCTGCAGTACGGAGTTCCAATACAGAGATCTATTACGTTGGTTTTTTTTTTGGGGGGGGTGGGTGGGGCAATTAGCTTGTTGTGTTGAATGTGAATATATATGGTTGTAGTCGGTTCGCATGGTTTGTTACACAACAAGGTGCTCTCTTGCTTATTTTGCTTCGGTTCGGTGAACGGTTTTAAGAATGAATTCCTCTGGTGGAATGGTTTATGCGCTTGACCAGTTGATGTCATGTGACTGTAATATCTTTGCAGAGGTCATCAAAGGCAATGGCAGACATATACCTCAAGTGGTTAAGCTTTGGGTTGAGAGATATGAAAAGAATCCTAAACCTGCAATGGTTGAAATTCTAACCATGTTATTTGAGGTAATTTAGTCCATATTTCTGTGTGAATCTATCCCTTTGAAATGTCCAAAGAAACAAAGAAAGATGAATAATTTGAATGACCTGAGCCAGTTGAAGGACATATCTTTCTTCTGACGTTCCCTAATCATTTTAGACCAATAAGTTTTCTTGCTAGATCTTTCTCCTGTAGAAAAGGTAGACAACTAGGTTTTCCCTAATATTCTTGTATCAGCTGTGATTCTCATCAAATTGGCAATTCTTTAGGCTTGTGGTGCTAGGTACTATCTTAAGGAAGAGTTTCTTGATGAGACTGATGTTGATGATGTGGTGGTTGCTCTCGTCTCTCTGGCTAAGCAGGTATGACACAGATGCTTCTGTAATGCATCTTAACATCCTGTGTTTATTTGCTTCACCCAAAATTATTCTTTGCGTTTCTTGTTGCTTAAGCACTTTCCCTGTTACAATCAATTTTGGAGAGCACTCTTAGTTATCTCCATGCTTTTATATTTAGGGGGAAGTTGAAGATTACCAGAACTCAAAAAGAAAGGAGTTTAAGAACTTCCAAGATAATTTGCTCACCTTTTGGAACAATCTGGTTATCGAGTGTCAAAATGGCCCTCTGTTTGATCAAGTCTTGTTTGACAAGTGTGTGGACTATATCATTGCCCTGTCATGGTAATTGTCTATCCTTGTGGAAGTTTACATGGCAAAAAGTTCTAAGCATTCATATTAGTTGGTCTTTATGCTGAGCAGCACTCCTCCACGAGTTTACCGTCAAGTTGCCTCCTTGATGGGCCTCCAACTTGTGACATCCTTTATTACTGTTGCCAAAGCGCTTGGTGCACAAAGAGAAACTACTCAGAGGCAGTCGAATGCTGAAAAGAAGAAACGAACTGATGGTCCTCGTTTGGAGTCACTTAATAAAAGATTATCCGCGACTCATGAAAAGATAACAATGATAGAGGAGATGATGCGCAAAATTTTCACTGGGTGCGTTACTCCAACTAAATAGAATTTCTCCTTGCGAAACTATCCTGAGTATCCTAATGTATTTGTGTGTTGATCTTGAAGCTTATTTGTGCACCGCTATCGAGACATCGATCCTAATATTCGGATGTCATGCATAGAATCGCTTGGTGTATGGATTCTGTCGTATCCATCACTGTTCTTACAGGATTTATATTTGAAGTATCTTGGGTGGACTCTGAATGATAAGGTAAATGGAAATTTTACCTTTTTAATGAATCAAAGTTTGTCTCTGCTTTCTTTTTTGCTGTTTTCTAGACTGAACACTGTATTGTTATCTTATTGCACCTGAAGAATGCCGGTGTCAGGAAAGCCTCTGTAATTGCTTTGCAAAATCTTTACGAGGTGGATGATAACGTGCCAACTCTGGGCTTATTTACTGAAAGATTTTCTAATCGGATGATTGAGCTTGCTGATGACATTGACATATCTGTGGCTGTATGTGGCATAGGACTTGTGAAACAGTTGTTAAGGTAATTCAGTCAAAGCCTTTTATCTAGAAAATCATTTGTATCCAGGTGTTTTGTTGTGTATGTGTGGTTGATTGTTTTAGTCAGTGTCTACTTACATCTACTTATTCCTTGCAGGCATCAGTTGTTGCCTGACGATGACTTGGGTCCTTTGTATGATCTGCTCATTGATGAACCGGCAGAAATAAGACATGCAATAGGGGCATTAGTTTATGATCACCTTATTGCTCAAAAATTTAATTCTCAATCAGGATCCAAAGGTCGTGTATCTTACTGGGCTGCATCTTAGCTTGTTCACATAAAGGTTCCACAATGAGATGCTTGATTAATATTCCATTTGTCCAGGCAGTGATGACACATCTGAGGTCCATCTTGGCAGAATGTTGCAAATACTGAGGGAGTTCTCAACTGATCCAATTCTCATCATCTATGTCATCGATGATGTATGGGAGTACATGATAGCCATGAAGGTGCAAATTCTTCCACTTCTGCTTTTGCATATACAAGTTAAAAATTTATATTTACATGCTACGTTTTGATGAAGGACAGAGATAGCAACTTCCATCTAGCTGTGGTAGTGTATAAGATTGTAAGCCCTCTTTGGTGCTACAAGTGGCTGTTTTGACTATACATTTGACCTCAGTTCTTATTTTATGTAGCTTATCTAGTAAAGACTGCCTTGACTTTCTGACTAGATATAGTAGCAGCAGACAGAACAGCAGCATTTGGGACAAAGCGCCAATATCATGTTGCCTTTTCCTTCTGGATATCTTATATCATGGGTTTCATCTGCTTCATCTAGATTGAAGTGACTGTTACTTCTTTTTTTTGTCTTTTTTCTTTTTCTGTAGCAGCCAAGGTATAATGTGAGGACTTAATTCATTAAAATGAATTAGTTCTTTAAGAGAAAATGGGCTGCTTCTCAGAAGTCATGCTTTCCAGCGTAACTTAGGCGGCAGTATTAGCCATAGCTTTTAGATCATCCTGTCATTGATTAACTCCAGCCTTCATTATCCATCTGTTCGCTGCCACCCACTGCTAGTAACTCGTGAGTCAATATTCTCAAATGCCAGTTGAAGTTACTTGTCCTTTTTATTAAGGCAAATCTGCCAGCACATGTGATGAGTATCTCTATGAAGTGATCCTTCATTGCCAGCACTAACCTGGTCATCATTCACATTTTTTGCTTCCAGTTTCATCAATTATGGTGTCAGAAATTACTGAAGGAAACTTGTTAGAGCAAAAAGAAAACATAGTTTTTCTGCTTTTCTAGTGAATATCTTTTCGCAGTTGTAGAAAGAATTAATTGCATATGTTTTTTATGTACTTATTTATGTCAAGTAGTCAATTGTACCTCCTTTTTCAAGATTACAGGAAACTTGCTGTGGTAACTAAATCATTGATGCAGATTGTGTTAAGAAATTTATGTGCATGGCACATTAATTAAGGGCTTTCTACCAATACACATTCTTTAGCTGAGGAATTGGCTTTGTCTATCAAAAAAAAGTGAGCAAAATTTTCACAAATCTATTCTTATAAGTAGCTATGGAGGATTGATTCCTAGTTCCCTTCAGAGGATGTATGATTGGCTTCTTTTAATCCTTCTTTTTGGTCCTTATTTCGTTGAATTAGCTTGTCTAGTAATTCAATTCATCGGCTAAGTTCTAATTTGGAACTTAAGCATTGACTTCTATCACTTCGATTTTTATTTTTATTTTTAAAAGAAGAGTTATGGTATTAAAACTAAAATGTACTTCTTACAGCAATTAATTTAGTGTGAATTGTTTCTTTATAAAATAGCCTGTTACCTTCGCAGGACTGGAAATGTATCATCTCCATGCTGCTAGATGGGAATGCAGTGATTGAGCTAACTGATGAGGATGGGACCAACCTAGTGCGGCTTCTTTCTGCATCAATTAAGAAAGCTGTGGGGGAGAGGATTGTTCCAGCTACTGACAATCGGAAGCAATATCACAATAAAGCACAAAAGGTGCATCCTCTCTGTACTAATTTTGTTATTCTGATGCTGCTCTAACTTCGTTGGATGATTTTTTATGTGTCATTCAAGTGATCTCCTCTACTTTATAGGTCTGATAGGATCTGAGGGGAAAGCTAAGTATTAAGATCAGCAGTTGGTTTATGGCATATATTAGTTTTTGCCACTGAATTTTGATCAATTGATGAGATGTCATTTTCTTGTTTTTACATATTCTTGGGGGAACTTGCTTTTAAATCTGTCATTACATGTGATGTTGAGTTTTTATTTGAGCTTTGGTTGTCTTGTTCTTGCCTTCTAAGTCAAGAAGCTTCTCTTGATCTTATGGTACTTGCTGCTATAAATGAATATTTCCTGTGCAATCGTAGGAATCTTTCGAAAACAACCGGAGGGACATAACCATTGCTATGATGAAGAGCTATCCCCAGCTCCTGCGGAAGTTTATGGCTGATAAGGCAAAAATACCATCACTTCTTGAAATTATAGTTCACATGAGACTGGAGCTCTATTCTTTAAAGAGACAGGAGCAGGTGTGTATGAAAATCTTATTCTGAGTATTTAATGCTAAAAAGCATGGCCATTTATCTCTTTGCAACTTTTCAGAGCTTCAAATCCATCCTTAAACTTGTTAAAGAGGCGTTTTTCAAGCATGGTGAGAAGGATGCATTGAGGTCTTGTGTCAAGGCAATGAACTACTGCTCTACTGAAAGTCAAGGGGAGCTGCAAGATTTTGCACGTAATCAGTCAAAAGAACTGGAAGATGAACTTATTGCAAAGGTCAAATCTGCAATAAAAGAAGTAGAGGTACATTTTTATTGGACTCTTTGTCTCTGTCTATCTCCTTCCTCTCTCTCTCTCTGTGGTTAAATAGGTTATGTATTTGAGCCTGCAGGATGGTGGTGACGAGTACTCTCTTTTGGTAAATTTGAAAAGGCTTTATGAGCTTCAGCTATCGAGGGCTGTAACTATTGGAAGCCTATATGGAGATTTTGTGAGGATCCTTGGGAGTTTCAGAGATAGTAATGCTGAGGTAATGTAATATGGAATGCTGTGTTTTTTTTTTCCCCTTGTGAATTTTGCAAATTGGGTGTGACTTCAAGTATTACAGAAGTGAAAAGGTTAGTATCACTTTGCTATGTTAGTTCACGTGCATTGGATCCTCACAGCAACTTCCCCATCTTGCAAAAGTTGCGGTCATTATAGTGTATATAAGGATGTTCAATTGATGGGTGGATTTTCTTGTGTCCATCTCTAGATATCTCCTTCTGTTATTCCCCAATCTGACTGCTCAATCATGTTGCCATTTAATTGTTCATTTCTTTCAGGTTGTCAGTCTTTTGCTTCTGAACGTGTATTTGCACGTGGCATGGTCTCTACATTCAATCGTGAGTAGTGAAACTGTATCTAGAGATTCTGTGACCTCTCTGTTACATGTGCGTAATGTCTTGTTTGAGCAACTGGAATACTTCTTGAACATTCCATCGGCAGATGGGGTAGTGGGCAAACTAGGAAATCAGCTGGCTTGCCGAGTAAGTTCTCCCTCTTATGTGTTTTTTGATTTTGTTGGCATCTGGATATTAAACAACATGCTTAACTCATTGTCAAAAGTTTGTTTGGATCTTTCTCTGACAATTTTTTTATGCTTTAGGTATGCACCATTCTCGCAGAATCATGGTTTCTCTTCAGGAAGACCAATTTTTCTGCAACAAACTTGGAGAATTTAGGATATTCTCCAGATGCTTCTCTTTGTCAGAAATTTTGGAAACTTTGCGAACAGCAGCTTGACATTACAGGTAGTTGTTCTATCAAGGATTATGAAGTTATAAAGCCTGTAGCTCATTTTTGTCATTTTAATCACTAGTTAGCATGGTTTACATGTACGATATGTTACATGAAATTCGAGCATTCCTTCATTCTTGGGCTAAGTAATCGTTTGTCAAATCTTCTGATATATTTTGTTCTTCTGTTGCTGACTAGTAGAGATTATGTGCATTGTGATGTTGTCGTGTTGCTCTAGTACAGTGTCAATATCATATGAATAATTTTTTAGGGGCAACTGTCTGCATATAGCTGAGATCTGCCTTGTTTATTCTTATACTAATTTGTGTCAGTAGGAAAAGTACATTTTTATTGTTTGATAAACAGGCTATTAATTTAGATCGCACCTTATTGCGTTTGAGTGCATGTGCAGCCTACATTCTGATTAACTTGATCCTTAGGTGGGGCCAATCTCTGGTCCATGTTACAACTCATCTGAAGACTTTACTAATTAAGTTAGATAGCAATTGGCACTGGCAGCTACAAAATAATGTATTTCGCAAAGATGAGATTCCCAGTGGGAAATTTTTCAGTTGTGTCTATAAGACATGGAGATTATGTATTTAGTTGGTCATTTAATTGGGATATAGTGTAGAATATTCCATCTATTACATTGGTTGTGATTCCTTTTACCATAAAGAATACAGGCCGTAGTTCCTGTTTATAACGTGAGTCTCTGTTATGCAGTATCCCAAGTTGAAATGAATGCAGCCTAACTGCTTTCTATGACTTTACCTGTGTACATTCTGATACAGGAAGCGGCTTGTGAGTAACAGATTTACAAGCAGCTCTAATTAGCCTCTAGTATGCAGCATTTAGCATGGCAACAAATGCAAGATGACTACTTTTCTACGACTGCAGTCATATTGGATATGCTGCTTGTGGATGCCATATTCATGTCTTTCATGACCTTTTCCTTTGATGATTCTGTTTTGTATGTTTAGATGTCTACATAAAAGTTTCTCTCTGGTTTCCTTGTTCTTTATTATATTCTTCCCTGGACTCACTGGGCAGTTATCATCAACTGGCTATTTCTGAAGAGAATGAAATGAGCTGTTTGTCTAGATCAAATCTCATGCTGTAAATTTTTAATTCACGTTCATATGATCTTCTGATGTGCCACACAGATGACACAGAAGATGAAGATGTGGATAAGGAATATGTGGAGGAGACAAATAGAGATGCAGTCATGATTGCTGCAGCAAAGTTGGTAGCAAGTGATACAGTGTCCAAGGTGGGTGTCAATCTTGTGTTTATGAGAAACTTACTCTCTTTTATGCAGACTGGAAAGTAAAAGGGTCGTTTTTCTTATGATATGCAGTGTTGGCTTCACAGTCTTGGTTATCTTTTCTTATCTTCACGTACTTTTTCTTCAATTCTGGTTGTGATGTACATGTTATTACTGGTTCAAGCAGGATGATCTTGGTTCAGATATAATTTCTCATTATGTCATGCATGGGACGGGTGTAGCCGAAATTGTCAAGCATCTGATAACTGCTTTGAGGAAAAAAGACAACGATCTCTCCACTACATTCCTTGAGGCATTGAAAAAGGTCAGGTCCTACCCATTTGCATGAAGGAAATCTGGTACATGCATTACAGTAGGGCCGCGTCTTCATGATTAATCTTGACAAGCATCAATATACATGAATATAATGTTTTAGTGTGAAATGGTCAGGCTTTTCAACGGCATATGGTGGAACTTTCCAGAGGTAGCGATGAATCAGTCACGGGGAAGTCTTCGCAAGAATGTAGGGATCTTGCTGTTCGGCTCTCTAGTATGTTTGTTGGTGCAGCAAGGAATAAGCACAGAACGGAAATATTAAAAATTGTCAAGGATGGTATTGATTATGCATTTCTGGATGCTCCCAAGCATCTGTCTTTCCTGGAGTATTCTGTGCTCCACTTTGTATCTAAACTTCCTGCACCCGACATCATGGATGTGTAAGACTTCCTTTTCGTACACATTTCTCATGAGAAGAATTTGATGCTTATGTCCAACCATTCAAAATGGGATAATACTTTGTCTTTTGGATGTAGTATTAAGGATGTACAGAATAGGACTGAGAGTGTGAACACAGAAGAAAATCCCAGTGGATGGCGACCATATCACATTTTCCTTGAGATTTTACATGAGAAGTATGCAAAGAATGAAGGCCCTCCAGGTATTTGCAGTTCCATATGTGAAATTTAATGTAATTTATAGTACCTCCATATCTGTCAACATTTTCTACCCTCCTTAAGCATATGCGATAGATCATGTACTTATGGTGCCTCAAACCTTGCTTAAGAAAAGTTTCATGCACAGGAGTTATGCTCTTTCCTTAGATTATTTGTTGATATGGCTTCAAAATGTCTGGTCGGTTGCTCCCCCACCCTTGACTACTGCATTTTGGATTGTACAATGGCAGCATAGCCTTGGTTTCATGGAAATGACATTTGAGGCCTAGGTTTGGAATAATCGCAATTCTCTTTCTCCAGTCTAATTCCACTTGCTGGGTAATTGCAGAAGAGAAGGAAGGGGTTACTGTGAGGCGCCGAGGTCGTCCACGTAAGCAGCGTAATGTACAGGGTAAGAGGCTGTTTGATGGGCACAGTTCAGGTGAGGAAGAGGATGTAATTAGTTCGTCTGATCAAGAAGATGGTCAAGACGAGAAGCAGGATGAAGATGAAGATGATGAGGCTCCTCTGATACATGCGATAAGGTCGTCCTCCAAGCTGAGGTCATTGAGGGTTTCAAGAAATGACAGCAGAAGCCAGAATAGGCTGGGAGATTCCAGTAGGGCTCCAGATGACTCGACAGCTTCTAGAGTATAAGGTATTGTCTGTGTGTGTGTTTTCTATCTGTTCGATAGACTACATTAGTTGTAAATGTATTGATGCGCAGTCAAGCCTTGAAATTGAGCACTAACATGAATGAGGAATTCCAAGATATTCGCATATAAAAAGCTCCCTCGACCTATTATTCTCTACTCGGTGTGATGAGTGGATGATTGTTTCATCAGTTATATTTATCGAACGTGCATGTAACTGGTTATTCTTATGTGCAGGAGCCTCCTACTAAATTAACAGTTGCCGCAAGTTTACATCTGGATGCACTCACTTTTGGAGTTGGATGCTGGCCTCTCCACCTTGTAGATCTCCTCATTTTGTTATTCAAATCCAGCTTTCTTGTGGTGAAGTAATAGGCATGAGTCCGCGAGATCTTTACTCCTGGGTTTCAATCTCTTTATTATCTCTTGGGTCATACGCATGGTGATTATTGTTTGCGTAGGAAGCAGAAAGTGAGTGGTGTAAGTAATTAGGGAAAAATCTTGTAAATCTCTCAGATAGTGGATAGGTACATGTGTTGTGATTGGGTTGATGTGCAAAGCTGGTGAGCTTAGCCGAAGTTTACAGAATGATGTTTCTACTGAAACCTCGGTTATCTTTAGCCAAATTACATCAATCTGCTTTTCTAGATATAGCTACTCGTTCCTAGTTCTCATGAAATCGAGATAACTCTTAATTTTCTAATATTTTCCTGATAGTCGATGGAGGTTGGCTTGGAAATAGCATTTGACTCGATACGAGATAATTGCTTTTAAGAATCTACACTAAATTCTGGGACATGCAAACGATGACCCAAGCATTGGGACATGGTAAACGATCAAACACGAGAACTCGTCTGAAGTGCAATCAACTTGAACGCATGGCGCTAGGATGTGTAGGCTGTGCAGTGACCGGTAGACTATCCTTAGACAAGCAAATTGTATCCCACCATACAATGTTATAAAAAGAAAGAGACTTCAATAGGATTAAAAGGAATGATTGATGTAAAAAGAGCGCCTTGCATTTTCTAATCGATTTTGCCATCCTCCGGATTCGCAAGAACTTAGCTGGTTCGTTCATGCAGAGAAGCATCTCAACTCGAGCATCCTTTTGATACCCATCCTATCACCACTGGTATCACAAGATTAGCAGTTCGTCATGTAATATGCTAGCTAGATGACATATATGGAATCACTCAGGGACCTTATTTTTCATCTGTAATGGGGTGAGTCATAGGAAAAGCAACCTCATAAATCAGCTTCAACAGGATCATAGAATCTCTTTTTACACATTATGTATGAGTCGGAGGAACCACCTTTTTAAGACTCTTAATTTTCATGTCTGAGGTACAAAATTGGCGGAATTTCATCAACATTATATTCTAAAGGGAAAGAATTTGTTGTACTTGAACCTCCAGTTACAGAGAAAACCCGGCAGATGGACCTTCAACTCCAACCATCTCCATATAAAAACATAAGTTTTCCATAAAATTAGTGAAAACTAATACATTGCAGCAAAATTTCTTCCCTCAAGGGGAAAAAGTAAAGAACCAAACGCGATTGGGTAAAGCAATCAAAACATTTACCTCATTACATGCAGTATAACTCTATTGCTATCTTCTGCCTGCAATCCTTAGTAAAGGAGACACCATACCCTGAATCTCTTGCAACCCCTCTTGTATCCGAATCTCCTCATTGACTGAGCGCTTGAGGTTCCTAATATGACCCTTCAAGGCATCGGATGCTCTTATATCTTCGAGCCTCAAGTCAATAACCTTCTTCGCCAGCCCCAGCAACAAGCTCGAATACCTAGGCATGGTCGAGTTCTTATGCAGGAACGTCAAAAGCAGACCCAATTCATCCGTATCCAAGTTCATGACGCATTTTAGCAGTGCCCTCCGAGCCACCAATTCCTCCATCACAGCCACCACCTTTTCAGGATCATTTCCACCTAAAACCGAAATGAGAGCATTCTTATGCTGAAACTTCTTTAGGAGTTTATCATGCTCAGCCAACTTCACCTTCTTTGGCCTCATAACCAAATAATCTCCCTCAGATGGTTTCTCACTCTGACCTCTGTGGAAGTACCTATAGAACGAGGGCTTCAAGACCCGCCTCTGCGGCTCCTCCACATTGCCCAACCCTAAGATTCCATTGGCGCCACTATCTGCATTTTCCTTCACCTTCCTCTTTCCCACATACATTACACCATTCGAAGTCCCAATTGCTCTCACGTTGCAATCCGGTGAAAGCCCGATTGACAGCAGAGGTGCCGGGAACCTCATCGAATGCGTAACCTTCATTCTAGAATAATCGAACACCTTCATATACCCGTCGAGACCAACGCTCAAGATCCTCAGCTGCATGGCTTCTTCCCCACTCGGTGTCCCCATTTGACCTACACAAATGGAGGTCACGGTCTTGTTGTGACTCTCCATCGAATAAACCATCTTCCCTCCTCCGATTAAGTCCCAAATCTTCACACTATTCCCACCCGCGGTGGCGACCAAACTACCCGATGGCAAGAAGATGACATCCTGGACGGGGGAGCCATGATTCACCTCCGTCACCGCCCTATCGCCATCTCTCACCCTCACATCCCAGAGCTTCACCACGTGATCATAAGACCCAGTGACGAAACAATTGGCATCGGCGGGCGAACAGTCCCCGCACCTAACGTAGTCCTTATGCCCTCTAAGCTCCGAAACCACGCTCTCGCCAGCGACATCCCAATACTTGACGAGGCCATCGTCGCCCCCAGACACTAAATGGAGCTTATCAAGAACTGGGTACCGGACGAACCTGACGGGGCAGGCGTGGGACTTGAGGCGGCGGAGCGGGGTCCTGGTACGGACGTCGAAGACCTGGATGAGGCCGGAGAGGTCGGAGGCGGCGAGGAGGGAGCCGTCGGAGCGGAAGGAGAGGGAGGAGACGACGTCGGGGAAGGAGGAGATGGTGTGGGTAGGGGAGAGGGAGCGGGCCGGGGAGAAGAGGGAGAGGGAGGCGGAGTGGGCGGCGGCGAGGAGGTGGGGAGGGGAGGGGGAGAAGGCGAGGGAAGGGATGGAGAAGGCGAGGTTGTCGATGGGGTGGGTCTTGAAGGAGGACCAGTACTTGGACTCCGGGGTCTTGGAAGGGGTCCTCGGCTTCGGCTTCAGCTTCGGCTTCACCGGGAAGGTCTTGGACACCGCCACCTTGGCTTCCTCCATTGATATGCGAATCTTGCTCTCGAGCTCCAGAAGCTCTTCTCCTGAGGTTTTCTTGGTGCGCGCTTGGGAGGTTTTATGAGGTTCGCCAAAGTCTCTGGTTTCTAGGGTTTTAGGTTGCCTCCTCTTGCCACCTCTCTCTCTCTCTCTCTCTCTCTCTCTCTCTCTCTCCCTGTTCCGAAAATTAAAATTGAACATCCTCCCGAAAGGGAATTTCCAAGGTGAAACCAAAAAAAAAAATTCCAGATAATCTTTTTAGTCTCTTATTTTCTTTTAGTCACACTCACAAAAACTTAAATATTTATAGAAAAAGGGGCTTTGGCCCAATGAAGAATATCATTTCGGAATTTTTAATTTATTTTATGCAAAACTTAAAATTTCGATACATATTTAATTTAATCCTCGAATTATATGGAAATATCAATATTATTTTTTCATTAATTCAAATTAAGAAAATTTGCTCATTTGGTTCCGATTCGGTACACCGAACAGTGGACAGAAAAAAGATGTTATATGTGGATTATTTATATAAAATATTCAACCCAAATTAGAATATGATAAATTATTTTAAATTTGTTCAATTTAAAAAAAATGATTATCCTTGTTATTTAATTTGTTTAATTGTGTAAATTGGGTAAAAGTTTAGGTATAATATTACATATTTAGCCAAATTTAGAGACCATTTAGTAATTATCTCATATTTATGATATAAGTAAGAGGAAAATTCATAATATATATTATAATTAGGGTTAATACCACAACTCCAAAAATTGTATACCTGTGACAAATTTATCTTAAATTAATTTTTTTGACTAACAAAAATTCAAAATCGATATATCTATATAAAATATATCCTTCGTTAGTTTCCTTACCATCAAATTGCTAAAGTAGATAACATATGAGGGTTGATGAGTATATTAGTTTAGAATTTTACTTTCTGTTTGTCATAGGTGTATTAATTTATGATTTTTCGTGGTATTAATCTAATTAAATGGAAAATGACATATGATATATTTGTAACAGATATTTTTTGTGGTCAAAAAATTAATTTAAAGTAAATTGTCATATGTATATTAATTTGAGGTTTTTGTAATATTAATCGTTATAATATGATGCAGAGGAGGGGCTAGGCTCAGGCTCGAAGACTACTGCCCATCAAGCCTGGCCCTGGGTTCGAAAATTTTGGCCAAGCCAGGCTTGGTGGACATGTGAGCTACGAAACACTACCAAACTAATGATCATAATTATTAAATGTGCTATAATCACGTCAATCTGCAAACAAACTCATCTAGTTCATAAGCTTTTCGCTGTAGATTTCCAACCAAGAAACCTATAGAATTGCAGAAGAAAAGATTTTAATAAGGATTGAAATCTAACAATCCTAGAACGAGAAGCCATGCTTTAAGTTCATATTTCGGGTTCACAATATCATAGAAGTAATCTTAAATAGGTTTAACATCATAAGCGTAATTTAGTAATTGACTTATCAAGTTTAGAAGTTTCGAGTTTACTTGAAAGATAAATCTAATATAAGTCCAAAATCCTAATAGATTTAGAATAATGGGGGAAAAGTTACTACATATCATGTTTGGGTACAAGGTTTCCAATTATAAAATCCCAAACTCTTGATAAATAAATAAAAAATGCATAATAATATTTTTCCCTCGAAAGAAAACATTTGCAACGTTTCACGTTGATTTACATCTTCCCACTTTCGCTACATTGGACGAATTGCTCAGGATGACAACCCCGAAATAGAGTATGGAAAATCCGGTTGAATTGAAATTCACACTTGACCTTACTTTGCGGCTACTTCTAATACAGAGGTATCTGCAAAAAACTGATCAACCAAGACTGATCAATTTACCTTGACCTTAACACTCCTCTCTGCAAACAAACGTCCGTGAATATTACATGCCACTTAATATTACCGCTTCCCCTCTACATGTTCAACCTTGCGGCATGGCAAATGGAGGCTGTGACCACTGACCATTAGCTAGCTCCGAAGACTGATTTGTCTTGAAACTCAAACCCTTACTCATGTTTAGGTTTAGATTTCCTCCAAGCAACCCAATGAGTAGACAGGTTTGACCCGATTGTGTTCACACAAATGATCAGTTTGAGTCGATTCAGTTCGATTTAACTTGACCTATA
Source organism: Corymbia maculata (assembly GCA_014182735.1). Taxonomy (NCBI): domain Eukaryota; kingdom Viridiplantae; phylum Streptophyta; class Magnoliopsida; order Myrtales; family Myrtaceae; genus Corymbia; species Corymbia maculata. Next base: position 27,903,362 of record CM024692.1, on the reverse strand, counting down.
ATTGGAATGCAAATCTGAATGGCTTTTTGGTAAGGTTACTCTTCTTGCTCCCCGGTAGTTGGAATGCAATTCTTGCTCATCAATCTCATCCATTTTTATCCTGAATTGTTGCTCTCGATGTACAAGCCAGTGAACGTACATGAAGTCGCATCAACCCAGAGTAGCGCATGATACCGAATCTTCATAACTAGATAGCAAGCTTATATGATTTAGTATCAAATAGATTTCTTCAGACTGAAGATATGATCCATCAGCAGCAAGAAATTCATGAAACTTACCATCCACCTCTATCAAGCTATGGCCAGGAGTCTTTTTCACACTCCTTTCCCTCATCATGCTTTTAACCATCCTCATATTGCTCCATTCTTTTCCCCTGGCAAAGATGTTAGCCATAAGACTGTATATACCACTATCTTCAGGATTCAATTCCAGTAGCTTATCTGCTACTGCCCTACCCAAATCAACATTTCCATATGTTCTACAAGAGCTAAGAAGTGCACCCCAAGTAGCTTCATTGGGAACCATCGGCATTGTAGTTATTAATTCATATGCTTCCTTAAGTAGGCCGTTACGACCATATAAATCGACCATGCAGGCATAATGCTCGATTTGGGGAGCTATACCAAATTCTCTCTCCATATCGTTAAAGTACTCTTGGCCCTCACTTAATAAACCGGCATGACTACAAGCTGATAAGACACCCAAGAAAGTGACCTTATCTGGCCTAAATCCAGTGCTTCTCAGTTGATGGAAGAGCTCTAGGGCTTCCTCGGCATGCCCATGAGCAGCAAATCCAGTGATCATGGAATTCCAAGATACCAAGTCTTTTTCAGTCATTTTGTCAAATGCTGCCGCAGCTGCATCAATACACCCGCATTTTGCATACATGTCTATAAGAGCATTTCCCAGAATGACACTAAACCGGATCTTCTTAGAAAGGATGTACTCGTTGTGAATCCAGCAGCCCACTTCTAAGCGACCCAATTGACCACAAGCAGAGAGAACACATACCAAAGTGTTCTCTACCGGAACTAAGCCTGCCTCTCTCATATTATTAAACATTTCCAATGCTTCCTTTGGTTGACCATTTTGGGAATAGCCTGCAATCATTGCAGACCAGGAGACCACATTTTTCTCAGGCATTTTGTCGAACAACATCCTTGCATTCTCTAACTCACCAAATTTTGCATAACCGTTGACCATACTTGTCATTGAGAAGACATCCCTGGTCTCCATGTTGTCAAAGACCTCCCTAGCACTGATCAAGCAATCGCATTTTATATACATGTCGATTAATGTATTTAGCAAATTCAAGCTACAAGCCACGTCCTCCCTTTTTATCAGTTCATGAAGTTTTCTCCCCACATTCAAGTCCTTCGTCTGGGAGCATGCAGAAACTGCCGCGATCATAGTAACCTCATTAGGCTTAACATCACCTAGCAACATCAAGTCAAACAGTTCCAGGGCCTCGTCGGGGCAACTATGCGTGGCATAACCATCAATCATCGAGGTCCAGGTAAAAACGTCCCTGATAGGACTTTCATCGAACACGCGGTGCGCAAGGTCCAAGCACCGAAACATCGTGTAAAAATGAATCAACCCATTTCGAACCAGCAAGTCGCAATCAAAACCCATCTTCCAAATCCTTCCGTGAACGAACTTCCCAACAAAAACTCCCTCAAATTTCTCGCACGCCTTCAGGGCAAACACGAAGGTGCGGCCATCGACTTCGACGCGTCCGCCAATCATCCGACAAAAAAAGGTCAACCCTGAACTCGGCATTCTCACTTTGGAGTACCCTCGGATCATCGTATTCCACATATAAGTATTGGGATTCTCGATCTGGGCGAAGAGGCTGCGCGCATAGTTCACATCTCCAGCGTCTGACAAAGCGCAAAAGGCCAACACCCTGCTCGCAGGGAACGTGTGGGCCATAAGACCGGTCCTGGTCATGTGAGCTTGGAGTTGCTTGAGTTGGCGCATCGAGTCGCAAGACTCCAGGAGCAACAGGACCGGGTTTGTGATGATCACGTTGGTCGTGGAGTTCCATCTCGTTTTCTGCGCGCAACTCGAAGAGAAAAGTCGAGACTGAGAAGCGGCGGAGAGCTCGAAAGGAGGGAAGGAAGATGGGCACGAACCGGAGAAGCGCTTGCAGAGAACGACGCAGCGCCTCATATGAAAGCGAAGGCCTCGATTGACATCTGCAGAGTTTCAAATGTTGAATGCCCGTTGCAGCATTCCTGCCTACTGTGAAATTTGCGGAGCTTATAATTTGTCTTTTATTTCAACTGTTTTTTTGGGAGCTGTCTTTTATTTCGACTAACGCTGCGTTTGAATGGACTGTTTGGGAAAAATCTTTCAGGAAATGCAAATAACTTTTAAGTTAAAAGAGTTTTTAAGATGTCAATTATATTTGGTAAATTATAATTCAAAAGCCCATTATGAAATACCTTTGAGCAAAATAGTGTTTAATATATTTACAAAAAAATTTTATGAATAAAAATTAAAAAAAAAAAAAGTTAGCCAATGACTTTTGGTGATTGAAATTGGGTTGCAAGACCTTAAGCAGACTCCAAAGACCGCTGATATCTGAGGTTGCAAGACCTCAAGTGGCCTTCAAAGACCTCTAACGATGGCCACCAAGGGTTGGACAATCCTAGCAAGGGTCACAGCCATTGGTGCGGCCTCTCGTGAAGGTTGCAACAACCCATATCTCAAGGAAGTCACTCTCTTGCAAGTCAGCAAAACTCACCGACATGGCTCCTCACGAAGGTTGCGATGACCCACATCTCGCATAGGTCGCCTTCATGGAGGTTGGCACAACCTAGATCTCACGAAAGTCATGATGACCCAAATCTTGCAGAGGTCACTCTCACTGAGTCACAACAAACCTATATCTCAAAGACGACATGCTTGCAGAGGTCGACACAAGCCATCGGCACAGCCTCTTGCAGAGGTCGCCTGACCCTCATCTCGCGAAGGTTGATGTGGCCCATTGCATAGGTTGCACGGCCCTCAGGTGATGATCGCTTTGATCACGCCAACCTCTCTCAGCCCATCGTCGGCCTCTTGCAGCCACACGTGAACAACGCTAGCTAACCTCCTTAACGGATTTGAGAAGAAGATGAACATTTTAGGGCAAAAAAGGGAAAAGAAAATTAATAGTTGAGGATAGTTTTGGAAGAAATTGTTTTTGTCTTCCCCCAACAAGCATGCCAAGAATACTGGAAAGCCCAAGGTAGATTGGGCTTTCAGCCTTCTTGCTTTTCCTCGATGATGTTTCCATAAAATTTGCCAAACACCTACAATTTGGCTCAAGGATCTTTTGACGCCCAAAGTGGCTTGGTAAAGCCACTCCCAAACGCACCTTAAAAATGCTTAAAAATTTGACACATATAATTGTTGAAATTATAGAATCATATTCAAATTTCCATAAATTTTTAAAACTCACATAATTTTTTTTTTCAAATCTTAGAGAGAAAGTCATAAGTAGATGCAAGCAGAAGTGAAAAGGTCTTAACTGGCATATGGTGTTATATATCACCTTTTGTGGTTTAGATTGAGTCGAATAGATATCCTAACTGTGTTTCAAGATTTTTGTTTTATTATTTTCTTTGTGTAAATTTACTACTTCTCTAGAATTTTGTGCATTTATAGACGTGCGTTTATTTTTTTTAGATGATAGTTTTGGCTCAATAAAATATTAATCATAACATATGGGATTTTTTTTCTATTTTGAGCTTTTGCAAAATATTTGATTTCATATTCTACCCTTTTACTCTCATCTCGTGAGTTTCGGGCCACTTTTGTCTAAAGGAGTTTGACAATGATTGAGTTAATACTACGAAGAGCCACAATCTAGTATATTTATAATAAATTTACTTCATATTAATTTCCTTTAAATTGGATTAATATGACGAAAAATCACAAATCGACACACTTGTGATAAATGAAAAGTAAAACCCAAAATTGATATATTGATCAACTATCACGTGCCATCTAACTCAATAATATAAATATAAAATTTAACAAGAATGAATGGCAAATTTATCATAAATGTATCAGTTTTGATTTTTCTGTAATTAAAAAATTAGTTTGGGATAAATAGTTTGAAGATGGACCTAAAGATGGAACAGCAGATAGGAGTTTCTAATTTTTTTTTTTATAAGAACAGTTAAGGGGCGCGCATGCAAAAATGTGACTATTTGAAAGTTTATGGAATACCTTGTAAGCTAGTGAGCTAATTAAGTCTGGACCTTTGTGCGGTATATAGGTAGGTAGCCCGCAAACTCTCCTCATCACCAGTTCGCGGATAGCCCCAGCTACGTTTTCACCAACAAACTCTCCTCGTCACCTACTATCATGCTGAAGCACTTCTCTATTTCCCATGAGCTAACGCAGATGGGCTCGTGTCGAGTCTTGCCTCATACGACGCATTCGATGAAATGTCGACTTCTCTTTTCTTGTGTCGGCCAAAATTATTCGATACCGAACAACCCAACCAATAAGAAACAGTATACAGGGATTCGACAACTATTTTCACAATCATTGTTCCATGGAATAATTTCCAGAAAGCGATACTGGCAGCTTTGAGTATTTAGTCGAGGATCTTTCGCAAAAGCACTTTTGTATTAGACAAAAACGACCAGCAATCAGATACTTTGTGGAAAGGCGAAGCCATAGGAATTCGGTAGCCATCATCTAAATGTGGGATGAAGTCATTGAACTTGAAAAGCGTAACTTGCATGAAGATATCAAAGCTGCAGAGTAAGAGCCTTCATTTCCTGCACAAACATATATCAGGCTCGCGATCACATGCTTGGCTGATTCTACACGAGCCAAGGAAAGAAAAATACCAGCTTGCACTCCTAACAAAAGTGTATGAGATGGAAAATGAGGGTTTCCTCGTATATATTAAATTGAGATTCTTACAAATAATTTCCGAGAGCACCTTGGCACAATAAGATTTCTCAATCTTTGCCCCAATGCACAGATGTTCCGCCCATTCTGATTTCTATGTTATCTGCTATTCAAACAAGGCAAATAAACATAAACCTCCGTTCCTTCTAACATCTACTTGCTCCACCCTCTTTCTCACTTCTTTGTCGAGCAATACCAAGTACCATAAGTAATGTCAAGGGGCGAAGCCAGATGGGCCCTGCATTCTCTAGTCCTCCAAGCCTAGCTGACTTTCTGAAATTCTGATAAAGCACTGGACTAATATAATAAGAGCAAGAAAACACTGATCAGGGACAAGGATTTGGAAAATTCACATGAATTTGATTGATCTCTGCAACTATTTCAGGACTGAGCTCCACATTGCAAGCATCAAGAACCTCCTGGAGTTGCCAATGCTTGGTTGCACCAAATATAGCACTCGCTACCAGAGGATGTCTCAAAACAAAGGCTGCATTAAGCAAAATGCGGTAAGAGGAAAAATGTGCCATACCAAAAGAGGAGCTTAAAAAACTGAGAGCATGCAGAACAATAGCACTTCAAAAGACACCTGAAACATGGTCTATGCAACTAGAAAGAACAAATGCAGCGTCTCTGCTTCGTTTCAAAATGATGTCACAACTATTAAATACTAATAAATAGAAGCACAGTATTGTGAACCCCAGTAATTCACTCCTACTTGTGAAAACCTAAATTTTAACTCCGCATCTGTATCATTAAGCTACTGACGCGGGCACACATAATTTTTCAACATTAATGCATCTAAAGCTGAAAATTTTGGCCAGTCCAGCAAGGTCTATACTTTCCTGGATTACTTCTTTACATTTTATATCAGTGAAAGGTGAGGAGGGAAAACCAGCATTAACAGCTCCCTTTGGGCATTAGCATGAGGGTAACAAACCCGCTATACTTAATTCAGTTAGAGCCACAGCTATTCCGAACCATGTGCGACCAAAAGGCCGAGGTTGGCGACCTCATCACCACAACCAAGATGCTAGTAGCCAAAAAGTCTCTCCACACAATTATCATGACATTTAAAGAAATAGTTAATGTCTCATAATTATCATGATTTTTTGGTTGCTGATTATGGCTTTAGAAGAGTGCATGGTATTTTTTTTCAGTGAGTCAATTTATAGTTTATTCATAACCAAAAAATAAAGAGCAGAGGAGCAACTTCAGCTACGTGCTTAAAATTGGCAGGAAAGCCAACTCAGAAGCTCCCAATTACAAAAGAGCTTTGTGCCTACAAAAGAAATTTTCTCCCTAACATCATCATGGCTAAATATTCTACCAGATGCAGCCCCTTTTGATTCTTACAAGAACAGCATCAACATCTTCAACAAAAGAAAGATTATGCAGCTTGATTCCTGGTGTTTCATATACAAAACAAAAAAGCATTTCAAGAAAGCTTAACCGGCAGCTGAGGGAAAGGCAAAATTATCTTAATAGACAAATCAAATACTAAGTTATTTTATTAAAACCTTTGACCCATTCCATACCCACGATACTTCTTTCACAACCAAAGGAATAATTTTATGATCTCTCACAATCACTTGTTACATGCCAAGATAAACAGGTTGGAGCTTTTATTGCATTCCATTTCACTCCACATCATCGCACCATACACAACACATCTTAAATGGATATAGTTTTGGTATAATAAAGATGACTAAAACTTGATAAGTTGCAAAAGTTGATCCTTAGGGATATTCAAATAGGAGAATTTACATATCTAGACCAAAAAATAGAACACTAAGTGCATGTGAGGCAAGCAGAGATCAGTTCAATACCAATTGCCAGTGCTACAGGATGTAGCCCATACTTGTCTGCAATTTTAAGGTACTCCTGCAATAGAAACAGGGTTAAAAGAGTTGGTACAGGATCCCAATTATGGCAAAGATAATGACATGAGAAGAAGCCCATTCATTTCAATAAATGAAGGTTGGGAAGAGGGGGGAGTTTCCCCAGAGGCAGAAGTACATACTCATTAAAAGCAGGTGCACGATTAAAAAGCTCATATAAATGCTCAAGAAAAGAATTAGAGAATGGGGTGGTTGTTGTTAGAGGAGGGGGCAGAGGCTGAAGGAGAAGTCCCCGATGGTTACATCACCTTCTAACACACATAGTGGGATGGATTCTAGAGTCTCAACCATTGACGTGCAAAACTTAAAAAACATTGCCAAGCAACATAATGAAATCATTGAAGTTGTATCAGAAACTGAAGCAAAAATTGTTTGTTCATCAGATATGAACAAAAGGTATAGAAAGTTCTTTTACCCTTCTTTTCTCAATTTGTTTGAATGATTTATATTCAAGAATTTATCTCCAGACAGAATATACCAACCATGATTGCTGCCATCACAATGCTAGTGGACAAGCTGTACCTTGATTCTCCTTCAGAATACCTCCCTGAAGAAGGTAATGCCAATTTATGTGAGAAGAAGCCCATGAATCCCAAGGGAACACTCTGGAATAAGGAGATAAATGTAAAATGCAGGGCTTCACCTTTGAAAAGATTCAACCGAGCATCTGAGGGGCCACCATCAGGTAAAAAGTATTTACCAGAAAGTATACCCATCGCTAGAGGGCTGTAGGCCAATAAGCTGATCCTGCAAAAACAAATTCAAAAGGGAAAAAAATAATCAAGGAAAGAATACCCAAGAAGATCCAAAAGAACACATCTATATATAGGGAGAAGATTACTAGCACATGGATATGTAGAGTAGTGAAAAGTTTGTGATGGGATTCAGTTGTGAACAAATACCTTTCGTGATGGCAGCATTCTGCCATCCCTGAATCGAAAGTTCGACAGAGCAAACTGTAGCAATTCTAAAACAAAGGTTGTAAGGTGAATTTAGCGTCAATATATAATGGTGAAAAGAAGCAAGAGATTTCCTAACAAGAGTGAGGAATACTACCTGCACCGACACAACCTTAGGATATGAAGGAACTCTCTCGGCGACATGGAGGAATTTCATGACACCATAAGGTGTTTCATTACTGAGTCCAACATATCTAATCTACAAACCATATATGCAATCAGGGATGTCAGACAATATTACAAGCACAGATTCACAGGGCCAAGTCTCAACTATGTTTACTGACCTTACCAGAGGCAACGGCTCTGCCAAGTGCCTCAAGTTGTTCTTCTACAGTAATTGCACTGTACTGATGGGTTGGATTATACTCAAACTCTCCAAACATTGGCACATATCTGTTGAAAATCCACTCAAAAGAAAAAAGAAAAAATCTCACAATGTTGAGCAAGTATATCAGACATCATCAGTCTTCCAAAGGTATTTTTACACCTACACCTCCTTTCCAACAAAATCAAGAAACAGAAGGTTGTATTGACATACAAACCGATCAGGCCAATGTATTTGATAAAGATCGATGTAGTCTGTCCTCAATCTCAATAAACTGCAACATTGATGAATAAACTGTCACAAGATATTACACGCTAGATAATGCAAGTATGAACATCATAATGCAAACAATTCTTTGATGATTAAGTGTCGATGCTCTTCATTTAACAAACTTTGAAAGCCCACAATTCTTTCAGTAATGGAAGGATGAATATTGTTTCAGTTTAAACATGATAAGTCCCCAATATTGTGGTAGAATTCAAGTTTTTCCAAAGAGTTTTTCCTGAATATCATGTTGGCAAGCTTCAGCGCATCCTCTTGGTAAGGTCAACAAAATCAGATTAGAGAAAGAATCAGGTTTTGGTAGTTCCTTAAATGAAACTAGTCCCCGAAACTGGTGATAAGGGCAAACATGTAGGCAAAATGACAAAAAAATTAGTTTTCTTGACTAGGGCAAATGTGTAGGCAAATTCCATTTTATTCATTTCAAGAAATGGATAAGGTAAGGAACACAGTCACTTCTAGCCTGAAACTGGTGATATCCACTGAAATATGCAAAGACAAAACTAGATTTGATAGTATTTGTTGCAGGACGAGCGTTTGAAACGGGACTTATGAAAGAATGAGGGAAGCAAAATGATATTTTCCATCTAACTGGATCTTGAGCTCAGTGTAATTATTTTGATGGCAGAAATATTGAGTCCTGAGTGATGGAACAACACGCAAACTTACCTATTATCAATGGCTTCGGATATGTTCCAAGCATCCACACACTTTGGCCCATCCCTGATCCAAGTCATTTGCCCAGATGGTCCACTCACCTTCATAATTTTTTTTTTTCAAAGACTCCTATTAATTTAAAATTGGCCAGATACAATAAGAAAGATGCTATTCAGAAAATCGTCACCCCATTCCAAATGAGAGGAAGACAATGGCTGCATTGATACAGCTTAGGACCAGATAAGCACAACACCCATAGCTCTCATCTCCTTACTAACATTACCATCCAGAGAAACATATGATTTCCTTCTTAGTACAAGGCTAACGAAGGCCACTTCTTCTAAATGCACTCTAAGCTCATTTTATAACAAGAAAATGGAAACCCATCGCAATGAACGTCAAGGACATTAAATCAATCCTAGGTTCTATACATTTCCGTTAGCCCAGAGTACACACGACTAAACATACTCCCTCTTAAGCAAATGCAATGCTACCACGTCAAGCATTACAAAGCAAAGCCAATATCATTAGGCATGAACTAGGATCAGCTTACGCTCATCAAACAAGAAACGACATAAAAGGGAAAACAAAGAATCAGAACATCGGCAAACCTTCGTGGCCAACACAACTCGATCGCGAGGAATTTTCCGGTCTCTAACCCAACGGCCAAGGTACTCCTCGCTCCGGCCCTGAGTATCGGCACGCTGAGGCACCGGATACCTGCCGCGCGCCATCCGAAATTCCACCACCAAAAAAAAAGAAGCCGACGGAGATATAAATTTCAATCCGAACAAACATTCGATTTAAAGCGTAACGACGAATCCGTCAAAACGTACATTTCGGCGGAGTCGAAGAAGTTGATCCCGGCGCCAAAGGCGTGGTCGAGAAGGCGGAACGATTCCGACATCGAGTTCTGCTCGCCGAAGGTCATGGTTCCTGAGGACGAAAAAGGCAAGCGACGTCAGCGAGCGGAAGAGACGACGGATGAGGAGGACAGGGAAAAGGGCGGGGGTTTCAGAGAGTTTAAAAACCTAAGCAGAGCCTGGAGACGGAGAGGCCGGGAGCGAGGTTGAAGAGAGGCACGGCCATCGACGTCTGCCTCGCGAGGTGAGATGAAGAAGATAATGGAGGGAAGTAGCTGAAGCAAGAGGAAAACTCAAAAAAAAAAAAAAAAAAAAGAGGAAAAATTGAAGAAGGTGGAGATGCAGGGGATCGAACCCTGTACCTCTCGCATGCAAAGCGAGCGCTCTACCATTTGAGCTACATCCCCTTTTGGTTCTAAGAGTCACTTTATTTTATTTAATTCTTATTGTAACTGTTGATGCTGCACATCATTTTATGAATTATGAGTTATGTATGGTTGATTTGACCATCAATCTTGATCATTTGATATCGCCTTTACTTTCTCGCCAAAATCAATATATTAATTAAATTTCATAAAATTATATGTGACTTTATATTGCTAACTATCAAAAATTTTAATGTCGTACATATTTTGAAAGTTTTAGACTTCAAAAAAAAAGTGAAAAGTGTGAGAGTCACGAGATTTAAATGAAGCAAAAGATAACAATGAATTTAAAGAGACATGCGAATTAACTAAAATGAACTCATGTTCAAATGAGAGAATAATTTTCTCTTCCGGTGATCACAAATGCACTCATGGAGACAAATAATTTGTAATATGATAGGAAAAGATCCTATACAAACTTATACACGCCAAAGATGGACCTCCGACAACATGAATTTAGTACACTTCTTGTTTTAAAATGTCCGACTTGATATAATATTCCGCAACATGACAATCGGAGGCAACTTGGTACCTCGAATTTGGTACGTGAAAAGGGTCTTGTTCCGAATTTCCCGTGTTTGGCCAATCCGAAAGGTCATTGCACCTCTCGCAACCCTCCTTACAAAATGAGTGGAAAGTGGAAACAAGCATCTTTACTGGCTAAGCCTGATTGTACTAAGCTGATGTACGTGTACTGTTTGCGACCACTTCAGGAGACAGCTTCTCCTGAACTTAGGGACTACAAAAAATTACGTCCATGCGCATCTTCCCCTGAGTAGTTTATCCTTTTGAATGACGACATCAGTGACGACCGGGGCACTTCTCCTACATCCGGTTCAACATTAACCTTGGACTCTGTTTATTATTATTTTTTCGCTTTCTTCGGTTTGATCCCCAGGATCATGCTCTTCTCCATTCGCATCTTGTGATATCGACGCTCCCTTCTTCTTGCCTACGTGTCATCGTCTCCATCAATATCTCTAATGGAAGAAGAAGAGCAAATAGAAGCAACATACAATGATTGTACTTGTTGCTGAAGTTTTTTGGCATGTAACTCGATGAGCTTTCGACTCTTCACCTGTCGACTGTTTGAGAAGTCCTCTTTTATTTGACGTGTCTTGCATGTCTGGCATGAGAGGGCCCTCACTGGAATCATTGAAAACCCAGTGGCCACAGAATCTAGTACTGACAATAGCAAAAAGAGATGCGTCATCCACCCTCTTATTCTTACCTACATATCAGTGTAATCCATCAACGTTTCCCGTGTGCTTAGTTTGAGAAATCCTGTTTGTTAGACATTTCTGCCGAAGGCTTTATCACTCAGATTTTCCACTTGAGTCATTGGGATCCCAATTCTACTGATGCGGAATCTACCACTAACCATATCATTCGAGATAACATTCGCCCCCTTCTCCTTGGCTTCATATCATTGTAGCTCAAAAATGTTTGTTGTGGAAAAAAGAGCAAATACTTGCAGCTTAGAATAAATATACCCGTCGCGGAAGCATTTTCACTTTTAGCATGTAACTTGATGAGCCTTCGGCTCTTTCCCTGGTAACTCTTTTCTGTCTCCTCAGTTTGAGAAGTCGTCTTTGTTTGATATGTGTGGCCTATATAAGGCCTTTACATCTCAAATGTTCCAAGAATGTCAAGGGGAACCCAATTCCTTTATCTGCACAATGTATTAACGACAATGTTATTAGAGATGTCCCATCTGCTCCTTTCTCCTTACCTACGTATCATTGTAATGCTTGTTGTGAAAAAGAGAGCAAATTCTTGCAACTTAGAATGACTATACCTATTGCTAAAGCATTCTCAATTCTTACGTGTAACTTGACGGACCCATGACTCCTTCTTTGTTGACTTTTTCTTGTGTCCTCAATTTGAGAAGTCCTCTTTGTTTGATGTGTGTGGTCTACGAGGGCCTTACTACTCAAATATCGCGTTAGTCAAGAAAAAGCCAATTCCATTAACCGAAGAATCTATTAACAATAGTGTCATAAGAGAAGTCATCTTTGTTTGCAGCGTGTGGCCTATGGGAGCATTATCACCCAAATGTTCTACGGGAGTCAAGGAAAACCCAATTCCGTTGGCCACAAAATTTATCAATGACACTGTTATAAGAGATGTGCCTTTCGCTTCTTTCTCCTTACCTACATATCATTGTAATTCATCGATGTTTCTTTGGGGAAAAGAGAGCAAATACTTGCAACGATCATACCTATCTCGAAGTATTTTCAACGCATGTAACTTGACAAGCCTTTTACTTTTTCCCATGTCCTCTATTTGAGAAGTCCTCTTTATTTGACATATGTGGCCTATGAGGGCCTTACGGCTCAAATGTTCCATGAGATTCGAGGGAAACCCAATTCAAATGGCTGTAGAATATATTAATGGCAGCGTCATAAGAGATGTGCCATCCGCTCCTTTTCTCCTTATATACACATCATTGTAAACCATCATTGTTTCTTTCTTGTGGAAATGAGAGAAAATACTTGCAGATTAGAAGACTGCATGTCGCTAAAACTTTATCAGTTCTAACATGTAACTTGGCGAGCCTTCAACTCTTTCCATGTTGACTCATTCTTGTGTCCTCCGTTTGAGTAGTTCTTATTGATGATAATATCATTAGAGATCCGTTCTCCATTCCCTTCTCCTTACGTACATATTGTTATAATTCATCAATGTTTCTCATGGAAGAAATAGCAAATCCTTGCGGCTTGAAATGACCGTACCGTCACTAAAGCATTTTCAGTTCTCACATGGAATGACTGTACCTGTCACTCAAATATTGCACTGAAGTTACCGGGAACCCAATTCCATTAGCTATAGAATCCATTAACGAAAATGTCATAAGAGATGCATCCCCGCTCCCTAATTTGAACCAAATTCTCTTGAACGCCGCATGTCCCTCTTCTTGCTTCGCATCATGATCACATTGCACCCCACTTGAAAATTAGTCCACGGAACATAACTATCGACATTCACATATCAACGACAAATGATTACTGAAATTAAGAAATCAAGTTGGATTGTCCTTGCTATTAACGAAAATAGAATTGTTTTTCCATTCCTAGGTTGTAATAGTTCTAGGAAGATGATCTTCAATTCCAAAAAACACTTCGCCCATGATCAAATGGAGGGAAAAACAATTTCTGAATGTCAGCACCACATTTCAATTTTACCATCTTAATGCAGCGTGATATGAGGCATGAAGTGATTTGACTTCAGAATCTTGCACTTTGATACTAATTTAAAGCTATATGTCCAACCGTTTACTTCAAAGGTTTTAACTATTGAATAAAAAATATAATTATATATATGTGTGTGTATGATTTGATAAGCTCAACCTCCCAGGAGTCTCATTTTTCCTTTCTTCCGTCATTATGAGTTCCATCCACCCACAAGGCTTGTTTAATGCATCAGAGTTTAATACAAAGAAAATAAAACAAATTACTAATCATGCACAAAGAAACAAACACCATGGAATCGCAAAGGGTCATCTTCTTTTGCAATCTCACCATCTTCAAAATCATTATATCAAATGCCATCCGTCGTTTTCGTGTACACATGACGTTGTGTTCAATCAAACTTGAAATGCGTGTGAAGCTTTGGCTCATCCCATGAGGCAGTGAACCAGCGTTCCCGGGGGGGATGATCAATGCATTGGAGCTCCCATCTACTTTAATTATAATTTTTAGAGACCCACAAATTATCATGGCTTAAGTGAATATCCCAAGCGGAGTCTTGAAATCTCCAAAATAAGTAGATGGATCCAATAGCACATGCTCCAATCATCATCCATGGCACAAACTACTCGGTTCTATATTGACTTTCCTTTAGTTACTCTTACTCTATATATTTTTTAAAAAAATTATCTAAAAAATCCAAAAAATATTCGGTCTTAAACTTTTTATAATTGAGTCCATTTAATTACTTTTGATTGGAAATCGCTAACATGGATACTAACCATCCTACTTGATATGGTCAATGTACGGCCAATGCTGATGTTGACAATTTGTAATAATACTTTTTAAAGCTTTTTATTTTAAAATTTTCTTTTTTATTTTTCCCTCCTTTTCTTCCTCTAGCCAGTGGCCAAGCCTCAACAATGTTTAACAACTAGCCAAAGGGTAGGGTTGGCAAGGTCGACCTCGCTAGTCGCCAAGGGTGAGCAAGGCTTGCTAGTGGCTAGAAAAGGTTAGGCCTCACCTAGTGACGGCAAGGGTGAGCCTCGCCAAGTTTGAACAAGGCTCTCTCGAGGCCGACGAGCCTCGTCGACCCTACCCTTTGGCCAGTTGGCAACCATTGCTAAGATTTGACGACTGACTAGTGGAAGAAAGGGAAGGGAAATAAAGAAAGAAAAGAATTATAATAGTGTAAAAAATTATCTACGTTAGTGCTAGCCATGCAATATCGAACAACCAGCATCCACATTAGCGATTTTCAACCAAAAGTGACCTAATAAATTTGATTAACAATACATAAAAATGTTTAGGGCACTATAATTAAAAGGATGAATTGATAAAAGTATAATAATTTAAGATTTTTTGGATAATTTCCCCTCTTTTTGAGTCATGTGTAATGGCTAAAAAGGTTATGGGCAAGAGAGAGACATAGTTTCAAAACATGTGACTTCGAATTTTTGATACATCATGACATGAACATTAAAGCCACGTAAGCGGAAAGCTTAAGCTAATAAGGAACGCTTCCATAGCAAATAACGTCGGCAAAAGAACCTGTTCTTAGAAATACGCACTTTCACGTCTTCTTTTCCCAAACAATTACTATTCCTTAGATTCATGTCTAACGAAATGAATTTGCTCTAGCCTTCGACCTCGTGGTCATGGAGGTGCGGCTCAGAGTTCGATCTTTTATCGGCGTTCCGACCTCAAGGAGCAACAAAAAGAGAATGAGAGAAGAGAACACACCTTCATGTGGCCCTTTGGCTACACACCTTCAACATTATGACATTCACGATTCACGTTAGTAAAAGAGAAATAATCGAATTAACGATTGAGAATACCAAAGGAGGAGGACGCATGGAAATTTTTCTTTTACATTCCAGTAGGAATTCAAAGGCATAATTACGACCATCAAAAACTGTTTAGTAAAAAACTTGATTACAGAAATAAATGGTTGCTCGAAAAGAAGTATTTTTGAATCGGGCCTATCATTCTCCAAGCCCGACTTACATAACTATCTCTTATCACGAGCTTGGTTGATTAATAGATTAAATCTGACGTCAAAACTTATCTTAACTTTGTCCGTGCATTCGATTAAGGTTACACACGGAGTCTATTGCATACACATGTCTCGTGGGATCAAATCAAAGTCATCCAATGCCCTTACGTTGTTCACCTACAAATGCTCCCTCAATTTTTCTAGTAGAGGATGAATCAGAAGAAGAGAAATTAGCCCCTTTTCTCTGTTAAGTAAAATTCAAGAACAAAACCTTGGGCTATATCCTTTGAGGCCTAAAGTATTGTTTTGTATAATTAAGCCTAGGGTGCACGCATCCAACAAATTCCAATATGATATATACACTCCCACAACTCCTCCTACTTTTTTTGTTTCCTAATTTTCTATTTTGCTAGTCTAGTTTATTCCGCTTTATAAGTCCAATCGTTCACGGGACAGGTTCTCCTAGGCAGGTAGATCCCTGCTTAAAGTATAGTCTAAGGAAAAAAATTGTCGGGCTTGATTGCCTAGGGATATATTTAGGATAATTTGTCGGTCTTGATTGGCTAGAGATATGTTTATTTATGATTCCCCTACACCGGTCAACATTATGACATGGTCCACCCGAGGGTGTGCATTCGCAATATACTTTATCGAAAAGAAAAAAATCGATTGTCGAGATGAAACCCTAGAAAAACAACGGCACCCCCCGACTCATTCGAAAACGAATATGCTGCTTTTGTTTTCTCTTTCTTCTTCTTCTATTTTCTAGATAATTTATCTGCATATTTCAAGCGTGACTCACTGTCACTTGACAAATTTAATGAAAAATATGTCGAAAATTCCTTGGAAATATTTATGAAACGATATTGTATTGGGTCGAAATTTCTAACATGAATTGTGGCGATTAAAAAATCCGCTCTATATATCGACCAATAATATAATCGACACGTTACGTATGTTTCTTCATACGCCACTTGGAACAAGAATGATTATACTTTATACAAAGTTCTATCTCTACCTAACTCGTGAACCCCTTGTCATTTATGCATTGGACACATGTGATTATGATTGTACCTTTTGAAGATTATATAATCATGTACGCTTAATTCACGGTGAACAAAGACACTAGTGATTCGTCTGCCTTTTTCCTTTTTTCTTTTCTTGTCCTCTTTTCATCCAAGAAATCTCTCACATTCATTGTACCGGGTGGGCGGGTCTGCTTTTTAACTTAATACTTTATAGAGAATCTATGCATTTGAGCTTTCGAGATTTGATTTTACACATCCGCGGCACCTGGTTCGCCTTGTCTCCAACCACCGAATAGAAAAAAAGTCAGTTCCTTGGAGGTAACTGAACTTGGTCTTCTATCTTGGCAAAGTGATGCTATTCGTTTCGCATATCATGCCCCGCAGGCAAGCTTCAAGAATCAAAACTCGGATCGGGTTTCCAATCTACTTGTCGATGTCTATCTACATTAGCAAAGTATGAAAAGTGTGTTCTGTTCAAATTTAGACCAAATCGAGAAAAGGGTATGCTATAACTTTGCTTGAGCAAATGATAAAACTACGAAACTTGGAGACGATCTTCAAACATCTCGACTCCTAAAAGCGCATGAAAAGGAGGAGAGCGAACGAATATCTTGTCCAAAATGAGGAAGAAACGCACGCGGACGAGCAGAGAGAACCATGGAATCGTGTTGCGAGAAATTAACAAAAGGAAATCTTTCCTTGCATGCCTTGGAGACGATCTTCAAACATCTCGACTCCAAAAAGGGCATGAAAAAGGAGGAGAGCGAACAAACATCTTGTCTAAAATGAGGAAGAAACGACACGCGGACGCGCAGAGAGAACCAGGGAATCGTGTTGCGAGAAATTAACAAAAGGAGATCCTTTCCTTGCATGCCTTTACTGTCTGATGAGAAATCGTGTAATGAAACAGGTGGCAATGACTTTTTGCACTTGGTGGGATTGACCGGAACGGCACAAGAGGCCAAAAGCTGTCCCTAGTTTGTTGACCTAACGCACTACAAGCCAAAACCCAACGTCGGCCTCACGATATTTTAGTTATAAAAAAAAAGAGAGTGGGAATATTTGGAAACATGTCTAATTCTTAATTTCCGTTTAACGAGTGGTTGATGGAATATTGTAGGCTCTAATGCATTATGCGGGCGCACTTATTTTTAACTCTTGTTTGCAAAAATTTTACATGGCGTCATCATTATCATCAAAGTTTAATATGATTGCAATCTTAACAAATTATCTGTGTGATATTCGTATTTAAGTTGAGCTTTGCTTGATATTTGTAGAGTGACATTTTCCATATTCTCGCTAAGAGCACTAAACTCATGTTTCGGTGAAAAAATAAAATTATTCAAGGGAATTTTATTTAATGTCTCAATAAAGAAGGCTTGTCATGATCAAGTCATCATTCTTGTTCTTAACATAGGTACAGATGACTCCGTTAATTGGACTTAAAGCCAGTTTGACTACGTCTCGACAAAACTAAAGTTCGACCTCTTATTTTCCCATCAAAATCAAGATGTCGGTCAAATATTCGAAGAATTAAAAAAAAAATCTACTTATTGATTTTATTTTCTCATTAAAATTTATGCATTGCGAAAATTTCGGGTGATAAGGAGTTAAAAAAGGAAAAAGAAAGGAAAGGGAAGCACACCACCGCAAAGTTCCGAAATTTTCTTCAGTGAAAGTAACTGAGAACAAAAACAAATGCACTCCCACCCAAGCAGAAGAAAACAACCACAGCTGTTAGAAAAGAGAGACGATACAAAATTGCAAAAGGCAAAGAAAAAGGCTAAAGAAGAAAGCAAAGAAAAGAAGAAGAAAAGAGGGAGGGGGGGTGGTTTGGAAATGAAGGCAAAAGATGGGTGTGGAAGCATCAATTCTGTATGTTTGGTATGCTGAGTGTGTGGCACATGCTCAGCCACCTCCACATAAGACAAGGGATGCAGCCAAACACACAAAGGACCAACATGTTAATACTATATCATTCCATTTCATATTTCTTTTTTATTATTTTAATTTATGCCATCACTCGAGATATGTTCTCTTTCTCTTTTTTTCTTTATCATTTTTCTCGTGGCTTCTTATTTTGTGGCGTCGAGAGGATCGATAAATCGATTATATATGCATGCCGGGAGCACCTTCATTCCCATGTAACAAAAAGGGTGATTTTTGTTTAAAAATTCAAATTATCTCAAATTAAGTGTGTCCGACCAGTGTCTCGAATGAATTATTGAGATGACCTAATTTGCTGAATGTTTCTCATTTAAATTCATTTTCATGGTTAGAAGAATTCAATTTTTGGAAGGGATAATAGCACAAACCATCCATGAACTTAAGTCAATTGGGCAATGTCGTCTCTAAATTTTTAATTTTTATAATGGGTCACTAGACTTTGGCCTAATGTACTATGCCGTTCTTAATTTTTTTTTGAACTATTGGTAAATATTCAATGAAAGGCCTAAACTATAGAAAAATATTTAATAATTCATGGACAATATTGAACCAAAATGGTCCATTGAAAAAATTAAAAGCTTAGTAATTATATTGCATATTGGACCAAAATGTAGGGATCATATCAAATAGATTACAAATTCAATAATAACATTATATATTAAATTAAAATTTAGAGATAATTCATTCCATTTTTCATTTTGAAAATGAACTCGAAAGTCCTAAAACTTGTCACGAAAATATAAATGAGTCAAATTTTTTTCAAAAGTGCATTCAAATCATAAACTTGTCAAGTATATGAGATAAAGTTATTTCACTAATACCATCCAACTTGACAAATGAAAAATGTTAATAATGGACTACCTTGACAATTTTTATAATTTAGTACACTTTTAGAATTTTATAGGATTTAAATGTAGTTTCGTGATAAATTTTCATAACTTTTAATGCATTTATCCTTAGGATAGTCAGTTCCCAGTTTAGTTCAATAAAACATATCGCTTTTTTCTTACACCATTCGATGTTCTATGTATAAAGAAATTTTGAAAAAACTTGTTACCTTTATTTTTTTAAGAAATAATAAATAAAATACATTTAGTCGGTCTGGTATCGGAAACTGAATTACCCAGATATCAATTTTACTTTTAGAAATCAAGAATTTTAAATTGGATTGATCCAATTTTGACTATTCCCAATTTGGGCGGTCCGCGTTGCTTCGCCCCTACTTATCCTTTTAAATCCTCCGGCTCCCACATTTCCCGTTCTGGCCCAAAGAAAGATGGGGAAAAGGGCCAAAAAAAAAGCCGTGACGGTCCCACAAATACGTCGCAGCGGGGGCAGGGGGCAGGGGGCATCACGACCGCGAGATGAAACCCCAGGCGGACACGTGTCAGATCGAGGGGGTCCGTCACAGGTGGGGCCCACGGTATAGAGAGATTAGAGATTTCGAACGTCGTATCGGATTCAAGACTCTCTCCCCCCACGCCCTCACCCCGTTCTCGAACAAAATTATCTCCCTTTCTCTCTCTCTCTCCCCCCGTCCTTCGGGACGACGAAAGGGGAAGGAAGGTCTGGTCGCATCAGCTCCCCGCTGGGGCCCACTCCCCACAGTAACGGGACGCGGGCGCCACGTGTCGATCGCCTGCGACGATAAGGATGCGACACGCTTCCACCGGATACGACAAGAGCCAAAGCCTCCCCACCCCCAACAACGACAAGCGGTCGAACAGAAGGAAAAGGAGAACCGAAAGAGACGTGCAAAATTTCCTTTTTAAAATAATATAATTAATATATATATAAAAGAAATTTTTTTGATGAAATTGAAAAAGCGACAGGCCCTCCCGCGCCCTCCCGCGCTACCGGACAAAACACGTGTCGCGCTCCTCGCGAGCTTTCTCGTGATTCGGGGAGGCAGCGAGGGTAGATTGGGGAATCCCGCCGCGGGGGAGGGTGGGTTCCCAGCGCGTGCGCCAATTGGACGCCTTCGGGGACAATAAGGATGTGGTGTTTTCCCCCCTCCCCCTCCCCAGCTTATTCTTCTGATTTCTCTCGTGTATTAATTTCCTCGATATACGTGGCCAAAAAATGAAAGTCCATATGGAGCCCGAGTTTAGTTCTGAACTTATCAGATCGACGAAAGTAGCCCAGACAACATCATCAAATGGGCAAATTTCGTAAAGGACCATTCTTTATATAAGTGATAAGAATGCTTTTGAATGTATTTGCCCGCATAGAATGATAATAACAATTAATTGGAAAAAAAATGTCATGTGACCATATATATTGGTACGTTGTCAAATTGGTTGGTTGACTGAATTAGCTGAATTTGAATAAATTCATAATAGTTTTCCCCTCGAGAATTATTGGACAAAAGAAATGCGGCTCACAGTTATTATTATATGGTTTAATTGATGAATTGAGTTTCGCAAAGCACTTATGGTTGTGTGAGGGAATATTATCAATGAACACGTAGATATGTTCAATACCAAGATAACTTTTTATATGTTTCAATTCATTACTTTTTCATACTTCGAAGATAATTAATTGCACCTAATTGGTTATAATCAATCGGAAGGACCCACTAGCCCCCAACTATCTTTGTTGATTTTTCACAACACAAACTTAGAAAGGGGGAGTTAACTGCATAATATTTAGAGAGAGGGGAAAAAAATGTTAAAAGAAAAGGGGAAAACCAAACCTCGAAATTGGCATTAGAATTGCGACGTGCTGACTAGAAGCGGTCCAAAACAATAAATGCACATCGATACGTCTTCCCCAGTTATTCTTTCACGAAATAGTGCAAAGGACCCGACTTTGGTCAATCGTCGGTTGAATGAAATTTTTATTCTCGGTCAAATGACATAAAAAAGCACATTCCGAATTCCATCTCCCTTTTTCTGGAAGGCTCGTGTGGGATGAAGGTCGTTCGCTAAGGTTAAAATCCCGCTCCACAAAGCATATCGCATCCAAAATCCATCTAACAAAATAGTGCAAATTGCCCAAGACGTCCAAGATTAGAAGAAGACATTGGGCTCTAATGGATTATGAAAATTCGATGTCCAAAAGCTCACCGTGTCTTATATTTGATATTGTAACGAAACTTACATCTGCAAGCCTTTTGCGACTAAACCGATTGCTCAATGATATTTTTTATTTTTTTCTTTGAATAAAAATGACTATAGCATTAAATACCTTTCGAGATATATTAATCAATTTTGAGAAGCTTGCTCTCCTATGCTTAAATGTGTCGTGGGAAATATATAACAAGTAGGGTCATTTATAAGATTAATTTTTTTTTTTATTATTTCTAGCTTTCACGGCCCTGCACACCTAAAAAATACGTCACAATTGGTGAAGAACTTTAGAGCTAGGTCGTGAAATTTAAGTGAAAAGTAAAGAATCGACCCCCCAGGCCCCCCAAGGGCATTCGAAATTGTCCAAAGCGGGGGAAAAGTAGAATTAGGCGAAAGTGGAGGGACTTAATGCAGAGAGCTGAAGTTTTAAGGTATGGGACCCACATGCGCGGTTTAATTCGGCCGCGGTTTGTCGTCTCTCTCGTCTCCGTTCACCACTTCTCGCCTCCGCTCCCGTCGTTCCTCTGCGTTTTCTTTGACTCCTCTCTCTCTCTCTCTCTCTCTCTCTCTCTGGAGTCTGTACTTTAAGCTCTAGTCTCTCTCTCCATCCTACTCTCTCCCTCGCGCGCACGCTCGCAGACGCGTATACGAGTAGGATCTTCGATCTCGCTCGTATTGTGTCTGAGCCATCTCTGTTCTCTTGTTACATCAGAAGAAGAAGCACTGTCCCTTCCCCTGTTCAGAGCCACCCCCTCCCCAGTCCCTCCTTCTCTTCTTCAACGAGGAATCTGCAACGCAAGTTAGCAGCGCCCCTGCCCACGACGCAGCGAATCGCCCGCGCAGTGTGCGTGTGTGAGAGAGAGAGAGAGAGAGAGAGAGGCTACAGGCCAGCTTCTTCATTGCCCCTCCAAAACTCTCGGGCCGTTATTATGATTCTCAGAGAGGCTGTCCCGGCGAAGGTCGCGTTTTGGGTCTAGGCTTCTCCTCCTTCTCCTTTTCTCCGCCGTTCGTCTGCTGGGTTTCGGATCTCTCGCTGTCTCATGGCTGGTAGTAACGAAGTCAACGCCAATGAATCTAAGGTGCTCCCTCGAATCCCCTCTGCGATTCTCCGGCTTCTCGGCGTTCTCTTTTCTTGAACAGCCCCAAGTTTTGGTTGGGCGTTCGTGGGGGTTTTGCGATGATGATTGGAGCTGTTTTCACGATCTGGCTTGTGGGTTTTTTCTCGACGTTTCGATTTTTCGATTTATTATTTTGGGGTGGTTTCACCTGAATTGGGCCGGAGCTTGTTTGTTTGGAGAGGTGATGCCCGAGGTGACTTCGCTTGATTTTTTGGAGAAAAGCCTCGATTTTTTTTCCCTCGCCACGAGTTCAAAAAATTTCTGGGCGATTGTGGCTAACTGCGCTTTTCAATCGCAGTCCTGATTTGCGATCTGTTTGTTGGCGTCTCTCCTTGTGGGCATTTTTCCTCCTCCTCCTCCTCCTCCTTTTTTCCTTAGTTTCCCTTTTTGTTTTAAGTTTAGTGGTTGAAATTTGAGTGTTAATTAAAGCAACGGAGAGCAGTTCTGGCTTTGATCGGAGTGAAGGAGTTTAGCAGTTTCAGGTTTAGAGGACGACGGGTCATCCTCCGTTCTTGCCTTTCCCGTTTCCTTTTTCTGCAAATTTCCCACTTCCCCCGTCAATGATGATCTTCTCGTTCTTGCTGTGTACATTTCTTGGTTTCTCGCTACAAGATGTTCAAGATCAATCTGTCCTTTAACATGTCTGAATTCATGTTGCAAGCACTGATTTCGTTTCCCCCCTCTTTTCTCTTGTAGAGAGTTGTTCCCTTAAACACATGGGTCCTCATCTCTAACTTCAAGCTAGCGTACAATCTCCTCCGGCGGCCCGACGGGACCTTCAACAGGGACTTGGCTGAGTTCCTCGACCGGAAAGTGCCCGCCAACACCGTCCCGGTAGACGGAGTCTTGTCGTTCGATCACGTCGATCGTCCCACTGGCCTTCTGAACCGGGTGTACTTGCCGGTGCGCGAAGATGTCTCTCAATGGGGATTTGAAGAGCTCGAGAAGCCTCTGAGCACCACCGAGGATGTCCCTGTCATTTTATTCTTCCACGGCGGGAGCTTCAGCCACTCCTCCGCCAACAGTGCGATTTATGACACCTTCTGCCGCCGCCTCGTCGGCCTTTGCAAGGGGGCGGTCGTGTCGGTGAATTACCGCCGCTCGCCCGAACACAGATGCCCCTGTGCCTACGACGATGGATGGGCAGCCCTGAGGTGGGTGAAGTCGAGACCGTGGCTAACGAGTGGAAAAGACTCTAAAGTCCATGTGTATCTGGCCGGCGATAGCTCCGGCGGCAACATCGCTCATCACGTGGCGGTCAGGGCTGCCGAGGCCGAGGTGGAAGTACTAGGTAACATCCTCCTCCATCCTTTGTTCGGCGGGCGAGAAAGAACCGAATCTGAGCAGAGATTAGATGGGAAATACTTCGTTAGAGTAGAGGAGCGCGACTGGTACTGGCGGGCTTATCTTCCCGAAGGGGAAGACCGAGACCATCCTGCCTGCAATCCCTTCGGCCCCCGCGGCAGGAGCCTCGAGGGGCTCAGGTTTCCGAAGAGCCTCGTCGTCGTGGCGGGTCTGGATCTTCTCCAGGACTGGCAGATAAACTATGTGGAAGGGTTAAAAAGGAACGGTCAAGAAGTGAAGCTGCTATATCTGGAGCAGGCCACGATCGGCTTTTACTTCCTCCCGAACAACGAGCATTTCTACTGCCTCATGGAGGAGATCAAGAACTTCGTCAAGCCTAACTGTTAAATATAAGACCCACTTAACCTTATTACTTACAGGCAGAGAAGCAGTCCATACATAACACAAGCTTGACTGTTTTCAGGTTTTATATTCGGTTTTCCATCTATTGCAGTGGTGGTTGTGTAGTATTTTCTTCGGGTTTTTTCTCCCCTCTTTGCTGTTCTAGCATATGTGGTGGGTAGAATGAGAGTTCCATCCATAGGTTGGTCGGGTCTCTGGACATGGCGGCGGCCTTAATCGTGGCGGATCGGATTCTGCTATACAATTTCGGGATGGATCGTCTTATGTGTCTAATATAATCTCTTACCGTGTTCAGCTTCCAGCTGAGGATTAATGGGGTGGCAGGACTTGTGGCATCGACTCGCAGGCGGCAGTTGATCGATCTGGTCTTAGCAGGTGATCATTCTTAGGAGCACTAATTTCTGAACTTTGATTATACATCAATCGTGGTATGGACTATGTATGTGATACTTATGGCCTAGAAGAATTACAAGAAAAGGGCTTTTTGCCTGTATATTTTTCCTTCTCGGATGGACTGGTTCTCTCTCTCTCTCTCTTGTTGGTAGGCAGTATTCATGTGCACGCTCTACAGTTTTAAGACTTTGGTCAATGCGGCTCCTGTAGTTGGTCACGCGGGAAAGATGTTCTTCTCATCGCATTTGCGAAAGGAAAAAACGAGTCTTGATTCGTTGGACTAATCAATTACTCAATAATGTCAAAGAACGAAATCACTGTGCAGAAAGATGACATCAGTCAAACAAAAAAGAAAAGCTTCAATGCACGTAGTGCGGGCGTTTGAAATCCTGCAAGGCACGAGAAGATTCCCGTCTTGATCTTCCACTTAATGGTCATTTGTACCCCACTTAGGAATTCATGTTAAAAATCCTCGAGACGACGAATCATGCGATCCGCAAGTGCTCGAAGGATATAACGCAGAGATTGATGTCCGAAACATCGCGACAGCCTCTTCTTGGATGCCTGAACTCGATTATACGATGAGCTAACGTCGTTTGCTAAGTGATCCGATCACAATGGGCAAAAACAAGCATGTGGCGCGGCGGACCATCCCAGAAAATGTCCCCAAAGCCGAGCCCCACCCAACCAAATTTTCCCAGGAAAATGAGAGCCGAGAGAGAGAAAGAGAGACAGAGAAAGGAGAGAAAATCATTGGGGGAGGGGTCAAAATCATGGGCTCACCCCATCTTTCCGCATCGGTTTTGATTAGTTCTTGGCAGCTTGCGATTGGCCCCCTCCTTCATTCTCAAGATGATGGAGGCGCGTTTTTAAAGCTCTGGGGAAAACCCAGCAAGAAGAAACTCGTGTTTGAATTTGTCTTTGTTTGGTGGAGGGGAAACCCATCCATTGATGGTTGGGATTTCTTGGATCTATTATGGGATGGTGGGATTGCTTTCTAGAGGGGAATTTAATTAATAATAAGGGGCACTAAGTGGTAGGAACAGCTAAGCAGGACAAGGACATGGAACCTTGTCGCAATCTGACTTTCTAGGCCCCCCCCTCCCTTCTCCTCTCGTTTCTTCACTTAGAATATGTTGTTGTTCCGGTTTGCTCTCCGTCTCTTTTTTTTATAATCACTAGGTTTCCAATTTAATAATGATTTCCCCTAACCTTTTCTTGTTCAGATTATCTCGGTGTCCTCTAATTGCCAACGTCTTGTTGTCCAAAACTGTCCTCCCCCCCTAGACATGTCGTGTGGAATGCATTGTCCGTCGGGACAAGATGGGGAGTCGCTGTTGGACAAGTGGCTCTTTGTTTAATCACTCGTTAGGGATGGAAATGGCGCCGTCTGATTGGTTGGGGGAAGGGCCTTTTACTTTATTCGCAGTCCGGATTCCACACGGAA
Source organism: Corymbia maculata (assembly GCA_014182735.1). Classification (NCBI taxonomy): domain Eukaryota; kingdom Viridiplantae; phylum Streptophyta; class Magnoliopsida; order Myrtales; family Myrtaceae; genus Corymbia; species Corymbia maculata. Next base: position 27,877,138 of record CM024692.1, on the reverse strand, counting down.
GCAAACACCGCTCGGGATGTGGGTTCGTTCCTCTCCAAGGGAATCGCGATGTTCTTTCGAGTTTAGACATGAACTCTCGAGTGATTACTGTTTCGAGAATGCGCGGTCGGTCATCCGGGTGCTCGGTACGACATCATGTTGCGGGCACGTCTCTCGTGTTCGATCCCGAGCTTTGTCCACCCGTTCGGTCGCGATAAATTGCGTTTTCGTTAAGGGTCAACCTGGAAATTATGTCAGCGAGCACGATGGATGGTGCACGTAATGTTGCAATTATGACGACAGGCGCAAATTATGAAGCTGTTTGCCTTGCTCATGAATGGGGATTGCAGATTCGTTCTCACACTTCTTCAAGGCACCTTTTGAATTCGTGCCATGATTTTTCAATAATTTTATGATAAGAACCCGAGAACAGGTCAAGTTTGTATTTTTGACCCGTGCATGTAGCCCTGACTAAAAGCGATTCGAACACAATTGATGGAATTCAAATGCGTGATCTTTGATTATTGATTTGGAGATCCGTCGATGCTTCAGCCGATTGCATAAATAAGGGATTTGTTTATTTTTGGTATTCCCTCGTGGAATTTGTCCTCGACTATTTTCAAGTATAAGCTGATGATTATCTTACGTAACTTTTTGCTGTCCAAGAACCTCTTAGGTGGGCTTGTAAGCCACAATTGAATTAACCCATTAAATTAAACTTAGCATGTGAATTTGCAAGTTGATTATAAAAGCTAGTGACTTCAGCTGCTACAGTTTTGTTTAGGTTGAGGTGTTCAAATTAATAAAAAAATGGCTCAAATTCAACCTCGGTTGTACAGAAAAAAAAAAAAAAAAAACTCGGATGTAGAAAATAGCAAAAAAATAAAATAAAAGTAATAATCACACCAAACAACAAAACTAAACTCCGCTCAAATATGTAACGATTTTTTCTGCGTATCTATGTGATGCCATATTTTGTTTTCTAACAAATTACTCATGAAATTTGAAAAAATTACCAAAAAAAGTCCTATACCCATTAAGCTTGTGCCAATTGTCAATTTAATTATAAACATTTCGCTTGTACCAATGCAGTCATAAACCATTGGACGATTTACCAAATTAGTATTGGGCTTTTTGACACTTTACTAATTTAGTCATTTCGACTTATTTGTAGAAAATCATTGACATCACAATCTAGTTAGTACTGATTGTCCTCTGTAGCACTATCGGTGTTGACGTGAATATTTTTTTTTTAAATTTTGATTTTTATCATTATTTCTTCTTCTTTTGATTTTTTCTCTAAACCTAAGTCAATGATCCTCACCCAAATCTTGGCAAGAGTTGCAACGTCCTCGCCTATGGCTTGTGAGGGGATCATGCCCTCACTGAGACTAGGCAAGGGCGCGACCCTCACTTGTTAGGTGATGAGTGTCGACAGCAACCTTGCTAGCCCAAGGTAAGGAAAAAAAGGAAAGAAGAAAAAAAAAAGGACAATTTTTTTTTTACAAAAATTAAAGAATTCTTCCAATCAACACTGATCATGCTTATAGGATGCATGACGTTGATTAGACTGCCTCTTTAGCAATTTTTTTGTCAAAATTGACTAAAATGACTAAATTAATAAATCGTTCAAAAGTTTATAACTATTGGCATAATTAAATGATTTTGAAGTAAATTCGTTAAATTGAAAGATCTATTAATAAATTGATATAGTGCAATCGGTTTTAAATTTTTTATAATTTCCTAGTGTGCTAAACTTCTAAAAGTATGTTTGATTGACTTTATCGACCCTGTTTGATTTGACTTTAGGCAAATGCCCTTATGAAAATGCAAATATCTTTAGACTAAATGAGTTTTCTGAAAAGCAAATAACGCTTGGTAAATTGTAAATATAAATTGCATTGTGAAACAACTTTAGCCTAAATGCTATTTAGTAAATATTGCATTTTGTAAAAGACTTTTGCTAAATGTTTTATTAAAAAAATTGCAAATATTTTTTATTTTAAATCTACTCACGTTGGTCAAAATTGGCCATCAGATAGCCTCGCCTGAGGTCGTGTGACCTCAGGTGACCGTTTGCTGGGTCGTAACCCAATTTTATTCCCTAGGTTTGTGCGATCTAGGGGGATAGTCGCTTGGGTTCACGTGACCTAGGCGTGTGACCCAAGCGACTATCACTTGAGGTGGTCGGACCTTAGGCTGCCTTGCCTGAGGTCATGCGACTTTAGGTGGCAGTTGTCAGGGTTGAGCGAACCCTCAATCAGTGGTTGTTGGTATCGGGGGCCCTTTGACCGGCAATTGTTGGCCTCATTAGCTTCTTGGATAAGAAGAATAGTACTACCTGCGTGAATAGTACCAACTTGTATTTCAAATGTACAATTTCCCAAAGGAGCGCCGGACCCACCTTAGGTTAAAGGCCTTTATAGTCATTTGGAGATGCAATTGCATATAATCAAAGTTCTTTAGAAAATCGAATCAAATGAGTTTGCATTTGATCAAGGTCCTTTAGGGGCCCAAAGCTCCTTCGTAAAGCCGAACCAAACGAGGCTATCTTTTGGGTCGAATGTTTGATGGACTTGACATCCTCCTAATTTTCACTTAAATGGTGTATCTCCCTCCCTCCCTCCCTCCCTCCTTGTAGACGTATGTGTGCCACTTGTTCTAATTTATACGATAGACATTAGGGTGTGTTTTGGAAAATATTATTTTAAAAATATGATTTGTATTGCTTATAAAATATACTTACGAAAAATACTTTCATTTTTCATGAACGGAAATATTAAAATCAAAGATTATTTTCGATAATGAAAATATATTTCATAAATTTTATTATTTTAAGAGATACAAGCGATTATTATTTACAATTTTTTTTTGAATTATTCATTTTTTACAAAGCAAACGTTGTTCCACTTTTGAGCAAAAGAGAAAAAAGAAGGAAAATGAGTTTGCGTTTGATCTTCTATTAGATGGTGTCATAGGTTCCAACCTTATTTCGACACAGCCCAACATTACTTCCTCGTGTACAAGGACGGCCCAATTTGTCATGGAGAGAGCTCTATCTATTCTATAGTCTTAAACAGATATCTAACTCTGATGCAACTAATTTTGCGAAATACCTTCTCTAAACATAAATGCGATTTTACCTTTTCCGAAGTAGAGTCATGAGGTAGATTCTCTTTGTATCAAACGATTGAAATATTTATCTAGCACTTGGCTCACTTTTTGCTCGGTTTTTAAAAACTTAATAAGTTATTTAATGGACCTAGAGTTTATCTACTCAAAACGGATTTTCACGTGGTAAAAAGATAAATTAAGTCGTGGCGCTATCTTTTTTTGGACAGAATGAGATCAAAGAATTGAATGCAAGCTACAATATGCCATCAATGCAGGATTAGTAAAAGATCAAACTTGACACGAACCAAGTACAAGAACATACATTTCGAACCGAAAAGAGAAAGCAAAACCTTAAAAATTAATGGGAATTTATAATTCTCTTTTGTCGTTAGAAAAGAGATACATAATTTGGAGACAAAAATCAATCTAAAAAAGATAAGAGTACAGTGCAGATCTAACATGAAATTGCCGGCCCATAGCCAGCCCCGCTGCACGCGCGCGCGGGTGCATACACCAACCGCGGCGACGTTGACCGAACGAGAGGGGGCACTCCCGTGGACACACGATAAGCACGCGGAAGGATATCCGGAGTCGCATGATTTCGGGAGGACCGAGAAAAAAAGAAGAAAAGAAATTGAGGTCGAGCATTATCCATTCAGCAGGAAGGCGGAGAAGAAGACAAATCCCGCGTATCTGGTCAGTGGTTCTTTATAGATTCTTGGTTTCCCTTGATGAGTCTCCCCTTTACTTTCAGTTGTAGTTTATCTTTGTGGGATGAGAGGTGGGGGCTCATGCATATGTCTGGTTTCCGTTGATCTCGTGACGGGTGCAATGTGTTCTTTGAACTCGGGACGCTTTTGACTGTCATCGGGGCGTGGAGTTCGATGGAATTTGAGGGGCCTTTTCGAGAATTCTTTGAGACAATTATGCCGTGGGCGAGCTCATAGTTCTTGGTTGATATTCTTGTTCTTGAATTCTTGATTTTCGGCCACTTAGTATGGCAGGGGAAAGCAAGATTAGCTGGGGGAGATCTTATTCTTGGGTGGTAATGTGACTGCTGTTGAATTGTTTGACTTCGGTTGGTTGGTTGGTTGGTTGGTATTCTACGTGTTTACAATTAGTGAAGGCGGAATTATATGTTTCCCCCCATCTTGTGTGTACTTTCTACTAGTTTTTATAAAGAAGAGTACTGGTTTAGCAGGACTGGTGGTGGGATTACTGTTAACTGGGGCATGGATCAAGCAATGTCGCTGTTCATCCTGTCGCCGCTCGCGGTATAAATACAGCCAATGCATTTCACTGCTGGTTGGCAATCGATTGCTGCGATGGGGTATGCAATGAGCAGACTAGAGATTGAACCTGAGTCGTGTGAGGAAGAGAAGAGCTTGGATGGGGTTGGTAACAGCCAAGGACCAAATGGGTTGCCAAGATGTTTGGATCATGAGATAGCGCATTTGACAAATCTGAAGTCGAGGCCCCATGAACATTTGATCCGAGATTTCCCTGGGAGGCGGGCTCTGCCTGTTTCCCCTGTTAAAATGCTGGCAGGTCGAGAGGGTAATTATTCAGGAAGGGGGAGGTTCTCTTCTGCTGATTGCTGTCACATGCTGAGCAGATATGTGCCTGTTAATGGTCCTTCACTTATGGATCGGATGAGTAGTCGAGCATATGTTTCGCAGTTTTCAGCTGATGGTTCTCTATTTGTTGCTGGCTTTCAGGTATAGCATGTGTTACTGGAACTTGAATATGTTTCATGGGAATTGTAATGTACTAGAGTGTTCATGCTTCGACATTTTACCACTTTCTGTGGTCACAAAAACTGAGCCTAAGAGACATTTCCTATGTCAGGTTTTATTGGTGTATCCTCTTATCTAGTTATATGATACGGGATGCATCAATGTAGCAAATGTGATTTCTAACTCTACTTTTCCAACCACCTCTGCAGATTAGCCACATTAGGATTTATAATGTTGAAAAAGGATGGAAATATCAGAAGAACATTCTTGCCAAGAATTTACGGTGGACAATCACTGATACATCTCTTTCTCCCGACCAGCGTTACCTTGTGAGTTCTTGTATCTCTTGCAAGGAACTAAATCTATATTTCCTGAACTTTTTGTATTTTCAAGTCATAGAACATCTAGCCGAACTCAGTCTCAAGAAACTAGGTACGGCATATGGATGTTGCAGCATCTGTTGCTCACTTTACATGCAGTGTACATCATAACTTTTGTTATGCCAAAATATAGTACTTGTACGTAGTAAAATTTGATAGACACACATATAGTAGATGTTTTCAACCCTGAAAAGTGTCATGCTTGTAACTCATGGTAAAATTTGACTTTTGGGGCATGGAGGCTGACTCTGGCCCTGGTGTTAGTGGGTCAGAGAAACTATTCAAGATGACACTTCTTTTATTATCTATAACGTATGGGAAATAATTTGGATGTCAATTCAAGTTCTTAGAGTTTCTATTGAGGTCAAGAGTTCTGAAAAACCAACATACTCTTCTGCTTTTAGAGAGACTTCGTTCTCGTTCTGCTTCTGGACCGTGCATTTCTCTTTCACGTGGATATGACTGTTTTTAGCTTTAATTTATCATCATGCATTCTTATAGAATGTACATTGAGAGCTACAGTTGCGTCTCCTACTTGGCGTTTTTGCATTTCCATCCTTCAGGAAATTACTAGTGCTATTCAGATAGTTACATGTGATTGGCTGTTGACTCTTGATAATGGTCTAGAAATTCTCAGCTAGGAGCTAGAATAATTATACAAGCCAGATGTTATTTCATAGTAACGCAAGGCCTCTTTCACTTGATTGATGAGTAGCAGATTCTCAAAATCAAGTTGCTCATTCACGATACTATAGTAGATGGGAGTTTTGTTCTGTTTTTACTGTGAATATGGCTTCTACGATATTAGAGTATTTGTGATGTCACTAGGGAAGAGGAGAAAAAAGATTAGATGCATACGAGGGGAATGGAATTCAGTGCTTGGTGTACATAAGGATTTCTTCAGTGATTACACACCAGAAAGAATTTCTATGAGCAGCAAGAGAATTGATTTTCACTGGGTTTAATTCAAGCATTTTGTTATGACATTCTATTTTATTACTCACATTTTTTAGCATTGTCTTTCTGCGGGTTGAAGCTTTCTGGTTTCTTCATTTGCTAATTCTATCATCAGTTGAATGTAGATATATTGTATCTCTTGAATAACACTTGCACTTAGCAAATAAAGATATATCATATCTCTCTCTAACTTGCAGGTGTATGCCAGTATGTCACCCATCATCCATATTGTTGACATTAGCTCGGCTGCCATGGATTCCCTTGCAAACGTAACGGTATAAAGATAACTAAATTCAGAAATTTTTTTTCGTGGAAGCAATATGTTATCTTTGACACATTGGTCTACCATGACAATTTCTGATCATTCTTAAGTGTATAAGTTCATATCATTTATATTCATGTGCAATCTTACAAGGATGGTTTGCTCTTACTGGAATCCAACATGGTTGAGTTGGGTTTCTCCACTTGGTGGGCAAAACAGCACACTAAAATTCTGGATAGCTGAAATAGCCTGAAGCAAAAATTTTGGTTCTCTTATCCGGTCCCTTTCTGAGCTCAACATTTTGTTAGACTTTTGTTGAGCATGTTTTGACTCTGGAGTTTAAAAGCCCTCAGAACTCAATCCAATCAACATTGGAGGGTCTCTGTGCCTCCCTCTTACAGGTGCACAGTATTTAATCTCATGTAGTTCTCGAATACTTCTCATCTACAGTTCTGCCTGAGGAAATATGGCCAGATTCACAATGTCTCAATTATCTTTTGGCTGCATCAGGTGGTTGTTCCTAAGTCAGCCAGTTGGAGTAAATAAGAAGGATATGAGTGGAAGTGAGGGTCTCTGGTGAATAGATCCAAGTACCCCTGCGCTTAGCATTTGGAGTTTTTTTGAACCTGACTCCACCAGACTTAGGTTGGCTCGAAATATAGGAAATTCTTGTACTTCTGTAGTTATCTTTATATGCTTTAAAATGGGGCTGCTGTGCTTATCAAAGCTTGCACCTGAAAAACAGTTCCTATTCCTCCCATTCAATCATCAAGCAGTCAGTAACAAGCTTTTCAAATTATTCATCTGATTTTGGTTAGTTCCTGAAGCAATTTTCTAACAGAACATTCTTCTGGTAAATTTGGCAGGGGAAATTGAATTGTTAGTACCTTTAATCACTTATGGCACCTATGTCCTTTGCACACTTTTTGAAGCACTTAAAACAACAAATTTATCGGGTAAATAATCACATCTGCATCCTTTTAATGGTTTTTCCCCTTTTCTTCCCTTTTAAAGTGTCTGTATTCCCTAAGCTGGACAAGAACTACTTAATGTCCTATTATGAGTTACTACAATTGAGGTAGTTTGATGGCATGAGCATGCTTTTTGTGCATATAAAATTCTTGACATTGAGCTTTTGCGAATCTTATGGTGTTGCCGGTTAATGAATTCCTATGGAGTTTTGATTTTTTTGACTATCCTTACAATTATGGATCAAAACTCTTGAAAGAAACATTCAAGGAAAAAAAAAGAAGACAAAATTATGCAGGAGTTCCTTGTATCTTGTCCAATATTGATGAATAAACAATCTCCTCAAGATTTTCATTTTAAGCAAAATGATGGATTGATAGGTTTCTTGGCTCGGAGATATTGTGCTTGTATATTTTGGAATTCACCATCTTGCCTCCCATGTAGATTTTCTTTCAGAATATGTTTGCTTGGCATTCTTGAGTTGAGGTTATATGACTCCATTCCTCTTTTATCATCTGCAGGAGATCCATGAGGGTTTGGATTTTTCTGCTGACGGTGGACCATATTCTTTTGGAATCTTCTCTGTTAAATTTTCTACTGATGGACGAGAGCTCGTTGCTGGAAGCAGTGATGATTCTATATATATCTATGATCTTGTGGCAAATAAGCTTTCCCTCAGAATTCCAGCACATGAGGTAAAACTTTGGTAGTTTTTGTGCTTTTTCGGATTTGTTTCTTATACGCTTCTTGCCAACAACATGGAACTTAAAAGATCAGTGGGCAGTGTTCTGGGCAGATCTCTTCATGCAAAAGTTGATACATATCTTTGGAAATGTAAGAACCGTTAAAAGTAACTGATTAATGTTCCTGCAATATGCCGTGAGTTGTGTGATTCCAAACCCTCCCTGGGCAGCTGATATGTCGAATTTTTTATTTCAGAAAAGATGAACATATAGGCCAATATTTCGGTTACCAAAAAAAACATATAGGCCAAGATTTTTTTTTTCCCACTCAATTTTAGAGTTAGTCTTGTACTGCTGCTTTTATTGAAAATTACCACCTGACAATGTTGTCGGTTAGCCGCTGCCATTAAAAAAAGTTCCCACTATCCCTGCAGTTTTCTCTTTTTCTTTTTCCTTTATTATGGAAACCCCAGAAGTCTATAATTGATTCGAGGCAGTTATTTCATTTTTAGTCTTTGAGTATAGTGGTTTTGCATGATGCAAACATCTGGTATTGGTAAAAATGAGCGAATTATGAGAAGGATTTGTTGCCTAGATTACTCATCTTGATTTTCCACCTATGCTCCTGCGAGTTCACTATGCCAAAATTGCAGATTCCACTTTTTTTTCTCAGGTTGTTAGACAAAGAATGATTCTCCAAATGAAAAGGCTGCTTGACAAAATTTTTGGGTTTTGTTGTTCTTTCCCTTTCCTGTTTTGTTGTGGGAAGAAAAGTTGAAATGAGCCAACTCTAGATGTTGAAACAATTATATAGTGGTCAAAGTGGAGTTATACTGTTGTCATCTCTCATGCAATTATCCTTTTAAGGTTGGAGAAGGAATGAGGGCCTTCTCTGTCAGAACTCTTGCTCCTTGTGCATCTTTAGCTGAGGAAGTATGCACATCAAAATGCAAGTGCAAAAGTTTGAAGATTATAAGTGGAAAAAAATAAATTGCTTGTACACTTTGTATTGTGGATTTAGTGTGCATAGAGTACCTTTTTTTTTTTGGTCGGTAATTGAGTACCTAATTTACATGCAGTTAATATGTTTTCTAAAACAATCTATGCACATAGTTACCTTCAGAAAACCTTATACCCTGGTATCATCAAAAGGTCAAATGAGATGAGTGCATTGGTTGATTAGAACCTGAATGTCTGCATAGTTGGCGAGTCTTTACCTTCAGGTCCCTTCCTCTGGTTGCACCTAATCATTAATTTATCTGATTATTTTGGCCTACTTCATGAATCTATTCATATCTCCATTGCTGAATGAGAATGGTTCTACTTTATCAAATTCTGCAGGAGATATAGAACTGAACAAGTTTTTAGAATCTGATTTCCTTTTTTAAATTGCAGGCTGATGTGAACACAGTTTGCTTTTCTGATGAAAGTGGTCATATAATTTATTCTGGAAGTGATGATACATACTGCAAGGTACTTAAGCTCAGTTTCCCTGGAGCTCTTTTGGTTACTTTTTTTTTTTTTTTTTTTGTATAGCTTTTGGTTATATGAACTTGTGCAAATTATTCAGACATGATGCACGTTCAACACATTATTAAATGGGTGATAATCCAGTCATTATAGAAGCAATCATGGGGTTCTTTCCAATTTATTCGTCAGTTCTCTTAATTGTGTTTCATAGACACTTCCCATGTAATTGGTGTTTGCATCCACTTTCTCAGCCGATTTTGCACCCAATGCAAACAAATGTGCTCATTTACAATTGATATCACTCATAAGGCAGTGGTGGAAAAGGCTTGTTCATTGTTATTGTTTGTATTATCCTTGTTTATGATATTCTTATGGTCATGTGAATAACTGAGCATATTGCGCAAATTCATCGACACATGCATAGTGAGAACTTGCAATTACAAGCTATAACATCATAAGTATCACAACTCTTAACTTGAGAAAAAAATAAAAGCTAGCTCACCTTGTCAACCAGACATTGTTAGGGGTGAGCATGGTTCTAGGGTAGAACTTGGAACCTGAGAACTACACCGGTGGGAACTTGTAGGTTTCAGGTTCTAAGATATGCAGGGTAAGTTCTAAGCTCCAAAATCTGGAGAACTTGTACCCAAGGGTAGGTTTTAGGTTCTTGATTGGTGGAACTTGGAACTTGTAACTTGAACCTCAAACCTAGTATAAGTTTTTATGTTTTCTTAATCGATGTCTTTATGCGATTTTGAGGTATTTCATGGCGTTTGATAATAATTGTGTAATCCAAAACCACTATTCTAAATTTCCATTTTATGATTGAGAATTTTATTTTCGTAGACTATGAGATCAATGGAAACTCCAATTGCTTCTTAGATGCAGTTATGTTGGGCAATTGCTTCTTTTAAGATAATGATTCTATGTAATACAAGGGCAATCGGTGCATTAGAACTATAAAATTTCCTTAATACTATTCGACAGGTGCATATAGACACTCGTTCTCGGGTAATTGATAATATAATCCTCGTTCATTTTTATTGTTGCGTTTATTTTCATTTTGCTTAACTAAAGATGAAAAAAAGAACACGTTAGAACTTGGAACCAACCCTGGAACCTATAGCAAGGTAGGTTCTAGGTTCTACATTCCGATGGGTAGGGTTTTCAAATTCCAAAAAATAAGGAACCTGTACCCGAGGGTAGGTTTTAGGTTCCAGGCGGAATCTGGAACCGTCCACCCCTAGACATTGTGTAGGAGGCATGTCCAGTATACAGAGCTTTTTGACAAGCCAAGAATTCACCTTGTTTCTGATTAATGTTAAAACTAGGTAAGTCTTTGATTTTTTACTATTGAAGGACTGGTAAGAAATGATGAAACATGTGATTATTCTAATGGTCACTAGCTTCTTACAATTAGTTGTTGGCCAATCTTAGCTCTCTTCTCAACCATGATGAAGTTCATCTGTCAAACAATTAGATAGCATTATTTGGCAATTAGATTAAGCAGCACCTTCAAAAGTACTTAGCTCAATTGTTTTTCGATATCACACTTCTTTTTTCTGTTGATTACGGTCATGTCTATTGTCGGTTTCTCCTGAGATGCGGTTCAGTTAAATTTTGGCTTGAAGCTCTGGCAGTAGAAATTAATCATAATTATCATTTTGACACTTAAGTTTTCCCCTCTCAGAAGGTATGTTCTTTTCTTCAGTGCAACGGAACTAAGTCTAATTGTGTCTAAAATTACAACCCCATTTGTCCCATTCACTAGATGTATTTTTTGGCCTAGATTTTTTAGCACTTTCGAATGGAAGAAAGTGGAAGCCATCCTTTTGTTATAAGAGCTGTTTCACTTTTTTTTAACCTACCCAAGCTGCTCCTTCAAATGATAGATTGATACAACTATGATGTTGTCTCATCTGAGAAAGTATCTGCACAGACAAACCTCGATATGCTGCTACTTCATCCTTCAGGCAATGCCTGTGAGCACAGTCTTAATGTGCAATCATGTTGCAACCCTATTTGTCATGGTTCAATGTTAAAGAAATGGAGGATTCAGGATTTATGAGTTCAGAGGAGAACTGAAGCAAGCTGGAATGTTGGTCCTGTCGGGAAATGACATAACTATTTTTGTAGGTGTGGGATAGACGTTGCTTGGGTGCCAGAAACAAACCTGCAGGAGTTCTAATGGGACACCTTGAAGGCATTACATTCATTGATAGCCGTGGTGATGGTCGTTATTTCATATCAAACGGCAAAGATCAGAAAATCAAACTATGGGATATCCGGAAAATGGGCTCTGATATCAATTGGTTAGTGTGCTCAAATTCCATGTGCTGTGTAGAATTTGGTTTTGGCATCTGTTTACCTAAGCATCAATGCGTACTTTCAGTTTTTTATCAAGGGTCATGTTAATGAGTGCCTCTAGTGCTCTAGAGGCACTCGTTAAGCATACTTAATGAGGAAATGTTCTACTTCACAAACATTGATTGCATATATCCTCAGAAAAATCAGTACATTGAAAATCATAATTATTCCTTATTTGCATACTTTAAAAATGGAAACTGAGTGAACAATTATGTTGATGTAAATTTAGCAGTGCAATATATGAGCATGAAAACAATGAGCAGATGGAAGTATTAGAACTTAAGAAGTTGGAGATGCATCTTGATGTATGATGTGCAGATAGATGACTGCACAAGTTCTTTGTTGACTCATTTGCATCAATCCTTTTTCATTTGGCTTGCTCACGTCTCTTTTCTGCCAGAGATGGACGAGAGCATGGGTTTTAACTCTTTTTCTTCGGTTGATTTGGTGCAGCCGTCCAGGTCCTAGGAGTTATGAATGGGATTACAGATGGATGGACTACCCACCTCAGGCCAGGGATTTGAAACACCCATTCGATCAGTCAGTGGCGACATATAAAGGCCATTCGGTGTTGCGTACTCTTATTCGGTGCTACTTCTCTCCAGAACATAGGTAAGAAGAAACAAACATTGATTGAAAGTTCAAATAGGCAATAATATTCGATTGGGTGAGTCTTTTCGCTCCCTGCTTGATGGAGTGAGAAACAAATTAAACCTGTACACAAGTATGCAGCGGCGGCCAAGTTTGACCCACCCCAAGCTCCTAATAAGCTCGAATGCTGATTTAGTTTCCAGTTGATGTCCTTTTACTGAGACTAACCTGTTAATTCCATGTATTTGTTGCGTGCAGCACCGGCCAAAAGTATATCTACACTGGATCCCATGATTCTTGCGTTTATATCTTCGACGTGGTATGTCATTCTTTTTGCACTGCGTCGCTTTAATTCAGAATTATGTTAGTTGTTGTCCTGTTTGAACATCAACATGGAGATGTCATATATAGGATGGCTTGAAATCTAAATCCTACTGACCTATACCGGTTGCTTGAAATTATGCTGGAAAAACTTTTTATGCTCTTAGGCGCAACAAGAAAAAGGTACTTCTCTTTCTTGTTGGCTAGTTCAGGAGAGTGGAAAGATTCTCGACTGAATATGTGCTTCTCCTTCAACATTCCGCATGAGGATCAAGAGATCCAATGAGATTCATTCTCATCATAATCGAATTGTTATGCAGCATCCATTGTCAAATGCATTCAAGATGCATATAAGCAGGAAACCACGCATTTGCATACATGTTCTGTCCCTGCGCAGGTATCTACTATTTAAGAATTTTTTGGTGTTTTTTCATCGGATTTGCTTCGAATAGGTGACTGGAGCTCAAGTTGCGGCCCTCAAGCACCATAAATCACCGGTTCGAGACTGCAGTTGGCACCCGGAGTACCCGATGATCGTGAGCTCTTCTTGGGATGGGGATATTGTGAAATGGGAATTCTTCAGGAATGGAGAAATCGAGATCCCTGTGACGAAGAAGACGATCCGGAAGCGACATTTGTATTAAAAGACCGATGATGATTAGCCGGGTAAATAATCGTTGATATGGTAGTCCTAAATCTTTCCTTCCCGTGTACAGATAAGGTGTATGATTCAGGCTATACACGCCTAACGACACATGCGATTCGTCAATTTCGTCGTACATAATCGACCTTCCGAGTATAATTGTGATCCATCGTTGCTTGTTACAAGCTTCCATTCCATCAGGTGTCTACTTCAGTAGAGAAAAATCTTTCTTGAAAGCCTAATTTCCCAAATAAATAGCGTGGCGAAATGCTTTTGATTTTCGACCGGAATTTTCCGACCCTGTAACCGGACACCGGTCAGAGTTCATAATGAAAAAAAAAAAAAACCATCCTCATCTTAACATGAATTCCCTGCGTCCCTGCTGGATAAGAATAAACATGGATGAGACCGGAATTTTGAAGATGTTGAGCAAGTAATTTATCAGAGGTCATTTGGTTCGGTTCGGTTTTTGGTGGATCCAATGGAATTTTCTCGTATGGAGGCCCACGTAGATTCCATCGAAAAGTAAGAGCTTTATAAGGTTTTACTTTTAGCACCCCTTCCAAAAAAATTTATATAGATTATAAATCAGAAGTGGGTTAGCTGTAAATGCTTTTACGCTCTCCACTAGCCAAATTTCTTCTTCTCTTAAAGAGGGAGGAAGGAAAAAAATGGGGTAAATGCACATCGTTTGGGAAATTGCCAATGTGGTTTCGTCCCAAGTGAGAAAGAATTTCGATGTGTTCACATTAAAATTGACCTGCCTTTTGTTGTCTGTCTACCGTACCTTGCCTTACCACAATTTTCACTTTATTTTTAGTTTTTTTTTTTTTTTTTTTTTTGGGGTTTCTGAGAGTTTGACTAAGTCTGGTTCGCCTTATATGTCATTTTGTTTGGGTGAAATTTGGTGAATTATGTAATTAAGTGGATGTAGTGCTTGGTGGGTAATTATTAAGCATTTGAATTCATGGTTACTTAGTGAGAGTAATTGATAATTTTGATTTTTTTTTTTTTATATATATCTTAACGCAAAGATAATAATGGACTTGAAAGAAGAAAAAGGAGACAAACCCATATTTGCTTTAAATTTTATAGATAGGTTTAGTTCAAAAAAAAAAAAAAAACCACTTCTTCATTAACTATGAGTTTTTTCTACTCATTTTGAACCTCTTATCAATTTTTTCCTCATAAAGAATAACTCAATCAATCGTGACCTTATCGTACTAATATTAATTCAATTTTAAATATTTATGTGAAATTTCAATCTAACACTTTCTAGCCATTTGATTGGGCATTTTGTTTTTATCTCTTTTTAACTTTTTGGAGCATAGTGATTACTATACAGCAAAGTATGAAGTTGCAGCTTGCCCCTCAAGGGGCATCATCACTTTGGGGCTCTAACTCCAATAAAGTGCCAAGCTGGTCATTAATTAAATCAATTGGCAAATCTCAGTTGGCTTTCCTAGCGTTCGTCACTGAATCAATGCCTTGCTTGCATGACATGAAAGCAAAACCGCGAGCGGGACCCGTTTAGCCATATAATTTGGCCGACATGTCTTAACATGACCCAACACCCCGTGGAGTGTACTAGTGTACTAAGCTTCCTGCCTAGGTCTGATATTAATGCATTCATTCCTATCTTACAATGATTGTGAATAGGGCTTTGAGAGTCGTTGATTTGCCAGCCCGCCTGCTGTAAGTGTCTCATCTGTCTTGAAAAATCATTATTTATTATTATTTATATGCCATTTACTTCCTTTGTGCTGAAACATTATGGATTGTGTCTGCCAATTTATATCCCATTCTATCTTTGAATGCCGTTCGCCCAGAAAGAGCCAAAACTTGGAGCTGCCCAAAAAGACATTTCACCCGTTCGAATTACATCTTACTTTTTAATTTGGACACCAAAAAATCGCAAATCATATTTATTGTGATACATTAACACCATATTTTTCTCAAACCAAAAATCCCAAAATTTGTACATATGTGACACATTTACTCTATCGTCACAAAAAAAATTGGGATAAATGTGTCACACATGTATGAATTTAGAGTTTTTGTGTCATAGAAAAAGATTGGGATAAATATGTTACATGTGTATAAATTTGAGGTTTTTAGTATTATAGAAAGAAGTGAATGTATTACAATTGGCAAAATTTAGGATTTTTCTTGGTAATTTTTTCCTCTTGTTTAATTTGAAACATCGAAAATGGGTAATAATTGTATGAGAAT
The DNA here is from genome assembly GCA_014182735.1 of Corymbia maculata. Taxonomy (NCBI): domain Eukaryota; kingdom Viridiplantae; phylum Streptophyta; class Magnoliopsida; order Myrtales; family Myrtaceae; genus Corymbia; species Corymbia maculata. The sequence continues at coordinate 27,861,434 of CM024692.1, read as the reverse complement.
TTTTCATGAAATTCTGAGTTATTTATTGTTTGAAGGTTTGTGGAGTTTGCCTCTCTCTCTCTCTCTCTCTCTCTTTTCTGGTAAATGATTACTTACAATGAGAAGCACAGCGATGAAAATGAGTTCATCAGAGGGAGAAGTCTAATTGTTAAAAAGATGTTGAATTTGATTTAGAGCCTAGTCGCCGGGCAAAATGGAACCACTCTCCAATGGCAAAATGGTCACGAGGTTTTGTCAATTTGCAAAAGAAATCTCACTGCCCATCTCCATTAGATTAATTGCCCAAAGAGAACAAATTACCATCTGAAAAATCCAAAAACACAACTTTTTATTTTTATTTTTGCAATTGAGAAATATTAAAAGATTCCTATAACCCCAATAAGTATTTTGTGGAGAACTATAAAATTAACCGTAATTCCAAAGCAAAAAACAAAAAAAATTGCAGAAATATATATTCATATTACTAGCAGTAATTAACAAGCAGCATATATTAACCCCTTGAAACATCTATAATGATATTTTCCATCCAGCCCTCTTATTATTCTCTATTTACCCAAACACCTATCACTGCCAAAGTGACAAATAAATAAATTGAATAAAAAAGCCAACCCCCCCCGCCCGCCCCGCGGGACCCATCAATTTAATCAAAATTCCCCCAAATCTTAAATCCTATACGTATCCTTTCTTCCGATTTTGCCCTCCTTCCAAAGGAGAAAAAGACAAAAATAAAAAAGGGAACGACATGAAGCTTACCGTGAATTCCCCATTTTACCCTCGCCACTGGCTGCACTGCGAAGTCGGCCTCGTCTTCTGCTTCCCGGCCTTCAACGGGCAAGGCGTCTGTACGGGCGGGACCATGCAGTTGTACTGCAGGCACAACGACGTGCTCAGCGGGATGTCGGCCGTCGGATTGATCTCGATCCCCGTCAGGAAGTTGTGCTGGAGGTACAGCGTCTGGATGTTCGCGGCCAGCAACCGGTCCACGAACGAGCCGGGCACCTGGCCCGTGAACCGGTTGTTGTTCAGGTACAGGTTCTGCACCGTCGAGAACATCGGGGATATCTCGCCCGACAGCCTGTTGTAGCTGAGGTCGACGGTCGAGATCGCCACCTGGGTCGCCGGCTGGACCAGCCCCTCGAACCAGTTGCGCTGCAGCTGGAGGTTCGTGATGGGGAACGCGAAGAGCCGGGCCGGGATGGGGCCCGAGAACCGGTTCATGCTGAGGTCGAGGTAGTTGAGCCGGTCCATCCGGTTCAGGACCCCGTCGACCGGCCCGCCGAGCAGGTTCCAGGAGAGGGAGAGGTACTGCAGCGAGGCCGGGAGGGTGAGCGGCCCGAGTGAGCCGGAGAGGTCGTTGTGCTTGAGGTCGAGCCGGGTCAGCGAATCGGAGACGAACGGTGGGACCGAACCGGACAGCTTGTTGTGGCAGAGGATGAGGTTGGAGAGCTCCGGCAGCGTCCCGATGGCGCGGGGTATCGCTCCGGTGAGCTGGTTGAAGCTGAGGTCGAGCGTCCGGAGGCTCCGGAGCAGGCCGAGGTTCGCCGGGATCTCGCCGGAGAGGAAGTTCCGGCTGATGGCGAGGAACCGGAGGCTCTTGAGCTGGTACAGCGTCTGCGGCAGCGTCCCGAAAACCCGCCCCGGCACGAAGGTGAGCTCGGCGAGGGAGGAGAGCCGGCCAATCGCCGGGTCGATGCGGCCGCTCAGGCCCGGGGAGCCGGCCTTGGGGTCGCCGAGGTTGAGGGCGATCACCCGGTCGGCGTCGCAGAGGACGCCGGCGAAGTTGCATGGGTCGGCGGTGAAGTCCCAGGAGCCGAAGAAGGTGGACCCGGGCATGTCGTCGAGCGACTTCCGGATCGACTGGAGGGCCAAGAAGTCGTTGGGATCAAGAATCGCGAGAGCGCCGAGGCGGTCGCCGGCCATCAAACACATTGCCCATATCACGCACGGCAGCACGCTCCGGAAGCGAGACCTCCCCGCGAGGACCCTCTGCTTCGCCATGGCAGGGACGCGAGCAGAGAGGCTTAGGGAACGAAGCTCGGGGGCTGCTGCTGGGGTCCGGGGGGGTCGGGCTTTATAGGGAGGAGGTGCTTTTCCCTGAAGGGACGAGGGCTGTACCGAGCGGTTCAGAGCGTGGGAGCTATAATGGCAGGCGACTCGCTGTCAACCAAGATTTATGCAGACAGAGGAAAAAGGGAGAGGTGGCTTGAAAGAGAAGGAAGAGGGGACAGGACGGGACCCGGAGGAGGAGGGTTGACGATCTTGTGCTTTGATGAATGCTGATGGATCTCCGATACTGGGGCGTTGGCTTCTCAGAGAAGATGAAGAAGGAAGTCGGCTACGCTACAGTCGTCGCTAGACTGGTCTGGTCTCTAGGCTACAACACTCCAAGGTTCGCTTTTGCTATGCTATGCTTTGGCTATTGCATTTTCCTTTTCTTTTTTTCTTTAAATTCGTTAATAAATAGTTGTTGCGAGTTGTTTTACTGGTGTGGTGTTACTCGCTGGGGTTTTTCTTTATTGGGAATGGAGTTCGGGGACCAAACGGTTGTCCGACCCTACGTGGGCAGCCTCGTACGCCAGGCTCGGGCGGGTGACAGGTCGGCTCGGGTGGGCCTAGGCTCCGGCTCGGATCACGTGATCCGTCTCGTGTTTGGTCCCCCGGAGAAGGAAGGATGGAAGGACGGAGAGGCTGGTGGAGCAGGCCGAGGGGGGGAACTCATCTGGGGTTCGGGTGCGGCGAGGGTGCACGGCGAAAGCGTGAGCTTGGGGGTTGCTGGTACGACACGTCATCGGTCAACGGTTGACCTGGTGGGTGCCAGCTGTTTTCTCATCCGCATCATGCTCGTCATCGATTGCTTGTTGTCCTGTCTGGCCGTTCACATTCTTCATGCGAATGCTCATTTGTTTGCCTTCGCTTGTCTTTCTACTTTCACGGCAATTCCATCCCCACTTCCTTTTTTTTCCTTTTTTAATTTTTTTTTTGGTGGAATTGCCAAGTTCATTTGGAAATGGAGCGCTTGATTAGGTTTTACGCAAGTTTACACGATTCAAATGAATTTTTACTTACTTGATTCAATAAAATTAATCAATCTGATTTAAAAATGAAGGGTTTGTAACAAATTAATTTCTCATTAATTGAACTGATAAAGCAAAAGTCAGAACCCTCAATTGTCTCGCTAGTTCAAGCGATCAATTGATTTCACAAAAAAAAAACACTTTTCTTTACATGAAAAGATGATCAATTCTCTTTTCATAAAAAATAATAATTGACTACTTTTATTTATTGTCGGAAAAACTTATCATGAAAATTCCTACCTTAAAATTTCAGGACTCCTCAAATGAGAACTTGAAGACAAGTCCACCACTACATTTAAATAATTTAAATACCTGGATAAATTCAATCGCTTTTTCTTCATACGTTACTCAAGTCATGAACTTAATGCTCTGGATTTACCGTACTTCAGGAAAAACTTCCTCACCACGCAAAGCACCAAAAACGGCTCCAAGTCAATTTTAATGTTATTTTATTGTTAAAAGAACTTTGGGTTATGTCTGTAATCTCGGAATTACCTTGTTCCAGAGTGAGGTGGTGAGCACATTCGACATCGAATAAATTCCCCAATTCATATTTTCACTCCCACAAAAATTTAATCGTCCCTGAGCTAATCTTAGTTTGGCCATGGTGGAAACGACACAGCTTTGGCGCAAAACGAAAAAGAAAAAGAAAAGATTGCCATGTCAAGGGCAGTCAAACCTAATATTCCTTTGGTGCCCAAAAAAAAAAAAAAAACCTAATATTCCAGGTCGCAGTCTATCCACTACGTGCATACCAACTTTATAGTGTGACCCCGCCAAAAGAACATTAAATAATACGAATTAATTCACGTAATATCATGCAGAACCGGTTAAAAAGCAAAGCTAGGTTACAATCTAGCACAAGTCAAAAAGGGTTGATGACCAAACTTAACTCGCGAACTTCTCAGTCAGCAATTTAATAATTGATTGGCGAAGTTAAAATCGACTATTAAGATCTTGGAACATTTGAAAACGACACCTCCCATGGAGAAAACAAACTAACACATGCGGAAAAATTCTGCTTTTTTTTTTACCCGCCTCTTTGTCTTAAATTGGACTTTATATCAATTTTATTATAATCCAGAAAATGACAGCTTCATTCTCGAAAACTTCATGAAAAAAGGCAAATGGGTTGACTGCTATATAAATAGATACGACACAAAGAAGGTCAATCCATGACTAAAACTTTTGAATTTGAATTATTTTATATATATATTAAAATCGTACGCACAAGGATATATGAATGTTCCAATTTGAACAGGATATATTTTTTTAATATTTTATTTTACGTTTTTTATGGTTGGAGTTTTGATAATTTGGATATTTATGGAGTTCACTAAAAGCATAAGGGCCAAAAAAATAATAATTATTTTTGAAGGATTATCTGTCAACCAAGAACCGCCAATTCAGAAGCTGTTCGTGGTTAGTTGGCTTTACGTCGCATTGAAGTTGTTATTATTCAGTTCAATTATAGCATCAAGGTGGATTTCGGTTGAACCACTCTTATTAAATAATTCTTATCGAATTATCTTTTGTACTGCTTTAATAGATTTTACTTCGCACGGAAATCGAGCTCGAATGGATATGGCTTTTGCTCTTTTTCACGAAAATTTCTCTTTTTAAATATGCCATGCTTATCAATTTGCAATTGTAAATGAAAGTAGGACCAGAAATCAATTGAAAACAAGTGCTTTCATCTTATAATGATTCTTTTTCTTTTTTGGGCCGCATGTTATATGCTTGTTAAACGAGATCATAGGGCAGTAATACCTCAAGAGATAGCACTAACATTTCATTACAGAATGTTTTCATTTTGGCTATATTGATTATGCATAAGACGACATAAACAGTGCAATCAAAATAACAAACTTTCCTCAATTAGTTATACAACAAAATGCCCTATAACTCTCGTTGATAAAATCCATTGGAAAATATCAGGTGATAACTATCAAGTGCTTTCTCAAGTGATATATTTGTGGAAGCACCGAGTAATACTATTAATTTATTTTACAAAAAATGAATGATTGAAAAAAAACCTAACAAATGACTACTTGTATTATTTACAAAAATGAATAAACAAAAATATTTTTATTGCTTACGAAAATATTTACACATAAATTGTCATCGATAATGAAAATATTTTCATTGATTAACTATTTCAAGCGATATAAGCGATCGGTTTTAGGAAGTTCATATTCAATTAATTAATTTTTTGAAATAAATGAGCCCTAGGAGAGGAAAAAGGCAAAAACGAGGGAAAAAATGTTTGTGAAATCAATGGCAGATGATATGTGAGAACACTAAGCGTGAGCCACTCTTATTGGTCAAATTCTACATGGCATGTGCCCCTACTATTCTACTTTGTATACATGAGATCTCCGTCCACTTGTCGGCTCAAGCTTATTGGAAAGGAAATTTTAGCATTTTGGATCCTAATTTTCTTATCCAAATCCTAACGTTCAGTCTTTCTCGGAAATGGAAGTGTTCCGATGAACGGCCAAACCACCGAAAGAGCAAGTGCCACACAAGCCGCAGCGGGCAATGCCCGGGAACCAGATCCGAGCAGACATCTCTTGCCATCGAAATGGACCCACCGCCGGTGGGTTCAACTTCACACCAGAGACGAGCGTTCAATCTCCACACCAACTCCAGCGACTCCCAAAAATATCGCGAATCGCTCCTTACATGCCCCGGGCGCATTGTGCGCCCGACGAATCTCGGCCGTCGGACTACTTGCGGTCCGCACGATACGACGGTTGAAATTCACCAGACTCGCGTGGCGCCGGATCTACGAGAGCATTGCTCCGAAATTTTACACCCCCAGTTTGCCCATAACCACGTGCGAGGTTCCCTGCATGGGCTTTGCCACGAACGATGAAAGCTTTGCTGCTGTTCGGGTAAATAGCTGGTGAAGAAGGGGCTGTGGCTCATTTATGCAATTTGGATGTGAAGTCTCTTTCGTCCAGCTATCCCCATTCCCCATTGAATTGCCTTTGATCTATTACATAATCACGTGATGGGTATTATTTCATTTTCGCTCGGGCTTTACTAACATAACAGCATTTTAGAATACTATGAGAATCACGGTTTGTTGTAAGTTACGTATTTTTGAAGGAGTCGATCCCGCGTCCATATATCATTATTTGGTATTTGATTTTTTGTGGTTCAGAACAGACTGTTATCCTTGCAATTGATTAAAGACTGTTATCAAATCATTTCTCTTTTCCTTATCTTCTTGCTTAATCTAAAATGTAATCAAGGGCACAGACGTTGGGAATAAAGAATTGTGAGGAACTCCGTTTTTTTTCCACAATGTAGTTGGCTTGACACTTAGAAAGCTAACCTCAGTCCCTTTCTAAGCAAAGGCGGATCCACAAAGTGCTCCCCACTATGATTAGAGTTGGCAAATGAGTGGTTGTCTCTCTCTTGTTTAGATTTTGTTGAACCCCCTTTCCAAAGCACGACGGAGGATGATGCACCCCCCCCACCTTCACCTAACGAGAGCTACTGCCCCAAACCCTCGAAGGTGGTTGGGTAGCCATCCACACCCTCTCTCTCATAAGCGATTGACAGAACAGATGAGTTCGTGCAAATTGAGATAGTTATAGGACTTGATTGTATAATTAAAGACGTAAAATGATCCAATTCGGCAAACGGTGAAATTTAGATAAGCAAAACCGTCCTCAAGAAGCCAACATGAGTATTGTTGATTTTTTATTTTATTTTATTTTGGTAAAGATGATTCATTTAGTTTAGTAAGTGATGTCAGCTTTACTCTAAGATGATGGTCCGACATTCCTTCAAAACAAAAAAGGATATTAATAGTTCGCGCGGATCATTGACTGGTATCATCACCACGTAATTTGCCTTCTCTTGCACGACAGCATCGGAAACGTGATTACCAAGCTTTAGCGAGACTCGCTCTTCTAGTTCACTCTTCTGATCACATCTGGGACAGAGGGAAAAAGAAGAAAAGAAACTCAGAATAAGAAACAGATGCAAAAAAGAAGAAGAAGAAAAAGTAGTAAAGACAATTTTTTTCGATATTCGAAATTGTGGGTCGGCCAAAAGATAAAATAGCAGGGGACCAATATAATTTGGTGCCAACTTAGATTAAAAAAATGAGCAGAGAAGAGTCCTTTTCCTTGTTAGGATCACCCTTGACATATCGAATGAATGCAGAGGATACTTCAGTCCCCAGGCACGCAGCCATATTCAATGTGTCTTCACTCCAACACAGGTGCCTTTCGCTTTTTGTTTTCTTTTCGCTCCATTTATTTGTTGGGCCAGCCCTGTTTCTTGAACTCGGCATCAGGAACGGGACGCGGAATTTGACGAGCGGACGCGCGTACGCAAAAGGGATGAGACCCTAAGTATGACACGGTTTTAGAAAATTTGATCCAAAAATTTAGATTGATAGGTGGAGATAAAACGTATGAATATGAGAAGTGTATAAGATCTGTTATCATGAAACGTGCAATAATATTCCGATAAATCACATTACCTCAGATCCTATGTATAGGGAAAAAAAAATTATCGAAACAAGTCCATCGATGACACACCCATCCTAGAAAATTGTGGGTTCACCCAATCTTCGGAGTTACATCACCTCAGATCACATAGAGGACAGAATAGTCAAAGAGTTGGTCAATCCACTTTATTTATCTTAAACAACGGGTTCACCTAGGAAAATAATTCGAAAAGTAAGCTCATGGTAGACTCTACTGTCCTAGGGAAAAGGTGGGTTCACCTAGACTGGACATATGCATGCATGGATGTGTACCACACATATATAGCTTAGGGACCTATATATATAATCTTGGATTTTTTATAGGCTTGGAAGATTCAAAGCCCTACATACTATGGTGTACGTAGACCAATAGTTGTTATTAAATTCCAAATAACGCGATAACAAAACAACTGATTCAAGAATCGACAGGTGTATGGATTGTACATGCTCTAGCAAGATGGCATCTATGAAAAAATGGAGATAATTGCCCTCAATAAAGAAGAAGAGATAATGTGACAGCTCAAGCACACGGTATGAATCACAAATTATAGTGCTAAAACACTTCAAAGAAGTCCCCATTTACTAAAAGGAAAATATGAGAGAATTCCTTTATGTATCTTCTCGATTTCAATATCTATCTTAATGTGAAATTTGTTTTATTTAAGAAGAATGAAATTGGGTCCGAACTGTGATAATCAAGTCACTCGATCCAATGGTTAACGGCCCTTGCTAAGACATAAAAGCTCTTAAATTTGAGTAGCAAACGAAATACAAAAGTTAAGGTAGGGCAACTCATTTCCAATGCGTTAATGCAGCAGAGATTTGGAGGAGTCTAGGATAATTAACATTTCATAAAGAAAAGAAGTCTCGTCACTTACCCTGAACAGAGCATTTAGGTTATTTTTCAACAAAGAGCCTTCTTGCCTTAATCGTTCCAAGCAACTAAACACCAGGGACAGCACATTACATTTCACATCACTTGGAATAAATCGATCTTTCATCGTATATCGGTCGAACATAAAAGGATCATACCATCTTATATAGTAATTTTAGGATTTGATTACGGCCCATGTAGGATTTGTGCAGTGTTAATTATGGATTAGTGATAGAATCCTTAATTATCCCTCCATTTGAGAGCGATAAGCTTGAACCGTGGCTCGTCGGGGGAAAACTTGACCGACCTAGTTCATGCCTAACATTTTCCAGTGGGCTTGGTATAAATCCATGTTCTTGTGACATGGGCCACTCACTCCTAACTATGGGCTTGGTATCAATCCATGTTCTTGTGACATGGGCCACTCACTCCTAACTAGTGTGTTCTTGAGGTGGAATATCTTCTGTCCATATCATAACCCGGATGCCCATGCAACGTAATCCTCTTTCTATGTTCCCTTAGTTATTGATCTGGTTCCCAGTTCTAAATAAAGTGGAACAGGTTGGAACTGTTAATATGCGGTTAGGATCTCGGTTTCTAAATGAAAACCAAACTGGGAATCAGGAGCTTTTTACGTTATGTGTTTTGAACTTTTTATTATTCTAGAGAATATATTATTATTCGTGTCGTTGTTCATATTTCGTTGCAAAACAGGTGGTTCAAAAGACTGCTTCAACCTTCGTCCAAGAGCCTCGACAGCCACGAAAAACCCTGCTGTTCGAGGAACTGCCTCATGTAGATGCAAGGTCATGACGCATCGTTGCTTTTCGGTGGAGCTCTGTCTTGCAATGTTTTATTTCCATCGAGCGAGCCCGATATGTGTGGAGGTTGATGGGGATGCTGTCTATTTAGATATTCATCTTCCAACTTCGTGTCTCCAAGTTAGATTACCATCTAATGCATAATGAATTGCTAGTGCCACTCTTCTTATACCATTTAGTATAAATTTGGATGTTCGGTAATTTTACGGGATGGAATGGTGGGAATTAAACCGAAAACTTTTTGGGTCACGGTTAGGGTGTGGTGCCCCTAAGTTCCATTGGTTTGGTCCGGTTCTTAGTTCTATCTTGGATCTGTTACTATGTTATTCACTTTTACTTTGCTTAACTAAAAATGAAACAAAAGAAGAAGAAGAAAAAATAATAAAAATAAAAAACTTGGCAATTTCCCAATTAGATCCTAGAATCGATTGATAGGAGAGGTTATAGATTTTAGGGTATGTAAAATAGATTTTAGGTTCTTAAAATCAGAAAATTGGTCCTAACAAAGTAGGTGTAAGGTAAAATCCAAATGATCTTGAAACTGCTCACCTCTATCCACTATTAATAAGCCTAAATCATTCATTTGAGGAGGAGAATTTGCAACAAACGAGGCTTCAATTTTTGGTGTTTCCTTTTTTTTTTGGGTGCTCTTTATGTCATTTTCCTTACTTGCCATCTATGGTCTTAAAGACTTGTGGGCTGTATTTTCTAAATGCAAAGGGCTTTAAGTGGAAGGGGTTTTTCTAAATATAAATAGTGTTTGGTAGAGTATAATGTAAAAGTGCAATGAAAAATAATTTTGGTTTAAATGTTGTAAAGAAAAAACTACGACTTTTATTTCTTTTTAGAAAGAATCTCAAGCCTTCATCGGTGGGGTTCATGTTGCCAGTAAGCCAAATTTAGTGCTAGCCAGCTTTACTTGAGATTGCGCCATTTGGCTCACTAATAGTTAGATTTGACCTTATCGGTAACGTCTCTTGATAACATTTTGGAAATTTCGAAAGTTTAGCGAGAGCAAAATTGAAAGAAAAATAAATACATCAACGTTCCAAAAATGCTAAATCTCAAAGCTGCCATGAAGAATATGAAAGTACAATGCATTTCCCCAAAACTCTGAAAAAAACAAAAAATTTTGCCAAACCGCTTCACTTTTGTCGAAGGTCCTTAGGGCCCAAAGGCCCTTGACGCACGTTGTGGTTTCTGGAACACGACACGTTTCGAAATGAGAGGAAAAAGGAAAAAGAAAAGAAAAGAAAAAAGAAAACAGGATTTGGGCTTTTTCTGTTTTAAAGCATTAGTGAATTCGGGCCCATATATATAAGTTGCTTCAAGTAAGTCAGGTCACGCGGGACGCCATGCTGCTTCGCTCCGTCCGCGCATTGCTTCCGACCGCCAACCGCCGCTTCTCGGTGGAGGCTGTGGCGGCGGAGAGCCCGCCGGCCGCCTCCGCCCCTCCCTCGGGGACAGCGTCGAAGAGGAAAGGCGGAGACACGCTGGGGAAGAGGCTGCTGAGCCTGGTGTACGCGAAGCGCAGTGCGGTGGTGACGATTCGCAAGTGGAAAGAGGAAGGAGGCGCGGTGCGCAAGTACGAGCTCAATCGCATCGTCAGAGAGCTTCGCAAGCTCAAGCGCTACAAGCACGCCCTCGAGGTTCTCCTCTCTCTGGCTCGAACTCATTTTTACACTAGGGGTAGTTCAGTTCTCGCACTCTTGCGAGGTTAGCCGTGTAGAGGCAAAGCTCCGAAAGGAGAGCTCTATTAGTTTGGAATTATAGGTAGATAGGAGCTAAGCAAGTAACTGGTGTTGAGTACGTTTCTCGACGTGGTGGTAATTCGTAAAACAAGGAGACGAATTAGATGGGTACTGTCTTTTCTTTGCTTTGGCGATTGGGACATGATGTTGAATGGTTGGGGAATAGCTGACAATGTAAACTAAAAGATGTGGAATTTGTGGCATATTTTCTATTAAATCTTGCATGTGATGAATTGGTGATTAAGAATCTTGGTCGCTTATTGCAAATGTGCCGATAAGTAGTTCACAATTGGAGATACTACTTACTGCTGGCAGTAACAGAGAATGGTAATTCAACACCTGCATGCTCTCTATCTCTCGGGGCATGATCGAGGATAGTGTTGGTGGAGGAGGAACAGGAGAATGGATGCGTGTGTAGTGGAGGGTAATCCTGAGGATTGGCATAGTAATAGGGAGATGTGCAGATGTTGCCATGTTTGTAGCAGTTCTTTGTTCTTATTGTGGTAATGGAGGGATGATTGCGGAGCAATAGTGGTCGGAAATGGTGTATTAGGGGCAAATTGTGATTGTGATGATGTTGGTGCTGGTGACAGTACAGAAAGGACTGGGTAGCCTTGTTATCCCCTTTAAACCAAGTTGCCGTATGTTCTTTATATCCCATATCCTGTTATCCCCTTTTCATTTCCCTTTGTTCTTTTTCAATTCAGAATTGGTCTATTGTCCCCTATTTGTGGATTTACTTAGTTGAGACCCGACTATAAAATAAGATGAGTTAACTTATCACATCTGATATCTCATTAGCCTTGGTATTACGATTGAAAATGTACTGCAATACGATAGATACGGTTTTTTTTTTTTTTGGCGATCTGAATTGGAGCAAGCACCTAAAACTTTTGAATCTTGATTAATAAGTTATAGGGGAGAGATGTACCTCTAAAGAAAAAGGCAAAGAGAGGAAATGGTCTTCTTTTAATATGTATGTGGACAAGTTAAAAAAAGTACGATTATTTTAAATAAATACTTAGCTTTTTGGAAAAATGGGATGGCAAGTACTACTTATGGTCAATTGTGCATTCAAACAATTCTAGTGCTTTCTAAGGTACTAAATAATGAAAATTCTTTTAGAAAGTCCTTGTTCCGTGTGCAGATAATCCTCTATCAAGTCATTGAGGTTTTTAGCAAAAGTTGCTTGAAGATATTAATGCAGGAACAACTTTCATTGACACATCTATGAGTCCTTTTTTGCTCCATTGAGTGGAGCTTCCAGGGACCCACACAATTCACCTTAGGAATTTTTTGGTTGATAGCAGGAGCTCGATGTCCTTAGACTCAACAATTTGCTTATAGAAGGCCAACATGTCTCGGCCCTTGCATGGCTTCGTATTCTTATAATTTAAATGTCTAGTCTAGCCTCAAACTTGTGATAGTATTAATGATTATAGCATGAATGCTTAATGTTTGGTTATGTACTTTCCTTTCCAGATATGTGAATGGATGAGGTTACAGCAAGATATCACACTGTTAGCCGGTGACTATGCTGTTCACCTAGACCTGATTGCTAAAGTTCGTGGGCTTAACAGTGCAGAAAAGTTCTTCGAAGATCTCCCATCTCAGGTGAGAGGGGAGCATACCTGCAATGCTCTCCTCCACAACTATGCCAAGAAGCAGCTGTACAGCAAAGCTGAGGCGTTATTTGAGAAAATGTCTGAATGTGGTTTCTTGAAGAGCCCTCTTCCTTATAACCACATACTGTCTATGTATGTGTCCAGTGCACAGCTGGAGAAGGTTCCTGCAGTGATTGAAAAGTTGAAAAGGAGCACTTCACCTGACATAATCACCTATAATCTGTGGTTAACGAGCTGCAAGGAGCAAAATGATGTTGCGACAGCTGAAAGGGTTTTCCTTGAGCTAAAGAAGGCTAAAATACCTCCTGACTGGTTTAGCTACAGTATTCTGACCAATCTCTACATAAAAAACGCCTCTCTGGAAAAAGCATTATCCACTATAAAGGAGATGGAGAAAAGGACTTCACGTAAAACTCGGGTTGCATACTCATCCCTCCTGAGTTTATACACAAATATGGGAGACAAAGACGGCCTTCATCGGATATGGAAAAAGATGAATTCATTATTCCCAAAAATGAATGATGCTGAATATACTTGTATGATTTCATCAGTTGTAAAACTTGGGGACCTCAAAGAAGCGGAGAAGCTCTATACTGAGTGGGAGTTGGTTTCTACAACCGGTGATCCTAGGGTTGCAAACATACTTCTTGCTGCTCAGGTGAACAATGGCCAGATGGAATTGGCGGAGAAATTCTATGAACGGGTTGCAAAAAAGGGGGTTGCTCCTTGTTACACTACTTGGGAGCTTCTGACATGGGGTTATCTGAAAGAGAAGCAGATGGATAAAGCCTTTTATTATCTAAATAAGGCTATTGGTAGTGTTGAAAAATGGAACTTTGACAGAAAGTTGATTGCTGAATTATTTGAGAACCTACAGGAGCGTGGAAATGTTGAAGGAGCAGAGGAACTGCTAGTTATTCTTCGGAATGCTGGCCATTTGAGTACTGAGGTCTACAATTCACTGCTACAAACTTATGCCAAAGCCGGTGTGATGCCACTTGTTATTGCTGAGCGGATGAAGAAAGATGGTGTGTCCATGAATGATGAGACTTGTAAGCTACTGGATGAAACGAGCAAAATGTGCATGACTGAAGTTTCGTGCAAATTTTCCTAATGAAGATTGGGACCTACTTTGGAAATAATGGAAGAAAATGCCTTATCATAAGGATGCACATGATTGAGGTTTTTCACTCAGCATAATGTTTTGATAATTGATGATGATTCATTGGGTAGACAGCTATCTTATGGAATCAAGAGAGGTTTTACGCTCATCTGGATACAGTTGCAGGTCCTCGAGTCAACAAGCTAATTGGGAACATTCAGTCATTTGTCGATTGGGTGATGGCATTTTTCTAGAGTTTTTCCTTTGCTGAATCCACTCCAATTTTCAGAGCAGGCATTGATATGGGAAATGTCCATGTCTTGGACATTGCAAGAAATTTGTTTTTCATTTAAATTTATCACCAGCTACTCGAGTGGTTACTAGCATTGGTGGCAATGGACAGCCTTGTGTATGTCGTCGAAATCCCTGGCGAATATCATCTTCATCTGTGAAACATATGGAGGAAAGAGATAACCGAGCAAGCATCAGCCTCGGACTTTCTTCAAATCTCAACAATTGATCTCGCAACTCACAAGAATTGTAGGTGTTGTAGTGGGAGCAATAGGTGCTTGACGTTAATCACTCAAAGTTGTTCCAGTTTATATTATCAACAGAAATGACATTTTCAGGATCGTTTAAGCATTGGCTGGATTACTCACGTGGTAACTGTGGAGAGTTTTCTTTGCAATTAGTGCTTGTCAAGGCCACCTCTGTTTTCACATGCTTATGTTCCCTTGGTTTGTGAATGGTTTAGTGGAATCTTTTCTATAATAGCTTGCATATTATGAAGCAATTTGATTTGGCAGGGTATTTTGATGTATAATCAATGGAGCCCCAAGATATAAGGAATGTCTTTGCTCGACCGCAATCCATAGTCAGATACAATCGAGAACTTTTGATTTTGCGAGACTAACGCAATTTACACATGATCAGTGGCTGTAGTTGGCCCAAATCCATCGTAGAGGGGGCCTGGGCGATCAGCTATCAGAAAGCATGCAAATTGCTCGGAGAAGTACAATGATGCAGAAAGGTAAGTTGAGACTCAACCCAAATTTAGGATGATTTTCAGGTATCCTTTGAATCTGAACATACAATAACAAGAGCAACTCCTTCTAGGAAATCAGAAACTTCGCGATTCCTGATAATCTTGGGATGTTTATACTGACTCGCGGGCGCTCCCTTCTCAGTCGCGATCTGCAATAGCCTATCAAAGCTTCCGGGGGTTACAATATACACCAACAGAGGCCCGAGTTCGCCTCTTTCTCTATGCACCTTGTAGATACCTCCGAAGTAGTCCTCCAGACATGCACAGCATCTCGTAAGATCGATCATACTGTCCTTCAATTTGTCTTTGAATGAGATGCTTTTGACTTCTAGATAAATCTTCAATTGCTTGGGGCTCAAGTTTAAGTCCATGGAACAAGCGTATTCTGTGATTTCCGCCTCCAAGACATCTTCAAGCAGGACTCGCATCTTTTCGACCACAGTTATCAAGTCCATCTCGGTTACTATCTCGGAAGAAGATTTAGGAGCTCTCATCACGAACTCCAGCTCTGGAGATGAGTTATAAAACCCAGTCACTCTGACTATGTCACCAAGTCGATACCGATAAAATCCTCTGCAAGTAGTAGCAACTACTTCATAGATCTTCCTGACCTCGACGCCCGAGACATCCACAATTTCCCTATCGGCGACACTGTTTTCATTGGGATCATAGGTGAGAAACTCGAAATAGGCCCCTGTTGGAAGCATTACAAACCGGGTATTTTCTGGAGGTTGCATCGGATCTAAGTTGATGCCCACTGGGCATTCAGACGCGAAGTAGTCTCCACCTAGTATCGAAACTTTTCCGGCATAGCGCTTGAGTTTCGGGTAATAATGCATCATACTCCCCGTCGTTACAGACTTTATGTACCTGAGATTCGGCCATAGCTTAATCAGAATCCCGTCCCAAGAGTTCTCTTTGCAGATCAACCTAATTCTTTCGGACAGATCCCTCTGAGGTCCTCCAAGAACCTCATTGACGGAATCCTTCATCGCCGTGTCAGAGGTATGCCAGCTCAGGAACCCTTTTTCTATGTCCTCACAGAGCGCCTCCCATTTTTCCTCCAGAAGGCAAAATGCTCTAACTAATCCGATGGCATATGGCGCTCGGATACTGTCGATCATATCCGAGTGTCTGAGGCCACACAGAAGGTGGCAGTACATCTGGCAGTCGACATCCGATCCCAGAATGACCTCTCGCGGACTAATGGAAGCAGACAGAAACTGCGATGACCTCATTTTGTTATTGTGCATTGGGTACGCCGTGGCTGCCATAACCTTGAACCCTCCCTTGGTCTGAGTGACATTTCCGGCATAAACAAACCAGAGACTCTTGTTCACCGATGGCCTCGGGGGAAACAACCTAAGAAAGATTCGAACTTCTTTTTACTCTGGCAAAATTCGGAAGAACTCCAATCTTTGACAAAAGCAACAGGCGATGGCAAGACAATTTCGGGGGTGGCATAAGAAGAGATTGATTGATTCGGGACATAAAATTTACCTCCGAAGTACCGCAGCGCTGCCTTGGTGAGCTATGAGTGAAGCCGCTCTCGACAGAGGCGTATCGAAGTAAGGTATCATCTTTGGCCTCATGGAACTTGTTCCGGAGCTGCCAATCGAACACAATGAATATAGTCCACAACAACCGAATAGCTATGTCGCGTTAACTGATAGCAAGAGTCGATCAACTCATCAATCTCCTGCTATTTAGCTTGCTTTAGTTTTCGACATGGTTCTGATTCTTTCACGGAAGCAGATATTCAATTGGCTTGATAAAGATGCGAATTTGAAGTAAATTATTCTTTTGGCACGTTCAACAAAAATTAATAATAACACGAGTCGTGATTAACAGGACCAAACTTGCTGAACAATCCAGTGAAGGTGAAATTACTTGCAGAAACTCGAGTTTCATCTAAATGGAACACCCAATTAAACATGCATTCATTAGAACAAAACCAGATTCCGAACTTTCACGGTAACAGTCTAGAAATTTTCGAATTGCTGTGTGGACAAAGCAAATTATACCTGTAGAAGAAACAGACGAGAGGATCAACACACAGGATCGGGTCGCTGCCGTCAACTAACCCATCGGCCATCCGACTGATGTGGTCGGCGTAGTCGTCGTAGCTAGACAGTGGGACTTCACGCCGGAAAGTCGCCACGTCGACTGGCGCAGGATGGCCGCCGAGGAAGGGGCGCAGGTAACGCGCTCCCCCGTTGTGCTGGAGGATCGACTGCAGAGCCTCCAGCTGGTGGCGGACGGCGTCCCGGGTGAGGCCTTCGAGCTTCTCCAGGATCTCGCTGTCGGTCGCCATCTTGTCCGGTGAGACAGCGCCGTAGGTTAAGGGAAGGGGGCTTGGCGGTGCGCAATTTGCCGAGCCGCGAAGGATGCCGGAAGATCTTCGAGTTGGTCTGAAAGTCAGAAGTTCGACTCTGAAGTTTGACCGTTGAAGCCTTGCGGCCTGAAACCTTAAACTATGGACAGGTCGAAGGAAATGGCGGTCTCGTCAAACCAGAACAGGGCCGTCCGCAGAATTGGTAACCGGTCAACCGGACCGGTTATATCTTGATAGAATTCTATTTTTGGTGGTCTCTTGATAGAATAAATCTTGCTTAAACGCATAGATTTTAGGTTATATATGTTTCTACAGAAATGAGAGTTGACCCAATTAGTGAAAAATCTTTCACCAAAAGGTTGATTTTTGGTTTTTTTATGCGATGGTGATTTCGCATAGGAATTGAATCCGCCTAATAAAGAAGAACAATGAATTTGAAGGTAGAAGCTTGGAAAGGATGGAAACTGAGAATATGTTAGCATTAATAAATTGATAAAGGTACATCGGTAATTTTCTCCTTTGTATTTGCAACAAGGCGTATTGTCTGTTAAGTATTGACTTAGATCGACCACATGATGACTTTATAAATTTTGCTACCCCCAATAATTAAGACAACATTGATGGAGATGAATAGTATGTTCAACCAAATCATGTTTGTATTGGTCAATTGTCTGGTGCTCTGCTTAACTCTCTGTGTCATAGCATGTTCACCCACTCAAAATCATTCTATGATTACTTGAGCACATGCTAGTATAGTAAAGTCTAATCCAAAATATACCAATTTACATATGATGAATTCTGTATTGAAGGAAACACTCTGCTTTAAAGTAAGGAAAGAGGAACTCGAGACATTACATTAGAATAAAACTCGAACTTTTGCTCCATGTCCTACAAATACTAATATTGTGGGATGTAGATGGATTTATAAGTCTAAGTTATAGGCCGATGGTACATTAGAAAGATTAAAAGAAAGATTAGTCACCAAGGGATATACTCAACTAGTAGGTGTAGATTTCCTTGAGACTTTTTCACTAGTTGTTCGACAGGGAAGTACAAAAATAGTCCTCACCATTACTACTGTTTAAGGTTGGCCCATTGAACTATTAGATATTAAAAATGCCTTCTTACATGATTTTTTTGATTTATTGTGACATGTTTACATGGAGCAACCACTAAGTTTTGAAAACAAAAATCACTCGTCTCATGTTTGCAAGTTGGAGAGAGCTTTGTATGGCCTCAAATGGGCATCAAAAGCATGATTTGACCAATTTAACTCATTTCTTTTGGCATTCAGTTTCTTTTGTAGCCTTGTGGATGGCATTCTAGCTCAACTTTTATATGTAAATGACATGATTATTACAATTGATGATCTAAATTTGCTCAATGGGTTCAACTCTACATTGAGTAGCAAATTCACAATGAAGGATATGGGTCCATTACACTATTTTCTAGTTTGGAGGTTTAGATATTCTTTGGTGGCTTTTATTTGTGCCAAAAATAATGTGCTTTGTCAACCCTTAAACATGCATAAATGGAGGGATGCAAAACCAGTTTTCACACCTATGGTCACTAGTTCTCATTCCAATACATATGCATGACTATTTTTGGATCCTATGTTGTATTGAAGTACCACCAAGGCTCTTCAACATCTTATGGTCACATAGTCGAATATTTTTTCTTTTTTTGGTAAAAAATTCAGATATTTCATATGTAGTCAATTCTGTCTGTCAATCAATTTATGCACCAACTTAGGAGTCAATTTCAAATTGTGATATGCATTTTGCGTTCTGTCAACGGACAATAAATCGAGGTGCACAAATCTTGTCCAAAGTCAACTTTGGACTTGTTTGATCGTGGGATTATTTGAGAACCTACCGGAGCGTGGAAATGTTGAAGGAGCACAGGAACTGCTAGTTATACTTCGGAAGGCCGGCCATGTGAGTACTGAGGTCTACGATTCACTATTTCGAACTTATGGCAAAGCCGGAGTGATGCCACTTTTTATTGCTGAGCGGATGAAGAAAGATGGTGAATCCATGAACGATGAGACTTAGAAGCTACTGGATGAAACAACCGAAGTTCAAACAAATTTTCCTAACAAAGGTTGGGATTTACTTTGGAAATAATGGAAGAAACTGCCTTTTCATATGGATGAAGATGATTGAGGATTTTCGCTCAGCATACTGGTTTGATAATTTATGTTGATTCATTGGGTAGACAGCTATATTGAGGAATTGAGAGAGATTATACACTCATCTGAATTTTGTTGCAAGTCCTTGAGTGAACAGGCTAATTGGGATTATTCGATCATTTGTCGATTGGGCGATGGCATTTTTCTCGAGTTTCTCTTTGCTGAATCCACTCCAATTTGTCACAGCAGGCATTGATAAGGGATGTGCCCTAGACAGTGCAAGCATTTTGTCTTTCATTCAAATTGATCACTAGCATTAGGGGCAATGGACAGCTTATGTGCTTCATCTAAATCCATAATGAACATTATCTTCATCTGTGGGGTAGGAAGGAAAGAGTTACATCCGAGACAAGAATCAGCCTCAAACTTTTTGCAAATCCCAAAAATTGAACGTCACAACTCACGAGAATTATAGGTATCCTAATGGGACCAATAGGTGATGGGAATCATTCAAAGTTGTTCCTTTTCATATTACGACCGAAATGTCATTCTCAGGATCATTTAAGCATTGGCTTGTTTTTTTCACAATTAGTGGTTGCCAAGGTCACCTCTGTTTTCACATGCCTGTATAGCCTGCATATTCTGAAGTTATTTGATACGGCATGGTGTTTTGACGTATGATCAGTGGATGGATGGACACGTTAAGGTGAATAACTTCCCTTTTGGAACCAAAAATAAAGTTTTCAGAGGGATAATCATCGTTTTGTTTTCTTCATGCATAGACAGTAGACTAAGACCACCCTTCAAATCCAGCTGAAGGGTCATCCACGCTCAAATTAGAGGTATTCACATTCCTTGTGGCACAATCTTTAGGAGGTTGCACTCAATAGAATAAAAACTACAAATTTTACTTGAATCCCAGATGTTCCCTCGTTAATCCTTTATCCAAATTTTCACTTGGCAAAGATGAAAAAACTCCCTGAGTGCAAGTTATTTGAGCATCCTGAGCACAACCTCTCTGACTGCAAAAGATGTAAAACTCCTGAGCACAAAAAATTAAATACTGAGGGCAAAATCAAAGTTTTCTAAGTGAGCTAGAAGGAAAACTCTCACAAAAGTAAAAGAAATCGACAAAGATCAAGCCTAATTGCTCTAGTTTTTGCCCAAATTTAAGATCCAAGAAAATGCCGTTAGCCCTAATGCGGGAATTCATTTCCAAAAAGCATCTTTTTGAATATGAAATTTGAGGAAAAGTTAAAGCAAAGGGTGATTTTGAACGAAGTTTTAACAGAAGCAGATATACTTAGTTGTTCATGTGGGAAATTTTCAACATGAGATGGACACATTGATCCTGCAAAACTCTCACGGTAGCATCCCCATATGATTCTTGACTTTACCAAAAATACAAAGACAATGGCGATGAAGTTCTAACTGGGTACCAGGAAACGACCATTGAGGTTCACCCACGATATTCGAACTCGACAAAGAAAACTAATTCAGCCAATAGTGAGTTGAATGCTGATAATATGCTTGCTAGTTAGGTTGTTCATTGTCCATTGACAAATGCCCATATTTTTAGGAAATCATCAATGTTTTCTTCGGTCGACATGAAATATCGAAACTTAAGCTCGGCCAATCTTTTCGAATGGACTCAAAACAGGAGTAAGTTCAAGAGCTAAGCTGAAAAGGATAGAGCCAACTCAAATTTATCTCTAAGCAAAGTTAGGAGGTAGGGCCATTGAAAAAAAATACTAGATTTAGGACGGCAAACATGAAATACAATTTGTATCATTTCTCCAAATGGAAGTACACATTCACGGGAAATACGTCTACAACTATGCCAGACATGGAGCCCCAAGAAATGGGGATACACTTGGCTCGACCACTAACAAGTCAGATACAATCATGAACTTTTGATTTTGCAAGACTAATGCAATGTGCACATGATCAATGACTAATAGATCCAAATCCATTATAGAGGGGGCTGGCGAGATCACGAATCAGAAAGCATGCAAATTACTCGAAAAAGTACAATGAGACATAGCAGCAAGTTGAGACTCGACCCAAATTTAGGATGATTTTCAGGCATCCTTTGAATCTGAACACACAGTAGCAAGAGCAACTCCTTCCAGGAATTCAGAAACTTCGCGATTCCTGATAATCTTGGGATGTTTGTACTGACTGGCGGATGCTCCCTTCCCGGTCGCGATCTGCAATAACCTATCAAAGCTTCCAGGAGTTACAATATACACCAACAGAGGCCCGAGTACGCCTCTTTCTCTATGCACCTTGTAGATGCCTCCGAGGTCATCCTCCAGAGATGCACAGCACTTTGTAAGATCGATCCTGTTGTCCTTCAATTTGTCCTCGAATGAGACGCCCTTGGCTTCTAGATAGATCTTCAATTGCTTGGGGCTCAAGTTTGAGTCCAAGGAACAAGCATACTCTGTGATTTCCGCCTCCAAGACATCTTCGAGCAGGACTCGCGTCTTTTCGACCACGGAGGTCAAGTCCCTCTCGGTTACAATATCGGAAGAAGATTTAGGAGCTCTCATCACGAACTCTAGCTCTGGAGACGAGTTATAAAACCCAGTCACTCTGACTAAGTCGCCCAGCCGATACCGATAAAGTCCTCTGAAAGTAGTAGCGACTATTTCATAGATCTTCCCGACCTCGACGCCGGAGACATCCACAATTTCCCCGTCGGCGACACTGTTATCATTGGGATCATAGGGTAGAAACTCAAAATAGGCCCCCGTTGGAATCACTACGAACCGGGTCTTTTCCGGAGGTTGTGTCGGCTCCAAGTTGATGCCCACGGGGCATTCAGATGCGAAGTAGCTTCCACCTATTATCGGAACGTTTCCTGCATAGCGCTTAAGTCTCGGGTAATAATGCATCATACTCCCCGTCGTTATACACTTGACGTACCTCAGATTCGGCCATAGCTTACTCAGGATCCCGTCCCAAGAGCTCTCTTTGCAGATGAGCTTAATTCTTTCGGACAGATCACTCCGAGGCCCTCCAAGAGCCTCGTTGACGGAATCCTTCATCGCCGTGTCGGAGGTATCCCAGCTCAGGAGCCCCTTCTCTATGTCCTCACAGAGCGCCTCCCATTTTTCCTCCAGAAGTGAAAATGCTTTAACTAATGCAACGGCATACGGTGCTTGGATATTGTCGACCATATCGAAGTGTCTGAGGCCACACAGAAGGTGGCAGTACGTCTGGCAGTCGACATCCAATCCCAGAATGACCTCTTGCGGACTAATGGAAGCAGACAGAAACTGCGACGAGCTCATTTTGTCCCTGTGCATCAGGTACGCCGTGGCTGCCATAACCTTGAACCCGCCCTTGGTCTGAGTGACATTCCCGGCATAAACAAACCAGAGACCCTTGTTCGCCGATGGCAGTGGGGGGAACAACCTAAGAAAGATTCAAACTTCCTATTACTCTGGCAAAATTCGGAAGAACTCCAATCATTGACAAAAGCGACAGGCGATGGCAAGACAACTGCGAGAATGGCACAACAAGCGAATGATTGATTCAGAACAGAGAATTTACCTCCGAAGTGCTGCAGCGCTGCTCTGTTGAGCTATGAATGAAGCCGCTCTCGTCAGAGGCGTATCATAGTAAGGTATCATCTTTGGCTTATTGGAAGTTGTTCCGGTGCTGCCAATGGAACATAATTAATATAGTCCACAACAAACGAACAGCTATATCGCATTAGCTGATAGCAAGAGTCGATCAACTCATCAATCTCCTGCTATTTAGCTTGTTTTAGTTTTCGACATGGTTCTGACTCTTCCATGGAAGCAGATACTCGATTAGCTCGAAAAAGATGCGAATTTGAAGTAAATTAATCTTTCGGCACATACAACAAACATTAATAACAACTCGGATTATGATTAACAGGACCAAAACTGCAGAATCATCCAGGGAAGGTGAAATTGCTCAACAAATCAAGAACCTCATGTCTTCTCATTTTCTTTATAAATGGTTTCATCTAAATGGAACGTCCAATTCAGCAACCATTCATTAGAACAACAAAACCAAATTCCAAACTTTTGCCGTAACCTGGCAGAAATCTTCGTAATGTCGTGGGGACAAAGCAATGATACCTGTAGAAGAAACAGGTGAGAGGCTCAGCACACAGGATTGGGTTGCCATCGTCGACCATCCCGTCGGCCATCTGACTGATAAGGTCGGCGTAGTCTTCGTAGCTAGAGGGGGACCTCGCGCTGGAAAGTCACCACGTCGGCCTGCTCAGGATGGTCGCCAAGGAAGGAGCGGAGGTAACGCGAGCCACCATTGTGCTGGAGGATCGACCGGAGAGTCTCCAGCTGGTGGCGGTGGGCGTCCCGGGTGAGGCCATCGAACTTCTCCATGATCTCGCCGTCGGTCGTCATCTTGTCCCCGTCCCTGACTGAATGAAAACCAGGAGTTGCGACTCTGAAGTCTCGACTTTTGAAGCCTGCAGGCTCGGAATCTTCTTTGAGCTATATAGCGTGCATCTCCCCATGAAAATGTTCAGCCATTGGTCATTTATTATGTTGCCCTTTGATTCTTTCGTAGAGGAGATTTGGTCTCTCTAGTACTTGCTCTAACAGTTGTTCTTGCCTTTTTCGCTTACAAAGCGCTTGCGATCTCTTTGCACAGCCAAGCTTCCCCTTTTGCTCGTTCATTTCTTTCCTCTCTTTCCATTCCAAATTAGGTCGATAATTAAGAGAATGCTCCTAATATGCAAATGTAATCTAACCATAACAGCCTGGCGGCCACCTTTCCCACAAGAGAAAGGGCGTTGGGAAAATATTTTTGAATTTGAATAGAACAATGAAGTTAATATGAATTCGAATCAATAGATCAATTAAATCGGACTTTGAAATATGATATTGTTTTTTTAAGGATTTATTTGCCCTACCATAAATATCTTCTAGAATGTAACAAAGTTTCAAATGAGAATATTAGATAACAGTTCCAATATTTCTCAAAAAAATTCTCTAGGAAAACAATTTGAAAATAATGACCGTAGGTTTATGGAAAGAAAAACTCGAAGAGACATTTTTTTCATTCATTCCACAATCAATGTATATACATAATACATCTTGATGAATAGAGGCAACCTTTCGTTAAAAAGATTACAAACAAAAAGATAAGTTCTCAAAGGTTATATTGTAAAGGTACATGAAATTCGGAATAAATAAATAAAAAATAAAAAAATAACCATAACTCTTTCGTGACTAGTCGCATTATTTCAATAAGATACTACGGTTAATTTTTTATAAAAATAAATCAAATAGATATTAACATTGATAAGTTTGGTAAACAAATAAAAGTATTGGAAGAACATGTGCTCTTAAAAGAATTTTTCTTAATGATGGGAGTTTTCCCATGTCTTCCAATGATCACATGAATATGATAGACAAAATAATAATATAATAAGCCTAATAATAATAATAATAATAATAATAATAATCCATCGATAATGTTTTTATAATCGAGATCAATTTCTAATTTCTATTTTGCAATGAATAACTAAACGGGTCATCATTTTAAGGAATAACATTGATAAGTGGATAAAATTATGGAAGTTCTTTTTTTTTTTTGTTTTGATCACATGGAGCCTAGTATTGGAACATAAAATGCACTTAGGAATAAATTAATTCTGTTCTTTTTTTTTGGGAGCGAATTTGGAAATAAATGGTTTGGTAAATTTTTGTTAGAAAGAAAAAAGAAAAAAAAAAAAGTTCTTCTTGCTCTTCAAGAACAATTCGAGAATCAATTTTTTTTCTCTCTTCTCTCTCTTTTCTCTCCTCTTTTTTTCCCTTCCCTTCTTTCTTCTTCTTCCTCTTTCTCCTCCTACCCCATCACCGCCCCATCGCCGCCCTTGAATCGCCATCGGCGAGCAGCTAGGCGAGGTTCGACGAGCTCACCGGCGCCTCGCCAAGCCAGGGCGAGGTTCGGCAAGCTCGCCGAAGCTCACCCGGCCACCACTAGTGGTGACGACCAAGAGGAAGAATGGGAGAAAAAAGAAAAAAAGAAAATTATAATAAAAAGTACTAAAAAATTAAAAGAATCAAAATATTAATTTTTTTTACCAAACGCATTTCTATTCCTAGAGTAAACATTTTGGACAGTTACCAAATGCCTTCAAATGTTCACAAAATTATTCCCGGAAATAGAATAAAAAAGAATTATTTCTGAGCAGAAATTGTTCCCGGGAACAGAAGCGTTGTCATGCGGACCCTAATATTCTCAATGTGGTTGTTGTTGCATCCCAGCGGATCGCGACTCTAGGCTTCCTATTTGCATGCCAATCCTACTCTCAAGTGACAACTCCTAAAGTGCTGCCGTCGAGGTACCATAACTCGATATACACGCCTTTGATCGGCACCTTCGCTCTGTCTCCTTTCTTCTTCTCCTTGTGTCCACACCCACCCGAATTTACAACGACGGGCTATATGTATGTATATATATATTTTGATTTAGACCACTCGCCATCGTGCATCGATACCTATGTTTCATGGTCATCTATGATTTTTACCATCATCGATAATTACATTATCAATTATCGATGGCCATGACATAACTTATCGATAACTATATAAGTCTCATCATCGAGCTCTATAATTGACCAAATCTACTTCATATCGATTATAAAGAGTTAGATATTTTTTGGTTAAACAATAGAATTATTAACTTTTCTTTCTTTAATCTCTTATTTAGAGATGATGCATGATATCCCTTCAAGTGTTTTAGATATTATGCAGTGCTTTAACATGGTAAATTATGTTTTTCTTGAATTGTTTAGGACCATTCGAGTAATTTTCCTCAATCTATTAATTTATCATTTTTTATACTTGAGAAAAAATAATCAGTTTTGTTTTTTTTTTTTTTTTAAGATATGTTCATTAAAAAAAATCGGCCCCTAGATCCGACCCGTATCGGCCTGCCTTACATTTCTTATCTCTCTCCCTTTCTGCCCCCGCCCGAGAGCGAGTGACGCGATCCCGATTCTCGACCATGCAGTGAGAATTCGCCGACGAACATGCTGGCGTCGACCTCCATCTGCGCATGCCGTCTCTCGCCCAAGGTCGCTCCGTCCACCTTCCTCCTCAGAAATGGCTTCCCTAGTCCTCCTCGACGTCGCAGCCGGAGCTTCAAGATCGTCGCGAGCTCTTCGAATGAGCTAGAGACTCAGGCCGTCGCGGAGCAAGGAGGAGGGGAGAAGCAGGAAGAAGCCGCGCGATCGGACGAACCCGACAGACCCTCCACTTCGACGTCTGCTTCGAATGCCGCGCTCGAAAAGGACCTCAAGAAGGTCCGTCTTTTTGGGTTTTTTTTCTTTTTTCTTTTTTCTGGATTCTTGGTTGGATATTCTCTTGGCTTCTTGACTTGCGTTTGGAGATCAGATGGGACGATTTTAGGATTCAAAGTTCGTTGGAGCTTGATCTTGCGTCTGATTCCTGGTTAATGGAATTCCCCTGAAACGTTTTGCCGCTTTAATTCTCGCTAAACTAATCCGGATGACCATGTGTTTGATGTTTGCATGTGGAGGAATTGAGGAAATGATTTTCAAGAATATAGAACTTATGTCAGGTTCTTGCTATCGACCGCGACACCCTTCTACTTTTTTCCTTACACGACCATTCTTTTCAGAAGAAACCGAGCGCGGGACACATTTTCTGCAGTCTTACTCATTGAAAATCACATCTAGAAGTTCGATAGGTTGGTACCATATTTTTTTTTAAGGAAACTGCACATTCAATTGGCTGAATCTTTACATCTGACCTGTATGTGTCTCACGAAACGTTCACTTCGGAGCTCTGAATGATTATATGATTATTATTATTCTTGATGTTCTTGTTTCGTTGCGTCTAAACAACAGGTGGTTCAAAAGACGGCTTCAACCTTTGCTCCAAGAGCTTCGACAGCCTCAAAAAACCCTGCTGTTCCCGGGACTGCCTTATATACAGTTTTTGAGGTTCAAGGCTATGCCTCATTGCTTCTCGGTGGAGCTCTGTCTTTCAATCTTTTATTTCCATCAAACGAGCCCGATATCTGGAGGTTGATGGGAATGTGGTCCATCTGGATGTTCAGTAAGTCATCCTCCAACTTTATGTCTCAACCATCTAACAAATATGGGATTGCCAGTGCCACCCTTCTTGTGCCACTTAATATACATTTGGATGTTCGGTAGTTTCATGGGATGGAAAAATGGGAACTAAACTGAAAACTTATTGGGTCAAAGGTTATGATGCCCCTACGTGGCGGCTGTTTCTGCCTGTGGTAAATTTTGAGAGATGGTGGGAGTGTTGATGTTTCATCTTGCCTGTTTAGACCACAATCAGGTATATTTTGAATGAGGTGGCTTTTGAAATTACTCAAAAGAGCTTGTTTGTTATAAGCGCTTACACTTATCTTTTCTTCCACTTTAGCTGAAGGGCTCCACTTTAATGCTCAACTTAAAAAATACCTGTGAAGTGTGTTCATCTGATTTTTCTCTATCTTAAGGCAGTGTCATAAACATGCTGCTTAATTTTTGCAGCAATTCCATCTCTTCGGGCCCGAGACTGCTCAAAGAATGAGAAGGAAGCCCTTAATTATCTGTTCCTTCTCATCCCATTACTCAATGTCATAATCCCATTCTTTTGGAAGTCCTTTGCAGTTGTCTGGTCTGCAGATGTTGTGGCTTTCTTTGCAATGTATGCGTGGAAGGTGAGGCCTCACATTTTGATGTCAATTTCTGAATTTAATGGTACATCATCCGTTGATGGAAGTTACTTTCCTTCTTTGATACAGATGGGGTGGCTCCAAGAAACAGAGTAGGGACCTAAAAAAGGACTTCCCCTTAACTGTATCTATGAGCTCGGACTCAGGCGTCTGACTGTGCAAGTTTTTCTGCCGCTGCCTCATGATGGATAAGGTGACCTTTCCTGAGCAACATACCATCAAAAGCAGGTTTCTCCGTAAGTTGGCATTGTTTGAGCAATTGCCTCAATTAGAAAGAAGGGAGGATCTTTTCTCGTATAATCATTAGATCGATCACTCAATGAAGTCGATATCTGGTTACCGCTCATTTTCTTGCCTTTGCGAATTTCTATATCATATCTTCGCTTTTGTTTTCTTTGCTTTGTGTAAGGAAGTCCAGAGTAGCGTTCAAGATTTTACATATATACAATTTGGGAAAGAGATGTTGTAGATTAATTTAAAGATACCAAAGATGATGTGTTTCTTCAATGTGTGCTTCTATAGAAAACAACTATGGAGGTGTTCTTATGCCTGAAGAGATCATGAGTATGATTTCTCCTTTGACCATTGTCACTTCTGCGATGTAATATCCTATCAAAAGGTTCTCATCTAGTGTCCCTCGCTAGGACGAAAAAGAAGTTGAGGAAAATAAAATGAGATGTAAAAGTCGAAACTTGAAGCAAAATGAACAAACTTTGTGTCTGAGCTCTGCAAATCCTAGTTCAAACGAAGCCATTACCGGAAAATTGAGATTAAATTCAGATTTAGGCACATGTAAGAGAATACAGAGGAAAATTGAGTTTGTGAGATTAATAACTGTTTTTAATCCTGAATTCTGTTTATTTGCCTTCCGTTCAGGGCCACGCGCAATGACCATAAATGGTAGGGCTACGACTTTCTTTCTCCCTATTAGTCAAATGCTATCCACCCCAATATAGCTCAAGAAAAGTGGAAGTTATTTGATGTATTGATTAACGTGGTGTTGGAACCTTAAATAACACGCACTAGAATTATTCTCCATACAAGGCAGAGAATCTGACAACGTCCCCTGAAAAGCTTCCCCTAAAAATCCTCTCGTCTCCATTTGCGGAGACAATGGACGGGTAATGAAAAGCTTAACAACAATCCAATGACTATTTCTGTAGAGAGAGCAAGCAAAAGAAAATCTGCCTGATTTCATACCCATTTGCCCAATTTCCTTGCCATAAACCTGACATGAATCTCTTCTTACAACAATTGTAAAACAGCTTCCTCCTCCGAGAAGTTTTCTCATCCCTGCAATCTCACCAACCTTCTATCTCTCTCTCTCTCTCTCTCTCTCTCTCTCTCTCTCTCTCTCTCTCCATTGATTTTACCTGTTGGTTTCCTTGACTCTCCTAGCCAGCCTGACAATGGCTGATCATCTCCTGGATTTCTTTCTCTCTAAATTTCCCCGTTAGCAAACCCTCAAAATAGGGCAGGATGGCCTCTTGGAGCCCTTCTCCTTTCCCACTCCTCACCGGCCTCCTGTCTTTCCTCCTCCTATGCCGCCGCTTGGCTGCCTCTGCCACCCCCTCCGGTGGCATCCATCATGACCTCATCCGGAAGCCATCGTCTCCAGAGATCCCTGTCTTCCATGAGGCCCCTGCATTCCGCAATGGCGAGGGCTGCAGCTCTGCACTGAGCAATGCCACCATCCATGTTGCAATGACCCTGGACGCCAATTATCTTAGGGGCACCATGGCCGCCGTCCTATCGATCCTGCAACACTCGACTTGCCCTGAGAACTTCGAGTTCCACTTCCTCTTCACGCGGCTTGAGCCCGAGGTCTTATCCAGCATCAACTCCACCTTCCCCTATCTCCGCTTCCAGGTCTACCGCTTTAACTCCAACCGGGTGCGCGGCAAGATATCCAGGTCCATCCGGCAAGCGCTCGACCAGCCCCTCAACTATGCGCGGATCTACCTTGCAGACCTAATACCCACCGATGTCAGGCGCGTAGTCTACCTCGACTCAGACCTCGTGGTGGTGGACGACATCGCAGACCTGTGGCAGGTGGACCTGGAGGGGAAGGTCCTGGCCGCCCCAGAGTACTGCCATGCCAACTTCACCAAGTACTTCTCGGAGCTCTTCTGGTCAGACCCCGTCCTGTCGAGGACGTTTGATGGGCGGAGGCCGTGCTATTTCAACACCGGCGTGATGGTGGTTGACGTCGAGAAGTGGAGGCAAGGAGGGTACACCCAAAAGGTGGAGGAATGGATGGCTGTGCAAAAGCAAAAGAGGATATACCACTTGGGCTCATTGCCTCCATTCCTTCTTGTTTTGGCTGGGAACATAAAACCGGTTGACCACAGATGGAATCAACATGGCTTGGGTGGTGATAATCTTGAAGGCAAATGCAGGGCTCTCCATCCTGGCCCCATAAGCCTCCTCCATTGGAGTGGCAAAGGCAAGCCTTGGCTAAGGTTGGACTCAAGAAAGCCATGCACGGTTGACCATTTGTGGGCACCTTATGATCTGTACCGTTCGTCAAAACCTTCATTAGAGGAATAATATGGAAGATATTGTGTGATGAGAAAAACAAAAAGAGAGAGAGAGAGAGAGAAGGTTAAAATCTTGATCTCTATGAGAGGACGAAGAAAAGGGGTTTTAGTAAAAATTGAATTGTGGGTAGTTGACCAAAAGAAACAAAAATTAACATTGCCAAAGATCGTTCTTATTCATCTACCAATTGAAGAATATTTGACACCAACATTGCTTGAAGTTTAAGCCTTTATTGGGGAGTGATATGTATCCACAAGATATTTATCTTTATAAACATCATTGAGTTTTTCTTGACCTTGCAAGATAATGGTGCTCGCTTGGACAAGAGTTTACTCGCCATCGGATAATCCACTGTAAGTGTTATAGCTTTAGGTTCTTATATGTTCAATTTTTCTCGTCTAGAGGGGTCGAACCGTTCTAGGTTTGATTGATTGGACTGATAATGTATGTGAAGATTAACTTCTTCAGCCTTTCTGCTTCCTTTATCTTGTATCGAAAAACTACTCGCCCTCATTCTAGGAGCTAATATGAGAATGAGCTAATATGAAGCTCCTAATTATTTGTTTATCAGTTCTCACAAAAGAATGTTCTAGTTTCAAGATATCAAAAACCGTTTTGAAGTTTTAGTTTATGACTGTGATTTATCTGTTGCAGTTTCATGTCTAGTGCAATCTTGCAAACAGAGAAAGGATGAATTTACTTGGATTTATTCAGTCTTACACCACTGCGCACCATCGGCCGGTAGGCATTTTTTTTATTCAATCCAACGGTCGACACGCTTTGCCCGATAAGTTTGCTGAGCATAACAGCAACCCACCATAGGGAGTTGTAATCTGATTATTGCAGAACTTCTGTAGGTACGTACGGTGCGTGCTTTCTAAGAACTTGTTGGAAAATTGTGCTTGATTGATATTCCGAAATAATCCAGCCCAAGAAATAATGGATTGAAGAGATATTCCTGTGAAACTGACATGGTTAAGTGCTACGATGTAGATAGGTTTATCTGGAGTGGCCTAAGTTATATTGGACTTTCTTCTTCGTTTCATCGTGTAAAGTTCATTTGATATCGAACATTTTAAACCTTTCAAAGCACATAAATAGTGACATTTATCTGGCCCATTTCTTCTCTTCCTTCAAACTAGTACCCATTAACATGAGAAAGTATGCATTTTACCGAGGTTCTATTCACCAAAAAAGACAATTCAATATCACAACATGAGCGTTTACGCAGCATTCTCCTGCTCAGATGATGCATGAGCTGCCGAAATGCTAGCAAGAGAGAACAGGGCAAGCGGCAAGGCATTTGTCATCACAACATCACAGTTCTTTGGTTGAGTTAGCATCTACAAGAAATTAAATCGACTTAACTACTTGGTCCTAACTTTAGAACCTGATCTCATTAGATATGACACGAAAAGAGGGAATTTGAAATCATGAAACAGGACAGACACCTTGTTTTCGCAACAAACAAAGCTGCTATGAGGCCATGCGAGGACACGGTCAAAGCAGAGGCTCACAGCTTCCAAAAAAGTGTCCTGTTCCTCTATCCAGTGCCTCCTTTAGATTTAAGTTCAAGTGAGACTTTCTAGGGAATTAATACTAACGACCAAACAATATAGCTTGACCTTCAAGTTGAGCACATGGCCAAGACAGAATCTGCCAACTTCATGGCCTTGGCTTTTCTCGAGTGTTGAGTTAATGCCGTCTTAAGAAGTGCTTGACAGTTGCGCCTAAAGATGGCCATTTTCAAGCGAGACTCCAGTTTGTTTCCCGGTATCCCCTCCTAAAGCAGCACAATCCTCTCTATGTGTCTCAACTGGTGATGGAAGATCAAGAAGCTTTTCTTTCCG
Organism: Corymbia maculata; assembly: GCA_014182735.1. NCBI lineage: Eukaryota > Viridiplantae > Streptophyta > Magnoliopsida > Myrtales > Myrtaceae > Corymbia > Corymbia maculata. The sequence continues at coordinate 27,829,045 of CM024692.1, read as the reverse complement.
GGCGCGAGGTGGAAGGAATCGTGTTGGCTTCCTTGATTTTACAGGCCCAGGCAGGAATACCCCCGTGCCTCCAGGTTGGATTATCTTGGGGCTTAACAACATAGGGTGGATCGGGGCCAACATGACCACTGGAGCACGGAGGATTCCCAATGGGGGTATCATGTCTGGTGCTTCATAGCCATAAAGACCTGCATTTGATGTGGCAAATAGGCTCCTGATGCCCGGTTGCCATAGGGTCATGTCACTGGTTGATGACTTGATTTGGTCTGGGTTGGAGTCAGGACGAATCTTGAAGAATGTAATGGCAACCCTCCTGTTTGGAGAAGGGCACATGGCATGTCTTGCCACGCCGGCGCTATTTCCCCTCATCACCAAAAGAGACCTACAATCCATCAATAGCAGTGGTAACATATGTTGATGATAAACTTATAGAAGCTTCACAATGAAGAACAATGAACCCAAGACAATACATGTGGCCAACCAGTTTCTGTGACATAAAAGAAGAATTTTCAGATCAGCCCTGGAAAATGGGCTAAGAAACATAATATATTTTGGGGTTCCATTTCCTTCATTATAAATGTTCAACTAACAAGAAACTAAAGAAGATTCTTCAGCAGCAAATTTGAAACAGTGGGAAATGTAAACAAAAGTGCAGCATCTAATATAGACAAAGTTACTTCCAGTGCAAATGTCCTGCATAAGCATTTGTCCGCAACAAGCTCTAGACATCGTCATTAAGTCTTCTGTCGTGAGAGTGTCATCTATTTAACTGTTCTATGCAGAATTGAAACAAGAAAATATAGATTGGAGGAAGGTGGGGGAAAATTAGATATCTACTACTACAGATTCAATACAATCACTAATAACTCACCCTTCTTTCAGTGAAAGCATGAGCCGGCCTTTGTAGCTCCCCTCGTGATCACTCATCAGAGAACAGCCAAATGCTACCCTTGATTCGGAAAGGAAAAGAGTTGAGACTGGCTGATCCAAATGGGGAGGTTTTATAAAAGGCCTTGAACGTTCCCCCTGCACGAAAAATGTGTCATATGCTTGACATCTTGAAAACCAAACTGTTAGGAACGCTGTACAGAGCATTTTATCCTGCCAAGTTTGTCCTGAAGTACTGGAAACCCATTGATGCAGTTAATCAAAGAGCGTACCTCATCGAAGAAATTAATGACGCAACCATTTGGCTTTTTATACTCTGGCAGTAACTGCCACAGAGCCAGGTGATCTATGACATCTTGGAGAAGAGCTGGAATGGGCATGATCTTACCTGTAAATACAAAATGGACACTCGTAAATGAAGCTTATGAAAAACTTATTCCTTGCACAATAATCCCATTAAAGATCCTTGGGGGACTTACTTCTTGCATCGTCTGTCGTATCTTCTTCTATATGTTTGAAAGTTGGAAGCCCAAACTGAATCAACTCTGTCCTGTTTCCCTTCATCTGCTCATTGAATAATATAAAGGTCTCCCCTGTAAAGTCAAAATTCGTACTATGATTTAGGAAGCAAAAAGCATATAAGCAATCGGCTTCCGTGATTGCGTATATTAGTTCTATTGAAGAGCTCGCGCACTGAATTTTAAGATGCCCTTTTGTCCTGACACAGGTAACCATCTAGGGAAAGCTCACCTGGAAGTTCTCCATTTCGGCCAGCAGTATGGAGCTCATTAACGAAGTCATTCAATCTACAAAGCTCTGAAGCTGTGAATATGTCCTCGTACAGTTTCAGACCTTTCACGACATTCACCTGCCAGTCGCAATTTTCACCCATCAGTGACAGCCAATGACCGTCTTCACGTTTAAAATACTAGATGAAAAATTCAAAATCTCATTCTCGCTAAAAGAAAAGGAAGGTTTCGATTTGGGACGGAAAACTTGCCATATGCCCTTTAACTGCTTCCTTTGCTTTGAAACCCTTTGTCAATTTGATCTGGGCCAACCGCTCCCCGCAGTGCTGGTGGTCGAAGCATATCTCGAGCTTTTCTGGTTGGGGCTGCAACTCTTGTGAACCTGATGTTAATCATGAGAACATACATGTGAATCAATAGATATCTACACTAGGTAGGAAAGAGGCTCCGCAATCAGCTATAGAGAACAAGCTCGAATTCCCATCCGTCTTCTTTTTCTTTGCAGGAAAGGCGAAATCAAGGACTCGACATTGAAGTTGAATCCTAATTGATCTTAGATCAAGAGGCAGCTGCAAATATGCAATCACTCTCGATTGCTTATTCTAGCAAACCATCAAAACCTCCACTTAAAATTCAATGCAGCTTTAAAAATTGTTCCTTGTCTAAGAAACGATCATAAGTTCATATAATTTCACCGATGATATCGTCAGGAATGAGGAAAACAATCGTGCTTGACTCGACCGCATATTCCTTTCAATGTTTTCCGTTATCTATCACTATCACTTTGATTCTGGATACGACAATACCGGTCGGAGACCGAAACCGGTCCGGTCAAACTGAACCCACTAGGCCGGAGCTCTTTGCCTGTTGATGTCTTGGCATCAAGAATTTCCTCCGGGAAGACCCACCAAACACTCGAAACCGGACAGCCAGAGTAACGTCAAATCACGAAAAAGAAAGCCGCTGGTCACAGTTGGAATCGAAGCTAGACGGTCGCTGTACTGTTCGCCGCGAGCTCGATCGACATCGAATTTTCAGACGCAGACAAAAGAACCGTTGAGCGCGGCGGATCTTGAGATGTGGGTCGCTCTTGGTTTTTGCTCTAACGTTCGAATGAGGTCGTCATGAAAAGCACGGCTCCAATCAAACACAAGCTCCGCTGCAACCTGCACGCGCTCGAAGAACCATCGAAGTCGACGTCGAGCAGGTCATTCGGCGACGAACCCAGTTCCAGATTCGATTCTCGCGACGTGAATCTCCGCAAAACGGAGCCGGGCCAAAGACAGGATTCGAAAGGAACGAGGAGGATTCGTACGTTGGATTCGATCCGCCGAACGGAACTCGAGATCCTAGGAAGGGCACGTGCCCCTGTTATTTTTCCCGTTGAGATCGATAGAAAATCGGAGAAACGGTGGGGAAAAAAAAGAAGGAAATTAAACACTGTGGAGTTAATAAAAGTCATGTGAAAACTGACTTTTAAAGTCACCCCCATGTTGTCTTAAAGATGGAAAATTCTTTTTCTATTTTGACGACAAATTCAAACCTAGGCAAGCATTAAATATGTTGATAATTGCTCAAATACGATTGTACGGTCGGCATACGCATTAAAGAAACAAATCACAAATTCCAATTTCAATGGCATTGAAATTGCTCTAGTCATGGCCCACTTGCACAAGTCGAAAGACCTAGACTGAACCAGTTCATGAAAGTTGTCAAGTGTTTCATGGATCTCTAGATTGCTGGATCTCTACACCTGTGCCCCTAGGTTATTAAAGAAAGAAGAAGAAGAAGTGGTAAATTGAAAATGGTTTTATGACAAGTACAAAATTGATAATTAAGTAAAAGAAATTTCAATAGGTAGCATCTTTTAAGGAAAAAAAAATCCAAAATGCTCCTCATGGCAAAGGTTTCAAAACTTTAAAAACAATTCCATAGGTCTCATGGAAGAAATTCACATTTCAAGAACTAAAAAAAAAAAGAGACATAACTCATTCAATAATTATTACTCATCGAGCCATTGAAACAGTTGGAGTTAATTATGAGACATCATTTGCAAAAAAAAAAAAAAATTATCGCTTAGATTTTATCGTAACAAAACATGAATGGCCCAAAACAAAACATTTTAATTAGTCACAATTATGAATTCAACATGAATCCTCACATATAAAATTAATCCTAGCCATTGGTCGACAGAAAGACCCAAATATCTTTTGTACGTACCTAATACCATCTACACTTTTCTTCAAAAATGCATTCAGATAAATTGAGATATATAGAGAGTGATAGAGATATTGAAAAAATAATTAACTTTTTTGTGTAATGAAAAAAATTAACCTAGTAGTCCTTAGAATATGTTATTTGTCTACGTCGTGCGTGTGCTGTTTGATATTGTATAGTCCGCGAACGAAACGGAGGAAAGAGCTTGAACAACGAACGAACCTGAATCGGTAACATCACTCGCCGTCGCCGGCGAATCGTCCTCTACGTCCACAACCTCGAAACCGCCGTCGCCGCCGTTCCCGTCGCTTTCCATGGCTTTCTCGGGGATTCCCTCTTTCTCTCCTCCCCAAGGCTCGCTCTCTTTCGACTCCTCGACGCTGTCATCCTCGCCCTTGACTTCAGCTGATTCCTCCTCCTCTGCTGACGCCGCCACCGCCCTCCTGGCGGCCGCTCTCTTCAGCTCCGCCGCCACATCAGCAATCGAGCAGAACTCCTGCATCTGCAGCACGGGGATCCAGTTCAGCCTCCGCCGGTGGATCGCGGCAAACACTGGCGCGTATTCCGCCCCTCCCACCTCGCCGCTGAGCTCCACCAGGTGGCTGCAAAGGGCGTCGATGATGGCGTTTGCTGCTGCGAACTCACCCCGGAACCAAGCAACTAACCCGTCCCTGGCGAATGCGTCGGCAGCAAGGATTGGATATTGTTGCGGGACCTGTATGGCCGAAGGACGAGGAGTTTTCTTGGCCGGAGAAGCAGGTCCTGCCGCCATTGGCGTCGCGGCAGAAGTATCAGATTTGCTAATCTTCGGCTTCGAAACACGGAGAGAGAGAGAGAGAGAGAGAGAGAGAGAGAGAGATTGGAACGAGGGAAATGGTGGCTCTCGGGGGAGGTATATATAGGAGATTATTGTAATTCCATAATTGGAGTGAAATTATAATGTAGGGAATTGGTTGTTGATGGGAGAGACATATATAAGAGATTATTGTAATTCCATAATGGGCGTGAATATATTACATATATACAAATATATATATGTACTCTTATTAAATACATTACTGAAAAAATTAAAGTGCCAAAAAGATATCATGGACTGATTTTGCTAATTTATGACATGACTTTCCAATCATATTTGATAGGGGTGAGCAAATCAAGTCGAACAGCTCTAGACAGTTCTTGATTTCTTAAATTGAAACTAGTAAATATTAATCCAATTCCCGATTTCAGGTATAGACCCACCCACTCAGATCAGAATGATTTTTGTTTTAATTCTTATCATTTTAGATTTCCAAAATCCTAATTGTTATTCTTTTCTTGCTCAAAATCAGTCATTCATGCGTCGTTAGCTTGGAAAAAGAAATTTATGTTAAGAAAAGAGAACGTCGGGAATTGCGTACTCAATTCAAAGATGGATTAATAATAGAATAGAATTAAATAATCCAATATCTTAATTTGGAAAATAATCAAATTTGAATGTATATATTCAAATACAAGTAAGAATATAGAATAGAGCGAGTAGTGGAAATCGAACTCACATTGTTACCTTGAAACACTAGTGGTTATAGTCAACATTGATTCGTCATCGTTAACGCCTCTAATTCAAAACCGAACATGAAAATTTGATTTAATTCGACGCTCACTCCTGTCATTGTCATTTCTCTCATTCTCAATCACATAGTGCTCACGCCTCTCAAACTTGGTTCCTAATCATCATTATAGCTTTGTTCGTGGAAATGGTCATCATGTTTAACTTATTACGAGTTTGTTTTATTAACATCATTCATGACTTGCAATCTTGTAGGGCATAGGAGAAAAAAAGAAAATGAGATACAACCGGTTCTTGGACACGCATGGGAACTAAACCAAACCAGTTGATCTAGCTCCCGCGTGGATCTAATATTAAGTGGGCCAATTCTTAGTTTCACAAACTGAAAACTGGCTCTTTTGATTTGATTTTCGATTTCAATGTGAAAATCAGTTCATTCTAAAATCGATCACTCTTAATATTCGACAACGACACAATGAAAATTGATAAGAAGATGTGGCCTGTCCTAATGCAACATGGCAAGTTCCACGCGTGTGATATGACATTGATCATGCGTAGCTGCGACATTCATAAGAAGAGATGTTGCACGCCTTGCTTTTTTATGGAGTTTACTTGTTTGGCTCCATTCATTTCACCAAAATAAATAATTTCAAAAATCTATTTTTAAAAATAATCGCTTGCATCATTTACAAAAATGAATAAATGAAAATTGTCCATGAAAATATTAAGATATAAATGATCGTCGATAATAAGAACATTTTTTTATTAACTAGTTATTTCAAATGATAAAAAATTATTATTAGCAAAATATTTTTTAAATCATTTATTATTTGCGAACAAATAAACACTCTTTTGGAAAAATAATGCATGAAAAATATTTTCCATTGATGGAAAACAACGAGTTTAGATTAGTGAAACGACTCCCTTTTTCTGGAAAGAATAAAATCACTTTTCCTAAACCTTCAAATGAAAAAAATTAATTATTTTCTTTGAAAATGGTTTTTATGGAAAATATGTTACTAACAAATGCGCCATATACCACCCCGCTTATGGGTGCGTTGGTTCGGCCTTTCCCCCTCTAATTGTGGAAGGGGAGAGGTTCGAGCCTCCGCGTGTGCATTTAAAAACGCGACTTAAGCAAAGCACCGTGGGAGGTGGGTTCCCGCGCCAGTGCTCCCTGGGGGTTTACGCTGAGCACCCGCTGTGAGGCGGTTCCTCCAAAATAAAAATAAATAAAAAACAAATGCGCCATTTATGGGAAGCATAGATTTTCTTAGTGTGAACGCACTTGCCAATACTGAATAAAATGCTTTTAATATGAAAAAAATAAAATAATAGTGGTTTGTATTTATAGACATGAGGGGATCATATGTTCATTCGCAATTGGGTTTTTGCAGTTACTTTAGTTGATGTCATGAAGTTCAACTTGCCCTAACATCATTGACGGTGCCGATCCATTAAATTTCTGTATTTTCCAATTATCTAAATCCGACCTCGACCCCCAAAAAAGTATTATCTAATAAGCGTGCAACGATAGTGAGGTTGGTGCGAAAGAATGGGTCATGCCAGATTGACCGTCGAGGTCAACTCTCTAGTTTCTACCAAAAAAACCCTTTTTTGCTTTTTAAAATTTTTCCTTATTCTTGTGATGTAATGAAACAATTTTAATATATTCACCAAGAAATTGCCAACATGGTAGTCTAGTTACTGCAATAGTCCTACATGACATATCGTTGCATTAGTAAAAACTGATGAGAATGATTATATTGGAATTCCGCGTAAAAATTTAAGAATAAATTGACAAAATTGAAAAGTTCAAAATTGTATTGGCATCCGTATAATAGGTGTACGACTGGCCAGGTAATTTCTCTTTTTATTTATTTATTGTATTCCTATATCGCGCGTGGATTGAAGGATGCTTATACTTTTGCAGGCGCGGGAATCGTGAGAACCCTACGTTAGGAAAGGGACAGTGCCCTCTCAGGAGCATCAAAGCACAAGTCAACCGACAATAAATCAAAGACTTGTTACACTATAGCATTTCTATATATATAAATATTATGATAGCGTGCATGTGAAATGGCGTCATAAACGGGGCCTCTCTTCAGCATTAATATATAATCTCAAACAACTGTCTAGGGCATGATGTTTCTCAAACATGTCTTATTTACCGTCTTATGATATAATGTCAATTAAGACAAAAGCCAGGACGGCAAACTGGCGATGCCTTGGGGAAAAACTAAATTACCAATGCTTAATCATCGTGTAACAAAATGAAAGGACTCATGGATGAAGGTTAAGCACACTCTTCCTTTTTATTATTTTATTTTATTTTATTTTTAGAATGTTGGATATTAATATTGTGGGACTTTGCATCCGACACCAGCAGGCCTCCTGGAATATTCCCAGTATTCTACAAAAAATTGTGTCTTTTAATTTTTTGGGATCGAGAATTATTCATCGAAATCGAAAGCGAGCTTGGTCTTAATGAGAAAGGAATCATTGAACTTTCAAAAAGGCAAGTGGGCTAGAGATGCGAAAATCCTGGCTCGTTGATTTTTCCTAATGGAATGATTTGTTTGTAATTCTATATGCGCGTGTATATATATGTATCCAACTTGTTGGCCATTGAGATTTTTTAGTAAATGGAAAAGCATCGCAATCATTGAACTCCTATATCGGTCGATGTGCTAGTGACAGAAAGAAAGAGAGACAGGGTGTGTGCATTATCTGAGTTCCTAAAGATGGGAACTGACGTGAATAATCGAAGATGAGGGGACGGATCAATGATAATGTGCAGTACCATGCATAAATTCAATTTCGAATATTTCTCACGAATTTAATATCACAAAAAGAATTTCAACCTATGCTCCTTATAACATAAATATCTTAAATTTTTTTCACTAAAACCTCTCATAAAAAAATCTCAAACTTTTTATTAATGTGACATATGTATGTAAGATGAAATCGAAATAAATGACTTATATGTCATACATATAACTACAAAAAAATTGTGTATATTTACATTGCAGTGAGTAAGTTTATGATTTTTAATGACATAAAAATTTTGAAATATTTGTGCCAAAGTTGACACAATTAGAAAATTTTTTTTCTTGGGGGTATTTGTCCTAAAGAAAAAGGCCAACTCGGTGCATGATGTCCTTTTTTCTTTGCGCACATCAAGGGAAAAAAGGAAATTAAAAAAAGAAAAAGAAAGAAAGAGCAATGATTGGAACTTCGTCAACCAATCATGTGATGAGACGATGACGTGTCACTCAGTTCGATGAACTGGGACTTGGAGGTGGGAGCTTACGTCGCGTTGTCCATAGAAATGATTTCCTTTTTTGGTTTTCCTAATGAGCATAATCTCCACTGCAAGGGGAAGTTTGATCTTCTCATTTATCCCATCATTAGGTTTAGGAACCCAAGTTTTTTGGGGAAAAAACAAATCTCCTAAACAAGAACAAGGCTTTATCTTGAAAAGCAGTCAATGACAAATTAATTTTCTCAATGGAATGTTTGGACACATAATATTTTTTATAAATATATTAATTTGTACACAAGGAAAATAAATTCACAATGTTCTATCGTCTGTTCAACGATTTATATTATTTCTATGATTCTTTGAATTTCATGGTTATTTTCACACCAAATATCATCCTCTAAGTTGATTTTTTACTGTGAGTGCAGAACTCTCGATCATTCTGGCAATCCATCCACTCAGATTTTTCATGAATTGGGCTAGGAGAGCCCCCCACCGTATGCTTCATCCACAGGTCAACCACACTCAAAAGAACAAAGAAAGAGGTCAACCCTTTACAAATCATATGAACCGTTTTAGGAAATTACAGGAGGTTCAACCAATCTCAGACGCACAGCACCTGCTCTTTTCCAACCTCACAGTGTTCGGAAAAGTCACAAATTGCTTTCCACATAAAAGAAAGAAGAAAAAAAGAAAAGAAGAAGCAAAACCCATTGCTTCAATCCCAATGTAATTTACTTAAAGAGGCTCTGCTTGAGCCAATTTCATGCATTCAGTAAACCCCCAAAAATGCAATTCTGACAAGGACCACCATTTGCAAACTCCCCAGAACTTGTGAACTGAAACCTTTGCCATACCTTTTCTCATCAAAAGTTGGGGACTTGAGATGAGTAATTTGCTTCCAGGCTTCAGTGTGGGTCTCCGCTCCTCACTTAGCGTAAAGACCCCTCCCACCAGTGCCACCGCCGATGCCTGATGTTGTTCTGGGCTTCTTCTTGGCTTGGGTATTGTAATCCTCATAATGATCGTGCCCAGTATCCTTCGGCGGCACTTGATCCTTCCCTGTGCCGACATTCGACATGGACCTAATCTTGAGCCACGTTCTGTTGATGTAGTCGGAGAACCTGCGGTCCATATCAGGTCCACTGCTCTTGCTTTCTTGACTGGCACTCAAAGTGCTCTCCAACTTGGGCTTATGAACTCTCCCCCCGTTTGTTACCGTAACTTGATGGACCCTCCCGACTGGAATCGAACCTGGCTGGGTTTTCTCCAACCCTGAACCCCGAACAGGCAATCCTGCTCCAGTAATGACTGCTCCATTTGCGGATTGTCTAGATCCCTGGGAGCCTGGGGTCTTCACCGCTCCAGTTGGTGCAGGAAATATAGGCACTCGATAGTCAGGAAAATTTGAGGTCGAGGACTTTGCTTGACCGTTTTCACGAACCAAGGTAATTCGATGACCACCTTCTGATATTGACTGGATTTTGACGGCGTTAAAGGAAGGATCAGCCTCTGAGTGTGCAGAATTGGGGGCTTGCCCACCCCGAGCGACTTGACAAATAGCACGGAATATCTTCTGACATATTTCAGAACAACGTTTCTCGCAGCTCTCGTCCTGGTTCATTTTCAGCTAGGAACAGAAGGAAAAAAGGAGGAGGGAAGCTTTGAGTTGTGAAGAAAATGATCACGAGGTGAAGAGCAAGTACGGCTCCTAAAGCTCCTGACGCCGTCGAGTTTTTATACCAGTGGAGTGGAATAAGGATTACTTGATAGACTAGTTCTCATGATCCTTGCGCGAAAAACCAAGAAACCTTTTTTTTTTATAAAGTCGTGCATAAGTCACGAGAGAATATGAGGTGAGATTCCCAGAGAGTTTCCGTGAAGAGTCCGGCTCCATCGACATTTCCACGTGATTCAACGATTCGTGATTGAATCTGCGCTTTTGCTTTCCGTGGATTATCTGGAACGAAGAAACCTGAGTAGTGTCACGATGGAGCATAATCCAATGGGATCGTTGCAGATTAGAGTAGCTTTAGAGCTGTGAGACACAATGCAACAGAAGTTTCAACAAAGGCGAAAATCACGAGCAGCAGCATCTGAAAAGCATATTGAAACGGAGGGGGTGAGAATTGGATTCTGCATATGTGTTGCTGATATTTTGACAAAATGGGCCATTTTTGTTTTCTTACGATTGGTTGGAGCTAGCATTCTGGTGACATCCCACTCAAACATCATCATTCGCTCATTTGCATGGTAATTATTTTGTTGGGTGCTTTTTGGGAGAGGCGGAAAAGCATGAACAGGACGTTGGTTTAGGCATCTTGTAAATGTTCCTGCTTTTCCTTGAGGGCCTGCAAGATTCTGTGGGGCTGGTAGAGCATTGCTTTCCAAAGCAGTGTGAACTCAATTCGGTTTCCTTCAATGGCTATCAGCTGGAGAGGCAAGAAATAGGAGCTACAGCATAGGCACCGAGCCCCCGAAAGAAAGAAGAAGTTTGGAACCAGTTCTTTCCTGGATCAGTTCTCTCTGTTTATCTTTTGGGCAACTGCCTACTTTATGCGGTTCTCGATTTAGTACTATCTTAGTTCCAAGTGCATTTGAACCCAACCAGGTCGTGAACTCTGCTAAACTGATTTGAGATAAAGAGAAAGAGGCCACTTGAATTTCATCTTGTTCCAAAACTAGCCAATCCGTAGTTCAACAGAGACAGTCAAATTCCTTGTCCTTCGTCTGTTAGATGTGATTGGCTTCTTCACTGATTCAATAGTCAGAAAGTTGAAATTTTAACCAGAAGTTGAACTAGGAACTAAGGCATGGCGTGTGTACAGATCTCTGCTTTATTTTCTTATATGTTAATGTTTTGTTTGACAACTATCGACCGCCCATCCTTCAGGGTAATCTTTTGGTCTGATTATTTTGTACCCATTTTCTGGAGCAATCTCTTTTAGCGGGTCATGTTCTCGGTTCCAGGGAAAGAAAATGAATAAAGAGAGAGGAAAGTCAATAGAGGAAAGGTTCCAAAAAGCAAGAACAAGTTGTGGAGTGTGGACAACTCGAAAGGGAGAATAAGAGATTGATCGAGAACTGGAAAAGGGAGAGAGAGTCTATAGCGTAATAGAATAAAGCTAAGGCCGTGAGGACAAGCCCTCGCTAAATTTGGCAAGGGCCACGACCACCTCACCAACCCTCACTTGTGGCTGGTTGCGGCTGCTGGCCACGGCAGAGTGCTGGCCACAAGCCAAAGCAAAGAAAAGGAAATAAAAGTAAAGAAGACGAAAAAATCTTTAATAATAATAAATAAATAAAAAGCAAAAATCATCCATGTTAGTGCCTATCACCCCATATAGAATGATTGGTTAGTATCTACGTGAGCAATTTTCCACCAAAATTGATTAAATGATTAAATTGACAAGTTATCAAAAGATTTGGAACTAAATTAATACAAATGAAACATTTATGATTAAATTGGCAAGTCCTCAATAAATTAACATAATTAAAAGGTTTAGAACTAAATTGGTTTCCATCCAATAGGTTTAGGGCCTATTTAGCAACACTCCCGGAAACAACTAATTCTGTTTTTTTGTTCTCGAGAATATATTTGGAACAAAAATTTGTTTGGTCAATTTTTTGTTTGGAAAAGATTTGGAGTAGAATCAAGAATAAAAAAAAAAATTTCTTCTTGCTCTTAGGAACAATTTTGAAAATCAATTTTTTCATATCTCTCTTTTCTTTCTTTTTTTCCCTTCCTTTTCTTCTTCTTCCTCTTCCTCCTCCCACCCCATCACCACCCCATCACCACCCTTGGGTGGCCACCGGCGAGCGGCCAAGGGAGGTCTAGTGAACTCGCCGAAGCCTCGCCAGGCCAAGGCGAGGTCCAACAAGCTCGCCCAACCTAGTGAGGCTCGAGCTCGTCAGTATGGCGCGAGGCTGAGGCTCGGCCTTGCCCAGATTTGTGACGCTGAGCCTTGTTGGTGGCTAGGCAAGCCTCCGGCCACCCCGATGGCGGTGGCCAAGAGGAAGAATGGGAGAAAAGAGAAAAAGAAAAAAGAAAAATATAACAAATTATAACAAAAAGTAAAACTTGAAAGAATCAAAAAATTAAAAAATTTTACCAAATGCATTTCTGCTTCTGGAATAAAAATTTTAAATAGTTTATCAAGCACCTTAATACTCATAAATTATTTTCGAAAACAGAATAAAAAAAAAATTATTTATGATCAAAAATTGTTCCCATGAGTAGAATCGTTGTTAAACACACCATTAGAACTTATTCAACAATTTTCCTAGAAAAATCATGGGCAGCATCTGAAAAAGAAGGATGAGAATTAGGTTCTGCGTGAGTTGCTGAAATTTTGACAAAGCGAGCCATCTTTTCCTCTATCGATTGATGAGAGCTGGGTTTTCTGGCAACACCCCACACGAGAATCATCATTTCCTCTCCCCTGCACCGATAATCAGTGATTCGAGAGTCGATCTAAACTCACACGTTGCGCGTTAGAGATCGAGCATACTATCACATACTTGCATCGTTCTTACATGTGAATTACTTGAACTCGAGAGGGTTCGCAACCCATCCATGGCGGTCCTAAACGCCGAGGCACATATCGTAGATATAAGTTTCTCAAAAAGTTGAGCGTTCCAAACATCGGCAATAACAGTAGTTATTCCCTAATTCATGCATTCAAACAACTATGCTCTGTTTACTCAAATATATTTCTGAACACCCTCAAATGCATTTAGATATCATTCGCAAGCATATGAACTAGTAAAGATTACGAGATTTCAACCGACCCCAGAAACATAGCTCTGCTCTTTTCCAACTTCAGAATACTTGGAAAAGTTACAAATTATTCCGCACGGAAAAGATGAAAACAAAACCCATTATTATTCAAGAGGCTCAGCTTGAGCCAATTCATGCATTCAGACAAGGACCACCACTTGCAAACTCAAGACTCGGAACTTGCGAACTGAAACTATTATTCCTGATAATACCTTATCTCATCAAAAGTTGAGACTTGAGATGAGTAGTCACTTTCAAACTTTAGGGGGTTCTTAACTCTTCACTTCGAGGGAAAACCACCACCACCACCACCACCCATGGTTAGAGATTTTGTGAACTTCTTCTTGGCTTTGGCAATATAATCTGCAAACTGATGATCGTGCCTGATATCCTTCGTAGACGAATGATCCTTCCCTCTGCCGACATTTGACATTGCCCTAATCTTGAGCCACGTTCTGTCGATGTAGTTGGATGACCTGTGGTCGACATCATGTTCGCTTCTCTTGCTTTCTTGATCAACATTCAAAGTGCTCTCCGACTTGGGTTTATTGGCTCCCGAATCCGAGGTTGAGGACTTTCCTTTGCCATTTTCAATAACCACGGTAACTTGATGACCACCTGGTTTCGACTGGATCTCCAGGTCCCTAATGGATGGATCAGCCTCTAGCTGTGCATGATTGGGCACTTGCCCACCCCGAGATTTGTGACAAATACCGCCAAATATCTTCCCACATACTCCAGAAGAACGTTTTTCACACTGCTCACTCTTGATCATATTTGGTCAGAAAACAGAAGGTAAAACAAGAAAGTGTAGTTTTGAGTTTTGAAGAAATGATCACAAGAAGAAGAGCAAGTGCAGCTCATTAAGCTCCAAACTCCGTCGAGTTTTTATACAAATGGAGTGGAATAGGAGACAGGTTGGATGGAAGAACGGGATAACGATTGCTTAATAGACAAGTTCTCCTGATCCTTTTGTGAAAAACCAAGTAATTTTTTATAAAGTCGCGCATAATTCACGAGGGAATACAAGGTGAGATTCGCGGATGGTTTTATTAAAGAGTTCGCCTTTATCAATCTTTTCCAAGTGATCCAACAGTTCGTGATTGAATCCGAGATTTCTCATCCGTCGATTACCTTGAACGAAGAAATTTGAGAAATGTCATGATGGAGAATACCCCAATAGGATTATGAAGGTTTACGGTAGCTTTAGAGCTGTAACACGCAACGTCACAGCAGTTCAACGAAGACAAAATCATGAGCAGCATCTGAAAAGCATATTGAAAAGGAGGGTGAGAATTGGATTCTGCATAAGTTGCTGAAATTCTGACAAAGTGAGCCATCTTTTCCCCTATCGATGGATGAGAGCTGGGTTTTCCAGGGATGGTAATTGACTAACTGTTTTGTTGGGTGCTTTTGGGGAGAGGAGAAAACGCATTCAACAGGACATATTGTTTAGGCATCTTGTACGAGTTCATGCTATTTCAAGGACCAGAAAGATTCTGTGTGACTAGCGAGGTATTGCTTTCTGGTGAGCGCAGCAATGTGAACTCATTCAGTTTCTCTCAGTGGCAACTGCTGGAGAGACGAGAAATAGGAACTAGCCTAGAAGAAGTTTGGAACCAGTTCTTTTCCAGTATCCGTTCTCTCCCGTTTCATTTTGGCAATTTTTACTTTTGACTTAATACCACGAAAAATCTCTAACCAATGCACCTATAACAAATTTGCACTTATGACAAATTTACAGCTATAAATTTATCCTAAATTAATTTTCGTTAAATTTTACTGTCAAATTATTAAGTGAAATGACACATGGTAAAATATGGATGTATCAATTTGAAATCATTCCTCTGTTTATTATAGGTAAACAAATTTTGTGGTCTTTCAATCAATTTAAAGAAAACTAATGAAATTTGTCAATATACTAGTTTGAAATTTTGATAGTCAAAAAATCAATTTGAAGTAAATTTATCACAAGTGTACCAATTTAAAATTTTTCTAATATTAATTCTTTACTTTTTGTGGCCCTCAATTAGGTATTATCTAGTACAGATGCATTGGAGCCAAACTATTTCATGAATTGCAAATTGATAAATGTTTAATCGAGCTAAACAAAACAGACAAACTCGAATCCAATCGTGTAACAAAACTAGCCAATTGATGGCTCAACAGAGACAATCAAAGTCCTTTACCAATTGATAGCCAATTGTTTCTGTCATCTGGAGCAATCTCTTTATTGGCTCACGTTCTGGGATTTTGGGGAAAGAAAATGAATGAAAGAGAGGAAAATCATAGAGAAAAGTAAACTAGGCCTGAATCTTCTCCAAGCAAATAAAGAGGAAAGGTTCCCAAAAAGCAAGAACAAGTTGCAGAGTGCAGACGACTCGAAAGGAGAAAGAGATCGCTTGAGATCTTAAAAAGAGAAAGGAAGTCAGTAACGTAACAGAACAAAACTCAGGTGTTCGCAGGGAAAGAATCGGGTTGGCTTACAAAGCCAACAGAATCACCAATTCGCCATTACAGTGGCCCAGCAGATCAAGATGGAATGAGATCAGAAAATCGCAAGATCCAATATACTCTAGTATCGAATGAAAAGATTACCTTAAAGAGAAGCCAGGCAAAACTCAGCTTGTTTAATGCACAAGCTAATTTATAAACATGTTGGTTATGACACCATTTTACAGCGAGATCAAGATCATGTAGGAACTGACTGCTTTGGATTTTCTACCATATCATAACTCGAGCCCAATCACTGGAAGACTTAAGCAAAATTCCTTTCTCTCCAGAAAGACCTGAGGTATTAGTTAGCCAAAATAAGTACATAATTCACAGGTTGAATCACTTATCACAACTTTTGACTGCATCCCAGATGCTCTCAACCCATCCTCCCTCCATGGAAGTGATAAGCCCAATGCTCACACAAACCTCAGCATAGCTACAGCCATTATTGTGGCAGCTCTGAAGTAAATCTTGCTCACACTTTTATCCACTTTCTTCACCATCTCATCTTCATTCAAGCTCAATTTGCCAGCATTTTTGCCGATGTCAATAACCGTGTCCCTCAATCTATTCACCGACCAGGACAACCAAACCAGTCCAAACCCAACCCCAGTGCTTAGGAGTTTGGATGAGCAAAAGGGAACACGTCCACAGGCCACCTTACAGATAACAGAAAAGAGAACAGCAATGCCCGTACCAGCAATGCCTGCTGAGAACTGGTTTAGGAGCTCAGGAAGTTCTGGTCCAGCTTTCTTGAGTGAACTAACTGCAGTTTTCCCCTGCCGTCTCTTGTCCACCAGGATGGATAGAAGGCTTTCGCACGCGTGGAAGTAATTTCTTTTATACAGGTCTCTCTCTCTACTCACTTTTCTGCTGTTCTTTTTCCTTGATAATTGCTTGAGCTTGTTCTTTTCAGGACTGAGAGATCACAACACATTCAAGCAAGCAGTAAGGATCATGATCTTTCACATGTGCAATAATAAATAAAACTATTGGTAAGGACTTTTTTTAAATAAAGCAGCACAGCAATCAAAGCAGATAGGCAATATCCAACAAAAAGAGTTCAAAACAATTATTGTGTCAGACTGCTTAACCAATGATGATCGATATGCTAATAAGTTATCAAGAATCAGAGGCGGACATATTCTCTTTTTAGGATAGACTATTTGACCTCTCTTCCCTTGTGACTAGAAATGTCACCATCTGACCTCTCTTGCTACCACAGTAGCACTCAGTCTGCTCAGCTCCAATTGGTGCTGGGGCAACAAAGCTTACACCCATTCACATTGGTTTATCCTGCTATGCACACAGCTGCGAATTTCACTTCTACTCCTTCTAAAAGCATATATCTGAAGCAAGTGTCTGCATTTTCCTTTTTTCATTTGGCAAATACCACTAGAATTGAGTCTATCATGATCTGTGAAAATAGGTAGTCCAATGGTGATTTGTGGTAGGAAATGGGCAGAACCTTATATTTTATACACATTGAGGCCAAGCATATTTGACTAACCATTCAATTAATCCCTCAAATCAACAACTCTTGCTAAACCAAATGATTTTCCAGAAATATAGTTTGACATCTATGAGAAATCCCCAGTAAAACTCTATCCATCACGGTGGACAAGAGAGCGAGGAAAAGTGAGCATCTTATTATCATACTGTCTGCACCAATTCAAAATACAACATAAGGAATGAGAAACACAAAGGGCAGATAAACTTTTTCTGGTACTAAATATTGTTTCCATTGGTCATCTGACCAACACAACAATGCTCAGAAAATGTGGATCAATATAAGTTATTCAAAGACTATACTGACACATATAAACCTTGCACGCTGTGATGCGGAGGAAATATCTATGACACTATTAATTCTGACTTGATCATAAATTGAAAGAAACTACAAATCTTACAAGTTCAGCACCAAATTACCTTTTTACAGGAGCAACCGCATTAGCTTCAAGCTTCAAGGAAGACCCATGTATGTTAGTCCTTGGTTTGTCAAAGGATCCCCTGATAATTTTACCAGTTATAACATCCATTAGCCCCCTAGTAATAGCCTCAAATAGTAAAGGAAAGGACCACCAACTCTGATGTGCAAATAAATGCATATGTACTTGTCCTATAAACTTCCAACTCCAAAGCATTGTCATGATACAAGCAACAGACTAAAGAAAATGTACTGTATGATGGAGGGCAAATGTGAATTCAAGTGAAAAAGAAGATCCACAGAGAGAGAGAGAGAGAGAGAGAGAGAGCAGAGAGAGAGAGAGAGCACTCTATCAGTTCAAGCTCTATTCATCACATATGGCTTGCAAGCATAATCATAAGGACAAAAAGGAAAGAGGAGAGAATATCAATATTCAGATCCTCTTAAACCATTGTTAAGCAGATAAGGTGGTTGTTCTTGTACCTTCTGAAGTAAGGAACTGGCATTGAAAGCTTTCTCCCTTGAGTAAAATTCCTTGATAGGTAAAACTCCGCTACAATTGAGAGGAGATCCTTCATCTCAGCCCCACTAGCTGCGATCAAGACTCTACCATTGGAGTCAATGGTTATTTTTGAATTTTGAACCAAATCTCCCATAAAATCTGAGAGAGTGCTCTGAGTGGAAAATTGTAAGTTAGGGTAGACAAGAGAAGGAATGATGGGCAGGCGATGCGTGTCAGTTTCCACTGATTGAAGACCCGTCCAATCAGATAGCAGAGACGTATCCAGTCCAGCCTTTTCTGCACGACTCAATCCAGACATGCTCAACTCAAAGACTTCTCTCTGCATGGTGGATTGTTTGGCAATTCCAGTGCCTAGGGACCCAGTAGCTGAGTGAACATCTGCAATCATAATAAACAAACATTACATTACTTGACCATCACCTGTCACGACAAGTATCTTACTTAAACTGCAAAGATCACTCCAATACATATCCTACAATAGCTATATCGTTTTCTTTAGAAGCAGATCTTGATTTGAGTGATCTCCTAAACCTATATAGATGGTTCAGCACTTTAGCCAGTTCTACCAGCCCCAATAGTAATCCCTCATTTACTGTTAAGACTCAGTTTCCACAAATCTTCTGACCATACAAATGCAAGTGCCAATACTAAAATGCTAGTACAGTTTCCATTAATCTCATGATTCTACATATTCATGTGGCATAATATAATTGCTTATACTGTGAAGCACTTAAAAATGGATACAAATTCAGATTCTTAAGTTGTTTTGTGGTAAGATGCTTTAAAACTGCGAGGGTGATAAATAATAGTGGCCCAAAAAATTTCATAATCTCTGTAGCATGAAGGTTGAGATTTCCGTCAAATGAAATTTGACAAGCTGCCAAGTAACGTGAATTAAAAGAAAAAGAAAAAAGATCTTCAACTAAGTGTTACGTGCATACCTTGCAAATCTAGAATCACGGGATCTTTCTCTGCAGAATCAATCTGCACACACCGCTTTGCTGCAAACAGTCCATTTAGGGGTTCTGCTGCCTCCTTGCATTGATTAGGACTGACGTTCATGGATCCCAATCTTATAATGTCTTGTCTTGTCCCAGCAACAGGCAAAAATGGCTGAAGATCCTGCACTTTCCATAATTAGATTCCCTGAATGGAGGATGCAAATAACAAGGAACTGAAACCTGACCAACATCAGCCATTTCGATAATCTAACATAGAACAAAAGAAAATCCTGAGCAAACATCGCTGCATGCAGATCGAAACCACCAAACAATTGAGGAGGTCAGAATCAACATAGACAAAGCTTCACAACGTGCAAACACCAATGAAAAGCACAGTTTAATTGCCACTTCGCAACTCTCTGAAATCACCAAGCTTTGAGCATCAAGCCATGGAGGTCAAGATGGAGTCGTAAAATTTTTATCTTTTGGACAAAGAGTTGTGACCAGATTTTCGCAACATAACAGGCCCAGTCAACAGTGTGCAGAGCGCAGCATCAAAACTCATAAAACCCGCAACTAACGACGAGTGACAAAAGACTGAATGCCGAGCTGCAAGCACGGAGGTGCCATGACAACAGAACGAAATCGAGAACACCACGCGAGAATTAACCGATGGAAACTATTCAAAGCGCTTCGGAAATCCCTAGGCACAGAACCCAAATTCATTTCAATCCGAATCCGCGACGACGGAATCGAGAATCCAAGAAAGTCGAGACTCACCCTGATGACTCTGCTCGCGCCTTGCTCCTGACCAAGAACGAGGCCCGGCGGATACCCATGCGAAGCCATCAGACAGAGCTCGGCCTTCATCGCCCAGGCTAGAGAGAGACGAAGAAGAAGAAGAAGAGGAGGAGAGACGGAGAGAGGAATTCAGCTCAGGAGTTCGATGTCTCGGACACCAAATCCCTCCCTCCGTTTGGCTCCTTTCGTCGGAGCACCACAGACTTACCCATCTTCAGACCTCACGATTTCTCTCAAAATCCTCGAAATCGGGAAAATTCCGAATTTTCTTTTTTTTTTTATCTGGTTTTTACGGCTTGCTTTTATTGGGATGGAGCATCGTAATTCCAGGTTGGCTGCCGGACACGACAAGGAGGTGGGCGTGTCGATTCCCTTGCGGAATCTTCTGGAAGAGTGTCGGATTCGGTAACTCTTCGCTTGTAGTCCCCGGTTCGTGTGTGATCCGCTTTCCGCCGTCGATTAACCTGCGGACGTGATCTTTCCTCCGTGGGGCCCGGTCGAATGTCATACCTCGCGAAAAGTAATCTAATGAGGGCTTGTTTTCGAACAGACAAAAATAAGTAGGGGGCTGTGCTTTTTTCTAAGAATTAGTGGTTTCAGGATCAGTCGGCATTTTATCTGAAATCTGAAATCTATTTACATACCCAGAAATCTGAAATTCATGATTTACTGAGTTTTATATGTATTTTTAATTAAATAATTTCAGTAAATCATCATCTCTTATCGTCATCATTTGTTATGGTCCATTGACTATAATTCATGTCTATACATACAAAAACTATATAACAATAACAAAACAAATATTTCAATCATTGATATCGTCAAAAATAAAAGTCCAAACTAATAATTCTAAATTGCACACTTATTATAAAATATAATGGAATTTTGTAGGATTGTGAAAATACGAAATAAAAAAAAATACAAAAACTTGTTCCAAATATCTTTAACCTACCACTTTGAACTAATTACCTAGTTTTTGGAAGCTGAAACCGTACTCACCCCTCTTTTTTCACCCTTTTAATTCACCCATTGTACACGCTTCTTCCACCTTAAATGATCACGTTATCCCTTACGGATCCCATTTTTAACATGTCTTCAAAATTCAAATATTTTCAATTATTGACCAACTCTTAATTTAAGATTTTTTTATATTTTTTATTCCTCTTCTTTACTCGGTTTCAATTTTATTAAAAGACAAAGCTACCCTTATTCCTCTCACATAACTCTTTTTTTCACCCTAACTTTTACACCCATTACATTTCAATGTTTTTCATGTTTGTCTTCTTTTGAACTTATTTTCCATCATTAATTTGCACAAGAGTTTAATCCATTATCGTAATTTGAGCAAGCACTAGTCGATGTTGTAGTAGTAAAGAAATGCTATTTGCCCATTGTTCATTTCTTATAGATTCTCCTCATGATAGTGAATTTTTCGATTTACCTATAAATTTATGAGAATTTATGCAATGATTGGATATTGTGATCAATGTTTGCATTACACAATTCATATTCCCCTATCGCTCATCTATAAACATTGATCCTTACAACTACACATATAAGCAAGGAAAAGTTGAAGAACAACCTGTTAACATCATATAATTTGATATTTTGAAAAATCATAATCGTGTGATGCATTCAATATGTTGTGTGTGATGTTGATTAGTTCAATCTAGTTATACCAATTCAAGCACATAAAGTAGATGGGGACTTTTCAAGATAATGATGCTGTACAACTCGAGAATCAATCATGACATGACAACAATTATTTTCAACATTAAACTTGTTAGGACAAGGTAGTCATATGTGTTTTGCAAATAAGCTTCAAAATGAACTAGAGATATCATGAGCACTTGCTCCTATTTTATCGTTACAACAAACACATATTAAAAGTAACTTTATCAGTCCACGTCACCACAATGGGTCAATTATATGATCGCCCTAAAAGCAATGAGTCATCAAGCACAGGCTAATGCATTTAACAAGTAAAAGACATTTATAGATTGACGTCCACATCGAGGGGCATTTGAGATAAAAGTACATGATAAGGTTTATTTCAAAAACTTGTGTTTGATTTATAGAGTAATTCGAGACCAAATCTATACTTTAAGTATTATTTTGAGAATTCACGTCTACTTCACAAGTCATTCTGAAATTAACCTGAATTAACGGTTCCGTTCCCTCGGACACTATAGTTCTTCAACCTGTATGAATTGAAACGTAGCTAACTAATCTTACCTAGGAGGTGGGCCTTTTTTCTTGGACCTTGATGGGCTTGTCCGGACTATTTGACAACTCAATGATGAAAAAATAAAAACACTCCCGAATATCTAGACGAGTCTTTTCTATAAGGAAGATTGACTTTCGTGTGCATTAGGAATCGTTGTCAATTCCACGAATTAGACTCTCTAACATGAGATTATCTTGCTAAACTACATTAAGCTGGCAGATGCTGAAAACGAACAAGAGCATAAACCTACAGAAGAAGGGACAAAAGAAAATCACCAACTTTTGGTTACAGGACAAAATATCGTAAACTTTTTTTTTTGTCCAATCAAGTTCACATCGAAGTCGACATTGCAAATGACGATGACGCGTGCAGATGACATGTCATGGCAATGGTAATGTATACGAAAAGATGCTGTTTTGTCACGGATCAAGCTTCTATTTAGCTTTTTCTCTTTCGGTACACGTTTTGTATGCGTTTTCATTCTAATTTTACTTATTTAAAGCGTGATTTGTATTTATAATTATTGTTTGTCATGCCAGCTCTTGCTCATATTTGCTTTGACTTAAAAGTCAACGGGTGGAATTTTTTTGCCTTTCCCACGAGTGAAAGTTGATACTTTTTTCATTCGTTTGAAAGGCGAGGATATTTTTGTTTTCAATATAAAACTTCACGTTTTTATTTGCCTGCATTTGACCGTTAAATCATCACCATCATAAAAAGAAAAAAAAATTATCACGATCTTTTTCATGAATAGAAATCTTCAAAATAACGATAGTGACGTTCTTTCTAATAACTCATGCTTCTTCATGGTAAAGTTTTAGGATAAAGGCCAGAGGTCCCTAATTCTCAAATCATTCGATATTTTCTTTAGGAAAATTAGGGACATGACATGTGGATTTTATGCCGGTATTAAAGCCTAATAAATACTATTTTGAATTTGAAAAGAAGAAATTGATTAGTATGTTTTTAAAGGGTTACATTCTAATGAAGATCAACAGGGAGGGCAAAAGCCATGGGGACTGTAGCCACTTAACATGGCTCCGTCCAGGCACGGTGAGAGGGTTTTCAGAAGGATGTTGGGTTAGGAAGTGGCGGTCGCCAACACCACCGTGGTCGCGGCACACCAATGGAGAGATAGAGAGAGGATATGGGTGAGGGTCGGCTAGGTCTCGACTCGGCAATGGCGGCGAACCTTGCTGTAGTGGCTACTGCAGCAATGGCCACCTGACAATGGTCCATCCTCTCCATATCCAAATCAAAGAAGACGAGCTCTATCTAATCTCAGGAGATGAACATCTAAAAGTGGGAAGTAGGATCGATTTCACAAGGAGACACACATGTTCATAAATTTCATTATAGTCAGAGATTGTGTGTGAAAGGGAGCCTTGACAAATCTTATCCAAGTGGTCATCGTTCTATGTTGGAGGAAGCACCGTGTCCAACTGAGGGGCTACTTTTGTACGAGGAGATGCTCCAATTCCAGAAAGCCTTCAACACGCGAGTCGTCGTCGCTATCTCTTCTATCCCATCCGAGTGGAGATTTCAGGTTCCTCTTTACGGAACATTTTGCTATTTTGAAACACGCTTTACCAAGATTCAATGTACATATACCCAAATTTAAAGCAATAACATATATGAACGCTGGAATTTACAATATGAAACCACTATGAATTCTATTCATCCTAAGATTATTGCGACAATCATCCGTCGAGATTAATTTCAATTATTGTGAAAATACGATCGGATGTACCAACACATTGTTTTACAACCAAACCACCAAATTTGGTGTTCTTGATTTCAAAAAAAAAAAAAAAACCAAAAAGTTCATGCCATATTTTTTTTAAATATAATATCACGAAAAATCTCAAATTGTACATTCGCGATAAATTTAACTCAAGCTAATTTTCTAATCATAAAAAACCTTAAATTGGTACATTCATTACAAATTCACCATCCATGGAAACATCTGTAACCATTTGTAATTTTTCGTAGTATTAATTCAATTTAATAAAAATTAACGGAAGATAAATTTATTTTAAATAAATTTATTATAGATATATTAGTTTAGGCATTTTCACAGTATTTTGTTTTTCTTATATGGCATGTGATAAAGTGAAGTTCTTTTGGTCATATATATATATATTTCTCTTTTGGCGTGACCATTTTGGTTTTTTCCTCTTTCAGTCGTACGGTAAGGGGCGCCTCCTGACCGCATGCCACAAAAGATTACAATATAAATAAATGATGCCCTTCCTCCTCCTCCCTTAACCATGTCATTTTAACGCAGCAGGCGTCGTTTCATCGCTTTTCCTTTCCTCTTTCTCTCTCTCGCAATCGGAGCGAAACCCTAACCAAAATCCCCCTCCCCGGAATTCGCGAATCCGAACCCCCGATTTCCTCGCCGGTCAAAATCCTCCCTTTCCCCGGCGAATTCCCTCCCCGCCGATACCCATTCCCCCTCCGAATTGAGCCGGAATTGGGGTCGTCTCCCCGACCGATTCCCAGATCCCCCTCGCCCTCCTCCATCCGCCATTCCTCCGAGTTGGAATTCGTCGGGGCTTCGCGTCGTCCGAGCCTCGATTCGTGGAATTCCTTGCATGGGAAAGGTCCTGGACGACCCCTCGAAGGCTTCTTCGTCTTCTTCGTCTCCTCCCTCCTCCACCTCCTCCTCCACGTCGATCACCGACACCATCAATGGCTCCCACCAGTTCCAGATCAACGGGTACTCGCTGTCGAAGGGGATCGGGATCGGCAAGTACAAGGCCTCCGACACGTTCACCGTAGGCGGGTACCAGTGGGCGATCTATTTCTACCCGGACGGGAAGAGCGTCGAGGACAATGCGGCGTACGTGTCTTTGTTCATTGCCCTGGCGAGCGAGGGATCTGATGTGAGGGCGCTCTTCGAGTTGACGCTGGTGGATCAGAGCGGGAAGGAGAGGCATAAAGTGCATAGCCATTTCGGGCGGACGCTCGAGAGCGGGCCTTACACTCTTAAATACCGCGGTAGCATGTGGTGCGTGCTTTTTCAGATTTTGGTCTTTCCATTTAATTTCGAAACCCTTTTACCTGGATTAGCAATAATGTTATTTTGTGTGAGAATCGGGTGGTTTGATGGTTTTCTGGTGGATGATCGAGGGTTTTATGTAGGCTTATCTCCTATATATGGGTTTTTCCAGCAGCTTCTATCTACGTTTGTTCGATTGCTAAATTATTCACTCACGGTCGTTACTATTGCATTTATTTATAGATGCATTTGGAATTCTTGTGTATAGTTGACTTACTCTGTTTTACTAGAATTAGAATTTTTCTTAGGAATTTAGCTATTGATGTATGGTATAAGGTAAGATAATCTTGTGTAGTGTACTGTTGGAAGAGTAGGTATTTGGTGTACTGTTGGAATAGTAGTGTTCTGACAAATGAACTTCATTGACAGTCGGAGGTCTTTCTGATCTTGATCTTTTAAGGTGCCTCTTGAGCTTTTTTCCATGATTGGGGCCTTCTGCTGGAACTTCGCCTATTGCTTATTCATTCAGAAAATAATTGTTGGACTGGCAGATTGGCGATTTCTAATGACTGTCCACATTTGTGTCACACAACAAGCTTTTAGGAGTTCATATGATGCAAGCTGGTGTTATGACTTAAAAAGACATAAATGGTGGAATAGAAAGATGAAGCTATTGGTTAACTGGATTTGGAGCTTTAGAGAGTTTGAAAGGTTGAAGCTGGTGCTAATACAAATGTATTACATATTGCACTGCCTAAGGCTTGCTGTATGTATTAGGATAAGATGTTATTTTTTGTTGCAAGAGTGTTGGACATTTATTGACCATCCCATCCCTTTATTGAGGTAAGCTTGTGCTTCAGAAGCAGTTTACTTTGTGGGATGATTAGATGCATAGCTGAGGTGAGTTATGAATTTTTGGGTGGGCTCATTGATCTGAATAGTTGCTGAAATCTGTTAAAATTGTTCAATAGTCTATTAAAGTTTTTTAATAGTCTATTCTACATGCCCCTTTTGATATCTCCTAGGCCCTTATGAAGCATGTATCCCCTGAACATGTGGCATGGGCACTTCATTTTTCTGGGTGTGTAGACTATCATTTTCCATCTCCCTAGTAAATTTAAGGTAGTAAACTATTGTTTCTCTTTCCCACCACATAACACTACAAGTTGATGGTGTTAATTTGTGGGCAACCGGATTGATATAGAGATGCAAGTAAAGATTTGATTCCTAAATTTGTTGCCATTTATTTAATACTTCAATCAAATATATATGATTGGTGAATGGGTTTTCCATAAGGCTGTCAAATGGGAAATCAAGGTCATTGATTGTGATTTTTTAATGATAGATCACCTAGTTAACATCCTTGTTAGGTTTAACATAACACTTTCAAATGATATTGTTTGTTCGGTGGATGTATTTCTTTTGTTTCTCAAATTTCAGCAAAGTTCATTTGTGTTGTCTTTCATCTCAAATTTGGTAAGTCTAGTATCTAGCGTTTTGATGACCTATCTTCACCAATTGCTGTAGGGGCTACAAACGATTTTTCAAGCGAAGTCTTCTTGAGACATCAGAGTACCTCAAAGACGATACTCTTTCAGTAAGTTGTATTGTTGGTGTTGTTAGATCGCATACGGAAGGACCAAAGATTTTCTCCATACCTGTACCGCCTTCTAGTATAGGCCAAGATTTTGGCAAGCTTTTGGACAGTGGGAAAGGAGCTGACGTGAGTTTTGAAGTAGATGGTGAAGTTTTTCCTGCCCACAAGCTGGTACTTGCTGCTCGATCCCCTGTATTCAGGGCCCAACTTTATGGTCCAATGAAAGATCATAATACAAAGCAAATAAGAGTTGAAGACATGGAGTCTTCAGTTTTCAAGGTCTAACTTTGCCCCCATCATCTGTCTTTTTTGTGATGGAATTTGTTTGAGTTGGTTTATCTGCTTTGCACATCTAGATTCTTCTTTTTGATGTTTAATTTGATTATGTCCTAGGCTGAGTCTACTCCAGTTATCCTGTCACATGTAGCATCATCACATCTGTTCAGTGATGTCAAATAATTTTTTGTCAAACATAGGAATCATTTGTGTGTTGTCTTTGTTGGTTGAGCTTAGTGTTATTTCTTTAGGTGGCTTAAGCCTTTGAGTGCCATTGCGCAAAGATGTAGCAATCAAAAGCAGCAATTTCTTTTTCCGAAAAGGTTTTACAAGAGTTAAATAATGATTATGGTGCTTATTTTACTGAGTTTACTGTGAAATGTACTGTGTGGACTATTTCAGATAGATAAGTCAAGGAAACATTCTGAGGTATACAGTCTTCTTGAAGGTTTTGTTTTTCAATTGATGAACAACACAAGGAAACCCCCCCCCCCTTCTTCCCCTTCAACCTTTTTTCCTTCCCTGGTCTTTGTGTTCTCTTGACTTACTTCCTCCATGCCTGGAT
The DNA here is from genome assembly GCA_014182735.1 of Corymbia maculata. NCBI lineage: Eukaryota > Viridiplantae > Streptophyta > Magnoliopsida > Myrtales > Myrtaceae > Corymbia > Corymbia maculata. Next base: position 27,801,246 of record CM024692.1, on the reverse strand, counting down.
GCTACTCAGTCCATTTATTCTCTACGTTTAGATGTACTGAATACTTCATCATGGGAAAATTGTGTATTTTAGGACTTCCCTTTTCTCATCAGATGGATATAATTTAAAAATTGCCTGGAGATCCTGAGTAGTCCTGCTTTAAGTGATTGTAAATTGATGAAAGTCCAAATTAAGTACACAAAAGGGAAGCCATTTTATGTGGTAAAAAAATTCGGCCATTGTCTACATGGCTCATGATTGGACCTGTGATCTGCTGCAGTTAGGTTTATCTGTCCTTTAATAGAAAGTCTCTTATAGTCTAAACTCATCCCTTTATCATGCTAGTAGGAAAAAAAAGAAATCTTATTTTGCTGTGGTGATAGCATGTGCTTATTTCACTTGTGTATCAATCCAATCGCCATAAGTTTTTTGTACACCATTAGTATTATGTAAGAATTGATCTTTTCTTTTATAAATGATCTCTAGGTTGGTTGTTTTTCCAGTTCTCCTTAGTGTTTACCACTGTATGCACTACTGATGTTCTTTGGCTTCATATTTGTGGTATTGTAGCACATCTTGGAGATCTCATGTCTGTTATCTTTTTTTAGGAGACTATCAAGAAGAATGATATTTGACAAAGTCTGGAATTATTAAAGGAAAATGCAATTTTTGCCATCTGAATATAAAGATTGAATAATCTGATGACTGAAAGCCTTTCCTTGGGGATGAACATTGTTGGGAATATTTTAGCTAGGTGGCACTGGTTTCAGCTTGATCTGAACCTCTTTTAATTGATCCTTTGTACAGATACTAAGATTGTTAGGGTTCAGAATCTTTGGTTACTTCTGCAATCACCTCCTTCTATCCTTCTATCCGGCTTTTGTGACCTTGTTCTGATTCCGTATAGCCATGTGGTTTTTATCTTTTTAGTTTGTATGTTTTTCTTTCATTTTATCCTTGTACAATTCTGATGTGCTAGATTCTTTTTTCTGTTTCTTTTTGTATGTTTGTTTTTCTTTCTTTTTGTCCTTGTACATGTTCTGATGTACTATGGAACCAACCATTACTGTTGACATGGACAATTGCCATTGTTTGTCAGTCAGCTGCTAGCTTGGCACTTGTAAGTGGTTATTGCCACCATACCATTATGCTTATTTCCACTATCATTTTTAATTGGCCAGTCACAGCTGCATATGGTACTGGGGCACCACCATTGTAACCACCTCAGCTCTCATCATCATTGCCATTCAATTCACTATGCTTTTAGCCAAGTACAACTATCAAAATGAGGGGGGAAAATGCATGTCCACCAACTTTGAAAACTTTTTCTTGTGAAGATGGCGTGACAATATTTTGTGTCCATCATTTACAGGAAACAGCAGTTCCTTAGATTGTTTTAACTAAAAAACTTCAGGTTAAACAAAGTTAGAAATGGCGATGTTAAAAGTCTGAACATAATTTTAGCATTAGCATGAGATCTGTCTGTTATTTCAATTTTTTTATTTCTGTTTACCAGACTAACCTGGAGCTGGAGGATGATTGTGTTGCTTAGTGATTATTTCTTTGAAGTACTTGACTGTATTACTAATGTTTATCAATTGGTTACATGAGCTGGGCCCCCTTGGCAAAAGTCTTGATAACTGAACTGTATAATTTGCAGGCATTGCTTCATTTTATATACTTTGATTCTCTGCCTGATCTTCAAGAGCTTACTGGTCTGGATACAAAGTGGGCTTCAACTTTGATGTCTCAGCATTTACTTGCAGCAGCAGATAGATATGGCCTTGATAGACTGAGGCTTCTATGTGAGGCAAATCTTTGTCAGGATGTTGCCATAAATACCGTGGCAACTACCTTGGCATTAGCAGAGCAGCACCACTGTTTTCAGTTGAAAGCCGTGTGTCTCAGATTTGTGGCAATGCCTGAAAATTTGAGGGGTAAGTCTTTTTCTTATAACAATTTCTATTGTCCCTTATGACTTTCTATCACGAGTCAATGCAGATGTTAGAACTCTTGTGACAAAGTATGCAGCATACTTTGGATATTCTTTGTCTCTTCTTTTGTAAAAGAATGGATTGTTGATGGTCCCTAGCATGTGTTCTGTGGAAGTTTGCCGTAGACATCCTTTTGAAATTACCCAGTTTCATGCGGGAACAATGGTTGATTGGATGATGATTTTACAGCACCTTCATTCTTCTGGATGACTTAGAGTTGGCTGGCAAAAGGTGGATAGGCAAACGGTGATTAGGGGATTGTTATTAGGATAGACTGGTGTCCCTGACCATAAAAGTGGGTTTCTTGTTAGTGGGGTACACACATCACCAGTGAGAGGGAAGAAGTGATTCTAGGAGCACCTAATGCTCTTTCCTGTAAGGATTGATTAGGTTTCTATTTGACTTTTCATGTGCAGATTAAACATAATTGGTATGATCCTCTTTGTAGTAAGTACTGTTTAAAATTAGTGAGAAGAATGTAGGGTAGCCAGGTCACCATTGAAGAACAATTTATCTTAGTTTGATTTGCTTGTCTTTTAAGGTCAGGCAAGATAATTGAAATGTGCCCAGTCTTTTTTTTTCTCACTGATTTTGCTGAAAGAACCTGGCCATTGGGTTGGGTACTTTATTCTCACTACTCAACAAAATCGCAAATCTAATAGAAACAAAAGGCGAGCTCTTTGTTCTATTTGCTTGCAATGCTACACCTATCAAAGTCAGGGAATGCTTCATTCTAGGTAACACTGTTTAACTGTACTTGTTGGCTTCATGTCCAGCAGAAGCCTTTAACCTTCATTACCATCAGTAGTTGTTACTCTCTCAATAGCTTCAATAGTTCCCTAAAAGCCTTTCATTGGTGTAAGAATGAACCGTAAGCCCTTGAGAGAGAGCCCTTGAGAGAGGCTGATGAAAAGGAAAATTGATTTAGTTTTTAGGTTTGATTTGTTTTTTGCAAGACCATTTTAATCTCTGATGATCTTGTAGCTTTTTTCCCCTTTTAGTTGATTGTTTGATTTGAGTAACAATGTGATTGACGAGATTTAACGGGAGCTTGTCCAATCTGTTTCTCAGCTGTGATGCAAACGGACGGTTTTGAGTACTTGAAGGAGAGCTGTCCCTCAGTCTTGACCGAACTATTGGAGTATGTGGCAAGAGCGAGTGAGCAATCGATGATTGTTTCCAGTCATGGGAATGAAGGCATTCTCGACGGCAGTGATGCCAATGGGAGAAGGGTGAAGCAAAGGATATGACTGTGAAAAGTATTTTTCTGCAAAACATCAATTGTAGCCCAGAAGAGGGAACGATAAGAAAATTGAAAAACCCATAATGTAGGAGCACAAAAACTATTTTCCAGTCCTTAGCTTCTGGCATTTGACTTGCATGAGATGTAAATCTTGGTTCTTCTTTGTCCTGATTGGGTTGTAATGTGAAGCAAAACTTTTGTAGCTGCTTCTTGATTGGTCATTCTAATCTTATGTTCTTGTTGGCCAAATTTAGAACCATCTAAGTTAATCCAAAGTTGGTTAGGCCATAGGTGACAATGTAAATGAGGCGATGCGATCTGTCTGTCTCTCTCACTAGGCATTTGCATGTAAAGGCTTGTGCGTGGGTTTAATTAGTTGCCATTGTTCAAGGTGTGCCTATCTTAAGAGATGACGGGCGTGGCTTGAGGGCTTTGCGCTTTTTACACTTCGCAGCAAGGAACAGTCCATGCAGCACCTCTATGTATCATCCCTGCTCGTCTAAATCCACCGAGTTACTGTCTTGTTTTTCAACCGATAGTTGGATATTTCCGAAGCACCCTAAATGTCCTTTAGAGGCAAGCGCAACGCCTTCAATTGCAGCCTCGAGACACGGTGCATGCGATCCAAAAGTGGCGGGGTCGAGTTAATTCCGTGAACGAAATAGATACAACGCGCTTCAGTCGTCGTTAGGTGCATGCGCTCAATACAAAGGTGCATTTGTGCGCCTAAAGCAAGCACTTACCAACCATACACGAGCACTAGGCATCGTTTGCCTCTGTATATTGGACTTTGAATTTGGTACTGATAATTTATTTTTGCTCTCGATAAATTTAACAGCTGGAATTAAACCAAAAATAAAATAAAATGAGCGAATCCACTGTTGTTATGGGTGGATGTACATTACAAGTGTTAATATTTTCGTACGATATTCACATTAGTGTCAAATTTTTTTTTTTGTTTACTTAAGTACTACAACTTTGAAAAAAACTTTCACTTGAATGTTTTTTCCGATTTTCCTTGACGTAACCGCCGGTGGATAATATTTTTATATTTTAAAATATTTTTATTTATATATTAAAATATTATTTTTTGCTTTTTTTCTTTTTTTCTCTAAGATTGACAAGAGTCAATGATGACCCTTGCTGACTACAGAACTTTCGCCATTGGTTGCAAAGAACTTGATGAGGCTGTCATGCCTTGCCAGCCATCGGCGAGGCCCTAACGACCCTTGTCGGCTCTCATTGGTTACAGGTGGCCTTAGCAAAAAAAAAAAAAAAAAAAAAAAAAGCAAAAAATTAAAAAAAATTAATGCAAATATTAATAATATCGAAATATTATCTACTTACCACGTTAGTTTTTTACGGTCACATCAGCTTTTTCGGTGAAATGACACTCAAATGAGCATTTTTTTTAAAATTATGACATTCAAGTAAATGAAATAAAATTGACACTAAATTAAACATCTTACAAAAGTTTTGGCCCTTATATTCAACTTATTCTTCTGTTTGCGGTTATGAACGAAATATTAACCATGAAGGTTAAATTAATTGCTGCAGACCTTCCAGGGATAAAAACGTAATTTCGGGGTACAATAAAATTGATATTCCGCACCCGCCTACTCCTCACACAAACAACCCCTCTCTCTCTGTCTCTCGGAGTCGTTCGGCGAGTTTGCAGTCGCAGCAATGGTACTTCTTCTTCTCTTAAGCCTCCTCTTCTTCTCCGACTCGACGCGATTCCGTCGCTCATATGCGCTGCGCGGTTGCCCTAGGGTTTCAGGCTGCTCGCTCGGAATCGAATTCGTTCGTCTTTTCATTTTTTTTTTTTTAACCTTAGTTGTTGCGGCGAGAGGTTTGCGATGATGCCGTGCGTGCGTGTTGTGTCGTGTGTTTCAGTTGTTCTTCTCGTACTTCAAGGACCTGGTGGGCAGAGAAGTGACGGTGGAGCTGAAGAACGATCTGGCCATCAGAGGCACCCTCCACTCCGTCGATCAGTACCTCAACATCAAGCTCGAGAACACTAGGGTTGTTGATCAGGACAAGTACCCTCACATGGTGCGCACCCCGCCTCTCTCCCTTCGATCTCTTTTCTTTCTTTCTAGCTGCTTTTCTAGATTCGTTTTGGCTGTGGCGATAATTGCGGTTTATACGATCTGTCGTAGCCTGATTTGGAGCATCGGGAAGGTTAGGCTTTTTTACTAATGCTGCGGCTGGTATTGCGGTTCTTCGGATTATATCGCTTACGAAAGGAGGACCTCGCGATTATGTTAGGGATAGCTTTGGCTATGAGAGGGAATGTGCGTCGGATTCGCTGGATGGGTCATGTATGGTGTGTATATTTGTCCTGTTGTTTTGAGAGTGAATAGAATGTGCAATATTGGGGGAAAATGAGAATGTGTTCGTATTTTAGTTGTTTGTGTGCTTGTTGAATATAGACTGCAGCGTCTATGGAATCGTATTTAGTATGTTGCCCCCCTAGTAATGAGGAAAATTGTCACTTCAATCCGGAACCCCACTTTGAGGACCTTTTCCTGACAATGACTCTTTGACATGTAACTTGCTGATTGATTTGAATTGGATGTTGGGTGGATACACGCACTGGCTTTTGAGGTACCATACATCTGGTTGATTTATGCAAAGCTAAAAGCTACTGTTACCATGGTACCTTATTTCTATTTGCAAATGTTGGGTCAGTTTTTTCAGATGAGCGATATGGTGCCTTTCTGTCTTAGTTCGACTGTGAGCTAATTTGTTCATTGGAGTCTTGGTCGAGTCAATTAATTTGGATGCTTTAGAATCTGGAGATTAAGTATTTTTTCAAGGGATTTGGGAGGTTTTTGGTTCCATGTGTCAACAGTCCTCACACGTGAAGGGTTAATATAGTTTTTTCTGCCTTTTGTAGCTGTCAGTCAGGAATTGCTTTATCAGAGGATCGGTGGTGAGGTATGTTCAGCTACCTCCTGATGGAGTTGATATTGAATTGCTTCATGATGCCACGAGAAGAGAAGCCCGGGGTGGTTGAAGTTTCTGATGAGATGCGTGGACTGTATTTGTATGGTTGAGGAACCAATTTATATTGGCTGATATTAGAACCTCGACATAGTGGGCTCATTAGCATTTGTGTTGTGACATACTGAAACTTGGCTTTTTTTTGTCACTTGCGGAGTAAACTGTTCTCTGCTTGAGGTGATTGCTAACTTGAAAATTTGAACTAGTCTTATGTCCTATGTTCAGGAAAAAAGGGGGAAAGGAAGTTGTCTATGTCCTAAATGTGCTAAGTGTGCTGCCAAGGCTATAGCAATGGTTGCCGAATGCTCAATTTGATTTCGCTGTTCAGTGGTTTTGATTTTGTTGAAGTATATAGGTGTGATGATATGAGGTCTGCTTGTTATTGGCCTCGTGTCTGTTTAGCCATTTACATCTTGCAAATTGTGATAGATATCTGATCATAAGGATTCACAGATCAACTGGAATGCTTTTAATTGATGTTCCGTGGCAGCTTTATGATGGACCTATGTTGCTGAGAAAATTGGCTAGCCACATTCATCTAGACTTTAGAGAGGCAGCAAAATGGTGAGGGGGAAAGAACTTTCTAGTCATTTTGTACTGAACGTCTTGCCGCATAACTGTAGTTGGATGAGTTATTACTATTAAGTCACTAGTCAAATTACGTTGGCTCTATTGTTTTCTCCTTATTCTGTTTTCACGTTCCCCATATTCTACTTTGCTGGGGAAGTTTCACTAGGCTCTTAATCAGCCTATTATGGTGTACTGACCAGTGGAAAGGGTTGGTCAAACTCCGTTCTTTATGTGGTCCAAGGGAATCAGAGTTTTGGTTGTCCCTTGGACAACACCTGCATTTCCCATTTTCCTACATAATGTAAGAAAAGTCTCGTGTACAAGTAGAACATCCGCAAGACAAACAATACTGGGGATTCAAGGTGAAAGTTTTTGCGTCAGGATCATTCCAGGACATTTTTTCGGACTACATTGGTGAAGGTCCCTATCTGGTTGCCGAACATGATAGTATACATCTACTTCACCTGAAAATCATGTCATGCCTTACAAATTCTTCAGTGATTAATCTTAACGGTGAGTCAATCTAGATCCTTTAAACCTCAATGCTGTGTGGTTGGGCCAACAATAGAGTTTCGTGCACATCAGTGTTCTTTGGGTGCTTATCGACACGGAGCAAGTATTACCACAACCTGCAAATTTATATGCTCACAGATACTCCATGCTAGGAATTTTAGTTGACCCAGGCACTACAAGCTATGTACAAGTGGGCAATGCCCCCACGCAAACTCAAGGAACCCAAAGCTCTTCCATTTATCTCCAGACAGGAAAGGCCAGGCTCTGTTTATTCTAAGCTAAACTACATCCGCAAGAGGAATACATTTCCTAAGCAGCGACCAGTACATCAGATAATAGGCCGGTACTCTGTAGGAACCGTCATGCTTCGTCATTCTCTTCCTTGGATATGTAGACGCAGTAGAAGGTGACCAAGTTCTTCTTCACTTCAAGTGCTTAGTGAACCAGTCCAGCGTGTCCTTATGGGCTTCTTCAGCGGACTTCACCACCGCTTCATCTTCATCTTTATACCTCACAGTCCAACCATGCTCCACCCCAGCAAAAATCTTGACATACCCATCAACCTGCAGAAGGTAACAGACCTCAAGGCCTCAGAGTCTGTCCATTTATGATCCATACAAAGCAATTTCCCAGTTCACGTAAGCGTGCTCCTACTGCTAAACTCTAGTTCGTGAAGGACACTGAGAGTATTCGAGATCAAGGAAGTGATCTCAAAGGTCAAAGCGTTAAAGAAAGTACTTGGAGTGCAAACACATGCATTAACAGCAGGGATGGAGATGTTTACCTCAGGTTTAGTGGACAAGATTTCCTCGAACTGCTTGAGAAGCTCTGGTGGAGACATTTTGTCGTGCTCAGCACCCAACACAGCTATGGGAGCTTTGACCTCTGAAAATAACAGTGTTAGATCACCAATTACATAACTTCTAAGCGGTCATGCGAAGTGTGGCTTATATTCTCTGATAAATGCAGCATCATTATAAATCTGTCACATGAGCTTGTCCATGGGGATAACATGGAGACTCTAGCAGTAAATTCTATCACTGAATGAAGAAAGCTAACACTTACCATACAAATGACGAAGTATTAGCTGTTCTCTTGGTCAATGTAAAGCAAAACATAATGTCAATTTCTCTGCTACATTTTTTAGACCAAAGTCCATAATTACATGCACTTATGTAATATAAACAAGACCTTTTACGAGATAACTGCTGAAGGTTAGTCATTGTAAATATAATGGCAGAAAGTTATTTCGCTATCTCAAGATTCTCCGGCCTTTAGGTAGACCTACTATCTACTTCTCCATAAGCTTCAGTTCCTCAGACAACATGAGTGCTCTCAACCCTAACCTGAACAATTATGTCTGAGATTACCATATGTAAATCAATAGGTAAGATCATGCATGTCAGGCCAATCTGATTTGTTTATCAACAGAGACATCCTTGTTTCATCCAAGAGAGCACCCAAGAACAGAAATGCATGGACTACTTTAGGCTAAATGCCCTGAAAATGTGGATTCTACATCTTTGCTCAGCTTTACCTACCCTTAATATCATCCACAGTGACTCGTGAAGGGTGTAGCAGCACCGCAGCTTGAATGTGATCAGCCTTCCCCAGATCCACAACCACCTTTGCTGATAATCAAACATCAAAGTTAAAGGTTTTATCCAGAATAATTTGAGGACTGTATCAGGAAAAAGCTCGTGGAACAAGGCAACAAGAAGACTCACCACCCCAGCAAAATCCTGCAGCTCCAATGGCAGATACACCTTCACTTCTCAGTGCAGAAACAACTTTTATGGCATCTTCAAATCCTTTATCCTATACAAGAACAGAAGTAATATGAAAAATATACTTCCATAGCAGAACTCTCAGGGTCAGCTCTCTTACAGAAGAAAGAATTTATATGTTGATCGAGAAAAATGAAACCCAAGAAAACCACTAATTTATATGTAGGAAAAACACTATGGAAAAGATAAATGTCTCATAAGGTATAGGGAATCCTTAAACAGATAGAGACTTGAACTGAAAATCGAAGCATACAGTTCCATGAGATTGTCTCCAGACTGCAATAGGTCTCTCAGGATTGTCAGGGACATATGGATCTCCATAAAAGAAGTCTGGAACCACCACATAGAATCCATGAGAGGCCACCTTGTCTGCAAGCTTCCTTGAAATCACAAGCATACAAGGTTAAGCTTTTATAGTGTGCAAAGAATCATTGGCATGTTAAGCACAGCTATATGCACCAAAATAACAATATGTTGTCACTTGCAAAATTTGAAAGCTAATAAATGCAGATTAAAACGCTGTTTTTGATTTAAAAAAAAAATGCCACCACAGCACAGAATTCAGTGATGACGCAGATCTATCAATGAGAAAATTCAGAAAACTGCACATAAGCAATAGGAGGCATCCGTAATAAGCATAAGCTAAAAGCTTTACACAAGAAGGATGACGAAATTATATTGTCAGGACGTACGAACTCAGAAAAGGATCATAACATCTCGTGTAAAAGCATCTCAGATGACGCAATTTCATGAAACACCGGCACCCCCTTTAGATATCATTATCATCTAACATGCAGAGAAATTACCCAGAGAGTTTGGAGATCGGCACCGATTATCTTTGTTTTGAAAAAGCTGGAGGATTTGTTTGCTTAAATTGTGTGAGGATTGATTGAACACAAGCTGCTAGAAGCCGACATCTTTTACTTTAAGAACATTCTGAGAAATGCCATATGGATCAAAAGTTTATGATTAGACCAAATAAGCAAAAACTTGAGGGGAGACAGAGCAGACAACCAGTCAGTTCCCTTCAATCATCAGCAGAAACAAATACAAGAGGAGCTGGGATGTCAACTGATCAGAGTGAAGGAGAAATTAATCACATTCTATTCAATGAGGTCATTAACAATAAATAAATAGCTTCTTCATGCAGACGATTGAGTTGCTTATGATAAAACTTATAAGTAGTGATTAATTCTGTCTGCTTTGCTCGAGCTGGTACACTAAGAATCTGTTAGTGCTAATAAATGGGGGGCAGTTTCTTGCACAAAAACCCAATTCCGATGAAAACATTACATGCAAACCCTTTCTTGAAGGAACTCATCATGTAATAAAAGTAAAAACAGATTTTGAGTCTTAAATTACAACATATAGTTCATTAGCACAATATCCATTTAGGTTCACAAATATTTTGTTAACTCAGTCATCAATAAAGTCGGCCCCAGTCTGACCTCTCTGTCAATTTGTGCCATATCAGTCAACGTGATCCATGAATGCATTCATTCCTTGTCAAAGAGAACTACAATAAATCGAAATAATAACATTTCCCGAGAATCACAGACTATGGAAATGAAATCTAACATGAGCAAAGTTGCTTTCAGTAAACTTAGCCAGACATGTTACACCAAGCGCGCAAAACGGCAACCATGGACAATAACAAACATGGTAGTCAAGACTCAAGACTAAGCTGACCAATTGGAGTTATGGAGAGGGATTATTCTCTAATTCCAGCCAGTGGGATGGGATCGGCATGACAGCTTACCTCAGCTTTGGTGCTTCATAACCTGCAAAAAAGGAAACACGGGTTAAGTTATGTCAGAATCAAGCCAGAGAAATATAACCTCAAACTCCATGAAAAGTGGAACATGCATGAGCTTGACTGGCCAGAGCAGAGAACATTCACAGAGTAGAGTGAGAACAAAGGATGAAATAATCATCCTTTTTTTCCTTGTCTTCTCCACTCACCCACCCATTGCCTAACGACACAAGAAACGTGGGTTTCTGCAACACATGCTTAGCTCAAATTTTCTCGCAACAGATTAACAAACTTTATGCAAAGGCATGACAGCACTGAGTGCCAAAAGAAGTCCCAGATTCTGCTTGAAGCAATCGAGTTCGGAAGAGGAATGCTCTTACTCCCCGCCCGCCCCCCCCAAAAAAAAAGATTTTTACCTAACGATAGAACTGGAACAACCACAAAGACAAAGGCTAATTCGGAAATGGAGAGAAAATTTTGGATAGAGCGAGAAACCATGAAAGGGAATCGTACCGAAAACGTCGGAGACGAGGAGGACGGCGAGCTTGGAATCAGGGGGGCCGGTGATGTAAGCTTTCAAGCCTCCGATCTCCGCGACACATCCGATTCCGACACCCGTGGTGTTCAGCGTCGGAGGGTTCTCACAGCACTGACTCTCTGACATGGCCTTCTTCTTCAATGGAGAAATAGCGTGAAACTTTCACGGGAAGTTGGAAATGGCTGTACTGGTAAAAGGGAGCTCTTGCTGCTTCCGTTCTTGCTGACAGAGAAATCAAGAACAGAGTCGGTCTAGAAGGTCCTGGAGGCTGGCGCTTGTCCACAGACCAATATACTTACGTTACCATTTCAATCAACGGTCGACGATAAATCGGGAGAAATTTGACGGCTGACAACGTGCACAACGAATTTGCAGAGCAACAAACAAGTGACACGTGGAGAATGGAGAGTTTATGGAAATTACACGAAAAATGTCAATGCGATAAACCTGTGAATTGATTTTTTGACTATTTAAAATTTCAAATTGGATTACCCTCGACAAAATCCCAAACTTGTACATACCCTGCATTACTTTTCATCAAATTAGATTAGTACCACAAAAAATTATCAATTGGTACAGCTATGACAAACATATGATCATATTTTAAATTGGTATATTCGTCAATTGTTATATTATTCAACTCAATAATTTAACAGTAAAATTTAGTGAAAATCAATAAGAGTAAATTTGTCATAAATAGGCCAATATAGGGAACATATCAATTTGAGATTTTTAGTGATATTAACCCATTACTAAAATAATAGAATGTTTCTTATTCTTTGATATGATTTCCATAAGGCTTTCATTTATTGCCCAAACTATAAATTCATAATACAAGCAGCATATCAGATCCATTTTGTAATCTCCATTCAACTTTCTCTAATTAAACTATATGCCACTCCACATTATAGGTTAAATTGTCAGTGCCACCCAGTGTTGCCCCTATTGTTAAGGATGAATCTCGCTAAAAATGCAAACTTATTGCTGACCGTGATACCAATAGGCTAAATTTTTTATCATGTTACATGAAATCTTAAATCATATCCATTGTGACATAAATATTTCAAATTTTTTGTCATGGAAATCTTGCTACAAAGTAGTGGATCTAAATTTTGGGGTATTGGTGGCACCAAAAAAGAAAGTTTGAAGTTTAGGATTTTTTATGATGGACAAATAATTTTCTCACACCGATATGAATTTTGGATTTTAGCGACAAAAGGAGTATTTTGGTGTTACAATGAACATAATTAAAGGTTTTTTTTATGTTTTTTTCCCGTCAAGAGTAATAGTACCGAAGAAGGAAAGAATATGCAACTTGGGCAACAAAATGAAAAAAAGAAAGAAAGAGAGGAAAATAACTTGCCATGATCGGAGGAAACTCCCATTCCATCGGACACGATATTCGTTGATTTATTACAAAAGCTCATTCCCTAATCTTTTGGGTGAAACCATGTCTTGAAATAAGGTAATGTCGAAATTCGAATTTATGCATGCGGATCCTTGTGAACAACAATGGAAAGTCGAATCCAGATTCTTCACTTAAAGTTACCATGCAAGACTAAACATTCCGCCCTAATCCCAGTTGAAAATGAAATGCTTTGAATAGATCCGCAAAATTTCCTTTCCTTCTCAAGACTCATTTCCATTCACAAAATGGTACATTTCCTATATATAGAGAGAGAAAGCTACGTTTAGAATTGTCCCTCTTCGAAGCCAATCTCCATCCTCGAGCTTCAAGTCCTTACCCAAGATTTTTACGAGGCTCTTCACCCAATTCAGATGTCTACGGTAACCATAATTTCATTTGCCATTTCTAGTGTGAACTTTATGTGAATAAAGCCGTCTTACTGTAGATGTCGATGTCTGCAGCTCGTTTTCCACGTGAGCATTGGTTGCTGCGACGGATGTCGGCGAAAGCTTCCGAAGATACTAGGCAAGATAGGTAAACATACTTTACTTCATATTTATCGCATTCGAACTGAACTGGCGCCTCGCGCCATTCGAATAAGACTCAGCCTGCTGACTGAGTAATTGCTTGTTATTCCCCTTCATTTTGGGCTTGTTATCTTGATGCTCGTGGATTGCAATGATGATGAAGCTTTCTTTGAATGAGCAGGAGCGGAGCTTGTGGGCATTAACGTGGACGAGCAGCTGGTGGAGGTCAGAGGAGACGTGGATCCGGAGGTAATCCAGAAAGCAATTTACAAACATCTTCAGAAAAGAGCAGTACTTGTTGAGTGATACAAGTTGGGAAGGAAGACGAATGGAATAAGAGTTGATGTGAATGGCATCGGTCGTTCCTGATTAGTTCCCATGATGGATTTGGCATGTGTAATGTTCTCATCTTGTAAGCATGATTTTGTGTAATAAAATTACCTCATCTTGTTATGGATACGAGCTTTTATCATATCAGTATAAATTTTGGGTCATGACAATCTTACCAAAAAGAAGTTGGTAAAATGGTGTTGCATTGAATATGATTTGAGATTTCTTCGTGGCATTTTCCCGTGAAAAAGAGCGCTAACCCATATATTAAAAAACAAAAGTAAAGCAAATGCAAATTGGGCAAGAATATTAGAAAGAAAAGAAAAGGAAGATAACTTCTGTTAGATCGGAGAATACTTCCAACCAATAAATACGTACGGGGTAAAGGTGAAGTCTAGGAAAATCTAAGGGCATTATATGACATCGAATCCTTCCTTGAGAACAAAACTGGAAAGTCAAATCCAGACTTGTTGACTCGTTGGATTGATGAAATCCTATTTAAGTTCCCACGAAGAACCAAACATACTGCAGCAATTTCAATAGAATCGACTGTTATAGGATAAATCAAGGAGTCAATCAACTTTTTATATCTGCAATATTTCCTTTCCCAGTCGAGACTTATTATTGCTAAATGGAATATTCCTCCATATTATATGCGTATATATATTATTTTCATTCTAGATTAACTGCAATTCAGACTTGTCCCTCTTCAAAGCCACCTGCGTTCGAGCTTCACCTTCTTGCCTAAGGGCTACAAGGCATTGCACCCAGTTCCAATGTCTTCGGTAATACTTTCGATCAGTGCTTCTAATGTAAATTTTACATGAGTAATATCATGATATTGTGATTGAACATATTCGATGCAGCCTCTCGTTTTCCTGGTGAGTATCAACTGCTGTCGTGGGTGTAGGCAAAAGATTTGGAAGACACTAGACAAGACCCAAGGTAATGTATTTAACTCCTACCCATATCATATTTGAACCGAACCCATGTGCCCTTTGAATAGGACCGCAGGTCGAAGTTTTGGCCTCCATCTCATAGTGGAACCAATAACCATAATCAATATAGCACTTTCCTATACATATATCGATTCACTTATTGGGTTAACTCTGTAAAGTTGTGCCCTAATTTAGTTATGTAATACTCATAGCTCTCAATAATTTAGTAATTACTCCATAGCTGCTTTCGTTTTGGGTGTTTTTTCTTAATATTAGTGAAGAATTTTAATTGAATGAGCAGGAGTGGAGTACGTGGACATGAACGTAGATGAGCAATTGGTAGAGGTCAGAGGAGACGTGGATCCGAAGGTGATCAAGAAAGCAATTGAGCGAAGTGTTCGAAAGAAAGCATTACTTGTTAATACAAATACAAACGAGAAACGAAGATAAAAAAGAGGATCGAGTTCCTAGAAGAGTAGTAGCGGCCACAGCATAAAAATTTACCACTGGTGATACAATTTTTTATATTTCTTTTAATGCATCGCGGCATGGAATTCGGGCAAAAGAAGCGTGGGCTTTGCATGTTAGAAAGCAATATCCCAAAGTGGTCGATTTAGTAAATTGAAAATATATGTTTTTGCATACCGAGAATTATTCAAATCTGAATGTAGAAATTGTGAAGAGATTTAATGTACTTCTGAACTATGATTTTTGTCCTTTATTTATCGATATAATTTATGAATTTTTCATGGACTTGGATAATGGATTTTTATTTTGGTCGGACATCATGATGGAGTATCCTAAGTCAGGACGTTTTTTTTTCCCTCACAAGTACCGAGGATTCTTTCTCCTTGTAAAGAGGATTGGACCAATAGCAAATCCCATTGAAATTATCTACTTCGATTTTTATTTTTTTCAGTAGGAGAACGATAATGATGTCGTAATATGAAGTCCGCGGATCTACTTTTACCTAATGATAGTTTGGCCGCTTAAGGTCTTATTTGGTTACGTTGATAATGTATAGTAGGCAAACTGTGCAGTGATCTCAAGACAATTTATCTTTTATAGAATTTTCCTTTCAAAAGGTACGTAGACAAATGAATGAAATTGGGAGCTATGATATTACTGCATAGATTTTTGATACTCATATGTCGAAAGTTGAATGGAGGGTTGATCTATCAATGATTGATTCTGGTATTATGATGAGATGGTCTATTTTCTTTTGCACAATATAGATTTCAATATGAAGTTTGAATTTGGAACAAGTTTTCAACAACTCGAGCATTGATTTATGGTAATTGGAATTCTACAGTGCAATGCCCCATGACTGGTTATTCACCTCTCTCAGGAAAACGGGGGAAGATAGCGTTGATTCAACGATGGTAATTCCTTAAAAGAAATTGCTTAGTTGTGGGAAAAGGGCTAACACGGCCTCTCTTTAAGGCGAGTGACATATTTGTCGACGGTGGTCATCCTTTGCTCCGCAACTTACGACGTGGTTAAGTCTTCGGTTGATCTCGTGGGGTGCTGCCCCTCTGGGGTTGCCTGGAAAGCCACGAGTAGCGACGGCTTGGCATTTGAGATGGTGTAACCGAAGAAGGAAGAACATTGTAACCGGAACTCTTGCTCGAAAGGCCCGTGCTGTCACGAAGTTTTCTTTTAGCATTATTCTACTGCTATAAGAACAAACTAAATAGCAGCAAATAAGCAAAGCAAGACTTCCATTCTCAGATGCATGGCCAATTCTGGATTGACAAAGGCGCGGACGCCATGAAACTTCTTGATCCCAATAAGCAGGATGCCCGTCCGAGACATCTACCGTCACCTGGAAAAAGAATATAAGTGATCATTTGTGGCCCCGCTCCATCTTCACCTCCCCTGTAGTAAAAGATCCACACGCAAACTCCATGCAGAAACATCAAACCTTGGCTATTCACAGCTCGTCCCTCAGTTTGCTGGACAACGAGCTCCCGCTTGCCTCGGCAGCACCACACAACCCTTTCGCGATGGCCGCTCCCACAATCGCTCTCAACAATCACCACCAGCTTTGCTTCGCTGCAAAGTATGATTTTTATCAGTGTGTTCTGGGGGACTTGATTCTCTTCCCGCGATAGTTCTCCTCTCTAAACCCGCCTGAATAGTTTTTAAAAAGGAGAGAGGACCTCCACCGCACAGCCCAGAAATATGTGGATGGTTCACGACCACGTCTATCATGGGCACCGAGTTGGTTGCGCCTCGTAGGATAGTGAGATGGTAGAGATGCATGATGAAGCACACCATGAGCGGGTCGAAGAAAAAGAAGAAGAAAGCCCGGTCAAAAGATATGAGAATGAGTGATGAAGAAGAAGAGTTGGCACCGCTGAGGGGGGACTTCGCCATTTGAATGTGGTGCAGTGAGTGAGAACGAGGTTCGCCCGATTGAGATTGTACCACTTTCGTTCGTTTCTTCCTTTAGTTGCCAATTTTCATGCTAAAGCGCGTCTCTTTCGCTTCTCCCACGAAAAATCTGTTGAGAAAGAAGTCATCTTTTTTCACTAGGAAAGACGAGCAACACGAGCTTCCAAATCGAGACGCTAGACGCTACCGTGTGTTCTTGGTGCATATGAGTCGAGCACGGTGGATCACAGTTTTTAAATTTAAACTATCTGGTCCCCGAAGAATCCATCAAAGTAACAGCCTAGATCCATTGAATTCATATGTACCCCATAAAATTATGTGTTTAATTTGATGAAATATTTAGTACTTCCATTGCCAGCGTAAAAAATATCTTTCAACATGGTAATAGTTGGGTGAATTTAAATGTGAGATAATTATATAAATGGTCCATGAACTTTGATCCAATGTACAATATTGTTTCTGAATTTTTAATATATTAATACGTGTCATTAATTTTTGGTAATTATTCAATCTACTCCTTAAATTATATGAAAATATTTAATGCCGCCCTTCCATTAATCCACGAAAGATATTCAACTCAAATGAGGATATAATAATTTATGCCATCAAATAACATGAACAATTATGTTTCCAAAATCGAGCAAATTAAACAAATGGATATGATTATTACATTCCAATCAAGTAAATCTTACTCAGATTGACATATTTAAATGGACAAAACTACAAATGATCTCACTCCACCTGTCGTATACACCCTATGGTATCTTTTCACCTTTGTGAGGTGACTTCGATGTAATGGCATTTTCACTCCGCTTGCTCTAGAACAGTTATTAACGCGTATTCAAGTTGCTATACCGTCAAAAGTAGCTCATCGTGCTTTTTTTTTCCAACGAATTATATAGCCGTGCGATTTAATCGACCGATAAGTTTCTCAAAACATTTCATAGTTACAATCAAAACGACCGAAAAGAAAATAAGAGTTTAATTTGATTAAAATGAAAAAGTGGTGTAAACCAATCCTACAAAAGTGAAATGAGGTATTGATATCATTACCATTTCACTGAAAAGCGTTAATGAAATGTATTTCAAATTATTGATAGATTGATGAGTAGATTGACAAAGGATTTAAATGGTCCTTTGTTGATTTTAGACAGGAAGGTAAATGATTAGAAATTTAAAGGTACCAAGATTGGAGTCAAATATGGTTAGCCATTTAAATTGTGGAAAAAAAAAAGATGAAGATGAATTTGCAAAGAAATTGATTGGGAGTGTTACAGAGAATACGATGTGACTATTTATAATCGACAGTCAAAGGTTACAAGTGATTAGCTTCACTACTCGACGATTACATAAATTCATGATTCGACAGTTCCATCGACTATACTACTTTGACCGTTGTTCCCACACTTTGCCATGGTAAAAATTGGATCTAATTGTCAATCAAGTTGCCAGTTACAACACTTGGGACATATTTTTTGTGTCAACAATTATAGGACTTATTATATAGTTAACTTTAAAAGAGGCCATCTAGCCTCCTTTTCTTTTTCTTTTTTTAATTTTGGGGTTCTTCCTCGAACCACGCAGGAAGAGAACTTTGTTGTGTTTCTGCCTTTTTGCAGTTTCGCCAGTTCTTCATCCTCGTTCACAATGTCGTCTCGAAAGCGAAAGCGAAAGCGATCGGATTTCGCGGACGACGCGTCGATGTCGGGCTCGTCCAGCTACGAGCTCGACGTGTCGTCTCAAAAGCGAAAGCGATCAGATTTCGCGGATGGCACGTCGACGTCCGGCTGGAAGTACGACGTGTTTTTGAGCTTCCGAGGTCCCGACACTCGCGACATGTTCGCGGATTACCTCTATGAAAGCTTGTCTGATGCCGGGTTTAGCGTCTTCAGAGACAATGAAGAGCTTCCTGTGGGGAAGAAAATTGGGCCGGAGCTCGAGCGAGCGATCGACGACTCGAGGATCTACTTGCCGATCTTCTCGAAAAGCTACGCGTCCAGTGCGTGGTGCCTCCGGGAGCTCGCACGCATGGTGAAGTGCCGGAAAGAAAACGCGGAACGAGTAATCGCGCCCATCTTCTACAACGTGAGTCCATCGGACGTCAGGCTCAGGACGGGGTCGTACGGCGAGGCCCTGCTCAAGCACAAGGGGCGTTACGGCGAGGAGACGGTGCGTGAGTGGAGGGAGGCTCTAATAGGGGTCGCAGGTCTCAGCGGATGGGACGCACGAAACGCAAAGTAAGTTAAAAAAGAAAGTTTAATGGCCGTTACACCCTTTATTTTAACTCTCTCTCTCTACCAAACTAATTTATATTTATAGATTGCAATCCAAAATATGCTTAGAATGATTAATTTTGATTGGCAATTTAAAGTTCCATAGCATAGTCGATGGTAATGATATCCAAAGGTTTGGTAATTGCTTTTTATAGCTTCTGCGTATGCTATGCTAGAAATGAGATTTGAGCTAGTCTCAGACTGTAGCTGTTTTGTGCTGTACCTGAGATTCAAAAAGCAGGAGTGTCTATCGTGCCAACACGGTCAGCTTTGCTAATTATCGACCGGACAAATTCACTTGGGAGATGGTTAATTGCAACACCTTTGAATGGTTTATCTTAATTCTTTTCCCTTAAGAATATGTAGAAGCTATGAGAACTTCTTTGTTGGATCACCGTCATGAGTACGCGCGCGCGTGAGTGAGAGAGAGAGAGAGAGAGAGAGAGAGAGAGAGAGAGATGCTGTCAGGGATGCTCTAGATTCCTAGATAAGCTCGTATATTGCTGATATAGTTGCTCCTCTTTTCTTCTGAGACGATGATATATTATGCATGACAGGCTTGGGAAACTTACTAAAGATCTTGTTCGAGAGCTTTCTATTAAGCTGAAGAAGAGCCAAAAGGTTCTTCCCGATCATTTAGTTGGAATTGATGATCGAGTCAAATACGTGGTGCAGTTGTTGGACCGTGGCTCACTGGACGTACGATTTCTCACGGTGCACGGGATGGGAGGAATCGGCAAGACAACTCTTGCCAAGGTGGTTTTCAACGAGATAGCTCCTCTGTTTGATGCTTGCAGCTTCCTTTCAGACATCGAAGAAAGATCACTAAACGATGGCATCATAAGTTTGCAGCGCCAGCTGTTATCCGATATCCTGAAGAGGTCCCCAGATATCGATGATGTTGACGATGGTATCAACTTGCTACGAGAAAAATTTCGCAACAAGAGGGTCCTCATTGTTCTTGACAATATAGAATCATCAGGGCTGCTCAGGAAACTGAAGGGGAACAGTGACTGGCTTGGCCCAGGAAGCAGGGTTATTGTCACAACTAGGAATGTGGGTCTGCTGGCATTTCTTCCTAAAGAGAATTTTGCTTATGAGATGACCGAGATGAATCCTTGGCATGCTCTTCAACTTTTCAGTAAGCATGCCTTCGGAGAAACCCTACCCCCAAATGATCTCGAAACTCTTTCCAGTGAAATAGTGGCCACAACTGGAGGAATTCCTCTGGCTCTTGAAGCTTCAGGTTCTTTCCTCCGTGGCCAAAGCCGCAACGTATGGGGAGAAACGTTGGAGCGTTTAAGGAAAGTACCTGAAGCTTCACTTTCTTTCCTCAATGTCGAAGAGCCGTTAAGGATTAGTTATGACGCATTAGAATCTTCGCAGAAGCAAATTTTCTTAGACATTGCATGCTTTTTAATCGGCGAACAGAGAGCATTGGCAACATATATGTGGGAAGATTGTGATTTATTCCCTGAAAGCGGACTTGCTACTCTCATGGATAGGTCTCTGTTGAAGATAGATCAGAATATTCTTCAGATGCATGACATGATCAGAGATCTTGGAAGGGGAATTGTTCTAGAGGAATTTCGTCAGAATCCAGGAAGTCAATGCAGGTATTGGAGACATGAGGAATGCCTTAGCGTACTGCGTCATCAGGTAAAGTTATTAATATAATGAAATTGCAATTTCCTTTGTAAAAAAGATGATAGAATTCTGGTCATAGGAGGAGTTTACTGCTCCCTGTATGCACAAGTTTCTCTGTTTGATAACAAAATTCACTGATGCGTGCTATCTTTGCAAGGTTGATGACCAGAGAAAGAGCAATGCAGAATCACTTAGGCTAGAATTTTCTGAGGTACAGACGTTCACAAGTCAAGAATTTAAAAGCCTATCAAACGTAAGGTTTCTTAAACTTGGCCGGGTAAACTTAGATGGAGATTTTGATGGCCTTCTCCCAAAATTGAGATGGTTATCTTGGAGTAACATTCCTGTGCACTTTAGAACGACCAATTTCTTTCCAAGAAATCTAGTCGTTCTCAAGATTTCTGGCAGTGAACTTGGAGATGATTGGCCCGGATGGCACCAATTCATGGTACAAAGAGTTACAAATGCATTTATTTCTATATTTATTGTTTAATCAAACAAGCCTGCAATTGCTTATTCCTCCGTCTGATATTCTGTTCATCAACAGAAATCAAGGAAGTTGAGATCTCTGGAAATTGAAGAATGCAGCTGCACTAGATTGCCCGATGTCTCTGCCCTCACAAACTTGGAACGTTTGACTTTTGAAGGATGCCAAAGATTAAGTGAAATTGGCACCATCGGTAAACTAAAGTCTTTGTTAAGCTTAAGGATTACAAATGCTAGAATTATCAAACTTCCACCCTCGATTGGAAAGCTAAATGATCTTCAAAGCTTATGTTTATCCAGATGTTTTGAGGTAAGAAATCTTCCAGACTCAATTGGAAGCTTGGAATCACTCCTTAACTTGGATTTGTCTTATACAAAAATAACAGAATTACCTGACTCAATTCGAAACATGAGGAAGTTGAGAGTGATAAGGATAGATCACAGTGATATAAGGAGGATCCCGGGGTCTATAGGCATGCTGGAGAGCCTTGAAGAATTTCATGCAGGAAACTGTGTGAATTTAGAGGGAGATATTCCCAGTGAAATTGGGAGTCTATCCTTTCTGAAAATCCTGAACTTATCTCACACTGGCCTTCAATATGTGCCAGCAACAATCAGCCAGCTTCCTCATCTCCAGGAACTTCACTTGGAAGGTTGCCATGAGCTTAAACGAATCCCAAAGCTTCCCCCCAGTTTGATTAACCTGTATGTCGAGTCTCGCTCACTGAAGACAGTCCCAAACCTCTCAAACCTGACCAATTTAGTCAATCTAATTGTATCTGACTCCATTGAGGAATCTCTCTCCAACCTAAGGGATGCCGATTTTACCCAAACTCCAAACCTAAAGTGGGTTGGGAGGATGTCTAGACTGGCGACACTGAAATTGGTACATAAAAGCATCATTGCACCACCAACCAAGTTTCCTGGCCTAGAGCAACTAGTTCTGTCATGTTTTGACCTGCAATCCCTCATGCAGCTGCTTCCTTCAACACTGTCCATGTTGAAGCTTGTAAACTTCAATTCATTGGCAGAATTCTCGTGCCATTCTGACTTGAAAATTTTGTCAAGTCTAGAGCTGTGCAAATCATGGCTGAAAGAAATTCCACTCGATCGGTTTGGACAACTGGAGAATCTGTGGGAACTGACCGTGTCGAACTGCACACCGCTTATGCAGTTATCCTGTCTGTCAGGCTTGAAGAAGCTCAGAGCGTTGCACTTGTTGAACTGCCCGAAGCTAGTTGAGATCCAAGGTCTCATCAAACTGGAATCGCTGGAAAGCATAAGAATTGTAGGGTGCAGTTCCCTAGAGAAGTTGCCTGATCTCTTGATGTTGAAGAAGTTGAGGACCATGGAATTCAGATTCTGCAGATCATTAGTGAGTTTGCCTTGTCTATCTGAGGTAGCTTTCGAAGATAGTTGTTATCTAGTAGTTGAGAGATGCGATAAGCTATCCAACTACCATGGACCTTGCCAGCTTTACAAAAACAAAAGGCAATGTCCAAACCCTGTCTTGTGCGGTTATCCCGTATGGCAGGCTTGAAGTTCAGAGAGTTGCACTTGTTGAACTGCCCTAAGCTAGTTGAGAGCCAAGGTCTCATCAAACTGGAATCGCTGGAAAGCATAAGAATTGTAGGGTGCAGTTCCCTAGTGAAGTTGCCTAATCTCTTGATAAGAAGTTGAGGACCATGGAATTCATATTCTGCAGATCATTAGTGTGTTTGTTTTCTCTATCTCAGGTAGCTTTTGAAGATTGTTATCTAGTAGTTGACAGATGCGATAAAGCTACAGATGGTCTGTTCTATCGCATCCTTCGCTCGAATATCCATGGCAATGTCCAAACCCCCGTTCACACGCCCATGAGCCGGAGGATTGAGAACACTCTCCTTGTCCTGTTTTCTTTCTTCTCAGCTTTCCAGTCTGTATACCCTGGATTTACAGGGTAAGTTCACGTCTTCGCCTTCCTCTGAATTAACACTGGATTTGATCTGGTTTCTTCTTTTAGATAACTAATAACTTAATATTGGAAGCTATAACCCAATTATTAATGCGTTGACGATTTGCAGTGGAGTGTGGCCATGGCCGAGACTTTGCCATTTTCAGTTTTTTTTTTTTTTTGTGACCAGGAAATGCCAGTTTTTTGTTTTTTTTATACACTCCCATGTTAGAATCTCTCTTTCACTTCTACGTTCTACCAGAAAAGAAAACAAAATAAATAAATAAAAATCATCTGTGTCAGGAAAAAAAATAAATGTCCGGTTATCTATCAAAACACGTTGATGGAAGGTGCGTACATAAAATTGGATCGGGGCAATGAATATGGGCTTATCATTTGTCGTCCCGTTGTCCTGTCTCCTGTCCAGTAGACGGGACGGCTAAAGCCTCAAATCGGATGATTTTTTTAAGAAAGAATAAAAAAACACTAAACAAATTAGATTATACTCATTGTAATAATTAATATATTAATTTTTTATATAGTTAAAATTTTCAAATAATCATATCACTAATATCTAAAAGAAAATTCGTATCATAAATACGACAAACTTGTCATAGTGAACGTATAAATTTGGACCTCGAAATTGTTTGAGATTGTTTGTCCCTTCTTTCTGAACCCAAGTAAAACCTCACTTCAACCTCTCTCTCTCTCTCTCTCTCTCTCTCTCAATCACTTCGATTCGAGGAATCGATTGAACGACAATGGAGGCAAATGCAGTTCTGCTTACACGTGCGCCTCGTCTACCATCTCTTCCCCCAGTCTCGAGCTTTCCCATCTGGCGATTCAGCCCCAAGCACTCCTCCATTGGTCTGTTCTATCGCATCCTTCGCTCGAACATCGAGCCCCAAGGTTTAGTGCTGATAAAACGTTCCCTCATTCTGAAGTTTCTTCCATGTGAATTTTGATGGGCAGTTTTGAGGAAGTGCTTGACGAGCAAAGGCGAGACTCTTACTGATGGGCTGTCCAAAGAGTACTCTGACAATGTGCGTGTGTCATGGAGTTTTGATTTTTGAGTCTTTGTCGAGATAATTTTTGCTGGTTTTGCCGTCTACTTGATGAGTAAATGATGTCTCCAAAGTGATGATTGGGAAACTGTCGAGCTAATTTGATATCTTGTTGCAAAGACAATTGAGGATTTTCTATAAAAGGCTAGCTAACTTGTATCGTACTTAGGGTTCCGGAACCGTGGCCTTGAAATCATTTAAAATGAGATAGTTGGCGTAAGTGTAGGATTGACCGTTGGAGTTTGCTTGTACTTTCTATTTCCTTGTAATTCCCAGGTTGTGCTCTTCTTTCTTCTCAACATTCCAGTTAGCATACTCTGGATTCACAGAGGAAGCTCAGGTGTGTAAAGACATACATATGCATCAGCAGTCTCCTAACCCTCTCTTTGGTCTTCACATTGCTCTGAACTAATACGGGAAGCTCGTTCCATCGTAACTTAATTCGGTTTCTTCTTTCCATAACTAATGACTCAATTAACTTGCATAAAAGCAATTCAAAAGGAATAATTCGGTGACCTATAATGCCTTCTCACCTAGGTTCCTTTTTCTCCAAGAAGTAAAGAACACTTCATATTGCTGGTTGTCCGTCAATGCCACCAACCAAGTCTAACAATGTTGGGTACAGTGCGACTTCTCTGCAAAATTGAGTATTAACCGCCATTGATTTTCTTGACCTCGCTTGTAAGTGGAACTGACAAATTTAACATTGGTGTCTCTGATGGTTGGACACAAATCTGATGACTAAACGGACATAGCTTGTTATCTATCTAATAAAAAGTAATATGTAAAATTGCAAAATTGCAAACGTAATATGTAATTGCGACGGTTAGGGGATTCCAATCCCGAGATCAATTGGAACTTTTGATAACGGGTTTTATTAAACCAAGCAAAATAGAGGACCAGGAGATGGCATTTCTTTGAGCCCTCCACTTTGGATGATCGTTCTTTTCCGTTTGGTTTTTAATAATAAAATCACTCTTTTCTTTAAAATCCAGAATTTTTCAAATTCCATCTGTGGGAATTGTTTTTTCCTCCTTTCTGAACCGACTAGACCTCACTTAACTCCACTCCCCCTTCCCCTCTCTCTCACTTTTGATTCGCGGAATCGATTGGACGGCAATGGACACAAATGCGGTTCTGCTTACATGTACGCCTCCACGACCTTTTCCCTCACTGCCGAGCCTCGCATCTCGCGATTTAGCCCCAAGCACCCCTCCTCCCTAGGTTAGTTCTATCTATCGCGTCCTTCGCCCGACCTCAGGCAAGCCCTCCGGCAGCCATATCTGACCGCCGAAGCTTGACCAGTGGCCAGATCTAGCCGCCGGAGCTTGACCAGCGGCCAGATCTGGCCGCCGGAGGGTGGCCGGCGGTCGTCTGCTCCGACGGCCACATGGGGAAGATGCATTCTGAAAATGCAAGTTGCAAATGCACTTCTGGAGATGCATTGAGCTAAGGGACTTTAAGGATACTTGGAGATGCAATTGCATCTTCCCAAAGTCCCCCTAAAACTGAACCAAACAAGTTTGCATTTTCCCAAGGGGCTTTGGGGGCTGAAAGCCCCTTGGGAATGCTGAACCAAACTGATTCGCAGAATCGATTGGACGGCAATGGACGCAAATGCGGTTCTGCTTACATGTACGCCTCGTCCACGACCTTTTCCCTCACTGCCGAGCCTTCGCATCTCGCGATTCAGCCCCAAGCACCCCTCCTCCCTAGGTTAGTTCTATCTATCGCGTCCTTCGCTCAAGTAATATCCCCAGCTCCCCAAGGTTCGGCGCTCATGAAACTTTCACCCATTTTTCCGTAGTTTTTTTCGGTTCTGAATTTTGATGGGCAGATTTGAGGAAGTGCTTGACGAGCAAAGACGAGACTCTCATTGATGGGCTTCCCAAGGAGTACTATGACGACATGCGTGTCGCCATCTTGTCTTCTGAATCCCTCCATCGTAGATTGCCCTGGATTTTTCGTTGTTGTGCGTCTGTTGTCTACTTGAAATCTGGCTTGAGAAGATTATGTATCCACAGAGGGATGATTGGGAAACTGTTGAGCTAATCTAAAGTCTCGTTGCAAAGATAAATTGAGTATTTTCTGTTAAACGGCTTGCTAACTTGTATTGTGCTTGACATTTGGAATCGTGGCCTCATAATCATTTTGACATGAAATCGTTGGCATATATGAAGGATTGCTCCTCAGAATTAAATTCTCTGTTCTTCTCTTATGGAATTCATAGAAAGGTGCGATCTTTCTCTCTAAAAATGACGGAACATAATCTTGAAAACCATAAAACATGGAACTTGTGACAGGAAGTTCTTTAGGGTCAAACACCTTTTGAATTATGGACGGGTAGGAAACCAAGCTTGAATCACTTTCGAGTTTGGGGTTGTCCTGCAGAGGTGAAAATTTATGATCCTTCTCAAAAGAAGACCGAACCCAGGACTACTAGATGTTATTTTATTGGATACCCTCACCATTCTAAAGGGTATAGGTTCTATTGTCCTACTCGGGGCACTAGAATTGTTGAGTCTCAAACTGCTAAATTCCGGAGTTCGATGTTCTTTGAAGAGAATTCTTCTCAATCTTTTGAAAGGGAAGAACCAAACAAAACGGTTTTCATTCCATTGCCCATCTTGAATGATGATTCCATGCGAGAGTCTTGTAGAGTGGAAACGCAGCAAGAAGTAGATACTGGAGATATGGCTACAAATGAAATTCCCCAGACGAATGATCTGGCTCCAGAAATGCCTGTGCGGAGATCACAACAACAAAGAAAACCGGCACTTCAAGATGATTATCATGTCTATCTTGGAGAAGCTTATTTTAACATTAGACATATAGTTGATCCGATGACCTTCAAAGAAGCTTTTGATAGTGATCGGGCAGATGAATGGTTAAGAGCGATGAATGACGAGATGATTTCTATGTCAAATAATCAAGTATGGGAACTTGTTGATTTACCTGATGGGCATAAACCGATGGGTTGCAAATGGGTATTCAAAATCAAGAAAGATAATAAAGGCAACATAGAGAGATTCAAGGCGAGGTTAGTCGCAAAGGGGTTCACGCAGAGAGAGGGCATTGATTATACTGAAACTTTTTCTCCGGTGTCCACTAAAGATTCATTTCGGATAATTATGACATTGGTGGCTCATTTCAACTTAGAGCTTCACCAAATGGATGTCAAGACAGCTTTCCTAAATGGAGACCTGGATGAAGAAGTATATATGCAGCAACCTGAAGGGTTTAAAGAAACTGGAAAGGAGCATATGGTGTGCAAGCTTCGGAGGTCTATTTATGGTCTCAAACAAGCATCACGTCAGTGGTACTTGAAATTTGACAAAGTTGTGAGATCATATGGTTTTGAAGAAAACAAGTTTGATCAATGCATCTACATGAAAGTAAGTGGGAGTAAATATATTTTCTTAGTACTTTATGTAGATGACATTTTGCTTGCTAGTAGAGATATTGATCTATTGAATGACACAAAAAGTTTTCGTCTCGCAAAGTTTGATATGAAAGATCTTGGGGAAGCCTCTTTTGTTTTAGGCATTGAAATTCATCGTGACAGATCTAAGAAGGTTCTGGGATTATCTCAGAAAAGTTATATATACCGTGTTCTGAAGAGGTTTAATATGCAAACCTGCAAGGTTGGTGAAGCTCCTGTTGTAAAAGGAGATAAATTGAGCATAGAACAATGCCCCAAGAATGATGTTGAAAAAGAAGCAATGAAGAATGTTCCATATGCTAGTGCAGTTGGCAGTCTTATGTATGCACAAGTATGCACTAGACCTGATATTGCTTTTGCTGTGAATGCTCTTGGGAGATATTTGTCGAATCCAGGTCATGAACATTGGGTTGCAGCTAAGAAAGTGATGAGATATCTGCAACGAACAAAAGATTTCATGCTTGTGTATAGCAAAGTAGATGACCTCAAGGTGATTGGATATTCGAGACGCGATTTTGCTGGTTGTTCGGATGACAGAAAATCAACTTACGGATATATTTTTATGATGGCTGGAGGTGCTATTTCTTGGAAGAGCACAAAGCAAACCTTGGTTACAAACTCTACAATGTATGCTGAGTTTGTAGCATGTTACGGAGCTTCAACTCAAGCTGTTTGGCTTAGAAATTTGATCTCTAAATTGCGGGTTGTAGACTCTATTGCTAAACCTATGGTGATCTATTGTGACAATACTGCAACTGTGTTTTATTCCAAGAATGACAAGATCAGCAATGCGTCCAAACACATGGAGATCAAATATTATACTGTTAAGGACTTAGTCAAAAATAGGAGACATTGTGATCAAGAATATTAGAACTGAGTCCATGTTGGTCGATCATCTAACAAAAGGTTTACGACCAATTTTGTTTAAAGAACATGTAAAGAATATGAGTGTTTTAGAGTCTTCTGATCTCTTTTGTTAGTGGGAGCTATATAGTTTGTATTTCTAGATATTATAGTTATATACAAACTAATAATGCTTTTATAATGTCTATTAAAGCATTTATTTTTGATGATCATTATTATTGATTTTACTATTATCCTTTCTCCTGTCGACTGAGAAATGGAAATATGAAACAGTATCTTTAAACAAAGTTTTGTTTAAAGACGACTGGATGTCACTGATTATGAGATCTCATGTTGGATTGTGACATAGTTGTGCAATTTCATATTGTTTAGAAATCGCACTGAGGCAATTTCATGTTGTTTAGAAATTGCGCTAATGCAGTTTCATGTTGTTGAGAAATTGCATTGAGGACCGATAAGAAATAGTGTATATTTTGATCACATGTTGGCACTATTTCTTACTACACTACTAGGCCCATGATCCATGAAAATATAATGTTTATTATATGTGATTATGGAAGGTCATGTGTTACGGTATTTTCTTAACACGTTGATCGCCATAGTCCTATAATGAGGTTATATAGGATTGGATTGGTTTTGAGATGCCATTATTGGAATATTATTTTTCAAAATTGTGGCAACATAAAATAAATTTTCAGTTATTAACCCGAGAGTGTCGTTTTCAAAATAAAATCGTTTTCAAAGATAAAACAAATTAATTAATGTAGCCCAAGTGGGAGAATGTTGGAAATTTTCCGATAATGGGCTTACATTAATTAATTAATTTTCTATTTTATATAATCGGGTTAATGGATATTCCAATATATTTTAAACCCTAAAGTGATCTTATTGAGTTGGGTTTTGGCATCTATTAATTACGGGCCTAGTTGAGCAGCAAAGTGTAGGCAATTGTGTTTAACTGAAGCCCGTAATGGGAAGGACCCGGTTGACACGTTATTGATTAGGGTTTGCTAGGTCCACTCTCTAGCCTATAAAAGGGTAGGTTATACCTATCAGTCGCTTAATCCCATTAAAGCTGCTAAACCGAAATAGGTCATAAAGAGGAAGAACTAGCATACCGACAGATCACCGATCATATCAGGTTGATCAGTTTCCAGTAAAGTGAGGCCATGGCTCAAACAAGTATGTGTTTAATTCCGCTGTACATGATTCGAATTCATTCTTAATTTAATGATTGTTCATATTAAGAATTATTACAAGAGATGCATGATGAAGCACACCATGAGCGGGTCGAAGAAAAAGAAGAAGAAAGCCCGGTCAAAAGATATGAGAATGAGTGATGAAGAAGAAGAGTTGGCACCGCTGAGGGGGGACTTCACCATTTGAATGTGGTGCAGTGAGTGAGAACGAGGTTCGCCCGACTGCCATTTTGCCATTTTCGTTCGTTTCTTTCTTTTGTTGCCGATTTTCATGCTAGAGCGCTTTTCTTTCGCTTCTCCCACAAAAAATCTGTTGAGAAAGAAGTCAAACTTTTTTCATTAGGAAAGACGCTACCGTGTGTTCTTGGTACATATGAGTCGATTCCGGTGTATCGCAGTTTTTAAACTATGTGGGTCCCCGAAGAATCCATCAAAATAAGAGCCTAGATACATTTAATTAACATGTACCCGATGAAATCAATATCGTCTCGTCATAAAATCATGTGTTGAATTTGGTGAAATATTTAGTACTTTTATTGCCGGCGTAAAAAAATATCTTTCAACATGGTAATAGATGGGTGATTTAAATGTGAAATAATTATATAAATAGTTCATGAACTTTGATCTAATGTATAATGTCATATTTAAATTTTTAATATATTAATATATGTCATGAATTTTTGGTAATTATTCAATCTACTTCTTAGTCTAAATGAAAATATTCAATGCCGCTCTTTCATTAAACCACGTAAGATATTAAACTCAAATGAGGATATAATAATTCACACCATCAAATAACATGGATAATTATTTTTCCAAAATTGAGCAAATTAAACAAATGGACATGATTATTACGTTCCAATCTTAATTGAATATTTTTAAAAATCCACAATTTTGAATTTTCCCTTTTTCGTCATGCTAGTATATTGCACATTTCTTTTAAACCATGTGAATTAAGTTGATTCAAATCGTTGATCAAGTAAATCTTACTCAGATTCACATATTTAAATGTACAAAACTACAAATGATCTCACTCCACCTATTGTATACACCTATAGCATCTTGTCACCGTTGTTAGGTGACTTCGATGTTATGGCATTTTTACTCCACTTGCTCTAGAACAGTTATTAACACGTATTCAAGTTGCTATACCGTAAAAAGTAGTTCATCGTACCTTTTTCCCCAACGAATTATATAGCCGTGCGATTTTATCGACCGGTAAGTTTCTCCAAGCATTTTTAATTACAATCAAAACCACCGAAAAGGAAATAAGAGTTATGATGATAATTTAATTAGAATGAAAAAGTGGCGTAAACCAATCCTACAGAAGTGAAATAAGGTATTAAATTCATTACCATTTCACTGAAAAGCGTTGATGAAATGTATTTCAAAGTATTGATAGATTGATAAGTGGATCGACAAAGGATTTAAATTGTCCTTTGTTGATTTTAGACAATAAGGTAAAAGATTAGAGCCATTTAAATTGTGGAATAATAAAATTGAAGATAAATTTGCAAAGAAATTGATTGGGAGTTTTACAAAGAATACAATGTGACTATTTATAATTGACAATCAAAGGTTATAGGCAATTAGCTTCACTACTTGATGATTACATAAATCCACAATTTGACAGTTCCATTGACTAAACTACTTTGACCGTTGTTCCCACACTTTGCCGTGGTAAGAATTGGATCTTATTGTCAATCAAGTTGCCAATTACAATACTTGGGACATATTTTTTGTGTCAACAATTATTGGACTTATTATATACTTATATTAAAAGAGGCCATCCGGCCACTCGACTATGTTGAAATCAAAGGGCTGTTGCATTCTGCATGCCTATTGATTTCAACGTTGCCGTCTTTATCAAATCATCGAAATTGAAGTAGCCGTTATGCTCTGCGTGCCTGTTGATTGATTTTAGCATAGCCATAACTATCTTTATCTAATCATTGAGATTGAAGTGGCCATTGTGCTTCGCATGCCTATTGATTGATTGCAACGTAGTTGTAGTTGTTGAATTTTGACGTCGGATATTGATCGAGCAAATCGGATAAAATTAGTTGAAAGGAAGGAAAGGAAATCGGATACCGAATTTACGTGGTTCGGTCCGAATATCGGAACCTACGTCCACGGGGAGAGCAGCACGGAATTCCACTATAGAATCAAGCGATACAATGGAGATTACACTCACTCGAGTATTCAAACACTCACACAGTGTTTCTCAGCCCTCAATTATATCTAATAATTCACACAGTGTTTAGCCCCTCACAATTCCTAGTGAAATTCTCACTCAATGAATTAAATAAATTCTATTAACAAGAATTTAACTGGGTGTAATTACAACAAGAAAATCTCCCTTCTGCCAAGAGCTCCCATGCGTTTGCCGAGAGCTCCCATGCGTTTAATCTCGCGCTCTTCTTGCTCTCACTTTTTTTGGAGCTCTCTCCACACGGCCTCCTTTCTTTGGCCTCGGACGTCCTCCTTCTATAGGAGCATGAGAAGAGAAAGGAACAAATGTGAACTCCTCAATTTGTCAAAGGCTGCCACCTTCTGAAGCCACTCACCAATTTCCATGAAGCACTCATGCATGCACATGGCCATGTGCATGCATTTAATGAGCGGAGAAGAAGTGCACATTTCTTTGACCATTGTTCCTGTAGCTACTCTTTTCCTTTTTTTTTGTTTTTATGATTGTTGTCAAAAGATGGGCAATATTTTATTGCCCATCTTTCTTAATGCATATTGCCCATCTTTCTTTCTTAATGCACGTTCACTTCCTTTGGCAGAAGACAAGAAGTAAACATTAATTTAATGCTTCTTCCATCATTTCCAAAGTCCAACCTGCAGCAACCTTTTGGACTTTCCCCTTTCAGACTACACGCTTCCTTCCATCTGCACGCATTCTTTAATTGCTTTGCATCAGACACGCATGGAGGAGGCAACAAGATCCCATACAATTAATTCTTGATTTGTACGTGATCGAGTTCACATATTCTCGTCAGTTTGATTTTATTTATCGGAATTTAAATTCGAAAAATAATTTTAACAGTAATTGTCTCTATCTAATCATGGAGTTTGAAGTAGCCGTTGTGCTCCAGTTGCCTATGGATTTCAAAGTAGCTATCTTTATCTGATGATCAAGATTAAAGTAGCCGTTGTGCTCCGTGTTCCTATCGACGTCATTGTAGCCGTTGCGCTCCGCGGGGAACGAAATGTCGAGGAAGGGCACCGAAAGTGACCGCTCATTGGGCTCTATAAATACGCGCGAAGAAGTGCGCGTACAATAAACTCACTTCTCTTCGATTTCAACCTATTTCCTTTTCTTTTTTCTTTTTTAATTTTGGGGTTCTTCCTCGAACCACGCAGGAAGAGAACTTTGTTGTGTTTCTGCCTTTTTGCAGTTTCGCCAGTTCTTCATCCTCGTTCACAATGTCGTCTCGAAAGCGAAAGCGAAAGCGATCGGATTTCGCGGACGGCGCGTCAACGTCGGGCTCGTCCAGCTACGAGTTCGACGAGTCGTCTCAAAAGCGAAAGCGATCAGATTTCGTGGACGGCGCGTCGACGTCCGGCTGCAGGTACGACGTGTTCTTGAGCTTCCGAGGTCTCGACATTCGCCGCACGTTCGCGGATATCGTCTACGAAAGCTTAGTCGGCGCCGGAATTAGCGTCTTCAGAGACAGTGAAGAGCTCCCCGTAGGCAGGAAAATTGGGCCGGAGCTCGAGCGCGCAATCGACAACTCAAGGATCTACGTGCCGATCTTCTCGGAAGGCTACGCGGGCAGCGCGTGGTGCCTCCAGGAGCTCGAGCGCATGGTGAAGTGTAAGAAAGAAAACGCGGAACGAGAAATCGTGCCCATTTTCTACTATGTGAAACCATCGGATGTCAGGCTCAGGACGGGGTCGTACGGCGAGGCCCTGCTCAAGCACGAGGATCTACGTGCCGATCTTCTCGGAAGGCTACGCGGGCAGCTCGTGGTGCCTCCAGGAGCTCGAGCGCATGGTGAAGTGTAAGAAAGAAAACGCGGAACGAGAAATCGTGCCCATTTTCTACTATGTGAAACCATCGGATGTCAGGCTCAGGACGGGGTCGTACGGCGAGGCCCTGCTCAAGCACGAGGGGCGTTACGGCAAGGAGACGGTGCGGGAGTGGAGGAAGGCTCTAATGGAAGTCGCAGATTTCAAAGGATGGGACGCAGGAAACGAAATGTAAGTAAAAGAAGAACTTTAGTGGCCATTACGCCCTTTTTTTAAACTCTCTCTCTCTACGAAATTAATTTATATACGTAGATTGCAATCCGAAATATGCTTAGAAGGGCTGATTTTGATTGGCAATCTGAGGTTCCATGGCATGGTCCATGGGTATGATATCCAAAGGTTTGGTAAAGACATTTTAAAGCTTCTGCGTATGCTATGCTAGAAATGAATTTGAGCTAGTCTCAGACTGTTGCTATTTTGTGCTATATCTGAGATTCAAAAAGCAGAGTGTCTATCGTGCCAACAAGGTCCGCTTTA
This sequence comes from Corymbia maculata, assembly GCA_014182735.1. Classification (NCBI taxonomy): domain Eukaryota; kingdom Viridiplantae; phylum Streptophyta; class Magnoliopsida; order Myrtales; family Myrtaceae; genus Corymbia; species Corymbia maculata. The sequence goes on along the minus strand of CM024692.1, from coordinate 27,766,837 downwards.
CTAATTATCGACCGGACAAATTCACTTGGGAGATTGCAACACCTTCAATTGAATGGTTTATCTTAATTCTTTTCCCTTAAGAATATGTAGAAGCTATGGGAACTTTGTTGGATCACCGTCATGAGAGAGAGAGAGAGAGAGAGAGAGAGAGAGAGAGAGAGAGAGAGAGTGTCAGGGATGCTCTATATTCCTAGATATGCTCGTATATTGCTGATATAGTTGCTCCTCTTTTCTTCTGAGACGATGATTTATTATGCATGACAGGCTTGGGAAACTTACTAAAGATCTTGTTCGAGAGCTTTCTATTAAGCTGAAGAAGAGACAAAAGGTTCTTCCCGATCATTTAGTTGGAATTGATGATCGAGTCAAATACATGATGCAGTTGTTGGACTGTGGCTCACTGGACGTGCGATTTCTCACGGTGCACGGGATGGGAGGAATCGGCAAGACAACTCTTGCCAAGGCGGTTTTCAACGAGATAGCTCCTCTGTTTGATGGTTGCAGCTTCCTTTCAGACATCCGAGAAAGATCACTAAACGGTGGCATCATAAGTTTGCAGCGCCAGTTGTTATCCGATATCCTGAAAAGGTCCATAGATGTCAATGATGTCGACGATGGTATCAACATGATGCGAGAAAAATTTCGCAACAAGAGGGTCCTTATTATTCTTGACGATATGGAAGAGCTAGAGCAGCTCATGAAACTGAAGGGGAACTGTGACCGGCTAGGCCCAGGAAGCAGGGTTATTGTCACAACTAGGAATGTGAGTCTGCTGGCATTTCTTCCTAAAGAGAATTTTGATTATGAGATGACGGAGATGAATCCTTGGCATGCTCTTCAACTTTTCAGTAAGCATGCCTTCGGAGAAACCCTAGCCCCAAATGATCTCGAAACTCTTTCCAGAGAAATAGTGGCCACAACTGGAGGAATTCCTTTGGCTCTTGAAGCTTCAGGTTCTTTCCTCCATGGCAAAAGCCGCGAGGTATGGGTAGAAACATTGGAGCGTTTAAGGAAAGTACCTGATAAGAGAGTCCAGGAGACGTTAAGGATAAGTTATGAGGCATTAACCTTTGGGGAGAAGCAAATTTTCTTAGACATTGCATGCTTTTCTAACGGCTTAGAGAGCACCTCCACAATACATGCGTGGAAAGGTTGTGGTTATTCCCCTGAAAGCGGACTTGCTACTCTCACGGAAATGTCTCTGTTGAAGATAGACCATCAGAATATTCTTCGGATGCATGACCTGATCAGAGATTTTGGAAGGGAAATTGTTCGAGCAGAAGATCCTCTGAATCCACGAAGTCGAAGCAGGTTGTGGGAACCTGAGGAATGCCTTCGTGTACTTCGTGATCAGGTAAAGTTATTGATATAATAAAACTGCAATTTCCTTCGTAAAAAAGTTGATAGAATTCTGGTCATAGGAAGAGTTTACTGTTCTCTGTACGCACAAGTTTCTCTGTTTGATGTTTAAATTTACTGATGCGTGCTACCTTTGCGAGGTTGATTACCAGAGAGAGAGCAATGTGGAATTACTTAGCCTAGAATTCTCTGAGGTACAGATGCTCACAAGTCAACAAATTAAACGTCTACCAAACCTAAGGTTTCTTAACCTTGACCGGGTAGGCATTGATGGAGATTTTGATGATCTTCTTTCAGAATTGAGATGGCTACATTGGCGAGCATGTCCTGCGGACTTTAGAGCGACCAATTCCTCTCCAAATTCCTCTCCAAGAAATCTAACCGTTCTCAAGATGTCTGGTGGTGAAGTTGAAGATGATTGGCCCGGATGGCGCCAAATCATGGTATGAAGAGTTACAAATGCATTTATTTCTATATTTATTGTTTAATCAAACATGCCTGCAATTCCTCATTCCCCCTTCTGATATTCTGTTCATCAACAGAAATCAACTAAGTTGATGTCCCTGGAATTTAAAGGATGCCGCCGCTTAACTAGATTGCCCAACTTCTCTGCCTTAAGCCAATTGGAAAAATTGGTTGTAGACGATTGCCAGAGCTTGGGTGAAATTGTTGGATTAAATGAGTCTTTGTTAAGCCTAGAGATTGCAAATGTTGGAATTAGCAAACTTCCAGCCTCGATTGGAAATCTAAAGAACCTTGAAAGCTTGCGTCTTACCCATTGTTCTAAGCTAACTAAGTTTCCAGACTCAATTGGAGGATTGAAATCGCTCCTTAAGTTGGATTTGTCTTATACAAAAACAACAGAATTACCTAACTCAATTGGAAACATTAGGAAGTTGAAAGTGATAAGGATAGATCACAGTGATATAAGGAGGATCCCGGGGTCTATAGGCATGCTGGAGAGCCTTGAAGAATTTCATGCAGGAAACTGTGTGAATTTAGAGGGAGATATTCCCAGTGAAATTGGCAGTCTATCCTTTCTGAAAATCCTGAACTTATCTCACACTGGCCTTCAATCTGTGCCAGCAACAATCAGCCAGCTTCCTCGTCTCCAGGAACTTCACTTGGAAGGTTGCCATGAGCTTAAACAAATCCCAAAGCTTCCCCCCAGTTTGATTAACCTGTATGTCGAGTCTCGCTCACTGAAGACAGTCCCAAACCTCTCAAACCTGACCAACTTAGTCAATCTAGTTGTATCTGACTCCACTGAGGAATCTCTTTCCAACCTAAGGGATGCCAATTTTACCCAGACTCCAAACCTAAAGTGGGTTAGGAGGATGCCTAGACTGGAGACACTGAAATTGGTACATAAAAGCATCATTGCACCACCAACCGAGTTAGCTTCCCTTCCTGGCCTAGAGCAACTAGTTCTGTCTTGTTTTGACCTGCAATCCCTCATTCAGCTGCTTCCTTCAACACTGTCCATGTTGAAGCTTGTAAACTTCAATTCATTGGCAGAATTCTCGTGCCGTTCCGACTTAAAAATTTTGTCGAGTCTAGAGCTGTGCAAATCATGGCTGACAGAAATTCCACTTGATCGGTTTGGACAACTGGAGAATCTGTGGGAACTGACCATGTCGAACTGCACACCTCTTATGCGGTTATCCTGTCTGTCAGGCTTGAAGAAGCTCAGAGGGTTGCGCTTGTTGAACTGCCCAAAGCTAGTTGAGATCCAAGGTCTCATCAAACTGGAATCGCTGGAAAGCTTAAGAATTGTAGGGTGCAGTTCCCTAGTGAAGTTGCCTGATCTCTTGATAAGAAGTTGAGGACCATGGAATTCATATTCTGCAGATCATTAGTGTGTTTGTTTTCTCTATCTCAGGTAGCTTTTGAAGATTGTTATCTAGTAGTTGACAGATGCGATAAGCTATCCATGTTTGGACCATGGCAATGTTCAAACCCCCGTTCACGCCCATGAGCCGGAGGATTGAGAACAAACACTCCCCTTGTCCTGTCTGCCTGTACTTTCTCTTTCCTTTTTTTTTTTCCCAGGAGTTTTTCTTTCTTCTCAGCTTTCCAGTCATCATCCCTGGATTTACAGGGTAAGCTCACGTCTTCGCCTTATTAATGGTGAATTATGTCGGCAAAAATATGGCTTCGTTAGGTCACGTCTTAAGCATTGACGATTTGCAGTGGAGTGAGTTGGCCATGGCCGAGACTTTGCCATTTTCAGTTTTTTTTTTTTAATACACTTCCCATGTTAGAACTTCTCTTTCACTTCTATGTTCTGCCAGAAAAGGAAACAAAATAAACAAATAAAAATCGGAAAACAAAATAAATGTCCGGTTATCTATCGAAACCCGTTGACCGAAGGTGCGCACGTGAAATTGGATTAGGCAATGAATACGGGCTTATCATTTGTTGTCCCGTTGTCCTGTCTCCTGTCCAGTAGACGACGGGACGGCATTTCTTTGACTAAAGCCTCAAATTGGATGATTTTCTTAAGAAAGAATTAATATCACTAAAAACCTTAGATTATACTCACTGTAATAATTAATATATTAATTTTTTATATAGTTAAAATTTTCAAATAATCATATCACTAATGTCTAAAAGAAAATTCCGTATCATAAATACGATAAACTTGTTATGGTGAACGTAATATGGAGGCTTGATGACACCCAAAAAATTAATTGAAGCATAAATTTGGACAATGCACATTTTTCCTTTGAAATAATCACTCTTTTCCATTGCGAGAATTTTAATCCCTCACCATCGAAATTGTTTGTCCCTTCTTTCTGAACCCAGGTAAAACCTCACTCTCTCTCTCTCTCTCTCTCTCACACACACACACACACTTCGATTCGAGGAATCGATTGAACGACAATGGAGGCAAATGCAGTTCTGATTACACGTGCGCCTCGTCTACCATCTCTTCCCTCAGGTTCGAGCTTTCCCATCTGCCGATTCAGCGCCAAGCACCCCTCCTCCATTGGTCTGTTCTATCGTGTCCTTCGCTCAAATATCGGGCCCCAAGGTTTAGTACTGATAAAACGTTCCCTCATTCTGAAGTTTCTTCCATGTGAATTTTGATGGGCAGTTTTGAGGAAGTTGCTTGACGAGCAAAGGCGAGACTCTTACTGATGGGCTGTCCAAAGAGTACCCTGACGATGTGCGTGTTGCCATTTTGTCTATGTATCCCTCCTTCGTGATTGTCGTGGAGTTTTGATTTTTGAGTGTTTGTCGAGACAATTTTTGCTGGTTTTGCCGCCTACTTGAATTCTGGAATGAGTAAATGATGTCTCTAAAATGATGATTGGGAAACTGTCGAGCTAATTTGATATCTTGTTGCAAAGACAATTGAGGATTTTCTATAAAAGGCTAGCTAACTTGTATCGTACTTAGAGTTCCGGAACCGTGGCCTTGAAATCATTTAAAATGAGATAGTTGGCGTAAGTGAAGGATTGACCGTTGGAGTTTGCTTGGACTTTCTATTTCCTTGTAATTCCCAGATTGTGCTCTTCTTTCTTCTCAACATTCCAGTTAACATACTCCGGATTCACGGAGGAAGCTCAGGTGTGTAAAGACATTAAATATGCATCAGCAGTCTCCTAATCCCTCTCTTTGGTCTTCACCTTGCTCTGAACTAACACGGGAAGCTCGTTCCATCGTAACTTAATTCGGTTTCTTCTTTCACATAATTAATGACTTAATTAACTTGCATAAAAGCAATTCAAAAGGAACAATTCGGTGACCTATAATGCCTTGTCAATTAGGATTTGTTCCTTTTTCTCCAAGAAGTAAAGAACACTCCATATTGCTGGTTGTCCGTCAATGCCACCAACCAAGTCTAACAATGTCGGGTACAGTACGACTTCTCTGTGCAAAATTGAGTATTAACCGCCATTGGTTGTCTTGACCTCGCTTGTAAGTTGAACTGACAATTTCAACATTGGTGTCTCTGATGGCTGGACACGAATCTGATGACTAAATGTTGGAAATATGATCGAAGATCTCGAGACCGATTCCGATTGTAATTGATTTAGTCAATCGCAAATTAGTACATAAATAGGAAAATAGCGATGCATATATTTTATTTTCATTTTTTATTTTCCAATCTTACATTATAAATACATTGATGTACTTGTAAGCATATATACAAGAAAAACCATTTCTTCTCCCTTTCTTCCAATTGCTCTCGTGACATGGTATCAGAGCAACGTTCCTGAAATAGCTTCCGCAAATCCTCAGAATTGCCTTCATTTTTTTCTGATTTTCTTGCAAGTTTTCATCCTGCAAAACAAATTAGCAAACCGATTAGGAATTCTGAAATTCCATCATGGAAGAAAGTGGAAACAATCAAGCCTCACCGCCAGCGACATTTTCACCCGAAGAGGAGCAGCTCTCTGTCCAGCCTCCTGCTTCGGGCCAACCCTCTGCTTCAGCCCAGATTCCAGGCCCGCCGATCCAGTGGTATCCAATGCAGGGCCAATGGATGGCTGGGCCGGGACAGGGATGGGCTCCGAATTCATCTTCAAGTCGGCCCAACGATAGAGGGGCCGACCCGAATGATGATTCGGGTCGACGAATCCGGTTACGGACCGGATCCATACCGGGTCAGGGAACGGATCCCTACCCGGTCTTCCAACCTGGACCCCCGCCGCAATTTTTTCCGGTTGCCGGCAGCGGCCGCCTCGAGCTTGGAGATCCACTCTTCACCTCACCGGCGGACGGGCCGGAAATTCGCCTAATCAGCCAGCAACTCACCGGATCAGACAACTACGCCTCTTGGGCGCGAGATCTCCGGCGAGCCCTTGTCACGAAGGACAAAGAAGGCTTCGTCGACGGCAGTGTCCCGATTCCGACGGATGAGCGACTGCAGAGGCATTGGCGACGGTGCAATCAACTTGTACGCACCTGGATCGGGAACTGTTTGACGCCCGAAGTTGCGGTCGGCTTACCACCGACGGAAGATTCAAAAATTTTTTGGGATAGTATACGGGAAATGTATGGAAAAACAGATCGAGCACGATTATTTACACTAACCCAAGCCCTATCAGATCTAAAACAGGGCAATCTCTCGGTCACCGCATGCTACAATCGGCTCTCGGCTTTGTGGAACGAGATCGAAGCAGCCGAAGAAAAATTGGAAGGACCGGAGGCGACTCTTCGACAATATCGTGCTATAAATGAGAGAGAAAAGGCTACCAGATTCTTGCTTACCTTAAATGAGACCTACTCGGCGTTCCGGTCTCAGATTTTGGCGATGGATCCCCAACCATCGCTTGGGAGAATTTTCCAGCTCGCTGTACAGGAAGAAAATCAGCGAGTTGCCGCGACGGAGCAAGCTCGAATAGGTGAAGGGACGAGCTTCGCGACGTTTCCCTCTGGTTTCGGCTCAACGGACGCGGTGGCCGGAGCTGGTGGAGGCGTCGGAGCCTTTGGAGCCGTGGGAGGAAAGAGGATCGTTCTTTGCGGCAAGAAGAAAGTATGAAGACAGCCCTAGATCGGACGGCCTGGGATCAAAGATCCGATCAAAGCTGGAATAAAAACCCTAGATCGACGGCCGAGAAAAAAGCGGTGGATCGGACGGCTGGGATCAGATTGGGGAAATGGATGGCTGGGATCTACATCCCAGATCCAACGGTCCATGGGCGCCCACCCCTTTAGTCGAATCGGACGGCCACCATCGCGCCACGTCAGCGCCAACTAATAGGACATTGAGTGGCCCACGAAATGCCACATCGCGAGGAAAGGTTAGTGGAATTAGTGGACAAAATTTCAAAAATAAAAATAAATATTGCGAATATTGCAAACGTCCACACCATACAGTTGATACATGCTGGAAATTACATGGGAGACCAAATGATAAAAAAGGCAAGGAATCCACAGTTTATCAAGTCTCTACACAGAGAATGGATGGAGCACAAAATCAGATGATCACCAAGGAACAATATGAAAATATTGTTCAAGTGTTGAGCCAGCTTAAGACCAGTAATGAAGGCGCAACAGGATTCTCAGGTACTATTTTACATGAAAAGAATTCCCCTTCAGTTGATGCATGGATTATCGATACAGGTGCTAGTGACCACATAATATGCAATGATCATATTTTTACTCATGTTCATAAAAATATACACTCCCCTGTTACGGTACGTCTTCCTAACGGAAACATTACTTATGTTACCAAAATCGGTACCGTACATCTTGGACAGAACCTTATCCTCAAAAATGTCTTATATATTCCAGATTTTGAGTTTAATCTTCTTTCTGTCTCAAAAGTATGCATGGACAATTCCTGTCATGCTATATTCAACTTCGAAAGTTGTGTCTTTCAGGACCATTCGACTGGGAAAGTGATGGGCTTGGGTAATGTAGCACAAGGACTTTATTTTGGACCAATTCCCCGGGAGATTTGGAGTTATTTAATAAAAGCATTTCATGTAATGCAATTAGTATAAATAAAAATCTCCTGTTTCATCAACGACTTGGCCATAGTGCACGATTTCCATATTCAAAATGTCCAGTTTGTCCTCTAGCTAAACAATCTCGAGCATCCTTTCCAATTAGCACATCTCGAACAAAAAGCCCTTTCTCCTTACTTCACATAGACATCTGGGGTCCATACCATACCACACGTCGGGATGGATCTCGTTTCTTTCTTACTATCGTCGATGACTATACTCGTGCCACTTGGCTTTATCTTATGCAGTCAAAAGGTCAAACATTTACTCATATATCAAATTTTCTTTCCTTAATTAGGAATCAATTTGGAAAATCTGTACAACGAATTCGTACTGAGACAATGGTCGTGAATTCTTCACTTCTGAGTGCACAAAATTGTTATCTACTCTCGGAATACTCCATGAAAGTTCTTGCACTTACACTCCACAACAAAATGGAGTTGTTGAGCGCAAACATAGACATCTTTTAGAGGTAGCTCGGGCACTAAAATACCAAGCTTCTGTTCCTGACAAATTTTGGGGAGATTGTGTGGTCACGGCAGCTTATTTGATTAATCGCATGCCAACTCGAATTCTTAATGGGAAATCTCCTTTTGAAATGCTCTACAATAAACATCCAGATAATGATCATCTTCGAGTATTTGGTTGTTTGTGTTATGCAACAAATGTGGGCCCTCGGGATAAAATGAGCCCACGTGCAACTAAATGTGTTTTCATGGGATATCCTCCTCTTCAGAAGGGCTATCATGTTATGGAGATTTCAACAGGAAATTTTTTTACAAGCAGGGATGTCATATTCCACGAAGATGTTTTTCCATTTGCAGAAACAATGTCTTCATCACAAGAGGGATTATCAGACAACAAACACATTTTTCTATCTGATGAGCATTTATCTATGGAACCAGGATTTCTTGTTGCACCAGAACCACGTTTGATATCAAATCCATTGATGTCGACACCAATTGCATCTTCATATTCTGAGGTAGGATCACCTAATTCATCTGAAGATACCTCATCTTCCTCTTCAGTGAATACATCCGAGATTGGTTCTGAACCATCCATAGTTTCTGATATAAATGAACAACCTCGACGTTCTGGACGGCAGACTCGCCCACCTACGTGGACAAAAGATTATATATGTTATGCTGCAAGCTCCTCAGGTACTTTGTATCCTGTCTCTTCATATGTTTCCTTTAGCAAATTATCGCCACAACATATGTGTTGTATCAGTCGCATATCAGACGAACATGAACCATCCTCCTTTGCCGAGGCAGTCAAAGATCCTAAATGGAGATATGCAATGGAAACGGAACTTACTGCCCTTACGGAGAATCATACTTGGGACATTGTCTCATTACCTCCATATCGAAAACCGATCGGATGCAAATGGGTCTACAAGATCAAGTTTAAGGCAGATGGTTCCATTGAGCGATATAAGGCTCGATTAGTAGCTAAAGGGTTTACCCAAAAGGAAGGTTTTGATTACCATGAGACGTTTTCTCCTGTGGCAAAGGAAGTCACGGTACGTTCCTTCTTATCTATCGCTGCTATTCAAAATTGGTCTTTGCATCAGATGGATGTGAACAATGCATTTCTCCATGGTGATCTGGATGAAGAAATTTACATGGACCTACCTCAAGGACTTCGCAGACAGGGGGAGTATCGAGTGTGTCGTCTTCGTAAGTCCTTGTATGGATTAAAACAGGCATCAAGACAATGGTATGCCAAATTTACCACTGCATTAACCAATGCAGGTTTTCAACATTCAAAGCATGATTATGCCTTGTTCACGCGAACCACAGGGAGTTCGTCGATTTATTTGTTGATATATGTCGATGACATGCGATTATGGGAAGTAACGACTCGACGTTGCAAGATTCAAAGAATATCGCATTACAATTTTCACATCAAGGATTTGGGACCTCCAAAATATTTTCTTGGCATTGAGATTGCTCGATCGATAAAGGAATTTCTCTCGAGTCAAAGGAAGTTTATCTTGGAAATCATTTCCGAAGGGTTTATCGGGTTGCAAACCGTCGGTAATTCCGATTGAACAGAATGTAAAATTAACAACATATGAGTATGATGCAAATTTCTCTTCATCTAGCAAGGATGTATTGCTCAGGGATCCATCAGGGTATCAGCGACTTGTTGGAAAGTTGATATATCTTACCATGACAAGACCTGACATAAGTTATGCAGTACAAATACTCAGTCAGTTCATGCACATGCCGAAACAGTCGCATATGGATGCAGCCTTGAAAGTTGTAAAATATTTGAAAGGATGTCCAGGACTCGGTATTTTTTTGTCTCGTGACTGCAATATGAAGATGACAGCATTTTGTGATACGATTATGCCACTTGCCCAATGACTAGAAGATCCATTCTTGGGTTTTGTATAAACTGCTGGGTAAGTCATTGATCTCTTGGAAGACAAAAAAGCGATCCCTTTGTGTCATTATCATCAGCTGAATCAGAATATCGAGCCATGGTGAAAACTACTTGCGAAATTATCTGGATACGGGAATTACTCTCAGATCTCGGAATACAGGTCAATGGACCAAGTGAATTGTTTTGTGACAATGACGCTGCACTAAAATTGGCAGCAAATCCAGTTTTCATGAGAGAACAAAACACATAGAAGTTGATTGTCATTTCACTCGGGACAAGATCAAAGAAGGAGTGTTAGTGACAAAGGGAATCGGAACAGTGGAACAACCTGCAGACATTTTTACTAAGCCACTATGCCAGAGACAACACAAGTATTTACTAAGTAAGCTAGGTGTCCTAGACATATATAGGCCACCAGCTTGAGGGGGAGTGTTGGAAATATGATCGAAGATCTCGAGACCGATTCCGATTGTGATTGATTTAGTCAATCGCAAATTAGTACAGTAAATAGGAAAATAGCGATGCATATATTTTATTTTCCTTTTTTATTTTCCAATCTTACATTATAAATACATTGATGTACTTGTAAGCATATATACAAGAAAAACCATTTCTTCTCCCTTTCTTCCAATTGCTCTCGTGACACTAAACGGACATAGCTTGTTATCTATCTAATAAAAAGTAGAAGATTGTTTGCAAATTTGCAAACGTAATATGTAACTGCGACGGTTAGGGGATTCCAATCCCGAGATCAATTGGAACTTTTGATAACGGGTTTTATTAAACCAAGCGAAATAGAGGACCAGGAGATGGCATTTCTTTGAGCCCTCCACTTGGGATGATCGTTCTTTTCCTTTTGGTTTTAAATAATAAGATCACTCTTTTCTTTAAAATCCAGAATTTTTCAAATTCCATCTGTGGGAATTGTTTTTTCCTTCTTTCTTTCTGAACCCGACTAGACCCTCACTTAACCCGCTGCCCCACTCCTTCTCTCCCTCCCTGTCTCTCTCACTTTTGATTCGAGGAATCGATTGGACGGCAATGGACGCAAATGCGGTTCTGCTTACATGTGCGCCTCGTCCACCACCTTTTCCCTCACTGCCGAGCTTTCGCATCTCGCGATTCAGCCCCAAGCACCCCTCCTCCCTAGGTTAGTTCTATCCATCGCGTCCTTCGCTCAAGTAATATCCCCAGCTCCCCAAGGTTCGGCGCTCATGAAACTTTCACTCATTTTTCCGAGGTTTTTTTCGGTTCTGAATTTTGATGGGCAGTTTTGAGGAAGTGCTTGACGAGCAAAGACGAGACTCTCATTGATGGGCTTCCCAAGGAGTACTATGACGACGTGCGTGTCGCCATCTTGTCTCCTGAATCCCTCCTCCGTAGATTGCCCTGGATTTTTCGTTGTTGTGCGTCTGTTGTCTACTTGAAATCTGGCTTGAGCAGATTCTGCATCCACAAAGTGATGATTGGGAAACTGTTGAGCTAATCTAAAGTCTCGTTGCAAAGATAAATTGAGTAGTTTCAGTTAAACGGCTTGCAAACTTGAATTGTGCTTGACATTTGGAATCGTGGCCTCATAATCATTTTGACATGAAATCGTCGGCATATATGAAGGATTGCTCCTCGGAATTAAATTCTCTGTTCTTCTTTTATGGAATTCATAGGAAGGTGCGATTTTTCTCTCTAAAAGTGACGGAGCATAATCTTGAAAAACATAAAACATGGAACTTGTGACAGGAAGTTCTTTAGGGTCAAGGACTTTGTAAATAGAGGGGGCATCGATGTGCGCTAAAGGAGCGTACTTTTCCTATAGCATGAGGCTGGAGGTTTGAGTTCTCGAAACATGATATGGACGACAGGAGGGAAATGATATTATGTCATAATGACAGGCGTCAACAATTATAGGACTTATATAAGTTTTTTTAAAAGATGCCATCCGCCCACTCGGACAGAAGCCGAAATACTCTAGCGCTGGTTCCTGAGAGCAGCATGCCTATTGATTTCAACGTAACCGACTTTATCTAATCATCGAGATTGAAGTAGCCGCTGCGCTCCACATGCCTATCGATTTCAACATAGCCGTTGCGATCCGTGTGGAACGAAATTTCAAGGAAAGGTAATCGAAATTTTATTGTTTCTCTTCCTTTTCAGTTTCACCTGTTCTTCTTCTTCGTCGCTCACAACGTCGTCTTTAAAGCGGAATCGATCAGATTCCGTGGACCGTGAAACTTGGAGCAAAGGCAGCGAAAGTGATCGTCCACTGGACTGTGTATAAATACATGCAAAGACCCGCTTCAGAATAAATGAACTTCTCTCCGATTTGAAACCGTTGCCTTTTTCTTTTTTCTTCCTCGAACCACGCAGGAAGAGAAGTTTGTTGTTTTTCTTAATTTCCTGTTTCCTTCTGTTCTTCTTCTTCCTTATTCACAATGCCGCCTGACCTTAAGGGATTGCAGACGTCAGGCTACAAGTACGACGTGTCCTTGAGCTTCCGAGGACCCGACACTCCCCCCCACGGTCGTGGATGTCCTCTACGAAAATTTAGTTGACGCCGGATTTAGCATCTTCAGAGACAACGAAGAGCTTTCTGTTGGCAGGAATATTGGACCGGAGCTCAAGCGAGCGATTGGCGACTTGAGGATCCGCTTGCCCAACTTCTCAGAAGGCCACACGTCCAGCGCGTGGTGCCTCCAGGAGCTGGCGTTTATGGTGAAGTGCCGGAGAGAATCCGTGGATCAAGAAATCGTGCCCGTCTTCTATGGCATGAGTCCTTCGGATGTCAGGCTCGGGACGGGGCTGCACGGCGAGGCTCTGCTTAGGCACCAGGGGCGTTACGGTGAGGAGACGGTGCGAGAGTGGAGGGAGGCTCTAATGGAGGGCAGATCTCAGAGGATGGGACGCACGAAATGCAGGGTAATTAAACGAAGAAAGTTTATGGCCATTACACCCTTTTACGTTCCATAGCATAGTCGATGGCAATGATATCAAAAGGTTTGGTAAAGACATTTTACAATAGAAGGATCTACCAAGCCAACACGATCCACTTTATTGATGTGAGATTTTATGGGACGACCATCAACTCATCTAAAAGAATCTGGAATTATTTAAATTTAGAAATTTCTCGTTTTGATACCACGTGAGACTTTGCAAAACTACTGTAAGTTGTTTTAAAAACTTAAGCTTTATTGGATGAAGGGGTGGTTTTTATGTAAATATTTTATTAATTGAGTGCTTTATCTTCAATTCTTTTCCCTTGAGCATATGTAGAGGCCACGAGAAATTTTTTGTTGGATCACCGTCAATGATGCCTGTCAGAAAGGGGAGAGAGAGTGAAGTGGTGTTAGGGAGTGTTTCCAGCCGAAGAAGGATTGCGCTCTAGAGGGTCCTAGATATGCTTGTATATTGCCGTTTGCTGATGTGGTTGCTCCTCTTTTCTTTTAAGATTATGATTTATTATGCATGCCAGGCTTGGAAAACTTACTAAAGATCTTGTTCGAGAGCTTTCTATTAAGCTGGAGAAGAGACAAAAGGTTCTTCCCGATCATTTAGTTGGAATCGACGATCGAGTCAAAGACACCGTGCAGTTGTTGGACTGCAGCTCCCTAGACGTACAATATATTGTTGAGCATGGGATGGGAGGAATCGACGAGACAACTCTTGCCAAGGTGGTTTACAACAAGTTATCTCATCAGTTTGATCATTGCAGCTTCCTTCAAAACGTCTGAGAAAGTTCACAAACTGGTGGCATCGTAAGGTTGCAGATCAGACTGTTATCCAATATACTGCAGAGGTCTATAGATGTCCATGACGTCAATGATGGTGTCAACATGATACGGGAAAGATTTCGCAACAAAAAAGTCCTCATTATTCTTGATAATGTGGATAAGAGAGAGCGGCTCATGGAACTGACCGGGAACCATGACTGGCTTGGTCCAGGAAGCAGGATTATTGTCACAACTAGGAATGCAGGTCTTCTGGCAACGGATAATGTCCCATTTCTTCCAACAAATTGTTATGCTTATGAGATGACAGAGATGGTTCCTTGGCATGCTTTTCGACTTTTGTGTAAGCATGCCTTCGGAGAAAACATACCTCCAGATAATCGTGAAACTCTTTCCAGTGAAATAGTGGCTACTACCAGAGGAATTCCTATGGCTCTTGAAGCTTCAATATTTGGGTAGAACCACTGGAGCATTTAAGGAAAGCACCTGATAGGAGAGTCCAAGAGACTTAAGGATAAGTTAATGACACGTTAAGCTTTGAGGAGAAGCAAATTTTCTTAGACATTGCACGCTTCTTCAACGGCAAAGAGAGAACATCCGCAACATATGGGTGGAAAGCTTGTGGTTTCTTCCCTGAAAGCGGACTTGCTGCTCTCACTGATATGTCTCTGTTGAAGATAGACAATCACAACATTCTTCAGATGCATGACCTGATCAAAGATCTCGGAAGGGAAATTGTTCGAGAGGAGAATTATCTGAATGCAGGAAGTTGAAGCAGGTTGTGGGAATCTGAGGAATGCTTTTGTACACTTCGTGAACCGGCAAAGCTGTTAATACAAGTAAAACTGCAATTCCTTGGTAAAAAGTTGACAGAATCGTGGTCTTGGTTAGAGTTCACTGCCCTTTGCTAAACGGTCTTGAGTGCTTGTGTTTGTCCAGGTGTAATGAGCAAAGAAAGCTTCCAGAATCAATTGGGGGACTGGTATCATTACTTGAGGTAGATCTGGTCTTTCACAAAAGTAATAGAGATACCTGACTCAATTGGAAACCTGAGGAAGTTGAAAGTGATAAGGATAGATCACAGTGAGATAAGGAAGATACCCACGACTATAGGCTTGGTGGAGGGCCTTGAAGAATTTCGTGCTGAAAAATGCTTGAATTTGGAGGGAGATATTCCTAGTGGAATTGGTAGTCTATCCCTTCTGAAAATCCTGAACTTATCTCACACTGGCATTCGATCTGTGCCAAAAACTATCAACCAGCTTTCTATCTCCAAGAACTTCATTTGGAAGGTTGTCATGAGCTTAAACAAATCCCAGAGCTTCCCGTCAGTTTGATTAACCTGTATGTCGAGTATTGCAAACTAAAGACATTCCCAAACTTCTCAAACTTGACCAATTTAGTGAATCTAATTGTATCTGACCACTTTGAAGAATCTCGTTCTAACCCATGGGATGTCGAATCTATCCAAACTCCAAACCTGGAGAGGGTTGGACGGTTGTCTAGACTGGAGACGCTGAAACTGGTTCATAAAAGCATCATTGCACCACCGATGGAGCTTCCCTTCCAGGCCTGGAGCGACTGGTTGTCTTGTTTTGACCTACAATCACCACTCAGCCGCTTCCTCCCACACTGTTCACGTTGAAGTTTATAAACTTCAACTCATTGGAAGAATTATGGTGCACTGTTCTGACTTGAAGAATTTATCATGTTTAGAGCTATGTAAATCATGGCTGATAGAAATTTCACTCAATTGTTTTGGACAATTGGAGAATCTGAGGGAACTGACCATGTCGAACTGCATATTTCTTGTGCAGTTGTCCTGTCTGTCAGGCTCGAAGAAGGTCCAAGTG
Organism: Corymbia maculata; assembly: GCA_014182735.1. Classification (NCBI taxonomy): domain Eukaryota; kingdom Viridiplantae; phylum Streptophyta; class Magnoliopsida; order Myrtales; family Myrtaceae; genus Corymbia; species Corymbia maculata. The sequence continues at coordinate 27,751,048 of CM024692.1, read as the reverse complement.
TTGCGTCTGTTGAACTGCCCCAAGCTAGTTGAGATCCAAGGTCTTGTTGAACTGGAATTGCTGGAAAGTATAATAATTGGCCAGTGTGGTTCTCTAGAAAGGTTGCCTAATCTCTTGAAGTCAAAGAAGTTGAGGACCATCGAATTTAGATTCTGCAGATCATTAGAAAGTTGGCCTCATCTATATCGGGTAGCTTTTGAAGATTGTCATCTACTAGTTGACGGATGCAATAAACTATCAAACCACAATGGCCCTTGCCCACTTTACAATAAAAGGCAATGTCCAAACCCCCATTCGCGCCTTTGAGCCAGAGCATAGAGAACACTCGCCCTGTCCTGTTTGCATACAGTTGTTCTGAGAATAAGATTGTTTTGTCAGAGAGGATTTACTTGTGCTTTCCCTTTCCTTTTTTGCCCCCCCAGCTTTGTGCTCCTTTCCTCTCAACGGTCCAGTTACAATACTCTGGATTTACTGGGGAAGCTCACGTGTGTAAAAGACATTGCATATGCATAAGCACTCTGGCAATCTCTCTCTTTCGTCTTCAGCGTGGTCTGAATCAACACAGGAAGCTCGCTCCAGCGTAACTTCATTCGGTTTCTTCTCTTACACTACTAATGACTTGATTAACTTGCATATAAGCATCTCAAAAGGAACAATTTTGTGACCTATAATGCATTCCTAATTAGGATTTGTCTCATGAATTGCCACAACCAAGTCTAGCAATGTTAGACGCGGTCCATTTCTCTTTTTATGTGCAAAATTGAGTTTTAACTGCCTTGGCAACTGAATACGCATTATTGT